>JASKON010000006.1:1265000-1850000 GCA_036010255.1 Myotis pilosus
GGATCGAAATTAAAATTTTATATGGTTGACAAATGTAAAACTTTAGATAGTAATAAAATAAATTTATATGGTGTAGAGTTAAGGTCAAGTTTAATGCATTGCCCTGTGAAGATCCAAAGCTACCTTTGATTACTATGCAAAGGCCGTGCTTCAGGACTCCAGAACGTGCACGTGCGCGTCCTGCACAGTAAAGTTCACACCTGGGGGGCTGTGGATGGATTTTCATGGTCTTTGAAGACGGTTGAAACACTTCGTATCCTGATAATGAGGGAAGGTGTGTTGAGAGTGGAGAGCTTTGGCCCTGACTTACGTGACCTGGGGCCTGGGTAGGACTTGTCAGGTCAAGGCTGTGAGGAAGGACCGGAGGTTGTCTCCACACTTCGATGCTGTGCTGAGGCCGCGCAAAGAGCCATCGCAGGCCTGGGCTGCTTGGGCAGGAGAATTGAGACAGGCAGAGAGGAGGGCTGCTTGGGGTGCTTTACACAGACCTCCGGCCGCAGGCCTGCCTCAGAGAACCTGCTACTTAGTAGCCAGTACCAGGCCTGTGTTGAATTCAGCAGTTTAGTTTCAGCTAATCATTCATCTTTTTTCTTTAAAACAATGTGTACTTGAATTTTAATAATTTTCAGGGGTGTGTGTGTGTGTGTGTGTGTGTGTGTGTGTGTGTGTATGTGTGTGTATAAGTTGTAGACCAACTTGAATTTTCCTACTTACACAAGGACTTAAAAGCACAAGTTCTATCGCATGTGACTTTAGTAGATGTTTAAATAGCAAGAAGTTTGGTTGGGTGGGAAGTGGCGCTTTGGGGAATTTTTTGTAAAGAGGTCTTGTAGCCAGCCCGGCAGCATCTGGCCACAAGGACGACTGCTCGGCAAATTCAGGTCCTGGTTTTGTGCGTTCAAGGTTGACTGTGCCAAAGGCTGTGTTTGGTTCTGGACGTTAGCGGTTGTGTCTGGCTCTCATGTGTGTGGTTGAGATGTAAGCCCTGCCTTTCACGCTAAGAGCCAGATTCTTCGCTACTCACTCCACAGAAGGCACACAGCCCCAATGGAAACCGTCCGTTTAAAACGCTGATATTCGCCCTTCTCTTGAATGTTTGTCGTGATACAAACATACCATCCCTTTATAATGAACTTCATGGAGTGGATGCCCACGTAATTTGTCACTACTGTCCAGAATTGTCAGAATGAGAGGACAGAAAGGTCATCGGAATGGTGGTCTTTGACTTTTTTCGCTTAATATATGCTTCTGAGATTCATCCATGTCACTATGTGTGCCAGTGTTAATTTCTTTTTATTTCTAAAGTAGAGGTCCAATGCTCGAAATTCGTGCATGGGGCGGGGTGGGGGGCAACGGTGTCCCTCAGCCCTGCCTGTGACTTCTCGCAATCCGGGACATCCCTCTTGCAGTCAGGGACCCCTCGCTCCTAACGGCCCGCCTGCTCGCTCCTTACCACTTGGCTCGCTGCTCCTTACCGCCCACCTGCTCACTCCTTAGCGCTGCCGGAGGCGGGAGAGGTGCCCGCCACTGCTGTGCTGGCCAGCCCTGAGCCCAACTTCTGGCTGAGCGGCACTCCCCCTGTGGGAGCACCCTGACCACCAGGGGGCAGCTCCTGCATTGAGCATCTACCCCCGGTGGTCAGTGAGTGTCACAGCGACCGGTTGTTCTGGTCGTTCCGCCGTAATGGTTTCTGGGCTTTTATATTTATACCAGATAGCATTCCATTGTATGGATGAACCACCATTTGTTTCTCCACCAGCAGTAGAGGGACATTTGTGTTTGCTGGTTTGGGCTGTTGAATAAAGCTCCTAACAACATCTCAGTACGTGTCTTTGTGTCGACATAGTTCATTTCTCTTAGATAAAGATCTAGGAGTGGATTCAAGGTCATAGGCTAAGTGCATGTCTAATGTCACAAGGAACCATCATGCTGTGTCTCAGAGTGCTGGTGCTGTTCCCAGCCACGTGTGCGAGTCCCCGTTGGCCTCCCTCCTCGCCTAGGCTGGGTGTTGACAGTCCTTAATGATAGCCATGCCAGTGGCTCAGTGTTGGCCCAGAGAGCTTTAGTTTGCATTTTCCTAATGGCTTGTTGAGCATCTTTTTATTGCTTATTTCCCACCTGTATCTCGATGAAGTGGCTATTCACATCTTTTACCTGGTTTTAATTGGTTTATCTTATTGAGTTGTGAGAGATCTTTATATATTCTGAATACAAGCCTTTTATTCGATACGTTTCTCAAATATTTTCTCCCAGTGTGTGGCTTGCCTTTGCATTATATAACACTCTTTTATGTAGAGCAATAGTTTTACATTTTGGTCAAGTCCAAGTTATCAACTTTGAAATGGTTTGGGCTTTTGTATTCTATGGGAGAAGTCTTGGCTGCCTCAGGTTTAAAGAACTTTTGGTCTGTGGTTTTTCTAGATGTTTTATGGTTTGAGCTTATACATTTGATCTGTGACCCATTTTCAGTGAACTTTTGTGTCTTTGTAAAGAGTTGCAGTTCATCCTTTTTGTATGTGGATGCCCAGTTGTTCCAGAACTGTTTGTTGAAAATACTGTTTTTCCTCGTTGAATTACCTTGGCATTTTTATTAAAAAAATCAATTGATGCCATATGAGAGGGTCTGCTTCTGGACTCTGTGTTCCACTTTGCATAGATACGGTCCTTTTGCCAGTACCATACTGTCTTGATTCGAGAAGCTAAGTTATGAAATTAGGTCGTAGTGGTCCCCAGCTTTGTTATTTTTTTAAGTGTTTGGCTATTCTAGGTCCTTTGCATTTCCATAAAAAGTTTAGTATCACCTTGCTCGTTTCTACAGAAATACCTGCTGAGATTTTAACTGGCACTGTGTTGAGTTATAGATCAGTTTGGGGAAAATTGACATCATAATATTGAGTCTTCCAACCCATGAATGTGGTATGAATCTTCATTAATTTAGGTCTTTCAAGTTTATTCTTAGAATAGTTTTGTTGCCTTCAAACTGTAGGCTTTGCATGTAGTGTATTGAAAACTTTCCAAAGTATTTCATATTTTTCTTGCTATTTTAAATTATGCTTCTAACATTTTTAAATATCCAATTGTTTATTGCTAGTATATAGAAATGCAACTGCTTTTTTGTATATTGAGCTTATATCCTATGAAATCCCATTTATTTAGTGGTCTTTTGGTAGAGTCCTTAGGATTATCTCCGTAGATGATCATGTCATCTATAAGTAACGTGTTTCTTCCTTTCCAATCTGTATGACTTTTGCTTTTCCTTGCCTTGTTACATTGGTTAGGACCTCTAGTATGAAGCTGAATAGGAGTGGTGTGAGCAGACATTCTTGCCTGTTCCCAGTCTCAGGGGGAAAGCACTTAGTCGTTTACTATTAAGTATGATGTTAGTGGTAGGTTTTTGCAGTTCAGGTTGAAGAAGTATACTTTTGATTTTAGTTTGCTGAGTCTTATCAGGAATGGATATTTAATTTTGTAAAACTTTGTCTACATCTATGGAGATGATCATAGAGGTGCTTTTGTTAAAATTAATTATGGTGGTTTTTAAATGTTGAAAGCACGTTGCATTCCTGGGATACTCCAGAGTTGGTTGTGATGTATGTTATGCTTTCTCTAGGTTGCTCTATTGCAGGGGCCCTCAAACTTTTTAAACAGGGGCCAGTTCACTGTCCCTCAGACCGTTGGAGGCCGGACTATAGTTTAAAAAAAACTAGTCGGCTGCTAAGCAACAGGCAGCGGCGGCAAAAACACCCGGCGGGCCGGATCAATGTTTTCGGCGGGCCGCAGTTTGAGGACCCCTGCTCTATTGGATTTGCTAACGTTTTAAGGATTATGGCATCTATGTTCACGGGTTTCTTAGCCTGAAGGTTTCTTGTCACACAGTATCTTTGTGTGGTTTTGGTGTCAGAGTGTCACCTCATAGAATGAACGAGGAAGCATTCTCTCCTCTGCTGCTCCTGTGAGAAGTCTGTGTAGCATCCTGTGATTTCTGCCTAAGTGTTGGGGAGGCTTCCCCGGTGACACTGTCTTGACCCAGAGTTGCTTTATTGGGATGGTTTTGAACTGGGAGTTCAGTTTATTTTATAAAGTTTATCTCTTTCAATTTATGGGATCTGTAGTGATTGCACCAACCCCCACTCCTTTCATTCCTGATACTTTGGTTGAGTTTTGTCTCTCTTTCTCTCTCTCTCTCTCTCTCTCTCTCTCTCTCTCTTTTTTCCCCCTGACAACCTGGCTAGAGGTTTATCATTTTTATTGCTCTTTAAAAAAACACATTTTGGTTGAGTTGATTTAATATTTTCTATTCCATTAATTTTTGCTCTTAAGTTTATTTTTTCTGTTTTTCTACTGTACATTTAATTTGTTATTCTTTTGGTTTCTTAAGATAGTTTACATTAGTGATTTGAGACCTTCTTTTCTGACACACATGTTTAATTTTATAAAATTTTATCTAAGCATTACTATACCTGCATTCCCAAAATTTTGATAAGTTGTCTTTCATTCTGCTTAAAACATTTTATAATTTCTCTTATGATTTTTCTTTGACCCATGGCTTTTAAAAAACATTTTTATTGATTTTATAGAGGAAGGGAGAGGGAGAGATAAAAATTCTGTCATCATTGATGTTTCTAAAATATATATATTTTTTATTGATTTCTGAGAGGAAGGAAGAGGAAGAGAGAGAGAGAAACATCAATGATGAAAGAGAATCATTAATCAGCTGTCTCCTGCACACCCCGCACTGGGGATTGAGCCTGGATCGCTGGGCATGTGCCCTGCCCGGGAATCGGGAATCAAACCATAGGTCAACACTCAATCACTGAGTCACACTGGCTGGGCGAGAGAGAATCATTGATTCGCTGCCTCCTCCTGGCACACCACTGGGGATCAAGTCAACCCAGGCATGTGCCCTGACTGGGAATTGAACCGTGACCTCCTTGACCCATGGATTATTTAGAAGTGTTTTTTTGTTTGTTTTTAACTTCCAAATATTTTGGAGTATTCGGATATCTCCTTTTTTCTTTTTCTTTTTTACCTTTATTTTTTCTTTTCTTTTACAATATACAAAATAAATCTATTACCAGATTATAGATACAAAATAATTAGCCATTTACATGCAGTAAACATTAATATTTCAAGAAAAAATATTTTAAATATAATGTTACATGCCATAAACATTTCAAGAAAATATTTTAAATATGCTTTTACATGCAATAAACATTAATATTTTAAGAAAAAATATTTTAAATATTATAATATTACCAAAAGTTATAGGAAATATTAAAAATCTTCAGTTAACAGGATTACTTCTATTATATTCTAAAATTTTTTTTCCTCTGGCTCTATTTTTGTTCATCAGTTTATGTTGTTTATTATATTCCACAAATAAGTGAGGTCATATGATACTTACCTTTCTCTGGCTGGCTTATTTCACTTAGCATAATGCTCTTCAGGTCCATCCATGCTGTTGCAAATGGTAAGAATTCCTTCTTTTTTTACTACAGTGTAGTATTCCATTGTGTAGATGTACCACAGGTTTTTAATCCACTCACCTGCTGATGGACACTTGGGCTGTTTCCAAATCTCAGCTATGGTGAATTGTGCTGCTAAGAGCATAGGGCAGTGACGGCGAACCTTTTGAGCTCGGCGTGTCAGCATTTTGAAAAACCCTAACTTAACTCTGGTGCCGGGTCACATATAGAAATTTTTTGATATTTGCAACCATAGTAAAACAAAGACTTACGTTTCTGATATTTATTTTACATATTTAAATGAACTATAAAACTCTCTTTGACCTCATCTCCCACGACTCTCCCCTGTTTCTATCTCAGGACCTTTGCACTGGCTGTTCCTTTGCCTCAAATGCTCTTTCTCAAATACCTGCAAGGTGCTCTCACCTCATTAATTCTCTGCTGCAAACTTGTCCTGTGTACAGTTCAACATCCTCACGCCTGGCCTGCCCTCCCTTCCCTGCTGTATTTTTCTCCACATGACTTTTCATCTGACATTTGCATTGTGCTTGTTTATTCGCTTTTTTACAGTGATGGCGAACCTGTGACACGCGTGTCAGAAGCGACACACAAACTCATTTTTTTGGTTGATTTTTCTTTGTTAAATGGCATTTAAATGTATAAAATAAATATCAAAAATATAAGTCTTTGTTTTACTATGGTTGCAAATATCAAAACATTTCTATATGTGACACGGCACCAGAGTTAAGTTAGGGTTTTTCAAAATGCTGACACGCCGAGCTCAAAAGGTTCGCCATCACTGTACTAGAATATAAACTCCACAAGGGCATAGATTTGTATCTGCTTTCTTCACTGCTATGTCCACACATTTAGAGCAGACACTTAATAAATACTTGCTGAACGATTGGAGAAAAAGAAAAAAAGAAAAATCAACCAAAAAAATGAGTTTGCGTGTCACCTCTGACACGTGTGTCATAGGTTCGCCATCACTGCACTAGACATTGTACACAGCTTAGGTGGGGATGTAAATTGAGTAGGGCGGGGTCTCAGAGAATCGTCAGGGCAGAGCAAACAACAATGGCGTCTCTGTGTCCCCAAGTGCCGGCGAGCAGCTCCGCAAGAAACCTACCCTCACTCTCCAACCCGCTGCAAGGCAGTCCCGCCTCTCCCCGTAGGTGTCTGGGACCTCAGAATCCCGCCCCAAACAAGCTCAGTGGATTCGTGAGCTTGTATCCCCTTCCGTTAGAAAAAAAACGCGCATCCAGTTGCAGCCCACCTGGCGCTCGACTCCGTACCTCTGTTCTTGGCGCCTCTGGACCTCCTACTCAGTCTCAATGTGCTTCTTTCTTTCCTTCCAGTTGTAGAACTTCCACTGGGCCAGCTTTCCCATGGTTCTGAATGATAGCTGTTTTGTCTTATAGTTGGTAGTTTCAATGTTGTTGTGGGAGGCAGCATGCACAGGTCTATACCTTATGCCGCCATCTTGGTTCCCTCGGTATGGACATTTTAATGATGTTGATTCTACCCATCCATGAACACGGTATATCCTTCCATCTGTTTGTGTCTTCCTCTATCTCCTTATTCAACGTCCTGTAGTTTTCCGAGTACATGTCATTTACCTCCTTAGTTAATTTTATTCCTAGGTATCTTAATTTTTTTGGTGCAATGGTAAGTAGGGGATTGTTTTTTTAGTTTCTCTTTCTGTGAGTTCATTATTGGTGTATAAAAAGCCATAGATTTCTGGATGTTAATTTTGTATCCTGCTACATCGCCAAATCCATTTCTTAAGTCTAGTAGTTTTTTTGATGGAGTCTTTGGGGTTTTCTATGTACAGTATCATGTCATCTGTGAATAATGAGTTTTACTTCTTTTCCAATTTGGATGCCTTTTATTTCTTCTTCTTGTCTGATCTCTATGGCTAGCACTTCGAGCACTATGTCAAACAGGAGTGGTGAAAATGGGCATCCCTGTCTGTTCCTGTTCTTAGGAGAAATGGTTTTAGTTTTCGCCCATGGAGTATGATGTTGGCTGTAGGTTTGTCATATATGGCCTTGATCATGTTGAGATATGCTTCCTCTATTCACACTTTGCTGAGAATTTTTATCAAAAATGGGTGTTGGATTGTGTCAAATGCTTTTTCTGCATCTATCGATGTGATCATATGATTTTTGTCTTTCAATTTGTTTATGTGATCTATCACATTTATTGATTTGCAAATACTGTACCAGCCCTGCATCCCTGGAATAAATCCCACTTGATCATGGTGTATATTTTTTTAATATATTGCTGGATGTGATTTGCTGATATTTTTTGAGGATTTTAGCATCTGTGTTCATCAGGGATATTGGCCTGTAATTCTCTTTCTTTGTAGTGTCTTTATCTGGTTTTGGAATTAGGATTATGCTGGCCTCATAAAAAGAGTTTGGAAGTGTTCCTTCCTCTAGGATTTTCTGGAATAGTTTGAGGAGTATAGGTGTTAGTTCTTCTTTGAATGTTTGGTAAAACTCCCCTAAGCCATCTGGACCTGCGCTTTCGTTTGGTGGGAGTTTAATTACTGCTTCTATTTCATCAATTGTTATTGGCCTATTAGGTTTTTTTCCTAATTTAGTTTTGGGAGATTGTATTTTTCTAGGAATTTGTCTATTCATTGGCATTGTCCAGCTTATTGGCATAAAGCTGTTCATAGCATTTTCTTACAATCCTTTGTATTTCTGTGGTGTCAGTTACTTCTCCACTTTTGTTTCTGATTTTTTATTTGGGTCCTCTCTTTTTGTTTCTTGATGATTCTGGCTAGTGGTTTATCAATTTTGTTTATCCTTACAAAGAACCAGCTCATGATTTCATTGATTTTTTTTAGGCTCTAATTTATTTCTGCTCTTGTTATGGCAGAAATCAGGTCGGCGGGACGCGACAAACCGTATGCACTTGGAAAAGAACTGTTTATTCCAATACTGCCGGCAGTATGGGAGAGCAGCAGATCATCCACAAAAATCTGCTCTGCTGCCCCCCCATAAGACAGCTGCTTATGTAGGGTAGGACAAAGATTACACAGGGAAATTGGAATATAGGCATGGAGAAGTAGGGATTTCAGGCATGGGGAAGTAGGAGGCTAGAGTGGGACTCCATTGTTTGGGCAAGAAGGGTGTTAATCTTTCCATGAAAACGGACCACATTTCAAGGTTGTACAACTCCTAAGGGTGTACAACTCCCAGCCAGGTCAGAATGTCCTTTCTTTTTTTTTTTTTTTTTTTAAGTTTTTTAAAAATATATTTTATTGATTTTTCACAGAGAGGAAGGGAGAGGGACAGAGAGTTAGAAACATCGATGAGAGAGAAATATCGATCAGCTGCCTCCTGCACACCCCCCGCAACCAAGGTACATGCCCTTGACGGAATCGAACCTGGGACCCTTCAGTCCTTAGGCCAACGTTCTATCCACTGAGCCAAACCGGCCAGGGCTAGTGTAGTTGATTTCTAATTTCATTCCACTGTGATCTGAGAAGAGGCTTGATATAATTTCAATCTTCTTGAACTTGTAGAGACTTGTTTTATGTCCCAACATGTGGTCTATCTTTGTGAATGATCCATGTGTACTTGAGAAGAATGTATATTCTGCATCATTGGGGTGAAATGTTCTATAAATGTCAGTTAAATCCATCTGATCCAGTGTGTCCTTTAGAGTCTCTGTTTCCTTAGTTTTTGTCTGGAAGACCTATCCAGTGAAGTCAGAGGGGTGTTAAAGTCCCCTACTATGACTGTATTGTTGTCAATCTCTCCATTAAAGTCCTTTAGAAGTTTCTTTATATAGTTAGGTGCTCCTATGTTGGGTGCATATAGGTTTACCAGGGTTATATCCTCTTGTTATATCGATTCCTTTAGCGTTATGTAGTGACATTTGTTGTCTCTTGTGATGGCCTTCATTTTATTTTATTTTTTCTTCTTATTATTATTATTTGATTAATTAAATCTTTATTGTTAAGATCATTACATTTGTTCCTCTTTTTACCCCCCAATAGCTCCCCTCCACCCAGTTCCCACCCCACCCTCCTTCCTCACTCCCCACCCACTGTCCTCATCCATAGGTTCACGATTTTTGTCCAGTCTCTTCCTGCATCCCCCTCACTCCTTTCCCCCTGAGAATAGTCAGTCCACTCCCTTTCTATGCCCCTGATCCTATTATATTTACCAGTTCATTCTGTTCATCAGATTATTCACTTGATTCTTAGATTCACTTGTTGATAGATGTGTATTTGTTGTTCATAATTTGTATCTTTACCTTTTTCTTCTTCTTTCTCTTCTTAAAGGATACCTTTCAGCATTTCATATAATCCTGGTTTGGTGGTGATGAACTCCTTTAGCTTTTCCTTATCTGTGAAACTCTTTATCTGACCTTCAGTTCTGAATGATAGCTTTTCTGGATAAAGTAATCTTGGTTGTAGGTTCTTGGCATTCATCACTTTGAATATTTCTTGCCACTCCCTTCTGGCCTGCAAAGTTTCTGTTGAGAAATCAGCTGACAGTCGTATGGGTACTCCCTTGTAGGTAACTGACTTTCTTTCTCTTGCTGCTTTTAAGATTCTCTCTTTGTCTTCTGCTGTTGGCATTTTAATTATGATGTGTCTTGGTGTGGTCCTCTTTGGTTTCCTTTTGTTTGGGGTTCTCTGCGCTTCCTGGACTTGTAAGTCTATTTCTTTCACCAGGTGGGGGAAGTTTTCTGTCATTATTTCTTCAAATAGGTTTTCAGTATCTTGCTCTCTCTCTCTTCTTCTGGCACCCCTATAATTTGGATGTGGGTACGCTTGAAGCTGTCCCAGAGGCTCCTTACACTATCTTCGTATTTTTGGATTCTTTTTTCAATTTACTTTTCCGGTTGGGTGTTTTTTGCTTCTTTGTATTTCAAATCGTTGACTTGATTCTTGCGCTCCTCTAGTCTGCTGTTGGGAGTCTGTATAATATTCTTTATTTCAGTCAGTGTATGCTTAATTTCTAGTTGGTCCTTTATCACAACCTCGAGGGTCTCATTAGGTTTCTTGTAGGTCTCATTAAGTTTATCAGCAGTTTCTAGAAAATTCTTGAAAAACCTTAAAAGTGTGGTTTTGAACTCTATATCCAGTATTTTGCTTTCCTCCATTTCTGTCATCTGTGTCCTTTTTCTTTGTCTACGCATTTTTTATGCTTCCCTGTGTAGATAAAGTGGTTTTCTGTGCTAATTGTCCTCTAGGGCCCAGTGGTTCAGCCTCCCCAGTTACCTGAGGAGGACACTCTTGGTGCACCCCTTGTGGGCTTTGTGCACAGTCTTGTTGTAGTTATGCCTTGGTTGTTTGTAGGATCACTGGGAGGAATTGACCTCCAGGCCAATTGGCTGTGAGAATCAGCTGTGTCTGCAGTGGGAGAACTTCTGTGCTGGAGACACCTTTCTGGGGCAAGACTTGCTTTAATGGGGCCTTGAGTCTGGCCCCTAAGTGTGTCCTTTATGGTTCTACAGAGCTGCAAACTGGATGGTCCCACTCTGACCACTGGGCACACTCGCTCCTGGTTCTCTAGGGAGGTGCTAATCTAGCCTCTGCCTTAGGCTATCCAGCAAAAGCCTCCCTGCAGGGCTTGGGCGGGGTGGGTCCCACGGGATCAACAGGGCAGGGCTAGCAGTTATGGCTGCTCTCAGAGGCCCCACTTCTCAGTATCCCGGCAATTGCTGTAAGCCCCTCCGAGAGAAAGCTGCCCTCGAGTTCTGACCGATGCCTGACAGTCCCGCTTCTCCCGTATGAGTCTGGGTCCCCAGAGACTTGCCCAGAACTGGAGCTCAGAGCCTGAGACTCCCTCCCGATTTAAACGGACAACTGCGCCCTCAGCTGCCGGCCCGCTCCGTGTGTGCCTCTCTACCTTAGTATTTTACTTACGCACGCGCCTCCTGTGAGTCTCGGTATGCTTTTCTCTTTCCTTCTAGTTGTAGAATTTCCACTCAGCCAGCCTTCCTGTGGTTCTGGATGATGTCCGTTCTGTCTTTTAGTTATATTTTTGAAGTGGTTGTTCGAGGCAGCAAACTCCGGTCTTTACCTATGCTGCTGTCTTGGTTTCTCCGATGGCCTTCATTTTAAAGTCTATTTTGTCGGATAGGGGTATTGCTACTCCAGCTTTTTTTTCTTTTTCATTTGCATGGAGATTTTTTTTTTTCATCCTTTCATTCTCATCCTGTGTATGTCTTTTGTTTTGAGGTGGGTCTCTTGAAACAGTGTATAGTTGGGTCATATTTTTGTATCCACTCAGCTACCGATGCCTTTTGATTGGAGCATTTAATCCATTTACATTTAGGGTTATTATTGATAGGTACTTATTTATTGCCATTTTAATTCTGTATGCCTAGGTGTCTCTCTGTTTCTTCTTCTCATTACAGCAATCCCTTTAGCATTTCTTGTAATGCTGGCTTGGTGGTGGTGAACTCTTTTAGCCTTTTTTTTTTTTTTTTTTTTTGGTCTGGGAAGCTCTTTATTTGACCGTCTATTTCGAATGATAACCTTGCTGGAGATAGTAATCTTGGTCTCAGATCCTTGCTTTCCATGACCTTGAGTACTTCATGCCATTACCTTCTAGCCTGTAGAGTTTCTGATGAGAAATCAGGTGTCAGCCTTATGGGAGCTCCTTTGTAGGTAAGTTTTCTTTTCTCTTGCTGCCTTTAAGATTCTTCTTTGTCTTTTTAATTCTTGGCATTTTAATTATGACGTATCTGGGCATGGGTCTGTTTCGGTTCTTCTTGTTTGGGGTTCTCTGTGCCTCCTGAACTTGTGTGACTTTTTCCTTTTCCAGGTTAGGGAACTTTTCTGCTATTATTTCTTCAAACACCTTCTCTATTGCTTTCTCCCTTTCTGCTTCTTCTGGCACATCTACTATTCTCATATTGTTATATTTCACATTGTCCCACAGCTCCTTAAGCTGTCGTCCTGTTTTTTGTTTTTTCTTTTTAGTTCTCTGAGTGATATTTTCCAACTCTGTCTTCTAATTAACTGAGTAGATCCTCAGCTTTCCCTAATCTGCTGTGTGTTCCTTCCAATGTGTTCTTTGTGTTATGTCATTCTTTATCTCAGAGTGTTCTTTTTTTGTGGTTACTATATCTCTTTTTATGCTGTTAAGCATTTTTACCACCATTACTCTGAACTCTCATTCAGATAAATTTTTTATCCCTGCTTCATTTATCTCTTCTTCTGGAGAATTCTCTAGTTCTTTCATGTGAGGGTTGTTTCTTTGTCTCCTCATTTTGGCTTTTTGTTTATATTTGTGACTATATATTAGGTGGATTCTCTACACCTCTCAATCTTTAGTGCAGGACAGTGTTAAAGGCTATTTCTGACTAATTGGATCAGGCATAGACTCAAAGCCTCCAGAGACGGCTCTGCCAACAGACTGATAGGATGTCTACCTGAATTGCCCCCAGGCAATTGTCCCCAGGAGTGGGGAGAGTTTTTTCAACAGGGTGGGGCGGTTGCTTCTGCCTGGAGGCTAATTGTTACTTTTAATCTCTTAAGTGTCCTCAGGGCAAGGTGTTTTCCAATAGGGTGTGTCAACTGTCTTCCCCCCAAGCAAGGTAGATGTCTGTGTGGGAAAGATGTCCTCCTCTGTGTGAGGGAATGACTCAGACCAGGAAACTTGGGGTGTCTGCCTTCTGAGCTCTGTCCCCCAAGTCCCCAGTCCTGGGTTCTGCTTTCACAGCTCCAGTCCACCTCACCCTCCCTCTGCCAGAGCACCAGGTGGGTGGCTCCACAGTGAATTTTGTGTGTTGGCCCTTTAAGAGGGTGCCCCAGTGTTCAGCTGCCACTCCCTGGCAGATAGCACCCCGCTGCTTTTCATAGCTAGATGTTATGCGGGTACCCTCCTCAGTTCTAGTCCTCTCTGCTGGGGGGCCCAGCTTAGACCCCGGAGTTCTCAATGGAACCCCCCACAGCTGAGATATCTCTCTGGGACTTCAGTGCCGTCTGTGGGTGCCCGGCCAGCCCTTTCGCCCCTCCGCCCCTCCACCCCTCCTACCAGTCTCTGTGCGTCTCCACCTTTGGTCCTCGGGTATCAGGGTTCTCTCCTGCGAGGTTTCTGTTGATTATTCAGGAAGTTTTTCTGTATTTTAGTTTTAATACCAGTTTGTTTCTGGGAGCATGTCCATGCCAGATATCTTTTTTCTTAAAGTACAATTGATATACAACATTATGAGAGTTTCAGGTGTACAATGTAACAACTTGATATTTGTATATATTGCAGAATGATCATGACAGTAAGTCTACTTGGCATCTATCACCACCCAGTTACAATTACTTTTTCTTGTGATGAGAACTTTTAAGATCTGTTCTCTTAGCAACTTTTAAACACACAACACAGTACTGTTAACTGTAGTCTCCATGCTGTACATTACATCCCCAGGACTTACTCATTTTATAACTAGAAGTTTGTACCTTTTGACGCTCTTTTTGTTATTGATTATTAGCTCAATTCTGTTATAATCCGCGAACTTATTCATGTGATTTAATTATTAAAAATTGTTGACATTTGTTTTATTGGCTAATCTTGGTTGATGTTTCATGTGCATTTGAAAGAATTTGTGTTCTCTTGTTGGAAAGATAATACTATGAATATTATTAGTTAAATCAAATTGGCTGATGGTGGTGTTCACATCGGCTACATCCTTTCTGGTGTTTTGTCTAGTTCATATATCCCTTTTTTATGTGGGACACCCTGACCTGTGAGGTAGACATCTTAATTTTCTCTTACAAATGCTTTGTTAATTTTCTTAGTCTTGATTCTTGCTGTGCTTCATTTTGGATTATTTCTATCACTTACCTTCAGGTTTATTGATACTCTACTGTGTTTGATCTCTTAAAGCCTATCTTGTTTATATTTTCTTTTAAGGTGTGTGTGTTTTTTTTTATAACACAATACACTTCTGTTATTCTATTTAAGCTACTAACTTTGTGGTAATTTGTTGCAGCAGGAAACTAATACCCTTTCACCCGCCAGCACATCAGCTCCAAGAGGCCAGGATGTGTCTGTTCGTGGCCATGTCCCCAGCACCCTGAGCAGGGCCTCACTCGTGGGAGGTGCTCAGGAGATACTTGTTGATTGACTGGACGGCTGTTTCAGCAACCAGGAGCTCCGTCCCCTGGACTGAGATGAATGACCAGAGTGGCCATCCGATCTTTTAGGGTGTTTTTCATCTCTAGAAGTTCTGTTTGCTTGTGTTTTACACCTTCACTTTCTCTCCTCGCGTTTATGCTTCCCCTCTACTTTCTTGAACACATGGAGTTTATCTGTAATCTCCAGTTTCAGATCCTCGTCTCTTGGTAGCATCACATCAGTTATTTTGGGGTCTATTTCTGTTGATTAGTTTCCCTCCTGGTTAAGTGTCATATTTTCCTGCTTCTTGGTTTTGTTATTGGATGCTGGACCTTGTGCATTTTACATCGTTGAGTGGCAGGTTTTGTTGTATTCTTTAAGCTGCATTGGACTTGGACCAAATGCAGTAACTGAAGTTAAAATCTGTATCAGCTGAGTACACACTTAAGGACTTACTCGTCGTCTTGTGCCCTGGTTATAAGGCCTTCACCTCATCCCTTGTCAGCAGGAATCGTGACTGTCTTGGTTCTTGGTTGCTGCTCGGAGTCTGTCCTGTGTGCCCGGAGCGCTGTTGGTGTGGAACGCAGCAAGAGCAGGCCAGGAGAGGTGACTGAGGTCACCACACCACTCATTTGAACAGGGACACGCGTACATAGAGAACTCGCTACCCAGATCTGTGAAAGGAACTTAGAAGGGTCTTGGTGGATCCGGGGAGCAGCCACGCGAGCATGGGGAGAGGAGAAGGTGTGGTTAGGGTCCTGGGCAGCAGAATGGCTGCTGAGGAACTGCAGGCCCAGCTGGTGGGCTCGCTGGGGTCCCCCTCACACCCCTGGGGAGCAGGAGCAAGCTGAGAAAAGGCAGGGAACCAGGGGGAGACCTGCCCCCGCAGTGCCCCTCCAGCACCCTCTGCTGCCAAGGCTGGACATGGTGCCACTGGCCAAGGAGCAGAGTGCAGGGCCCGCCCTTCGCAGAGCAGGGCTGGGAGGGTGGGCTGAAGAGGTAGTTGATGGCTGGTTCAGCCTGCTCCCTGAGTAGGTGTTGATCTTTCCGCTGAGGCATGACAGGTAGAGAGAATTGTCTCCAGGATTGAGTGGACCAGCGCTCCAGGCAAAGGGGGTGAGTGCAGCGAGGTTAGAGCAGAGCCTGCAGTGGAACCTGGAAGCCCGTGGTCAGGAAGGTCGTTTGTTTCCAGGTGTGGAAGGTTCCACGCGGGAGCTCCATGCTGGCTCACTTTGGAGTCACTCTGGCTGTGGCTCAGGAGCCCAGGAGGAGGTGGCCCTGGTTAAACTCGGCCGGCAGCAGGGGAGACCTGCGTGTGGTTCTGAGCGCTGCAGCCAGGTGGGCAGAACAGGAGCGCCGCTTCACGGGCGCCTGCCGGGGACCTGCCTAAGGAGTGACGCCAGCCCTCGAGGATGGGCGACTTGAGGGGTGACAAGAGGAGGAACCATGCATTTTCTCCACGTGACTCTGCCCTTGGTGCCAGAAAGAAAAAGTCCTGTGTAACATTGGTTCAGAAAGTTCCAGTGTCTCAGTTTTGTGTGTTTTCTAAAAGGCATGTTTCTGAAATTTGCATGAGCGTTTAAACATGAGTCTGTGCTGTTCTCTCTTTCAAGCAGGGCCAGGACTTCCTTCTCCACGGCCCTCTGGGCGGGTCCCCGGCGGAGGCAGGCGGCGGGAGGCTGGCTCTGGGCGCCCAGCCACTGCCCTCCGACACGTCTTGTGCTTGTGAGTCCTGCAGCGAGCGCAGGTACGGTGGGCGTGCAGGAGAGTGGGGGGCCGCCGAGTGGGTGCTGGGGCTGGGCAGGACCGGCTTCTTCCTAAAGGCCACACCCTCCTGAGAGGGAGCCAGTGGCCTGGGTGGTGGTCAAGGAGACCGGGCGAGTGAAGCTCCTCCCTCCTTCCCGCCCTGAGGACTGACCGGAGGGAGCGAGTCCTCAGGAGGGACAGGAGCCAGGACTCAGTCATTGGAACCCAGGGTCGGTGGAGTGGACTGGGGCCAGGCCGTGGTGGGGTGAGAGCTGCCTCATGGGCCCGGGCAGTGGAGGTCTGGGAGCGGGGCTGGTCAGCATTCCCTATCCCTGTTGTGGGAGGGGGCCAACGTCTCCCAGAGACGAGGTCTCGGGGACTGGCTGACCAAGGGCACCCCAGGGGCTGTGCCAGCCCGCTGCAGCGACAGCAGAGCCGGATGGAGTGGGGAAGGAAGTGGGTGTGGACGGGAGGGTCGTGATGGAGTCGGGGATGGCGAGTGTGGTGCTAACTGACCCTGACCCCCTGCCTTGTGCTGCCTCACAGAGAGATCTCGGCAGAGACGGACCGGGAGCCACAGCAGCTGCAGAACTACTGGTCTGAAGTGCGCTACATGGTCCGCTGCATTTACCGCCAGGCGGGGACCCCGTTGGCCGACGACCAAGACCAGTCCCTGGTGCCTGATAAGGAGGGGGTGAAGGAGCTCGTGGATAGGTACACGTGTCCCCTGTGTCTTGTCCTTCCTCGCCGGTGCCCAGGGAGCTGTGCTCTCAGGGTCTGGGTGCACGGGGGGACTCAGCAGACACCTGGCAGGAGGGAGCCCTCATGTCAGGTTACAAGCTCTGGTTTGCTGAAACCCTTACTGCCCCCATAGTGGGAGTGGAGTCACCCTTCTGCCACTTCTCGTGTTGAGATTGGCACTAAGTACTTCCTGTGCTGGGTGCTGCTGAGCACTGGCTGAGCCTGAGGAAGACATTGGGCAGCTGTCCCGTCCACGCAGGCTCTGCGCAGCACGGCAGCCGGGGAACAGGCCTGCCCGTGGGTGTCTCAGACGGCAGTGGCTTACACGTGGCGTCTGCTCTTCAGACCCCCCATGCTCATGACAGTGCAGAATTTGAGGTGGACCTAATTTTTCTTTTTCCTTATAGTCTTAGCATCTTTTTTCTCTTTTTTGAAATGTTCCAAATAAAAGTGATAAATTTGAGTTATACATTTCATGGATTGGTTCTCATATTGGTTTCTTTTTCTCACGTTTTGAATGCGGCACCTTCGGGGGTTTTATAAACTCTTGCTTGCCGTGCCTTAGTTTATCCCGGACACGGGAGTAGTGGCTGGCTGTGGGCTGTGCTGACTGGTGGATGGATTCCGCCGGTGTGTTCGGGGTTTGACCTGTGAACCCCTGCTGTGGCTGAGCTGGCTCCAGGGGGGCCGGGTACCGTTTTTGCAGTTAGATTTCCCAGTGAGCGGTCAGAAGATCTCGGCAACCTGCATGTGAGAACCGTGACTTCACGGCTTAGGAGGAGCCTAAAGTGAGATCAGAGGCAATTGAGAGAAAATATGCAGCAGCTAGTATAGCGGAGGGACGTCTGGCAGAGATGGGACAGTGGCCTGTGTGTGGCTGAGGTTTGGGAAGCGCGTTATCTAATAGTGAAACCCCGTTAGGCTTGGGTAAGTCCACGTCCCCGTGCGGTTGTAGGTACTGTGTTATTCTTCGTCTTTGTGTCCAAGAGCACTTTGTGTTTACATCCCGGTGAGTCAGGAGGGGTGTCTGTGAGGCCCGTTTCCCGGGCTGGTCTCCTGGCGGAGGTGACCCTCTCCTCTCCCGCCCTCGCATCCTGCGGGATCTGCTCGGCTACCACCTCCTGCCTCCTCTCCTGTCCCACACCCTTCATTCCTGCCTGGGGCCTTGCATTTGCTCTTCTCTCTCTGGCATGTTCTTCCCTTTTCAGGGTTTCTCTCTTTTTTCCTCCTTCCATCATTCACGTTAGTCTTCAGGCAGCTTCTCAGAGAGGCTCCCTATCTAACGTCTCAGGCCTCCTCACGTCACCCGTGGCACTCACCTTTCTTTTCTTAAATTGCTGCCCACCAACCACATTGCATGTGTGCGTGTGTGTGAGCGTGTGCACGGCGGCATGGCCTCCACCACACGGGGCAGTGCAGTGCAAGTACGTGTGGATGACAACATCTCCAGCACCCTCCTTTCTCTCGGTGTATAACTTTAAGAAGATCTACTTGCAAAAGTACGACGGTCATTTCATTACATTCATAAGTTCAACAATGGACAAGGAAAGAAGTTGAAATGTGTGACTAATTTCGCCATGCTCATTAAATGAATAACTAAGAAGGAAGTGTCCAGTCTACCTGTACGTTTGATTGTCCCTCTGTCACTCGAATCTTGGGTGGGTTTTCTTTAGCAGATGAAAAACATTCTGTTTCAGTGGACAGGTTGCTAGAGCAGTGGTCGCCAACCTTTCGGACCTCACGGACTACCATCATCCACAGACCTTTGGTTGGCGATCACTGTGCTGGATTATTCTGCTAAAAAATTAGTTTATCTCTGCGGAGTGTACTAATCCACAGTGGTTTTTACTGTGTTCTAGCCACATTTTGTATAAGGTGTCACATGTTCCATTGCAGGATTTTACGTGGCCTTTGTCTTTTGCAGCCTAGATGGTGTGGCCATTTTAAAGTGGGATAAAGTGGAGTAGGTGCCCTGGCCAGTGTGGTTCAGTTGGTTGAACACTGTCCTGTGCACTAAAAGGTCGCTGGTTTGGTTCCCGGTCAGGGCACATACCTAGATCGCCTGGTTGACCCCCTGTTGGGGCGAGTATGGGAGGCAACCGATCAGTGTTTCTCTCTCACATCAATGTTTCTCTCTCCTTCTCCCTTCTCCTTTCTCTAAAAATAATCAATAAAAACATATTTTTTTAAAAAAGTGGAGTAGGCGATAACTCACCGTTTTCTCTTTTGACCAAATGCGGTGCCAGCGGTGGAAGGATTCACTCTATAAAGAGCAGGAGCTGGGAGGCACCGTGTATTCACAGCTCGTGTCTCACACAGCGGCCACTCCACTGCCCGGGTGTAGCTGGATGTGGGGTTGCTGCTGCCGTGTCCTAGGTTTCCATCTGCAGGCTCCTCAGAGGCACACGGTGAAAAGTGACGCCAAATACTGCAGAGCAAGTCAGAAAAGCAGTGCACGACGGTGTTAACTTACTGTGGCTGGGCCGGGGGATGCATTCATTTTTTCTTGCTCTTCAGCTTACAAGTGTTATTTTATTCTTTTATTGGTTTTCTGGTGGGATGATTTAAATAAGATTTGCTTTCTGTACGTTTCCCCTGATTTTGAAAATAACGCCAGCCCCTTTGGGTTGTGCACTGTGTTCCTGGCAGGAAGGAGAAGCAGTCGTGGCCGCCCCCCACCTGAGATTACCTCATTAGGGTCACTCTGTTCACCTGTGAACATACCAGCATTCAAACATATTACTTGTCGTCAGCCGCCTATGTTTTCACTTCAGTGGTCCAGGGTGGAGAAGCCCATCTCCGGCACTGCTGTGTCTGCTCTGCCACCTGCTGGCTCCGTAGGCTTCAGTGTTCAGTAATGTGAGAGCCCACGTGGGTAGGTGACTGAGTTAGTGCAGGTGTGAGTCAGCCCACCAGGTGGGTAAATGAGTTAGTGCAGGTGCGAGTCAGCCCACCAGGGGTGTAAATGAGTTAGTGCAGGTGCGAGTCAGCCCACCAGGTGGGTAAATGAGTTAGTGCAGGTGCGAGTCAGCCCACCAGGGGTGTAAATGAGTTAGTGCAGGTGCGAGTCAGCCCACCAGGTGGTGACTGAGTTAGTGCAGGTGCGAGTCAGCCCACCAGGGGTGTAAATGAGTTAGTGCAGGTGAGAGTCAGCCCACCAGGTGGGTAAATGAGTTAGTGCAGGTGCGAGTCAGCCCACCAGGTGGTGACTGAGTTAGTGCAGGTGCGAGTCAGCCCACCAGGTGGGTAAATGAGTTAGTGCAGGTGCGAGTCAGCCCACCAGGTGGGTAAATGAGTTAGTGCAGGTGCGAGTCAGCCCACCAGGTGGGTAAATGAGTTAGTGCAGGTGAGAGTCAGCCCACCAGGGGGGTAAATGAGTTAGTGCAGGTGAGAGTCAGCCCACCAGGTGGGTAAATGAGTTAGTGCAGGTGAGAGTCAGCCCACCAGGGGGGTAAATGAGTTAGTGCAGGTGCGAGTCAGCCCACCAGGGGGGTAAATGAGTTAGTGCAGGTGAGAGTCAGCCCACCAGGGGGGTAAATGAGTTAGTGCTGACACAGAGTAAGGTCTCAATAAACGTATTTTTTTCTGGGTGTTATGGATGGCGTGGGAAAGTTCCAGACACTTTGTGCCTGTCTCCCTCTGTTGCCTTGGACGGATGTTTCTCTCCGGGTGTGAGAAGGTGGTGGCATTTCAGGGGGCTCCTGGGGAAAGGCTTCAGGGAAGATGCTCATGGGTATAAAAAGGTGCTCGAGGGGTGACGCGGGGTCCCGGGTGCGTGGTGACTGTCCTTCTCTGTGCAGGCTCTGCGAGAGAGACCCCTACCAGCTGTACCAGCGGCTGGAGCAGCAAGCCCGAGAGTACGTGCTGGAGATGAAGGTCCGCCTCCTGCGGCAGTTGTCAGCTGCAGCGCGAGTGCGGGCGCCGTCTGGCCTGCAGGGCCCGCCGCAGGCCCACCAGTTCATCTCCCTGCTGCTCGAGGAGTACGGCGCCCTCTGCCAGGCGGCACGCACCATCAGCACCTTCCTGGGCACTCTGGTAAGAGCGCGTGCCTTTCTGGGCTTTGTTGGGAACTCAGCTGTGTAACGGGCGAGGCTGAGACCTGGTGGTGTCGTGTGCAGTCCAGATCCCCTCCCTGTGATGCTCGGGGGGCCGGGCGGAGCCTGCCTTCTCTCCTCTCCTCCCCCCTCCCTATCTGCTGCTGATAAAAGTCTTGAGTGGATGGACAGGCAGTGACGTGTCATGAAACACTGTTTGGAGAGCGTGAGGCCTAGGGAGCGAGGCAGGCAGGGGACAGGATGCAGTGAGGACCAGTGTGTGGTCAACAGGGACAAGAAGGAAAAATGTCCGCATTGTCAGCTGGTCACTGTCGTTACCGTACACAGAGGCCCGTGTTGGATGGGATGTATGCGGGGTGCGCCTGCTCATGGGGCCTTTCAGTCCTTTCACTGGACAGTCCAAGCCGGAGGAAAGATGGGTGCTGTCCAGTCAGGTGCCGTCCCCACCCCTGGGTCTTGGACCACCAGCAGGAGTAAAGGTGGGGGCGTGCTGTGGAAATGGAGTTCCTAGAAACTGGATGTGCTGAGGTCATTTGGAGACAGGCCTGCTGGTTGGAAGCTCCCCAGAGACAGCCTCTCGCCTCCTGTCAGAGAAGCACCTGTTCACCAACAACAGTCTGGGCCTGTGTGAGTGTGTGTGTGTTTAAATATATTTTTACTGATTTCAGAGAGGAAGGGAGAGAGAGAGAGAGAAGCAAAAATGATGAGAGAGAATCATCGATCGGCTGCCTCCTGCACGCCCCACACAGGGAATCGAACTGTGACCTCCTGGTTCATAGGTCGACGCTCAACCATGAGCAACACCGGCCGGGCTGGGGTTTTTTATTTTTTATTATCACTTAACTTTTATTAAAAAGTACTTATTGAGCTGGTATTGGGTGCTTTCTTGGTGATAAAACTACACTTTGGAACAAATATAGTAAGTGGCTCCTAAGATCTTAAGCCCTAGTGGTCTGTATGTGATTCTAAAGTTGACGGGCTTTTCACCAGAAAAGTTTACAAACACCATTTTGCAAGTAATCTCGGGCCCAAGGGCCTCCCTTGAGCGTTGATGCCGTAGATGTTGGCGTTCCTCCTGTGACTCCCTACGGCCTGAAGGAAAGCACTCGTTTTAGAAAAGCAGCTGGTGAGTGGGGGGCCGTGGGCTGCAGGGACAGCAGGCTGCACTGCCTCGGGGCTGCGCCTGCAGCAGCACCTGCAGCCCTGCCTCCACCTCTGCCTCCTGGGCCTCGCCCTGCAGTCCAGAGGTCCAGATCCTGCGCCGCCTCCTCTGTGACAGCACCTGGGGTTCCCGCGGCTCCCGCCTGCACCTGCCTGGTGCCCTGTGCTGCCTCCATGCAGGCCCCGGCCTGTCAGGGCGCTGTTTGTGACGCTAACAAAAGTTAGTTTGAACCACATTTATTAGAGCAAATCCCTAGCAATTTACACAGAAATGTTTTCTTGTGGTTTGAAAAAAAAATCATGAATTTTAAGCGCAAAATGCAGCTATTTGTTCAGTGATTCATTCCACCTTGTTCACACGTAGAGCTGCTCACTTTGGTTTCCAGTGGCCCAGCAGCGAGGCTCTCGGAGCACTTCTCTCCCCCAGGGAAACAGGGAAGTGCTGGTAACAGATGAGCAAGGGGGCAGGAAAGGCAGAAGCCTCAGGGCTGAGAAGTTCACATGCTCAAAAGCCCACGTTCACCCTGGGCTGCGGCCTGCGTCCCTCCCAGGGTAGGGTCTGCACGTGATGCTGGGACCACCAGTGACGGCACCTCAGTGTGAGGTGACGCAGAGGCTCCGAGCACTGGATTGACAGCGGGACATGCGCCCTCTGACCGGGGTGGGTCGGTGACGGGGAGGGGGGCACAGTCTCGTCTCCTGGAGATTGTAACAGAGCTGCTGCCGCAGAGGTGCGTGGTCTGACAGGTGCTGCTGGCGTCGCTGGGAAACTCGAGCTTGGGCTGACTGCCCTGCGTGCTTCCGGGCTGCCAGTAAAGCAGCCACAGGTCACTCTGCGGGGCTGTCCATGACCTATGTACCCATAGACCATTGTCACACCCACAAAGCTGAGAGTGGTTCGTTTTTATGGACTAACACCCAGTCCATATAAAACTTTCCCCATTGGCTCAGAATCTCTTTATGGTTGGAGTGTTCAAGTGAGGATCCAAGAAGGTTCACAGACGGATCACAGAGTCCTTCCTGGCCCGTCCTGTGATCCCCATGGTCTGAGAGTCTGCAGAACTGAGCTAAGCTAAACTCTGAGTCAGCGTCTCAGAGCAGTTCTCCATAGTTTGGGACTTGGGGTCCTTTAAGCTTACAAACTGAGGGCCCCAAAGAGCTTTTGTTTATGTGGACTTTTAATCAATATTTACTGTATATCCTCACCCGAGGATATTTTTTCCCATTGATTTCTAGAGAAAGTGGAAGGGGGTCGGGGGGGAGAGAGGAAACACTGATGGGAGAGAGACACGTCTATTGGTTGCCTCCCTCACGCACCCCTACGGGGCTGGAGAACCTGCAGCCGAGGTACATCCTCTTGACCAGAACTTGAACCCACAACCCTTAGGCGGATGCTCTGACCACTTAGCATCTGGCCATTTAAAATAGCAGATTTTAAATAAAACATTAATTTTTTCAAAGTAACACATTTACTTATTTTAAATATGTTTCTGTTAATTTTAAAGAGGAAGGGGGAGAGAGAGAGAAACATTGATGAGAGAGAACTATCAGTTGGCTACCTCCTGCACACACCCTACCAGGGATCGAGCTTGAAACCCAGGCATGTACTCCTATTGTGAATCGAACCAGCAACCTGTTGGTGCAAGGGTTGACCCAACCAACTGAGCCACACCGGCCAGGGGCGAACATATTTATTTACATGTTTGCACATTTCTAGTGTCTGGCCCTGGGTTCTCCCCTGCTCTGCGCACAGCTTGCTGTCCGAGGCTGTCTTGGCTGGGCCCTGAGGAAGGCCTCCCGGAGATGTGTATCGGGGACGGGAGGAGTGGGCGGCAGCCTTCAGATGGTGGGACTTTCCTTAAAGTCCACCAGAGCCCGAGTGCACCTACCACGGAAACTGTAGCCTCTGAAACCACGTGGCACAGCAGACCCACAGTGGCTGCGGAACCCGCTGCGTAGCTCACACTTGGATTGGACCTGCTCACGCACGGCTTCCTCACGGCACACGTCGATCACTGGACGCACTGGCTCCCCGGGTGCGTGTCTTCAGCAACACGAGTCTCCGTGTGGAAATGACCGCTCCTCCTCAGAAAGGCTTTCAGCTGGAGAAGCCTCGCGGCACAGCGGCCGGGGCAGGTTCCCTAACTCCGAGTTCCTGGAAGCTCAGGTTGGGTGATCGGCCGCACATGGGGTCCTGTGTTTTCCTGGAAGCAGCACGGTCGCTGCGCTGTGACCCAGCCGGCTAACTCTCTGCCCTCCCTCAGCTTCTCCAGAAACAACACCCCTTCGTCCTGAGCCTGCAGGCCCGTGGAATGCGTTTGCCTGGAAGGTATTTCCCCAAGCGTGACCTTCTGGGAAGTGCACTTCTGGGAAGTGAGGGGTTTATTGCACGCGCCCTGGGGCCAAGCAGGTTGAGGGTCACGGTGTTCCTTATCAAGCATTGAAATAAAGTGGGAACTAGTCCTCTGGGAAATGCCTGACCAGGCTGTGATGGCCATGAGATCGAAGCTTCCATTCACGGGACACTCGAAGGCTACACACCCTGTGTCTCAGGTCTGCTGTGGGACCTGACGGCACACCCTCCTCTTCCAACTCCACACGTCGGCCTTGGAATGTGGGGAGTGAGGCTGGGGAGCCAGAAAGCCCGGAACCACGGGCTTTTCTTTCCTGCCTCTGCCCCTGGCCCGGCTCCGCCATCCTCACACAGGCTCACCACTCGTAGCGCTGTGACAGCACACGCCAGCTACGGCATCTCTGGCCCCAGTGCAGGGTCGCTGGTGTGAGCAGCGCCAGCCTCAGAGACACTTGCCTCAGCACCTGCGACCGTCCCTCTGGGTCCAGGCAGTGAGGGCGTTTGGGACCTCAGTCTCCACGTGCCTCACTGGGAGGGTGGCTTAAGATCTCACAGAACACACCCAGCATCTTCAGGAACGAATCTTGGCCTGTTACCTCCAGTAGCTCAGCCCTGGAGCCACAGCTGTGCCCCAGGGTTGTGCCTAGTGCCTGTGCTAGTGCCCGTGCTCGCAGGCTGCCGGGCGGGGCCCACAGCCTGTCCTGAAGGTGTAGGGGGCGGGGCAGGTGAGACCCGACTCCTGGGCAGTCCTGCGCTTCTCAGTTGGCCTGGGTCTGGTCTGCAGCTGCCTTGGCTCCTGCTGTTCTGTTGTGGAGACGGTTGTCAATCAGATCGCCGCCTTCTCCTGTGCCCTGGGGGCTGCAGCGTTAGCCTTTGTGTCCCTCTGCCTGGCCCAGAGCCTGCGCACAGGGGTCTCCGCTGAAGTCCGTGGCACGTGTCCTTTCCACGCTGTGGTCTGTGGCCATGTTGTTACAGCACATTGGGTGACAGTTTCTCGTTCCCAAGGCTGAGTGCACCCCTCCCAGGTCCTGGCGGTCGGCGTGCCCCACTGCCCTGTGCTGAGCACTGGCTCCCAGAGCTGCCGGGTGTGAGCAGGGAGGTGTGGGCGGAGCTGGTGTGTGGGGAAAGCGTTAGGTGGAGCCGGCACAGGGCTGGGACACCACCAAGGAGGGTGGGCACTGAGATGTCAGGCCCTGGTGGACCTCCACGGTCCCGACCGCGGGGCTGGTGAGCAGCGGGGGCAGCTCTGCCTCCAGTGCTGTCCGCCTGTGCCAGGCTCTAGTGTGGGGCAGGCAGTGGGGGCTTTGGGTGCGGGTCGGGTCATTGCTGCCATCCCAGCTCCCTTTGGCTGAATTGGAAATGGGCACAGACCACTGCGTGTCACCCCGAGGAGGCTCAATGACGTGTGGAACGTAGGCAGGTTCCGAGTGGCAGTCGCTCGGCCAGGAGCCTCCCCAGGGCCATAGGTGACTCAAGCACAGGCCGTGCATGGAGCTTGCACATGGGAGCTTGGATTCCCACATGCAGTTCTAGCAAGACCTGTCAGGAGTGAAGGCTGCGTGTAGGGAAGGTCCTGTCGCTGCTTGCTGGCCACTTATGTGGTGTCTTGTGGAACAGTGCGCCTCTGTCAGAGGGGAGGTTTCTCAAGAGGCAAGAAAACGTGCCTGCATTTAACCCTTTGCGGTCGTTTGTCTGCTCTCAGCCACCACAGCTTTTTTACCGTTCCGGTCATATGTCTGCTCTCAGCCACCACAGCAAGGAACCGTACGAATCTTAACTCTGTTCACTCATGTATCAGTTCATAATTTCTCTGAAAGCTCTTAAGTGTCTAAGCGACCTTGTCATGAACCAACACATTGCCCTGACAAATCGGAGATATCGAAACTCAATATAAACAAACGCGGTCGTTCCACACTCGCCATGCCATGCAAAACTCCGTGGCGAGTCAGTCGCCTTTTGAGAGTGAAGAAATCGACAAGCTTCGGAGATACTTCGCAGAATTTCAAATAAAGCTTTACAAATTACGTTTAACTGTAATTAGGCATTCTTGCTTGTTAAGATATTTCAAAATAATACTCCAAAATGGCAAAAAGAAAGTTACCAAAAGAAGTGTGCTGCGAATCTGAAAGTAACGATGAAGAATTTTATTTTGGCACCTTGAATACTGACTCTGACGCAGAAAGTGATAACATTTGTAGTGATTCTATTAGTAGTGACGTAGTTCCAAAAAAGAATTAATGAATCTTGTTTATCCTTCATAATCTTGCATGTTATGTATCACTGCTCTTTCAATGGAAATTAATTCCGACCAGTACGACACCCATGTCCAAATTTAATACGACCGCAAAGGGTTAAATATGTGAAAAGGAGGGTTTTCGCTACATGGTGAATCTAATTATAAGGAATGACTATCAAGTATGTGCAGTGGTTTCTCTTCTTTCTCTGCCCTTTCCTGGCCTGTGGATCTCGCTGCGCTGTTTCTGTGCGAGTACCGGCGCGAGGCCAGGGGCTGTGTGGTGCAGGCAGAGACCTCCCCCCCGAGTCCTCATGAGCAGAGCTGGGCCTGCGGGGACTGGGGTGGGGGCAGGGGAGGGGCAGTCCTGGGGAGTTTCAGTCTTCAGCTCAGTACGTGTTCTGTTTGTTTTTTTAACTAGGAAAATGAGCACTTGAAAAAGTTCCAGGTGACATGGGAGCTGCATAATAAACACCTGTTTGAAAATCTGGTTTTTTCGGAACCTCTTCTTCAGAGCAACTTGCCAGCATTGGTGTCGCAAATCAGGTATTTGGTCTGCACCTGCACGCCCCCGGGTGCGAGCACGCCCTTCTCCTGCGGGACGTCGTGTGTGCCCCCCGGAAGCAGTGCAGCCTGGGCGTCCTTGCTGGGAAGCCACTGGCTGCGGGGAATGCAGTGGCGGGTCAGCTCCAGAGCGCCGAGCCCAATGAGTGGTTTCCAGTGGGAAGCTGTAGGCCCCTTGTCCCCACCCCACCCCCACTCACCACAGGTCGCCATCTTTCTCCGACACGCTGTGGCTTCCTCAGTGTTCACCTGGGCCTGTGTCCTCTGCTCCCTGTTCATGTCCTCATTTGCCGTCTTACCATGTTTCTTAACAAGGTAAAACACAGAATGAATGAGCATATAGTTATATTTTTGTTTGAATTGAATTTTCTATTTTACTTAATTTGAAAACCAGGTCAAAAGTAGTATATTTCTCATTAAATATGTTGTTTACGGTCCCACATTTAGTAAATGGAATTGCTAGCTGGGTCTTAGTCGTCTTGGGACAGTGATACCACTAACTTTTTTCTTAAAAGCTGCTCCTTCTCGGAGCTTCCCCTTCCTGCCAGGCTCTGTTCTGGGGGCCTGCACATGTCCTTCGGGATCCCTCCCAGCAGTCTGTGTGGCGTGGGGTGGGTCCCACGTGTCATGTTGGGGCAGGTGACACACAGGAGCTGCCCTCTGGTGCTGCCCAGACCTTTGGAGCCTTTTCTTTGTTGAAAGCCTTCTCTCCACAGGCTGGGGACCACGACGCACGACGCCTGCAGCGAGGACGCCTACAGCACCTTGCTGCAGCGGTACCAGCGCTCCGAGGAGGAGCTGCGCAGGGTCGCCGCCGAGTGGCTGGAGTGCCAGAAGCGGATCGACGCCTACGTTGATGAACAGGTGTGTGTGCGTGTGTGTGTGTATGTGGGGGGGAGGGGGGGTGCCTGCGGGGTGGCCCTTGCCCGCCCAGCCGGCAGGACTCGGCAGCAGGGGTCCAGGTCACCATCCGCCTGTCCGCGCCCCTGGTCCCCGGTCCGCTGCTGCCTTGGGGAGCTGCTGAGTCTCGTTGTCGTTTCACTGCCGACTGAACACCTGTGGAGAGCCAGGGGTGCGCATCACATGTGACCTTCAGAGCCCGTCTCTGCCCCTCGCTGGCTAGAAGGGGATGCAGACCTGAACGTAGCCAGCCGTTCGGGGGCTCCTGGGGGAGAGGGGCCTGAAGGCTGGGCAGCCAGGGCCTCCTAGGTGACAGGAACAGGCTTCCAGGGGGCACCTCGGCCCGCCCACCTCTTAATAGCTGCTGGCGAAAGAAAAATGCATTTCTTAAAACCTGCAGGCCGATACCGTGTCACTGGGACTTGGCACCAATTTGAAGCTTCCATCCAAGAAGATGCTGCATAGCCCTCTGAGGTGTGAGGTGGGAGGTGGTTTGTAGCCTGTGTTAGGCTTTCGGTGTACGCACTTCCTCCGGAGCTCACACCGGGTACTTTGTAACGCGTGGCAGAGTGAATGGCAGAGTCAGTTTTCTGAACAGCTGTGCTGGTATGTGGACGCCAGGCGGTGCAGTCCAGCCCTTGTCGGGCTCTTAGCTCTCCGCGGTTTCTAGGTGATGGCTGTGTCTCTGCGTCAGGATGTCTTCTACAAGTAAGACTAGTTCTGTCTCTCTCCAGCGCTGGAACTCTGGTTGGTTGGTTCTGGCTTCGAAGGAGTTTGGACTTTTCACATTGTCTCATGTTTCTCACACGGATCGCTGATGCTTTTTATCAAGTTAAAGAAATTTCCTTTTTTATCCAACTTATTACGGTGATTTTTGTTTAAAAATCTGGATAGATATTAAATTTGATTGTATATTTATTTTTTATCCTTTTATACATTTCCAAAAGAATTAAGAGATTAAGTTTCCTAATTTTTTTTTTTAAGGTTTCCTAATTTTTAGACATCCTTGCATTCCTGGGATTAAACCCTGCTAATTTATGACATATTACCTTTTTTTTTAGAGACAGGAAGGGAGAAGGAGAGAGCAAGAAACATGAACGTAAGAGAGAAACATCTGCTGGTTGCCCCCCATACGCACCTCGACCTGGTATCAAACCCACACCTGGGTCTGTGCCCCGACCAGCACTAGAACCCGCAACCATTGGTGCACGGATGATGCTCCAAGCGGCTGAACCTCCCAGCCAGGGAATGAGATGTTAGTGCTAATCCATCACGAGATTTAATTCGCGATGTTTATTTGGGACTTACTTTTCTGTCTGTTCCGAGGCGCTGTGGTGCTCACTGCAGCAGCACATACACGAACGCTGAGCTATTGTGTGTGGGATTTTGTCTTTAGGTTCTCATCTATTTTGTATGAAGGCTATGCTAGTCTCAGAATGAATTGAGAAATTGTCCATGTTTTTAGATTTTTCAAGAATAAATTCTGTTCCATAAAGGATTCGCTAGGACCGCCCTCCACAAACAAAACCAAACCAAACCAAACCCTTTGGGCCTGATCTGTTTTGCAGGGAGGAGGAGCAGGACTGCAGGTCTTTCACGGCCTTTTCCGTGCACGTGACATGTGTGAGTCTGTGTGGGTTCTCTGCTTCATGAGTGAGCTCCACAGATTGCTGCTTGCCTAGGAAGCTCCGTCCGCGTCTCCGGGAGGGCGGCCCCAGCGCGTGCTCAGGGGGCGGTGGAAACGGGCCGTGGAGGCGGTGGAAGGCCAGTCCTCCTGGGCTGCCTCACGGTCACATTTGAGAGACGCACTTTCCCCACGAAAGGGCAGTGCGTTGCCCAGCGGTCCCCGCAGAGCGCCCGCGAGCTGCTGCGAGGCCAGGAGAAGCCCGGAGCCTGCACTGCTCACCAAGCCGCGAAGGCTTTTTCAGGGCGACTCCCTTTAAAACCGTTGCGGAGGCCCTGCTGGCAGCGTCCTCCGGTGGGAACGGTGTCCGTTGTACGGGAGAAGCGTCTCCTCTGTGTGGCCTGTCCCCCTCCCGCTCTCTGCGCTGCCCCTGGTCCCTGGGCCGGCCTGGGAGGCGTTGGCAGAACCAGCTTCCGCGGTGCTGGGCACACCTTCTTTTCCCAGGCGTTTCTGCTTTACCTTGTTGGCTGGTTTCCTGTCTGGTTAGGTCATTTTGGCTTCTTACATTGAACGCGTACTTCTGTCCTTCGTGATCTGCTTTGCTCTCAGTGCATTTAAACGGATGCATTTTCTTCTGCGTTGTGGGCACATCTTATAAAACTTGATTTGTGGGGCTTTCATTGTCAATTACGTCAACATAGATTTCTTCTCTAATAATTTAAACTACTTAGAATTCTTTTCAAATGCAAGAGTTTTACTTGATGGAATTATCCTTGTATGGAGGGTCATGGCAGCATTTTCTTGGCTGTAGGGTGGGATACATTCTGGAGGAAGAATGTGTCCTCTTTCTGTCCTTTAATGGCTACTCTAAGTTTCTCATCACTGTAAGATTACAGAGGTTACGTTTATACAGCATCGGCTTCAATCACTGAGGAGCCTCCCCTCCTAAGTAAGACAGTGCCTTGAGCCCACTCTCATTTTCTCCTCCATCTGTTCTTTTGATTGTGGTGACGTACACGTGACCTGACTTTCGTCATCTCACTCATTTCCGAGTGCCGTGCTCTCGAGGGAGTGCACTCATTGTGGTGAGCATCTCCCGTCACTTCCAGGACTTAGCTATTCTGTCCCCATTAAACAGCCACAGCCCCCCCCTTTGGCCCCCCGGCCTCTGGCCCCCCTTCTGCTCCCTGTCTCTGTGCTCCTCGGGCTCCCATAAGTGGGTCACGCAGGCTTCACCCTGTCTGCCTTGCTCGGCCCCCGGTCCTCAGGCCACACCGGCCGCTTGCGGGCTCCAGGCCGCCGTCCTTCTCTGAGCCCCTCACGGGGACTGTCCGTCGTCTTCCTGTCTTCATGCCCAGCACGTGCAGGGCAATAATGGACATTCAGTATGTGACAGTTTCGCTTACGGTACTGACAGAGCCACACACATTGTTTAGTTTCTCTTTATAATTTGCACTCATTTCTATGGTGATTCTGAGTTTGTGTGAGATGCTGTTGGTTCCGCCCTTGTCCGCTGTACCTGCCCTGTCCCACGGCCCCTGCCCTGTCCCATGGTACCTGCCCTTGTCCCGTGGCACACCTCCCTGTCCCGTGGCACCTGCCCTTGTCCCGTGGCACACCGCCCTGTCCCGTGGCACCTGCCCTTGTCCCGTGGCACACCGCCCTGTCCCGTGGCACCTGCCCTTGTCCACGGCACACCGCCCTGTCCCGTGGCACCTGCCCTTATCCACGGCACACCGCCCTGTCCCGTGGCACCTGCCCTTGTCCATGGCACACCGCCCTGTCCCGTGGCACCTGCCCTTGTCCACGGCACACCGCCCTGTCCCGTGCGGGCTGCGGCACTGACCATCTGACGTCTCCCCTGGAGAGGCCTGCAGCACCTGCTGGTGCTGAGCTCGTGCTGCTCCTCTGTCAGCTGGCTGTGCACACCGGGCAGCGCACACTCACAGGAGACGGGGAGCTTTTCAGACACAGGCGTTTCCTTGAAGAGCAGGTGAGGCCAGGATCATGGGGTGGTTGCTCACTGCATAGCAAGTGGCTCTAAAAGACCAGCACTGTGAGCCCCACAGCCGCTCGTGGGCGGGTGAGGCCCTGTCTAGTCTGTACTCTCTGGTGACTCAGTGAGGCCACCACGTGCACTGACCTCCCCACGGGACGGGGCCTTCCTTCCTCCAGCAGTTGGCCCCTCCACCAGCCTCTTGACAGTACTTGGGCGGGGGGGCCTCGCTGCGGGGGCCTCAGGACACGCTTCATAGAAACTTGGCTTCCCTTGACACTCATCCAAATTCCAGCTGCTGCCCGGCTTTCTTAGTCTCCTGGCCTCACCTTCCCCCTCCCCCACATCCTCACTTCCAGGGTCTGTGCCAGGCGCACAGGTAGTCAGACGGCACCATCTCCGGCTCGCTCACCCGACCCCCAAGCCTCCCCCACTGGCTCCCGTCCAGCCAAATGGCCCTTCCAGCTGCCACTGTTCCGTTGCCAGGGCGGGTCCACGCGCCTTCCCTCGAGTCCATGTGCTCGCTTAGTCCATCAGAAGTTGAGGTGCTGCTTCCTAGGTAGCTCGCAGACCCCCCTTTGTCTGGCCAGGCTTTGTTCCTGTTGCTGGTGTCTCCAGCTGGCCTTCCTCCTGGCTGCTGGCTGCTCCCTTCCCACCCGCCTCTGCCATCTGCAGGCCAACCATCCAGGCAGCCATCGTGCCTCGTGAGTGCCTGTGACCCCTGGGTGCTAGTGCACTCTGCTCAGCCCGCTGTCCTGCAGGCGGCCCGCTCAGGCCCGGGCCCACCTCCTGGTCCCCTGAGACACCCTCTTGCTCAGCCCAGGGTCAGCGGGTCTTCAGGAAGTGTTGAGGACCCGGCCGGTGTGGCTCAGTGGTTCAGTGTTGACTTAGGAACCAGGAGGTCACAGTTCGATGCCCGGTCAGGGCACAGGCTTTCCCAGTAGGGAAAGTCAGGAGACAGCCGATCCATGATGTTTCTCTCTTGTCGATGTTTCTATCTCTCTATCCCTCCCCCTTTCTCTCTCTCTCTAAAAATTAATAAAAATCTTTTTTTTTTTAAGACGTGTTGCAGGGGAGCCCAGCTCAGTGCTCGTCCCCTGCCTGGATGCCCTCCTTGCCCTGGCAGCATTGCCAGCACCTCCTCCTCCGGGCTTGCTCCGGCCATGGCCCCTTCAGCTCGGCAGGCCCCTCCCTCTGGCGCCATGGCTTCCCCTCTTCGGTTCCTTTGCCTGTCCGCTCTGCCAGAGCCTTGCTCCTTGGGTTTGTGAGTCATCTCTGTGCCATGTCTGCCGTGCGGGCCCGTCAGGGCTGCTGGTCGCAGGCCTGTGTAGGCTCCACCTGCCCACTCCCGTCTGCTGACCTCGCTCCTGGCCACTCAGGAAGCTGTGAGCCTCGGTGTCGAAATAAGCATTACACAGCCCTGGCCGGTTGCTCAGTGGATAGTGTCAGCCTGGGGACTGAAGGGTCTTGGGTTCAGTTCCAGTCAAGGGCATGTACCTCCATTGCAGCCTTGATCCTTGGTCCCGACAGGGGATGAGGGGTGGCGTGCAGGAGGCAACCAGTCAGTGTGTCTCTCTCATATCAATGTGTCTTTCTGTCTCTCCCACTCCTTTCCACTTTATCTAAAAATCAATGGGGAAAATATCCTTGGGTGAGGATTAACAAAGAAAATAAAAAGTGAGCATGACACACATTACCGTAGTGACTGAAAAGTATGAAGCATTTGTGTGGCTCAGTGGTTGAGCTTTGTTCGACCCATGAACTGAGAGATCACTGGTTTAATTCCCAGTTGGGGCACATGCCCAGGTTGCAGGCTCGATCCCCAGTAGGGGGTGTGCAGGAGGCAGCCAGTTGAAGTTTCTCTCTGTCCCTCTCCTTTCCTCTAAAAAATCAGTAAAAACATTTTTTAAAAATCTGAAGCACATAATAACAGGAGACATGTCCTGCGGAAGTAACCTATGATTTTTTCATTTCCTCTAGTTAACCAGTAAAAAAGCAGTCACTGGTGAGAACAACTTCACAGATGCCATGAGGCATGTGCTGTCGTCACGGCTGAGTGTGCCCGACTGCCCCAACTGCCACTACCGGAGAAGGTGAGTCCGCGCCCAGGGCGGGGCCACGGGGCCTGGCCGTCCTGGCTGTCTCAGTCACGGTTCCTCGTCCCACCCAGGTGTGCCTGTGACGACTGCAGCCTCTCCCACATCCTCACGTGTGGCATCGTGGACCCCCCTGCCCCCGGCGACACCCACGCCCACCCGCTGCCCCTGCAAGTGGGCCCTGCTTCCGACTGTGTCTCTGAGATGCGCCCGCCCAGCGTGTCGTCCGCCAGCTCGGGGTCAGGCTCCAGCTCTCCAGTCACCATCCAGCAGCATCCCCGGCTCCTCCTCACCGACAGCGGCTCGGCCCCAGCGTTGTGAGTTGGACCTTATGATAAGGAAGGTTCCAGAGGGTTAAGCAGGGCAACGATGAGCGGCAGACAGCTGTGCCTACAGACGTCCCCCGCCACTACCTTCCGGGGAGGCCCCTGCTTCCTTTAAGCAAAGTTGAAAGCAGGAAATCAGTAAACCCAAACCTGGACCCTGTTTCATCACCTTAAAAGAAATGGAAAATTAATAAACACCCATCCAGAGCAAAGGTGCTGGTGAGCAGGAGCCTCCCAGGCCTGCGGTTCGTGCAGGCGTCCCTCTTGGCCAGGGCAGGGTCACGCTTACCCCAGGAATGCAAGGACTCGGGTAGTCCCGGTGGCGACCCCCGGGGGGTTCACTTGTCTGTGTCCCACATTCCCTGCAAGCACATTCCTGAGCCTCGGGTTCCTCACCTGGACTGTGATGCTGATCGCTCAGGAGTGGGTGTGAGTGCTGACCAGGGGGCACGCCTCGTCACCTCTGGGCCGTGGCCCTCAGGAGCCCCGAGTGCTGTCACCTGGGTGGGCTCTGTGCCTCCGTGGTGAGCTCCAGGGTGTGAAGCCTTATCATGTGTTACCTTGTTTTTCTAAAAGTGGAAGATGCCTGAGTTTGGCAGTTGAGGACACTCTCCTAGAGCCACAGCATCACCTCTGGCTGAGGCCGTAGACGCACCGCCGTGTGTGCACCCGGGGGGTCCGCCCCGAGCCCTTTGCACTGAAGGCCACTGCCAGCGCCGGTCGTGCACCAGAAAGTGACCCGTGTTAAAGTGCCCACAGGGTGCCCTAGCCTTGAAGTCTGCTTGCATTTTTAAGTCGATGTTCCATTGGCCCATTGCATGGAAGTCTTGCTAGAGCTGATGTGTAACTGAGTTCATGGCTGACTTGACCAGCAGTGGTCGGCTGGTAAGAAACTTCAGTATTTTGGCACATAGTGCCTTTAAAATTCTGTTCCGCTGGCTGTGTCTAGCACTTCAGTGGCTATAAAAACAAACACTAAAGACCTAAGATGGTTCCCCGTATACCAAGAGTGTCAAATTCACGGCCCACCAGCCACGAATTTGACATGCTTGCTATACACCTTTAATTCTTTAAAATACGTTTTTATTGATTTTTTTTTTTTTTAGAGAGAAAGGAAAGGAGAGGGAGAGAGAGAAACACCAATTGGCTGACTCCTGCACACCCCCCTCTGGGGATTGAGCCCACAACTGAACATGTGTCCTGACCAGGAACCGAACCGGCGTCCCTCTGTTGCATGGGACGACGCTCAGCTAACTGAGCCACACCAGCTAGGGCTGCACCTGTCATTGTCATTGAACCCGGACTGTGTGTGCCCAGCGATGGCAGGAGGGCAGTTGTGCGCCAGGTTGAATGGAAATGCCGCCCCCATTCATCAGATGAAGCTGTGTGGTCTCCTTCATCGTCCCCTTTGCAGTCTTGTTTTCCGTTCGTCCTCCGAGCCCAGACGGAACCTTCCGGGTACTTGGCTCTTGTGCTGAGGTCACAGCGACCTGGGGAAGTGTGAGTGGTGCTGGGGTGGCGCCCCTGTCAGGAGAGCGTGTCGGGAGCGTGTCTGTGCCCATGAACGGCTTGTGGTGACCATCTCCGCTTGTCCCAGCTGCAGTGACGACGAAGATGTGGCTCCCTTGTCAGCTAAGTTCGCTGATATTTATCCGTTGAATAACTACAACGACACCGAGGCGGTGGCCAACATGAATGGAATCCACAGCGAGTTAAATGGTGGCGGGGAAAACGTGGCCCTGAAAGATGAGGTACGGCCGTGGCACTTCATCGGCACAGGGATGCCACAGGGTGGTGGCAGCATGCAGCGCTCCATGTCCTGTTTGTTTTCCAAGTCCCCGCAGGGGAGCAGCACCAGTGCCAGTTCCTCAGAAGCTGATGATGAAGAGGCGGACGGCGGGAGTGGGGGGGAGCCGCCCGGAGCCCCAAAGGAAGCCGTGGCCCTAGAAAATGGAAGTCCCACAAAGGAGGACAGTAAAGTGGACAGTCCCCCCCCAACTTACCCCGCTCAGCAGGTGTGATTTCATTTCTTCACATTTTTGGTTTTGCCAAAGGTCTCTTTCTCTGTGTCTCTTTTCTCTGAACCTGAGCATTATTAAATACAAAATCAGGTCATTGTGAATAACTTCTGAAAATTAGCACTGGAGAGAATCAAGGCTGACTTACAAAATAAAAGTCCATCCCTCATAACCTCCTTTTTAGACTTTTTCTCTTCCTTGAACCTGGAACCAGCAGTCTTGATTTTACAACACCCAGGAGCTGTGGACAGGGTGATGGCGCGGAGTTCTTGAATAGAAGCCAGGAGAGAGTTTTCTGAGAGTGAAAAGGTGGGATGCTAAATCAGCAAAGGGTGGTTTTAGAAGAGCTTTTCCCCCTGGTAGATAGATACCTGTTTTTCTGTTACTCAGAGGTGAGGGTGTTTTATCAGACTATTATTTTTTCTTAGTCACGTGGAGCTATATAATAGATGTTCAAGCAATTTTTATTTTTATATATTTATATATATGTATTTCTTTTTGGAGAGAGAGGAAGGAAGAGGGAGAGAAATGTGAGAAAATTGACCGCCTCCTGCACACCCCTACTGGAGATCGAGCCTGCAAACCGGGCATGTGCCCTTGACCGGAATCGAACCGGGACCTTTCAGTCCACAAGCCAACGCTCTATCCACTGAGCCAAACCAGCTAGGGCTGGGCCTAGTCTTTTATTTGTGGGATGATATCGGTCAATTTGGAGAAATTCAGTCTTAACCGCAAGCAGCCTGTCAGTCTGTGAACATGCTGTATATTTCTACTTATTTAAGTCACCTTTAATTTCTCTCTGACTTTTAAACATTTATAGTCTATGAGGCTTGAACATATTTTTAAAATTTATTCCTAAGTTCAGGTGTTTTTTGATTCTGTGGTAAATGGTATCTCCTAGTTTCAGTTTTCTGTTGATGGTTGGCAGTTTATAGAAGCACAGCTGATGTTTGTATATTGGCCTTGTATTCTTCAGCTTTGCTCTGCTCATTGATCTCTGAGTCGGGGCTTGCATCTTTATCTTGTCCAGCTATCGTGTCCTTTTCTTTGGAATTCTTCATTTATATTTAACGTAACGATTGGTGATATTTACACCTGCCTTTTGCTGTTCTTTTCTGTCTCATGGTTTTTGTTCCTGTTTTCCCTTTCCTACCTTTTTTTGCATTAAACAAATTTCATGCACCCTTTTAATTCTTCTGGCAATTCTAGCTGTGTTTTAGTTTGTTCAGGGTGTGGGCAGAGCCCAGGCCAGAGGCAGCTCCTGTGGCCTCCCCCCCGGCCCCACAGCTTTGCAGGAGGTCACGCTTCTCAGTGTGTTCCCCTCTGGTTGCTTTCCAGAACCTTTGTTCAGTGTCACCCCTCATTCCACCTTCGCAGAGTCCGTCCCTCGTGCGTACAGAGAGATCGTGCCTTACGCATGGGAGCCAGCGAAGCCTGGCCCTGTGCTGTCCCTGTGGCGCCCTCCCCCACTCTGCCATCTTCACCAGTCCCCTTGCCTCTGCTCAGACAGCCCAGGGTGCAGGCCCCCACTGGGGCATGCGGCGTGCACCCCTAGGTTCCTCTAGGTTCTCTCTAGGTTCCTGCCGCCTGAGCTCTTGGGTCCCTCATGTCGCTCACAAGGAGGGCCCGGGCCAAGGGGGGTGTCGGATGACTGCTCAGCAGCATGGGCTGGCGCTGCTTCATCCCCCATCCCGGCCTCTGAGTGAGCAGGGCTTCTCTCCCCGCAGGCGGAGCCAGCTGCCAACACCTGCGAGTGCCACGTGTGCAAGCAGGAAGCTTCTGGGCTGCCGCTGTCGGCCATGACGGCCGGCGCCTTTCCTTCCAGCCACCAGTTCCTGACCCCGGAGAGGCCCGCACACCCCGCCTTGCACCTGTACCCCCACATCCATGGGCACGTGCCCTTGCACACGGTCCCACACCTGCCTCGCCCTCTGATACACCCCACCTTGTACGCAGCGCCCCCCTTCACACACAGTAAGGTAAGTTGGGCAGAAAGGGCCTGACAGACGGAGGTCCAGATGGGCAGCTCATAAAGGACAGCGTCCGCTCTAGATAGGAAATGGGTGCCCGGAGCTCTAGCCCTTACAGTTATAGTCGGTCATGGGAGCCGTGGCTTATCCCTTCAGAACGCACCACGGGAAGGTTTTCAGGTGACGGCTGTGCATGGGGCAGTCATGGCTTCTAGGGCCGGGCTCTTACTGTGATGGGAAGCACGAGCTCTTCACCCAGCTGGGCTCCGTCTGAAACGTTTGTGCTCTTAGCACAACATTAGGATTGTAGCAGTAACAGGCTGGAGAGACACCCGGCGCGCCGCGCGCTAGAGCAGCCTGGCCGGGCGGCATTGAGGGGTTGGAGAGCAGGCAGGTGGGCGCCCAGCACCAGTTGGGCAGGACTGCTCAGGACAGGGGCGGGGATCCAGGAAAGCTGATTTCTGTGTGCTTTTCTTCTCTGAGAACCCATGTTTATTTTGAATGTCTTAGACTCTGCAGGGAGATTTTAGGTTGGATTCATTGTTTGTGCCTTAGTAGTAGCCTTGCCTCTCTAGCTCACCTTTGTTAACTCTTACCATACCTGCGATTTTTTATTTTTATCAGTTATTGTGGTTCAAGGTTAGTTCTAATCAATCAAAAATAGAATAGTTCCTAAACTCTCCTGATTGATTAATTTAAACAGTGATTCTCAATTGGGGTCGAAAGGGAGGACCTGGCACGGAGGGGCTTTTTAGCCTGTGCACGTTTTCTTCCCCAAAGGGTGGCACTGTGAGGGGAAGCCCAGGAGTGGGCTTCGCTGTTTTGTGCTGGGCAAGGGGACACATCAGGGATTCAAACCGCCTCTTTGGAATGAAATGGAATCCTTTTACCATGTTCTATTGCAGTAAGTACTTGGGAACTATACCCACACTTATGCTTAAATTGTGTTGGGTTGAATATTCCTCATTTTGAACTTGTAACGGTGCCTTTGTTAATAGAGCAGTTTAAGTAGCATTTTCAGGTATAGACCGCAGGTCCTGGAATAACATCGTTTTGGTCAAAACATTGTTTCATTATAACCTCAATGAGATGCTATAGGAGCCTAACTCTGTTTATGTTGATTATCGTGGGGTAACCTGGTTTCTTACCAGAGTAAGTTTGTATTATTTGAGTTGGGTTCACTTAGTTGAATGCTATGGATGCATCTGTACTTGAATGCACAAGGTGTTCACAGCCCCGTAAGAGGTGGTAGAAGTTCCTGGAGAGAGCAGACAGGCTGTCTTAGAAGGGCATACACTTCAGTGCCATCGGAGCAGGTCTGAGAGGCCAGGGTGCTCAATGTGATGCCCGATTGTAGCTGGGAGGGGGCAGTGGGTGCTGAGTGTGGAGGGCAGGCCTGCACTCAGGCACTTCTGACCTGCTTCCCTTTCTGCCTAGTCAGGGCCTTCAGGAATTTCTGCTCTGGAAATGGAAGTTGTCACTTTTAAGACTTGATATCATTGTCGTAGTGATTCATACTTTGGCCATTGTGGGTGAATATTTAGTAAGTAAAATGTTTGGGATGAGTATTATGAAAATTTTACTTTCTTAAAATTAGGAAAACTTGAAGACGATTTCTATTTTCTGATGTCTTCATACCAATGATGCATTTGCCTTGTATGTGAGGTGTGAGTTATTTGAAAGCTAAAGGTAGTTGCAGGAGAAAATACAGTAACGAAATGCTAGAAAAGAAATCCAGACGGAGACAGGGTAGTTCCAAATACTGGGGATTCCCAGCGACTTTTCCGTATTGGTTCCTCCTCCACTTCCGTTGTGCTCTGAGAACAGGCACTGTCTGTCAATTATTTCCGATGTGTGAGGGTGTGCTGTAGGGTCCAGAGTGGGGCCGAACATGGTGAAAGTTCCACGTGAGCTTGAGGAGCATGTGCGACCTGCTGCTGTTGGATGGCAGTTACGTGGTCTGTGCATGTCAGTTACGTGCCGTGAGTTAGGGGTGCCGCTGGTTCAGCTCTGTCCCCGCTGAGCCCTGTCTGCTGGCTCTGTCCCTCTGACGGAGGCGGGCTGACGTTCTGTCTCCTTGTAGCTGTCTCCGTTCTGTCTCCGTGCAGCGATGCTGTGTGGCTCGGCGCTTGCATGTTGAGGGTGGTTGCACAGGCTTGGGGGATGGACCTGTCATCAGTGGGGATATCCTGACATTTCCCTGCTCTACAGTCTGGTGTGTCCGGTGAATAGAGCTGCTCCTGCTTCTGCTTCGTGTTAGTACAAGACATGTCCGCCCGTCTTTTAGCTGAAAGGGGTCTGTGAACTCAGTGTGTTTCTTATGTCATCTGATCATCTCGGCATTTCATTGGTATATTTAAACCATTTAAAGTGATTTTTTTAAAATATATATCTATTTTCAAAGTTTTTTTAAAATTGATTCTTAAAATGCCCAACCAGCTGAGCCACACTGGGCAGGGCTCAGTGTGTTTGGATTAAGAGCAGCCATGTTTGTGCAGTTTTTAATTTTAATGCATGTGCTGCCGAAGCGAGCACCGTAATGCTCTCTACTTGGTGCCAGATGCTTCTTTTTCTGCCTTTTCTACTTCTGGCTGAGAATTTTCTGATTCCATTTAATCTCTTCTCTTTGTATATCAATTGTCCTTATTTTGAACATTTTTAACAGTTGTATTAGAAGGTACATTTTAACTAATCTAAGACTCCTTCAAATAACACTGTTCTGCTTCATGTGTAGTGTAGGTACCTTTTAACAGATTATTCCCAACCCCGCCCTCCCATCCCTTGCAATGCACTGTCATTATTTTCATTTATCCATAATCACCAATAGTACCTTGTTGCTATTATTACTTTAAACAAAATTGTATTTTAGTTAATTAATAAGTACAAGAGATTTTACTTTACTTTTTATTTATTCCTTCTCCTTTGCTCTCCCTTCTTTATGTAGATCTAAGTTTCTGACCTATATTATTTTATTTCTGTCTGAAGAAAATCTTTTAACATTTCTTGCAGGGCATGTCTGCTGGCAATGAGTTCCCTCAGGTTTTGTTTGTCTGAGGAAGTCTTTATTTCTCCTTCACTTTTGAAGGATAATTTCGCTGGATACCGAATTCTAGGTTGGTGGTGTTTTTTTTTTCTTTCAACACTTTAAACATATTTGACTTCACTCTTTACTTGCTCAGTGGTTTCTGATGAGATGTTCTCTGTAATTCTTTTCCTTGTTTTATAAACACATGGGCTCCTTCTCTCCCCTGCCCCCAGACTGCTTTCAAGATTTTCCTTTCATCTTTGGTTTTCTGCAGTTTGTATATGATGTGCCAAGGTGTACATTTTGGGATATTTGTTCTATTTAGTATTCTCTGAGCTTCCTGGATCTTTGGTTTCGTGTCTGTCATTAATTTTGGAAAAGTCTCAGTATTATGGCCTTAAATATGTCTTCTGTCCTTTTTTCCCCCCCTTCTGGTGTTTCAGTTACTGTATGTTGCATCTTTTGAAATTGTCCCACATTCTTGGATGTTTTGTTCTGTTTTTGTTTTTTGTGGTTTTGGGTTTTTTTTTGGTTTTTTTGGTGATGGTGGTGAGGTGGTTTTTTTTTTAAAATATATTTTATTGATTTTTTTACAGAGAGGAAGGGAGAGGAATAGAGAGTTAGAAACATCGATGAGAGAGAAACATCGATCAGCTGCCTCCTGCACACCCCCCCCCCCTTACTGGGGATGTGCCCACAACCAAGGCACATGCCCTTGCCCGGAATCGAACCTGGGACCTTTGAGTCCGCAGGCTGATGCTCTCTCCACTGAGCCAAACCTGTTAGGGCAGGGCGGTGAGTTTTTATTCTTGTTTCTCCTTTTCCTTGTATTATAAACACATTTGAGAAGTTTCTATTGACATATCTTGAAGCTCACTGATTCTTTCCTTGGTTGTGTCCATTCTACTGATCAGCTAGCTCATCAAAAGCAGAATTTGTTTCTCTTACAGTGTTTTTTACTTCTAGCATTTCTTTTTTATTATTTTCTAGAGTTAGAGTTTCCATCTCTTCGCATTACTCATTTGTTCTTGCATATTGTCTACTTTTTCCATTCAAAGCTTTAGCATAATAATCATTTTCAATTTCCTGCCTGATAATTTTCAGCCATTTTATCGTTTTATTCTCTCTCTACCCTTCTGTCATGTCTCTCTGAACCTCTGATGAATCCTTCTAGTTCTGTTCTTCACTCTGAAGCTCGCCTTCCTATTTCTCGTCTTCTTGTTTCTCAGTCCGTTCTGAGAACCTTTTTGGATCAGTCTCCAAGTTAAGTGATTCTGTTACTGTGTATAACTTAAATTTTGAGTTTTTAATTCCAAGTCTAATTCTTACTTCTAAGCTTCAGTATTTATTTTTCAAATATATTAGCAACTTTTCATATACTCCTGTTCCTCAATCATGTTCTTGCTTCTCTTGAAGCCTTTACATGTCATTCGCTTGAACGAAGCCTTGAGGTTGGAGACCTCTGATGCTTCTGCTGCTGTGTGGCTCCGTACGCATGTAGTAACTTGTGATTACGAGCTCCTGTTCCGTGCGTCCTCCTCTGAGAAACCCACCCAGCCCCACGCAGGGTGCTTCCTCAGATGTAGGCTTCCGTGTGCTGGCGTCAGGCACCCCAGGGGCACTGACCCCCCTGGGCCCTCCAGCTCTCCTCCCCGTGGGACCATGGATCCATCCCCCACCACTTCAATCTGGTGTGTGAGCCCTTGGGGCAGCCCTTTTTCTCCCCACCTCCACCTGGCCCTGTTTTTTCTTGTCATGTTATCATTTATTTGTGAAAGGGTTTCCCTGCTCTCTCTGTGGCTCAGCACTTGTTACAAAAGTGTTTCATGCCATTTAATCCACCTTAGTGGACAGAGCCCCAGCAGAGGGGAACTGCGCATGACCTTCCAGAGAAGCGCACACGTGAGCTGGGGGGCAGTTCACCCCGGGCTCGCGACCTGCCCCAGGAGCAGTGGGTCCCGGCTGCCGGGCCAGACTCTGGACTGGCCTCTGAGGCTCCCAACTTGAATCCCGTCCTTTCGGTCTGGAAAACATGGGAAACACTCCCCATGCGAGCAGAGGGTCTAGGCAAGGAGGGGAGAGGGGTCCTGAATTCTGCGTGGGACCGAGGACGCTGTGGACGTGGTCTCCAGGCTGCCCTCAGGACTGCGATGCACCGAGGGGAGTTGCTGAAGTGGCTGCTCCTGTCTCGCCTCCCTCCGGGGCCACTCAGCACACCACTGCAGAGGGTTCGGTCAGGCTCATGCCGTGCAGGTGGGAGTTGGAGGGAGAGGAAAGCTCTTTAGCAGCTCGGGCAGATGGCTGCACTCGGGCCCAGGGGGCCTGTGTCTGCATTGATCTCAGAGGCCGTGCTCAGTCCTTCTGGCCCGAGAACTGGCAGCACCGAGCAGAGCAGTGCCCGCGCCTCTTTCCTGCCTCTGCAGGAGTTGGGGGAGCTCAGGAGGAAGAAGCACACGTGGCGTCCCGTCTCTGTGGTCTCCCTCTGAAGCTCGGTGTGGGCAGTCCCTCCCGTGCGTGTGTCCGTGGCTCGCCATCTTTTGCCCCTGCCCACGTGGCTCTGGGGCTGCCTGGTCGTGTGCGTGGACTCAGCGGGCTTAGTGAAGGCCACTGGTTGGCTGGGTGCGTGTGTGCCTTGGAGCTTGCATTTAAAGCAAAAGGGTTGTTTTCTTGTGAGCCACTTTTGTCTCAAGAGTGGAGAACAGTTCAGCACTGGTGTTCGTGAAGCAGCGTGGAGCCCTGGAGGGATCGGTGTCTGGGCAGCAGCGCTCCCGCGGTGAGGGACTTGTTTCATGCTTGGATCACGGGTGTGCTGCCCGTGGTGTGGCCGAGATCCGTGAGCCTGGCAGGCGCCTGTCTTTCTGAAGAAAGCCACAGATGTCGAGGTGGGTCGGTGTCTCATGCAAAAGCATGCGTGCAGACACAGCCTGTCCTGCGCCCTCGCTCCCTGTGGAGGAATAGCTGGGTCTCCTGTTCCGAGTGGATTTGCTTAGCAGAGGGTGTGAAATGAATGAAGAGCCATTCCCGTACGTTTCCACCTCCCCGTCTCACAGCCGGGCCCTGACCTCTCCAGGCTGGACTCTGCTCAGCACTCGCATCCCACTCGTGCGAGGCCTGTGCTTCCCGCTCGGAGCACAGACCGGTGTGCCTGGTCCCCGTGGTCAGGAACCTCAGAGGCTCAAGAGAAGACAGAAACATGCTCAGACCTGAAAATCCAGTGCTCTGACCTCCCTTAGAAATCGTAGGTGCCAAGTAGGAAAGTATTCGTGAAGAGGGGACACTAACTGTGAGCCTGGGGTGGGTTTTGCAGAGGAGGGGATGCTGGGGTAGGGTTTTGAAGGATAAGAAGAGCTCTCTGGACCCATGTGGTTGGAGGTCCAGGTTGTCCAGGCTTTCTCCGGGTGCAACCAGCCATCGCACCGTGCCTGGGGGGCTGCGTGGGAAGTACTCAGAAGCAGCTGGGGAGCCCTGCAGGCGTTTCTGTTGTGCTGAGGTCACCAGCTGGGCTGGCCTGGAGGAGCCGCTGGTTCCACCTGCTGGGCATTTCTGCCCCTTAGCAGGGTGTCTTCTGGACTCAGCACCCGCCAGTCAGTGACTTCCCATCAGTCCTCCGCACAGCAGCTCGTGGTGTGCCTCTCCTCTGCAGCACCTGGTCTTGTTCCCTCTGCCCATGGGTCCCCTGCAGAGCGGCCAGCTCAGGCTCCCACTGTGACCCTGCGTGGCCAGTGCAAACCTGTTTCTTCCCACTTTCAAGTCTCGAATCTCATTCCAGTTCACCCTGCATCTTTGCCTCCCTGTGCCCGGTCAAGGTCAGGAGGGGCACAAAACCGCCCCCATGGAGTGATGCCTGGGAGGGCAGCAGAGCCTGCGTGGGGGTGGGTCTGTGCGTGGGGACCACAGTCTTAGGGAGGGTGATGGTCCAGACACATAGCACCAAATGGTTACTGTGGCCAGGCAGCGTGCTGAACACTTGACAGACACTGTCTGATTCCGTCCCTCCCACAGCCCCTGGAGGTAGGTATTTCCATATTACTTAGGAGAAAACGAAAGCACAGAAAGGTGCAGTAATTTGCCTAAGGTCACACAGCTAGTGAAAGGGAGAGCTAACATCTGAACCCTTGAGACTGCAGCCTGAAGGCTGAGAATGGGACCAGAGTTCACACCCAGCTGCGTCCCTGACGACGACACCAGGCTTCCTTCTGTCGTCCTCTTCTTTGTGGCTGTCACTCACCATTTCTCATCCTTTCCTCTTGTGGCTCACTCCCCCACCTGCCCAGATTGGTCTTTCTCATCATGCGACCAGGTCATCGCCCCTGCTGCTTACCACCCTCTGTAGCTCCCTAGTCCCCTCAGCACAAAGGTCACACAGAGTTATCTCATTTGGCCCCTGTGGCCTGCCCCCTGCTGTTCCCCCTTCCTCTCACCTTAGCCAGGCCCCAGGGTTCTGCCAAACCATCACCTGCTCTTGGGAATCCTTCCAAACCCAGCTGCCCCGCTCTCGAGTGTACAGCACTCTGCTCAGTTGTGTGTCCCAGAGGGTGGGGCTCCCAGGTGTGGTCCCCAAGGGCAGGCTGTAGCTTCAGGGGCGGTCCTGGGCCCAGGGCTGCTGGGGAAAGCCGAGGGCCCAGCCTCGGCCAGGAACCGGTGGTCCGCTCCCTCATGACGCTTACAGAATCGGAGGGAAGGCCGACAGTGAACCACTGGGCACAAGTAAGTCTTGAATTACAAGTGCGATGAGTGCTAAGGGGGAAGGTGGCTTTGTTGTGTTCAATGGAAGGCCCATGGCTTGGTCTTGGTGTTAGGTGGTGAGGCCAAAGTCAGAGATGGCTTCTCTGAGGAAGTGACAGGCCCGAAGGGTGACTCATTCAGTGAGACTGAGAGCAGAGGATGTTCTAGAACATGGACACGGCATGAGTGACGATCGGGGTCGAGGAGGAGCTGGGGGTTTGAGGACCAAGGGAAGGCCAGTGTGTCCAGGGGCTGGGTGAGCAGGAAGGACAGGGGGACCACAGTTTCCCCTGTGACTGCATCTGAAGCGCAGTGGGACGCGCTGGCATCGGAAGTGGGAGTCACCGCTCTCTTTCCACTCAGAAGCCCCTCCTGCAGGTGGGGAGGCTGCTGAGGGAGGGGAGGGACGGCCGGCGGGCGCCTGCTCCCTCCCTGGGATGGGGCTGCCCAAAACGAGTAGTTCTTCAGAGGGCACGCCCTTGGCCCACGTGAGAGCACCGTGTAAGGGTTTGCCATGTTTTTTCGGTGATTCAGAGTTTCCCTTTAGCAGTAATGACAGTGTCAGAGGGGGTAGCCCGAGGAGCAGGACCTAGGCCAGTGGCCACGCTGACCGTGTGGCGAGGGGCGTGTTAGAAGCTCCTGAGCTGCCTCGGCTGCTTCATGTATTTCTTGAGCATCGGCTGCTTTCACCTCCCACCTGGTTTCAGTGAGACCTGTGGTGTAGACGCGCCACCAGCCCTGTAAGACGTGTTCGCCAAGCACGTCCCCCAAGGCTTCCAGAAGCGACTCGTCTGTCTGTAGCCTCACGGCCTGGGTGAGCAGATGTGAATGTTGAATTGTGATTAGAACTTTTTTCTTGTAGGCTTTACCGCCAGCACCTGTTCAGAATCACACAAATAAGCATCAGGTATTCAATGCATCTCTTCAAGACCATATTTACCCGAGCTGTTTTGGGACTGCTCCAGAGTGGAATAGTTCTAAGTTTATAAGTCTGTGGGGATCAGAAGTGATGAATGATAAGAACTGGAGTCCTGGCACTTTCCTGCCAGATACAATTTCTGGTAAGGAACCTGTTCAAACTTTATTCAAGTTTTCCAATGACCCGAGCTGAGTGGATGGCCGTCTGGCTGTGTTCTCCCCTGGAAGCCCCAGAGGGTGGGCCCTCGTGCAGCTGTGCCCAGGCTGCTGCTCCCCGGCCTCTGCCTTCGATGGGCGGCCCTGGGCCCGCCATGCTGCCCCCTCCCTCCACATCTGTCACAGCCACGGCCGTAGCAGGGGCCCAGCTGACGCCCAGCTCTGCTGCCGAGTGCTGCTGAGGGTCTTGTCTCCAGGGTTCGGGTTCGGCCACTGGTTCTCGAGCAGGGGTGGTAACCAGACATGGCCCAGTGCACAGGGTGGGGCAGCAGTGCCACAGCCGACTCAAGTGTTGTCACTTACCTTCCTTTTCTCTGTTTCTGTACTGACCCTTAATGGGACTTGTCCCTCTAACAACTCCGCCCTCCCAGCCGCTGAGGCGCAGCTGTCACTTGAGAGCCGGGCGCCTAAGGGGCTGCTACCTACCCCTCATCTCTGTCTTCATGTGGTTAGAGCCCCTGGCAGCCCCACGCCCAGCCCCTGCATGTGTTCAGAACATCAAGCTAGACTGGACTTCTCTCTGGTCTGTGCCTAGAAAGGGTTTCTAGCTGTGTGACCTTGGGCAAGCTGCTTAGCCTCTCTGAACCTCAGATTCTTCATCTTTAGGATGGGAATAACACTCCCAAGCTCAGAAGGCAGTTCAAAGACATAAAAGAAAACAACTGTGGGAAGCACCGAGCACAGGTCTGGAGCCAGCAGGTGCTCAGTGAGTTTTCTTTTTGCGTAAACGCTGGCGCACTCGGCCGTCCCAGGAGAAGGCTCACTGCAGAGCAGCCCCAGCAGGACGGGTGTAACCTGCGAGTGCTCTTTAATTGTAGCTAAATGTCATTTCTTTGGACGCCTTAATTTTCCCTTTTGTCTCTAAAGGGAGTGAAATATTAGGGCCAACATTCTCAGAAACCAGACCCGACACCCTCCCACCACCGCCGAGCAGCGGCTCGCCCACAGGTCTGGAGTGTAAAGAGAAAAGAAACGCTGCAAGGAAGAAATGCCTGTACAGCTTCCAAGACGCTTTCATGGAAGCGAACAAAGTGGTGATGGCCACCTCCTCAGCCACCTCCTCCGTGTCCTGCACGGCCACCACCGTGCAGTCAAGCAACAGCCAGTTCAAAGTGTCGTCCAAGAGGCCTCCTTCCTTAGGTAAGGCCTGCTGCTGGCGGGGCCCTTGGCGGCCCGGCGTTCGCCGCATCCCGGGGATCGCCCTTGGCTGGCCTGGCCGGAGGCTCGGTGTCATTAGCTGTGTTCACGCCCAAGAGAATCCTACTGTCACATGTCCTCTGGGGCTTGGCCACATGGGTCCTGCCTTTCCTCTCTGTACCTGCTGTTGTGAGCACAGATATCTAAAAGCAGAACCTCATGGACAGTGTACCTGTGGGCATCGCTGGTGTGCAGGTGGTGTGCTGTCACACTCGGATCCGAGCCCACAGGAGAGCAGGAAGCAGGGAAGCCATCAGACGGGCAGGTGGCGGGGCACAGGAGCTGGCACAGAGGGCCCACGCTGGCCAGGGGCACCGTGTGCATAGCGCAGAGTGTTGGAGCAGCTCCCAGCACGTGGTGGAAGGGAGGAGTCCTGGTGCTCAGGAGGGCTGGTGAGGCGGCTGCTGCCGCCTGGGGAAGAGAAGGTCATGGTCGCTGTGTGAGCCAGAGCGAGGGAAGGGGAAGCCGGGTGGCCCCTCGGTGGTGCTGAGAACCTTGGATGTTCTCACAGTCACAGTTCACAGGGGGAGCAGGGTGCCTGCCTGGAGGTGGCCTCACCACCACGGAGCGGCCTCAGGTGCTCCTGGGCGGCAGGGAGGAGGCACAGCGTGGCCTTGGCGGGACGCAGGCCCAGGGTGTCAGCTCAGTCTGACCTGGGACCCCTACGGCTGGTGGCGGCTGCTCTGCTCAGAGGGGTGCCAGGGCGAGTTAGAGCGGGCGGGGCAGCTCGGAAGGACGTGCAGGAAAGGGCTGTGCGGGGGGGGGGGGGGGGGGGGGGGTGTACAGGACCGAGAGCGCCCTTCATGGCAGGTGTCTGGTGCGAGGTGCTGTGTGGTCACAGTGACGTGTGCATCCTTTCCAGGGCCTGTGCCAAACAAAGTAAGTGGGGGGGGGGTGGTCAGAAATGAAGGAAAAAGGACAAAATGGTAACTGGTCATTCAGGTGAAGGGTATTAGGTGTTTTTTTGACTGTTTCCTACAACTTTTCTATAGATTTGAACATAATTAGACAAAAAAAATTGGTAGAAAGTCCTAAGAGGATTAGGAATGTGTGTCTGACCTGAGCTGTCGGCACGACTCCATGTCTGACGCAGGTGAGGTCTTCCACGGCATCAGCAAGGAGGAGCACAGGCACGCGGTGCCCGCCGCCCCGAGGAACAGCCCCACCGGCCTGGCGCCGCTCCCCGCGCTCGCCCCCGCCCCCCTCGCACCAGCCTCCACGCCTCACCTGGCAAACCTTGCAGCCCCCGCCTTCCCGAAAAGTGCCGCCACCTCTCCTGGGTTTGTGGACACACGCAAGAGCTTCTGTCCTGCTTCGGTCGCCCCCACGGCCCCCAGCACAGACGGTCCCATCAGCGCGCCTCCAAGCGTCTGCAGGTGAGCCCGGTCCTGGCGGTCAAGGCCAGGACACGTTGGAGACGGTGCTGTGCGCCTGACCCCGGAGGAGCTGTGGGCGGGCGGACGCCTGCAGAGGCCGGGTGGGTGCACAGGCCCCCCTCCCCCCGACCCATCGGGGAACGCGCCTTGGGTGTCTTTTAAGTTGTACTTGTTACACTCTGAACAAAGTACAACACGGCAAACTCTTGACAGTTTTGTTTTGTTTTGTTTTGTTTTAAATATGTTTTTATTGATTTCAGAGAGAGAGGAAGGGATAGGGCGAGGGAGAGACATCTGTCAGTTGCCTCCCGTACTCACGTCCTGACCGGGAACCAAATCCCCCCACCTGGTGCACTGGGCGACGTTCAGCCGGCCGAGCCGCACTGGCCAGGCCTGGACAGTTTATTCTGTTGTTTTGTTTTTTGTTGTTTTTCTTAAGGTGCGTGTGTGCATGTAAGTCATGTGTTTATCATTTTTTAATTCTCACCCGAAGACATGTTTTCATTCATTTTAGAGAGAGAGGAAGAGAGAGGGGGAAAGAGAGAGAAACATCCATGTGAGAGTGAAACATCCATTGGTTTCCTCCCGCACGTGCCTCAAGCTGGGACCAAACCCGCCACCTGTGCACGTGCCCCAACGAGAATCAAACCCTCCACCTTTCCCTGTACGGACAGCGCCCCAGCCCGCTGAGCCGCACGGGCCAGGGCTGCGCAGTTTTTATGTGAAGACAGCTTTTGTTACTTTTGAACTTGCCTGTTGAAAGCCACCTCCCACCCCCCAGAATAAAGCGGTGATGGGGACAGTAGAGAGACTGTGCGTGACCACCCGCCTCACACACCGCCTTGCCCCGCTGCCGCCCGGCCCCCATGTCCGTGTGGACCCGGGTCTGGTGGTGAGGGGCAGAGCCTCTAGGGGTGGCTGCTTGCTGACTGGCCCGTGTGCGGTTTCGCAGTGACCCGGACTGCGAAGGGCACCGCTGCGAGAATGGCGTCTACGACCCACAGCAGGACGATGGGGACGAGAGCGCAGACGAGGACAGCTGCTCCGAGCACAGCTCCAGCACCTCCACCTCCACCAACCAGAAGGAGGGCAAGTACTGTGACTGCTGCTACTGTGAATTCTTCGGGCACGGCGGGGTGAGTACGTGCTGCCCGGGATGGACAGCAGCTGTCAGTGCCGCGCGGGTGTCAGTGTGACAGTCACAGCACACAGGCTGCGAGGCCTGGTGGAATTCAGGGGACTTACTTGCAACATAGTTCAAACCAAGGTCTGCTCTCACACGGCAATTCCACTTCTAGGTTGTCCTGATCCTAAAGCAGCGGTTCTCAACCTTCTGGCCCTTTAAATACAGCTCCTCATGTTTTTATTGATTTCAGAGAGAGAGGAAGGGATAGGGCGAGGGAGAGACATCTGTCGGTTGCCTCCCGTACTCACGTCTTGACCAGGACCCAACCATAAAATTATTTTCGTTGCTACTTCATCACTGTCATGTTGCTACTGTTACAAATCATAATGTAAGTATCTGATATGCAGCAGGATGGTCTTAGGCGACCCCTGTGAAAGGGTTGTTCGACCGCCAAAGGGGTCGCGACCCACAGGTTGAGAACCGCTGTGCCCTAAAGGGATAATGAAAACATTTGCCCAAAGATTTAGCTATAAGGCTTTCATCACGGCATTTTTGCCCGTTGGTGTGTTTTACAATAGATGATTGGATAGGGGTCGACGGAGTGCCCAGCTGTGGGCAGCCAGGGTGTCCGGTCTGTCAGCCGCCTCATGGGGACACATGTGCACACGGTTGTCTTCCCTGTTTGAACACAAAGGGTATTGACACAGGTGGACTTGGACAAGGACACGCCAGCCCCCCAGCGGGAGGCCGCGGGGCAAATGGTTCTTCTGTTAGCGCCGCCTCGCTGCCTCGGGGGTGTGCTTGGGGCTGGTCAGAAACCTTGGCCGTGGGGTGGAGGGCAGTTCTTTTTCCTTTCGGCGCTGAGCAAGGAGCCTGCAGTGGGTACAAAGATACAGGGTGGACGTGGGCACGACAGGAAAGATGACCACGCTGTTCACATAGAAAGAGATGATCAATATGTGTAATTAGCTGTTTCTGATTTAAAAGTAGTTACTTTTATACATAGCTGCATATAATTTACCAGATCTTTTATGAATATATAGATTTTCTTTTTTCTGGCCATTTGTTTCTCTTATTTCCTTATTTTTTTATGTATTACTGGGTAATAACAAAAACTTTAATTTTAGAAATAGTCTGAAGTTTCTCTTCCAAGTCATTGAAACTTGAAGTTTAATCTAGTCACGTCTTCATGTATTGTCTTAGCCTCCAGCCGCACCCACAAGTAGGAATTACGCAGAAATGAGGGAGAAGCTGCGCTTGCGGCTGACCAAGCGGAAGGAAGAGCAGCCGAAGAAGGCGGACCAGCTGTCGGAGCGGGAGAGCGTGGTGGACCACCGCCGGGTGGAGGACCTGCTGCAGTTCATCAACAGCTCCGAGCCCAAGCCCGTGAGCAGCACGCGCGCCGCCAAGCGGGCAAGGCACAAGCAGAGAAAGGTAGCCTGCGCCCGCGCCAGGGCGGCGGGGACTGTGACTGCGGGGCCTGGAGCCACTGCACTGGCCACAGCGTGGCTTCCACAGCCCCTGCCTGTCTCTGGCCTGAGCTGGAGGCTGTGTCTAGGACGCATCGCCCCTTTGTGTTGTGGCTTTGCTAGTGGACCCAAACCAGCCTCAGGGCCTCGTGCTGGCCGGCCGGCGGGGTGCAGACCCTCTGCCTCTGTGCCAGGGAAGCAGAGGAAGTGGGGTGGCGTGGGCTTTTGGCTGAACGAGTGACTCTGATAGGAGGCGGCGACAGGGGCCGTCCGCGTGGAAGAGGCCCGGCCGGTGGCGTTGATGTGCAGGTGGCGGAGGAGGTGATGCGTGTGGGCAGCCCTGGACAGCGCCCCCCTCACCTCATGGCTGGGATGCGTCAGAGGCAGGTCCACTCCGTGGTGGGTGTGACTGGACTTGACCTGAGGTCCAGCAAGTGAGTGGGGCCCTCAGGGACTGTGTGCCAGTCACTGCAAGGTGTCCTGTCCTTCGTCGCAAGCCTCCTCAGGAACCCACCCCAGTTCTCCTGGAGGGCTCCCCACAGAGCCCCGGGCAGCAGGCCCAGCCATCTCCCTCATGCAGCCACCTCGAGGCGTCAGGTCCAGGGCCAGCCCTCAGCTGGCAGATCAGGGCCGAGGCACGTGGCAGCTTGCAGGGGTCTGGCCGCAAGAAGGGCTGCCCTGGGAGCAGGTGAGGTCGCCGTGAGGTCAGGCAGAGGCCGAGGAGGGCCCACAGGTCCCCTGGGCTCCGCATCAGCATGTGGCTCTCGGGCCTGTGCTTGTCCTGTTGAGGGGCAGACCCACCAAACCTGCGGGGCTCACCAGGGACTTGGGGGAGAGCCCGTTCTGCCCCAGGAGACCTGGTCTGCAGAGCCCACAGGAGTGGGGAGAGCGAGGTGTCGCCATCAGAAGTGCCCTGCCTCTCCGAGGGGAGGGGCCCAGGGCCCTGGGGATGTCCTGTGCAGGCACTCAAAGCCTCGGGGTTGGCTCTACGCTTGTCAGGGGGCTCCCACCCTGGTCTCCTGTCCTCTATCCCTGCAGCCAGTCTGGATCCAGACTTGATGCCACAGGCCCACCGTGGTCCCCTCTGCACCCGCTCACCCTGTGCTCCCCTGAGCACCCCGTTGGGCAGGTGACCCACCCACAGGTTGCTTTGTGTCTCCCTCCTAGTCAGCTGTTGAAGTGAAGGTGGCACCGGCGGGCTGTGGGTTCACTGTAGCTTCGTCCTGGGGAGTTCTCAGCCCTGCGCCAGGAGGCACCTGCCAGCCGACACCAGGCCGCCTGCAGGGCAGCCAGGGGCTTCTCCTGTGAAATTTGCTTCAATTGTGAAGCTAGCTTTTTAAAACCTATCATTTTATTTTTAACATAACTTTATATTAAATGTTTTCAAAAAGATAACTCGGCCTTAAATGAACGCCCACTGAAATGTAGGAACTAGTTTCAGCTGGGAGGGCTCCACTTCCCATGCACTTTTTTAAAAAATATATATATTTTATTGATTTTTTACAGAGAAGAAGGGAGAGGGATAGAGAGTTAGAAACATCGATGAGAGAGATCGATCAGCTGCCTCCTGCACACCCCCCACTGGGGATGTGCCCGCAACCAAGGTACATGCCCTTGCCCGGAATTGAACCCGGGACCCTTCAGTCCACAGGCTGATGCTCTATCCACTGAGCCAAACCGGTTCAGCCCATGCACTTTTTTTTTTTGCCGGAGCGTCCGACAGGCGCCCCCTCTGGGGCTCTGGTTTGTTACCTAAACAGAAGGAGCGTTTCCATTTGTGCTGCTAGGACAGGCGTCCCTATGGAGGGAGTCTCACTCGAGGAAAAGGTGCGTCCCGCCGTAGGGTAAGCAGGAGGGACCTGCTGTCAGCATGCCCTGCGGCGTGGAGAAACCATTCCTCTGGCACACTAGTGACGGCAGCTGGGGAGTGCCGGCCGCGTGCCAGGCTGGGAGGGGGTTTTTTTCCTAGGGCACCTGTTTGCATGTCCTGTTGATGCACAGAAATGCCTCAGCTTTCACCTGGGCAGGTGCGTGCTGGTCACAGTCATGTGCCATTGGCTGTCACCTCCATGTGCAGCGGGTGTGGGGGCAGGGCAGGCAGCAGCTTCCACCTGTTTTTTTGTGTCTGGTCAGTGGCTATGAGGGATTAACTACCACCTTCCCCCAAATAAAGTAAGTCTATATGTGAAATAACTTGGGGTAGGTATCCTATCTAATAAAGAGTGCTAATTGACCCTCACGCCATCACAAAAATGGCAGCGCCCACAGCCAATAAGGAGGGAATATGCTAATTGACTGCCACACCCTCAAGGATGGTGGCTGCCCAAGGCTCAGGCAACCAGGGCCGGCTGAGGCTTGCGCTGCCAGCAGTGGCAGCAGCAGAGGTGTGATGGGGGCATCACCTTCCCCTGATCGCCGGGTCGCCTCCTGCCCCTGAAGGCTCCCAGACGGTGAGAGGGGGCAGGCGGGCTGAGGTACAACCCCCACCCCCTGCATGAATTTCATGCACTGGGCCTCTAGTGTTTTAGTAAGAGCTTTTAGCTTATTATAGCCCTTTTGGTTTATATTCTTTTTTAAAACTTTTTTTAAAATATGTTTTATTGATTTTTTTACAGAGAGGGATAGAGAGTTAGAAATATTGATCAGCTGCCTCCTGCACACCCCCTACTGGGGATGTACCCGCAACCAAGGTACATGCCCTTGACCGGAATCAAACCTGGGACCCTTCAGTCCCTAGGCCAATGCTGTATCCACTGAGCCAAACGGGTTAGGGCTTTTTATAACTTTTTAAAAAATGTCTTTATTGATTTTAGAGAGAGAGGGAGGGAGAGAAAGATAGAAACATCGACGAGAGAGAAACATTGATTGGCTGCCTCCCGCAGGCCTCCTACTGGGGACTAAACCCGCAACTTGGGCATGTGCCCTGACTGGGAATCAGACCGGTGGCCTCTTGGTACATGGGACAGTGATCAACCACTGAGCCACGCTGACCAGGCAGGGTTTCTATTCTTACTATATGATTCATTTTTTAATTCTTATTTTTCCATATGTGTTAATTTTTCAATTGCTTACTGATATCTCAAACAGCTTCTCTTTTCGCCTGGCAGCTGGAGGAGAAGGCGCGCCTGGAGGCGGAGGCCAGGGCCCGGGAGCACGAGCATGTCCGCGAGGAGCAGAGGCAGCAGGAGCAGGAGGAGGAGCGGCTCACGGCGGAGCTGCAGCGGCTGCAGGAGCTCCAGAAGCTGCGCGCCGTGAAGAAGAAGAAGAAGGAGCGGCCGAGGAAGGACTGCCCCAAGCTGAGCATGCTGGCGGGGGCTTTGCAGGCAGCAGCAGAGTCCCTGCCCGACCCTGTGCACATGCATAACGGCTCCCTCGAGCAGAGCGAAGAACCAGAAACCTCACCGCACTCCCCGTGCAGACATGCCAACCACACAGAGCCTGGGCCGGAGGCTGACCCGGGGCCGGAGGCAGAGCCCGGGGACAACAGGGACTCCAAGCTCCTCCTGCCCGAGGGGGTCAGTGGGAAGCAGCAGGAGCCACTGTCCTTTCTCCTGGACATAATGCATCACCACAAGGAGGGGACTGGCAAACAAAGGCCCAAACAGGCCGGGAAGGCCGGCAGCGAGGCTGGCAGGAGGCCCGTGGAGCCCCCCAGAGCCTCCGAGAGCCAGCCCAGACCCCGGCCTCAGACTGAGCCAAAGGCGAAAGTGCTCGACCTCACTTCGCTGGCGGAGCAGAAGCGAGAGGACAGGAAAGCCAACAGCAACAACAACAACAAGAAGCAGCTGAACCACGTCAAGGAGGGGAAGGCCAGCCCGGGCCCCTCAGAGCCCGCCTGCCCCGGCGAGCCTGCGCACAGCAGCAAGCCGGTGCCGGCCGACTCCCCACAGCCCCGTGGCAAGAGCAAGAAGAGCCGGAAGAAGAAGGGAGACAGAGCCGGCAGCTCGCTCGGTAAATTGGGGGAGCCTGTGATGAGAGTGCTGTGCCCACTGTGTCCCCGCTCCTGTCCGTTGCTGTCAGTGTCCAGAACACTCGCCTGCATGCTGGCCCGGCCTGGAGGACGCGGGGGGTGGGGAGGGGTCTCCTGTGCAGCCTTGGGGCTCATGCTTCGGGGGGAGTCCTTGATACTTGCTTTCCTCTGGAAATTGGTCTAGTTAGTATTTCTGTCTCTAATGAGGTTAATTTTGGTGAGCTGCATATCCGTAGTAAATTACCCTTTTAAACTAGATTTTCTAATTTATTTACATAGAGATCTGCATACATAATTGGTTCATTTTGTAACTTTTTGATCGGCCACAGAAGCAAGTGGCTGCGATGAGACTTGCGGTGAAGTGTCATGAAAATGACGCTGTGGGGCAGTGGGGTTCATGAGGAACTTGCCAGAAATTGCTGGCCAGGCGCAAGGTCTGACTTGAGAGTGAGGAAGGAGGTGGCTTGCAGCAACCAAGGGGTGAGGTGGTGCCCGCGGGGTGTCAGAGGCTTGAAGGGCGGATGCACAGGGGAGGCGCTCTAGGGACAGAGCTCAGGATGGAGGTCCAGGTAGGGTCGGGGTTTGGTGGTGTGGGATCCAGGTGTGGTTGAAAGCACAGGGACCCTGGAGGCCAGAGGTGTGGGGCAGGGGAGGGAGAGCCAGACGGGGAGGGGGTGTGGTCCTGTGGTCATGTGCGTCCTGAGGTCCTTAGGGGAAGCTTTTCAGGGGGTTCCTGTGAGCTCGCAGGTGTGGAGGCACTCCCCCTGTGCTGTGCGCCATCGCAAGTGTTAGCTGCTGTTCTGCACGTCAGCCACGCCTCGGTCATGCTCCTGTCAAGTGATAGGAAGAAAGGGAGCCCTTTTTATTAGCCTCCAGCACATGGTCCCGGCTGAGGTCTGCAGGGGTTGAACCTGAGCCACGCGGCCTGCTGTCCCCGAACTCCGGCTCGGGCTGCGGCGGGCCGGGACGGGGCCTCCTGAAAGAGCCCTCTGTCGGTGGGGCGGCCGGGGGTTTCCTGGTGGAGGCCGGGGCTGCGCTACAAACCGAACGCCAGCAGAGCCACTGCCGGGGCCGGCCTCCTGCCCTCTTCCTGTGAGGGGCCCAGAAGGGACAGTGCTGTCTCCCCACGGGCCTTCCTGCCCCGCCTCCCTCCCTCCAGCAAGGGCTTGGACAGCCTCTGGGCGGAGGGCTCAGGGCCCCCCTGGCCTCCCGGCACCGAGACCCAAGTTAATGGCGCCGCTCGGGATCGGCCGCCAGCAAGGTTTAGCTTGTGAAGTTGTTGCAGTTTAATAAAATCAGAGTTCTGCTCTCTTCAGGTGCCTGCTCTTATAACTCAACTTGCCTCTTTATTTCACAGATGATGTCTTTCTGCCTAAAGATATCGACCTGGACAGTGTGGACATGGATGAGACGGAGAGGGAAGTGGAATATTTCAAAAGGTGAGCGGCAGCGGCTGTCTGGCTCCCTCAGGCCCCGCCACGGCCCCGCAGTCTGACGGCAGCTTTCCTGCATGTGAGGCCCGGCACACACGGACCTCCTCACTCTCACCCTCACCCTCACCCTCACCCTCACCCTCACCCGCGTCCACTTCTCCCCTCCCCCATGTGTGCAGACTGGTTTGCAGCAGTGGTTCCCAAAAGGGTCAGGGCCACAGCATCACCTGGGAACTGGGGTGGCTCCCAGACCCGGAATCCGAGGAGCCCAGTGTCTGCTCCCACAGCCTCAGGGGCATGCTCACGGGGCAAAGTGACTGGTCTGGAGCACAGTGGGAGGGGAGCAGGGTGTCGGCAGCAGGACCCGCCAGTTCATAGGGGCCTGGCCTGGGTTCGGGCGGAGCTGTTCTCTGAGGGCAGGGGCAGCGCAGGTGAGCGTCCTGGCTGCAGTGGGGCAGGGCACAGGCTATCAGAGGACTTGCCAGCGTCTGGGGGGACAGGAGGGGCAGAAGGGGGAGCTCTCGAGGTGAAAGGTGTCTCAGCAGCCTGGGTCTGCGCTGGGGCGAGGAGGAGAGCCGGGTTCTGCGACGGCACAGGCCTCCCTCCCTGGACGGGCGTGGGCACCAGGTGCTGCGCTTGGACAATTAACCAGAGTGTCAGCAAACACTCATTTTACCTGCCAGACTCGTGGCAACAATATAATCATTTTCAGGTTCGTTCAGATTTCTGCCACCCAGATTCGAGCTGGAAAGGTGAAGGAAATGTCCTTCTTTCCCTGAGTACCAGGCTTGCCCATGGTTACGGAAGCAGGTGGCACCCGTGGTCTTCGCAGATGCTGTTGAGTGCAGTGTGTGATTGGAGCAGGAGAGCGGAGGCTGTGGCCCTCCTGGCCCTCGCTGTCCCGAGTCCCAGAGGGAGCGACTGGGGCTGTGAAAGGTCTCCTTTCAAGTCACTCGCGCCTGTGAACTTGGGGCTAAGTGAGGGCAGGCTGGCATCCCCGGTGTCGCTCATTGAGAATGGCAGCAGCACAGCGCCCCTCCCCGGGGCTGCGGGGCCCCGGGTGCCCAGACGGGCTCATCAGAACCTCCCTGGCAGCTTCCCCGCAGGGCAAGTGGAAAGGATAACACAAACGGGCGCCCGCCGCGTCCTGAGGACGGGGACCAGGTGCGGCCGGGCGGCACGGTGTGGGGGCCGCCCTGAGCCCAGGCAGCTCCAGCTCCGGTGACGGGCATTTTGTCTTCCAGATTCTGCTTGGATTCCGCGAGGCAGACCCGACAGAGACTGTCCATCAACTGGTCCAACTTCAGCTTGAAAAAGGCCACCTTTGCCGCCCACTGAGTGAGGATCACCGGAGAGGGACGCACAGGAGCTCGCCAGGCCTTGCCGGGGGGCCACAGCGCCTGGGAACCCGCCCGAGGACGTGCCGCCCGCCTGCCCTGTTAGCTTGTGTGCGTGTCGTCTGTGAGCCTCTGATCGTAGCTCTGTGCCCTCGGGTTGGACAGTAGCTCCCGCCACTTCTTCCGCCACCGTGGCCCCCGAGGCCTGGGCCTTGGCCAGAGACAAGTTTGCATCATCTACGTGGCTCCGTGGCCCCTGCATCTCACCCTGTCCTGTCATCTGTCCCCCTGGGTGACGCCCACACTCAGCTCCCACCCGAGATGGGTGGGCGGGCGGGGCAGGCACGCTCCGATCTCCACAATCTACTGTTCAGAGTGTACACGTTGCGCTGTTTGTGTCCGACCCCTGACTTGTAGCCAGCTTGTGTACGACCCCTGCCGAGTGAGAAAGTTCAAAAGCAAACCCACCCAGTACTCACCACCCAGTCTGTTAGAGTGTACGACTGTATTAACACGGAGGCCTGCCTGGCTACTTTTTAACATATTGTTAAGTAATATTAAAATCATGTCTTTCTTTTTGAAAGATGGAATACATTAGTACAGTAGGAGACCTTGTCTGCTTGCTTTCTGCTGGGGGTGACGGGAGTGGGTGGGGCTGGGTGTGCGGGCGGCTGCCCCCTCCGGGGGCCTTGGGCCACCACCCCACGTGGCAGCTCAGGGTTCCCTCACCCTCCAGGCCCAGGCCCCAGGACAGAGTTCAACGGAAGTGATAAGTGCTAGAGAGGCAGTGGGCGGGCCACACCCAGAGGGGTGCCCGGAAGCCATCACCTTCACACCTGTGGGCTGTCGGAGGCAGAGCAGAGGAGCAGGGTCCGTGGCCAGGGTGACACATGGCCCTGGAGGCAGGTGCCCATCTAGTTTTGTGGGGGTTGTGATAAAAAACTGCAAATACCAAGTTGGGTATAAGCCAGGAGTGTGAATAGTATTTAAAATGAAAAAAGGAAGCCCAGCTTGGTCCCTTCTGAGGTCTCAGGCAGTTTTCAGAAAGGGCTCGTAGAGCTGCCACTCCCCTAGCACACTCCATGGCTCCCACTGCGCCTCCAGAAAACCTGCGAGGCCCTGCTTCTGTGCAGCTGCCTGGCGGGCTCTGAGCCGGGGAAAGGGGAGGTGGGCCGGCCTGGAGTGTTCTGGCCTCAAGGGTTCTGACCCACAAGGCTTCCTGCCAGAGGGACAGGGTGCAGGTGGAGAAGGAGAGGAGGCACGGACTCGGGCTCCGGCCTGAGCTCCGAAAGGGACAGTACTGCCATCCTCAGGGCTGCGGTCAGTCACATAGGCCTCACACGGGCTGAGTCCACTGCGGAACGAGGGCAGAGGGTCAGAGCCCCAGAACCAGCGTGGAGGGGGAGGGAAGAGTAGCCGAGGCGTGGAGCAGGGAGGCTGGGACTGGCTGCAGGGCGCGCGGGTGGGCAGTAGCTGAGGGAGCAGGGCAGGCGGGAGCCAGTGTGGCCACGGGGCTTGTTCAGGTGGCGCGTGGCTCCCGGGAGGACCCTGCAGAGGGGGACACAGGCCGCCTGAAGTGTCAGTGCTGTTGGTGTCCACGCAGGGACACCTGGGGGCCTCAGACTCCACCCTGGCATCCTGTGCCGGTGGGAACCTGCTGTTATTCACCCTCGCTTCAGGGCATTTCCCCATTGATGTTGAAAGAGAGCGGAAGGGAGGGGGTGACAGAGACATCGATGGGTTGCCTTCCCCCACGACGGGCTAGAGATGGAACCTGCACACACACTCTGGGTATGTGCCCTGACAGGCAATCAACCGGAAACCTTGTGAACGGATGATGCTCCAAATCCAACCAACCAAGCCAGCTGGCCAGGGCCTGAGGCCATGTCTGAGCAGGGGCAGCACAGGGCACTGTCCCCTCTGGGAGGGTGGGAGCAGGTCTGAGGCCCAGCTTCCTGCCTGGAGGCAGCTCTTGTTTTGCAGCTTCGCCTGTGCCCTGCAATGCTGGTTCGGGGTCGCGAGATCACGTGGAAGTCCAGCTGCCCTGAAGTGCCACGCCAGGAGCCCATCACACGGAGAGGTTTTGATCTTTTCCTCAGTAATTTTACTTTTTAAATTTATTATTTTCATGTACATCCCCCGTCAGTCTGTTCTGTCTTGTTTGTTGGTTGGTTGGTTGTGTTCCTTAGATTCCGTGTGCGTGGGCTCATGGAGCTTGCCTCTCTGCCTCACGTACACTGAGTGGCCAGATTATTATGACCACCTGACGTTCATAAGCCAATTAGCCGTACACTGCATTGTATGAGATATGGAAGCCGAAGGCCTGTTCGAACACCTTTGCTGTCTGCAGTTACCAAGATAAAACGTCTCCAATTCGCACAGGAACACAAGGGTTGGACAGTCGAGCATTGGGAAAAAGTCATGTGGTCTGATGAATCAGTTTCCAGTTGCATCATGCAGATGGCAGAGTGAGAATTTGGCGGAAACAGCATGAAAGCATGCACCCCACATGCATGAGTACAACCCTTCAAGCTGGTGGGGGCAGTGTTATGGTTTGGGGCATGTTTTCCTGGCATGATTTGGGCCCTTTAATTCATGTGGAACAACATCTGAATAGCACAACATACCTGAGTATCGTTGCTGATCAAGTTCATCCTATCATGTTGATGGCGTATCCCAATGGAGATGGCTTCTGCCAACAAGACAATGCGCCTTGCCACGGTGCTCGTATTGTGCCGGAGTGGTTTCAAGAACATGAGGGAGACTTTACCTTGCTTAGGTGACCCCCACCATCACCAGATCTCAATCCAATTGAGCATTTGTGGGACGAAGTTAAAGGAGCCACCAGGCAGCTGGTTCCACAACCATCAAATCTCACAGAACTGGACAGTGCTATTCATCAGGCATGGGGTCCGATTCCTCGCATCACCTTTCAACCTCTCGTGGAGTCAATGCCAAGAAGAATCGCCGCAGTATTGAAGGCAAAAGGTGGCCCAACGAAGTACTGATGGGGTGGTCATAATCATCTGGCCACTCACATTCAAATATATCCCACGTTCAAAGGCTGTTAAATCACATTGTTTACCCGTATCTTCAGAAAAAAATCACTTCTGTTGTAAACAACCTGCTTCCCTATTTATAATGGTCTGGCCCTCTAGCAACTTCAGTGCGAAATTATAGCTAATTTGCCTACAAACGTCAGGTGGTCATAATAATCTGGCCACTCAGTGTATTTCACCGAGTGCCCTCTCGGTCCATCCGTGTTGCTGCAGATGGTGAACTTCCATTCCTTTTATGCACACGTAGGACCCCATCGCATGTATGTCCCACATCTCTACCGTGTCTGTCCATGCACCAGGCTTATTCCACTTCTTGATTATTGTGGATAAAGCTGCAATGAAAATGGGCTTCCCAGGCACCAAACATGGGGTATGTTTATCTTTTTTAATTAGGGTTTTTGTTTTCTTCAGATAAATACCCAGAAGTGGAATTGCTGGGTCATAAGGCAATTCCATTTTTAATTTTTTAAAATATATTTTTATTGATTTCAGAGAGGGATAGAAACATCAGTGATGAGAAAGAATTATTGGCTGCCTCCTACACGCCCCGCACTGGGGATCAAACCCGCAACCCGGGCATGTGCCCTAACTGGGAATCGAACCATGACCTGGTTCACAGGTTGACACTCAACCCCTGAGCCACAGCGGCCAGGCCAGTTTTAATCTTTGGAGGACACTCAATAGTTTTCCAGTGGCTGCACCAGTCTGCACTCCCACCTGCAGAGCACTACAGTTCCCTTCTCCATGTCCTCGCCAGCACTTGGGTTGATGTATTTTTTGTTGTGTATTTTTTTTTTAGATGAAGGCTGCTTTTATTAAATGACTGGACCGTGTAATTATTAAAGCCACTATGTACAGGTAAGAGAGGTGAAGCTTTATTTCCTGGTCTCTTCCTCCTTGGACAGTCTTGATGACCTCCTTCTTGGCCGGGAGCCGCTCTTCACGGCGCTTGTGGGCTTCCCGGGTCTTAGACCTGCGGGCCTCAGCCTGGTCAGCCAGAAGCTTCTTGCGAGCCTTGTCTGCCTTCAGCTTGTGGATGTGTTCCATGAGAATCCGCTTGTTTTTGAACACGTTACCCTTCACTTTCAGGTACAGGCTGTGGTACATGTGGCGGTCGATCTTCTTAGATTCACGATATCTTCTGAGTAGCCGGTGAAGAATTCTCATCCTCCTCATCCAGGTCACTCTCAGGCATTCGAGCATCGGCGGTACCCTTTCGCTTATCTATGCCCATGTGCCTGCCCTTCCTGCGGGAATGGACAGTCACAGGCTTCCGGATGGTCAGCCCATCTTTGATCAGCTTCCAAATCTGCTGCCGGGAGTTGGCGTTGGCGATTTCATGGTTCTCATGGGGTCCAACCAGACCTTCTTTTTGCCACAGCGGAGGACGCTGGAGGCAAGCCTCTTCTGAAGCCGAGCATCCTCACGGCTGCTGATGCAGCGGCGAAAGGATTGATGTATTGATGGTCGCCGTCCGGCAGGTGTGAGGTGGCACCCCATTGTTTTAATTTGCATCTCTTTGGTGATAGTGATGTTGAACGTTTTTTCATATGTCTCTTGGCTATTCGTCCTCTTTGGAGAAGTGTCTGTTCAGTTCCTTTGCCCATCTTTCATTGGATTGGTGTGGGTTTTTTGGTGTTAAGTTGTATGAGTTCTTTATACATTTTGGGTACTAACCCCTCATTGGCTGTATCATTGGCAAATGTCTTCTCTCATTTGTTAGGATTTTTTGTTTTATTGGTTTTTTTCCCTGTGCAAAACTTCGTGGTTTGATGAAGTTCCATTTGTTTATTTTTTTAGCCTTCACCTGAGGAGACATATCCACAAAGATATCGCCAGGAGCAAGGTCAGAAAACTCAGTGCCTCTGTCTGTAGGTCAGCGGGTCCACCTTTTTCCTCTCATGGCACACAAACTAATTACTAAAGTAAAAGAATGTAATTTTTTTGCCCATCTGACAAAAAAAATAGGTATCATTTTGGTTCATTCACCAGACGGCTATTGTGTTGGCTGTGTCATTTTTTTACTTGACAATCTAAGGGGAAGAGGCCAGGTATTGGGTTTTAAAAATTCTTGTGGCGCACTGGTTAAAAATCGCTGCTCTCGGAGTTTATGATTTCAGCTGCTACACTTGCTTATTCTGTATATGGTGAAGAAAGTTTCATTTTTTTGCATGTATCGGTCCAGTTTTTCCATTTACTTTATGCACTGGCTTTACACCACTGTATGTTCTCGCCTCCTGTGTCAGAGAGTAACCGCACCCGAGCGAGGATTTACCTGGCTGGCTGTTCCGCTGGCCCGGATGTTTGGTGCTGGTGCCGATCTGCTTTGGTTACCGTAGCCTTGCAGTACAGTTTGATATCAGAGAGCATGGCACCTCCCAATTGGTTGTTTCTCAAGAGTTCTTTGGCTATTTGGGGTCTTTTGAGGGTCCATATGGGGCCGTCCCAGGCCCAGCACTGAGAGAGGAGGTACACAGAGCCCAGGGGGGCTGCCTGTGGAAGAAGCAGAGATTGGCATCTGGGGAGACCGAGGGGCTGGAATTGTGGGGCAGCGTTCCAGACAGGAGGGGCTGCACCCAGCCCTGGAGACCTGCAGCGTCCCCTCGGACCTGCTCGCCTGCGTGGGTGGAATCAAGTTCTGTGTCTGCAGGGGAATCGCCAGAAAGCAGGAGGCGGAGGGAGGAGTGGAAGATACAAAGAAGATGCCAGTGAAGCTTGTACAGAAACACCCTGGACAGACCCACAGGCGAGAGCGTGCCGGCACCGGAGTGGGAACCGCCAGACCTGAAGCCGAGAGAGGAGGGAGGTGGGGCCGCGCCCTGTGCATGTGATGAACAGAAGCCCTGACGGAGGTCAGCTGTCCCAGCCGCTGTCCCTGCCTCAGGGAAGTGGGAAGAGGGTGTCCCCCAGGAGGTGGCAAGCAGGAGGCAGGCCTCTCATCCACTGATCTGGCTCCTGCCCAGGTGAAGTGCTGCTGGGCCCCTCGCCAGGGCCCCGCCCTGCAGCCTCAGCAGCCACTGCAGCAAACGTGTTTATTATAAAAATAAGTGGCGACAAAGCACACGGCTCTACCTCTGGACGTGTGACAGACACTAAGCAACACAGTGTATTCCACGGCCCTGCCGACGCCGCAGTGCTCGGCCCTCCGAACCTGGGGTGCCCTTCCACCCTGGGACCCAACGTGTGGTTCCCTCAGGCAGCCCCCTATTCTCGAGAGATGCAGCGTCCCAGGTGCAGGTGGGAGCGGGACCATCACCTTGGCCTGCGAGCTCCTACTCCGGCCCCGGCCTGACAGCTTGAGGACCCAAAGCCCAGCCTCTGTTCCACAGCCCGAGGGGGACCAAGGTGAAGGCCAGAGCACCCTCTGCCCGCATCTCGGGGTCCCACTGTCGCAGGCCGAGAGCACCGGCCTGTCCCCGCCTGGCTCACAGGCAGCACTCGGCCACGTGTCTGAAGAGCTCCTCGCCCTGCTCGTCGCTGAAGCACTGCAGGCAGTGTGGACACTGCAGCTCCCCCTGGCCTCTCCGGGCAGCTCCGGGGCACCCGCCTTCTGGAGGGGGGGCCCGGCCCTGGGGTGCAGACACAGGCCTCTGGCCACCAGGCACCACCAACTCAGAAGCATTGGTCTCTGCGCGCTTGGGTGCTCTGCTCCCCGTGTGGATCCGGCAGGAACCTGGCTCTTGGGGGTCCTGGAGAAAAGGCAGAGGATGTAATGGCTGTGCCCGAGGCCACCACGCTGCTCTCGGCTCATCCATCCTCGCCCTGCTGCCTGCTTGGCCCAGAGCCCAAAAGAGAACAGAGGTGGCAGGAGGAAGAGCAGAGGCCAGGCGGCACCTGGGGCCACAGGGCTCCTTCCTGGCTACGGGCGTCTCCCCGGGTGCATGGCAGTGAGCACCGGAGGCAGGCAACCCTGGGGGCAGCCACTGCTGTCACCCCCACGCCAACCTCCTCCGCAGACAGGACCACAGGCGGCTTGTCTCCACCACCGCGCTTGTGCCAGGGATGGCTCTGCCGGAGCGGGAAATGGGTCTGAGCAGACAGGGGACTTGGCGTTCATGGGAAGGAGAGAGGCCTGAGCGCTCACGGGCCGGCCCTCACACCCACCTGTCTGCGTGCCTGGCGCAGGGCCACCACCTCATCCTCCAGCTCCTGGATCCTGCTCTGTGCCCGCTCCCGATCCGCCCTCTCCGACGTGAAGTCGTCCTTGTAGGCGAGGACCTGAAGAGAGCAGGCCCTCAGCCATCCCCAGGCTGCACAGGGAGGGACTCACCTGTCCTGCCCTCCTACCTGCTGCTCCAGCATCTGCGCCCGCTCCCGCGCCGCCGCCAGCTCCCTCGCGGCCCCCGCACACTCGCTGATTCTCTCCTCCAGCTGCCGGTTGAGCCTGGCAATCTCCTTCCTCATCAGCTCCGCCTCAGGCTGGGGAGCCTGCAGCCCCCGCAGCTGGGCCCGTAGCCCCCGCACATACTCATCCCTGCTGGCGTCGTAGCGCTGCCACTTGGCGTTGAGGTCTTCCACCTGCAGGCGAGTGCAGTGAGCGGCTGGCAGGGCCGTGCTCCTGCCCACTGACCGGAAGCTACTGGTGGGCGAGGAGCCGAGGGAGGGTCCCCGGGAACGGAGGGGCCTCTCCTCGCTCCGCACAAGCAGCACCTTCAACACAAGTGGATGTTTGCGGCCTCAGGAGCCGTCTGGATGGTGACCCCTGCCCCCTCTAAGGACACGGGACTGGCGGGCGTGGGAGCCACAGGACACTCTGTCATCCTTTAGGGAAGAGACTGTGTCAGCTGGTGGCCCGAGGGCCGGGCCTGCGAGCTCTCCCCGAGGGAACAGCAGACACTCACGTGAGTCACCTTCTGCTTCAACAGCCGGTTTTCCTCCTGGAGCTTCTCCACGGCCGCCTGGACAGAGGCCTCCCTGCCTGCCTGTTCCGGCTGCAGAGAGGACTCGGTCACCAGGCCTGTCGGTCACGGGCAGCAGAGGGGAAGGACCAGACCCAGGGGCTGCGGTCACAGGTGCCCCAGGCCCACCCCCCTCTGGGGCCAGGCCACACCCCACCTGCCACCATCACAGGTCAGCAGGGCAAGAGGCTGAGCCCACTGTCCACCGAGCACACTCCGCAGGGCCACGGAGCTACAGGGCAGGCCTGGCCATGGCCTGGGCTCACCCCTTCCAAGCCCTCAACCCGTGGTCACCAGACACTTGGTCAATTTCACGCCGGCTCAGGGGTGTCGCACCCAAAGCCACATCCCAGAGCAGCCCTCGGGGCAGATCTAGCCTCGCCAGCCCAGCGGGCCCGTGACAGGCTCCGGAGAACCCCGAACCACAGGAAGCACTGGCCTCACTCACGGGGAAGCCCCATGACTCAGCCGAGCCCGGGGCTGGGAAGTGATGCCGACTGAGGCCGCGGGGGCAGGCCCGGCCCGCCCACGCCCGCCCACGCCGGCCCGGCCGACCACCACGCCGGCCACTTGTGGATCTCCACAGGGAAGGACAGTGACTCCAACCGGACGGGAACACGCCTCCTCCCAGGGGCCCTCTCCCTCCGTCTCTGACACCCGTGTCGCTGAGGTGCCCTTTGGGGAGCCCACCCAGCTGCGCCAGGAAGCTGAGCGCGGGAGGGGCCACCTGCAGGAGCCCAGCGAGAGGCCCTCCCCGGCCCAGCCTCCCTGCACCGCACCGCGGGCTGGGCTGGAAGGAGCAGGGAGGTCGGCCTCAGCCCGTCACTACCTCATTCCCTCTGCTCCCGACACCCCCTCAGGAGCCCCTGTGGCTCCATCTGAGGAGATTCCTGACCCTGTGGCCCCACTGCCCCCTCCCCCCAGCCCAGATCCCTGTCGGGGGCCCACCCCGCGGCCGGCTCCATCCTCACTTCCTGATGAGGACGCTGGAGCCAGAGGCCAGCTCCAGAGATGGCGGCCCCGCTCCACGGGCTCAGACACAGGGTCCACACGGGGCTGAGCTCAGTCCTCTGCACAGGCGGCCGGGGAGCCTGCCCCTCGCCTCGCCCCGTGTCCCCGTGTCCCTGCGCCGGGGCCCTGCAGGCCGGGTGAGCGGCCCTGTGAGCCCAGCTTTCCTGTCGCCTCTGCATGTCCCATTGTTTATTTCATTTTACTTACTTTTCTTTTTTAATTTTTTTCCCTTTTGATTCATTTTTTTCTTTTCCCTTTTTTTTTTGTCCCATCGTTTTAGAAGGAAGCCCTGAGGGCGGGCTCTGCCCAGCAGAAGCGGCTGGGTCTGCGCGCGGGGCCGGCTGCCCGCCTCACCACACCGTGCGCCGCCCCCCCCAGCGCCTACCTCAGGCCTCTGCTCCCCCGGGGCCCCCTGTCGGGCCTCCAGACACTGGGCCAGGTGCTGGCACATGTGGGCCGTGGCCGCCAGGGTCCTCCGCAGCTGGCGGGTCTCGTCGGCCAGGGAGCGGCACAGGGTGTCGCTGGCGGCCCGCGCCCGCTCCTTCTCCGCCACCCGCCGCCGCAGCAGGGCCACCTCCTTCTCGCGCTCCGGCCCCGGCTGGCTCCGCAGCTGCTGCGTCTCCCTCTCCTTCTCCTCTAGCTGCTCCGACAGCCTCTCAATTTCCTGGGAAGATTGAGAAGCGGATTTACTTCAGGAAAAGCACGTCAGAGACGGTGTCTACAGCGAGAAACAGCCTGGTCCCCGTCGCTAGGCAACAGGCACACGCGCAGTCAGCTTCCAGACTCACAGCTCGCGGCCGCTGGAGCCTCGTCTGAACCCATCTTCACCAGCCAGGCCGCCGGGTCTGTTCTCAGCAGCGAGTGACCAAGCGGCGCGCACTTGACCGGAGGGCAGACGCCACCACGGCCCGCCCGCACTTGGGAGGCGACCTGACTCAGAAGCAGGATCTTGGCAGAAGTGAACCGTTAGGATGGCGTCAGACTGGACTAGAAGGGACCCCCCTAAGATGACCAGTGTCCCTGTGAGCAGAGGGAGATGTGCACACACACGTGGAAGGCCACCTGGAGGCGGAGACGGGAGTGGCATCTCCAAGGCTGGCACTGCCACCAGAGGCGGGAGGCCAAGAAGGACCCCGGAGCCCCAGGGCGCCCGCCCTGCCCACCTGGGCGCGGTGAAGGGTTACATCTTGGCTGCGTGAAGCACCCAGCGAGGCGCTGTCACAGGAAACGGCTTCATTTTTAAAAAGTCCTACAGTTGCACTTGGCTTTCTCCGCGGCCTCAGCCTGGGCTTCCCCGTTTTCAAGGAACGTCCTGAGGAGGCCCCGGGAGCGCCCGGCCGCCCCACGTCCCCGGCGAACAGCCTGGAAGGTGAGCTGGGAGGAAGCGGAGGGAGGGGTGTGGCCTGCTGGTACCAGACACCAGGAACCTAGAACCTTCTCTTTTACAAAAACATCAACATCCAGAGGGACCTAAACTGGAACCGACATTCCCGTTCCCACTGGCCCCTCCACCAGCCGCTCAGCAGAGGAGCCATTCCCTCTGGGCACTTCCCTCCAGAACCTCTACAGGCACCGAGAACACGTGCTTCTACCAACCTCGCCTTCCCTCCGGAACCGCCTTTCTCCGCCCGCCTCGTGCTTTTGAACTTGGGGTTCCAGTTCACAGCCCCCACCTCCGCCGCCATGCGCTGCCTCCTGTCCTGCAGACACCCGGGTAAGTGCCCACCGTCGCACGGCCATGGTGGCTTTAGGATTGGGGTTCAGCACTAATTGGTGGAACTCGGGACCCCACCCCACCCCATGCAGAAGCCTCCACGGGTCAGCCCAGCACAGGACTGCACACTCTGGCCGTGCCCCCAGCGAACGTTCTGGAAACCTTGCCCTCGAAGGGGATTTCTGAGAGTCCTCCTTTCCCACTTCCCTTGGACTTTGCTCTAGAAACGAAGGAAGAGGGAAGGAGAACTTAAGTTAGCATGGCCATCTGGCTGCCTCGCAGAGGCCTCAGAAGAGGGGCAGGGAGGCGGAGGTACAGGAGGGGATGAGGCCATCAGACCCGGGCAGGGGAAGCAAGCCTCCCGAGGACAGGAGCGTTGGGGCTGGCAGCGATGGTGACAGCCTGAGAACGGACGCTTCACGGGCTCCTGGCCAGACCCCGACTTTCACTTTCACCAGGAAGAAGCCCCTCGGGGGGGCAGCGGGCATCAGCGCCTCCTCCGGGCGGCCTGGGCCCCCAGGGCTGGGAGGCCACGGAGCGGGGGGCCTCTGCCCACGGCCTGTGGACCCCCCACCCCACTGTGTGCTGCCAGCGGGGGCCGTGGGACCCCGTGGTAGATGCACCACATGAGAAGCGGAGGAGGAAGCCAGGTGGAACCCAGGCTCTCGCTGCTGCTGTTCCCGTGGCGCTGAGCCCACACACACCGCCTGCTGCTTGGCCTTGAATGTGTGTGTTTCCTTTAAAAACTGACCACTTTGTTTTAATTGAATTTTTTTTTGAGAGAGAGAGAGAGAGGAAGGGAGAGAAACATTGATCTGTTGTTCCACTTACTCTCATGTATGCATTCACTGGTTGACTCTTGTGTCCCCTGACCAGGGACTGAGCCCCCAACCTTGGCCGATGGGGATGGCACTCTAACCAGGGCAATAACGGACCCCTTTCTGAAGGCCCGCCCGCTGGTCAGGGCCTGCCCGGGCCTCACCCCACAGCTCGCAGGAGCCTCCTCACCTGCCATGTTCTCCTCGGCCTCCTCGGCATCTGGGCTCTGCTGTGCGTCGCTACCGTGTCCCCCGCCACCGCGCCCCCCCCCACCCCACCTCCCCCCGCACTGGACCTACTTCCCGCCCTGGCTCCGCAGTGCGCACGAAGAGCAAGGTGGCAGGCACAGGTCTGCCCTGGGCTCATGTCCATTAAATGCTAGTTATTCAGATCAAAAGCTGCCGTTCCAGCAGCATGACCGAGATGGCCTGTCCTTGTCCCCGTCTGACACTGGTTACTCAGGGTCACTGCATGTTTGTATATGAAACACTGTCATTACATAAACCCATACAACATGGACAGAGGGAATCTACAACTAACACAAGACCAGAAGGCCGGTCTCCCGCAGAGCCACAGACGCGGCAAACTTCTGAGTCCCCACCAACCATACCCAGCGGGAGCGGGAGCAGCGACAGCGATCTCAGTCCTCACTCCACCCACCACACAATCTCCACTCACCCAAGAGCAGCTTCTGTCATCTCTCCCTTCTGCACATGGGCACGCGGAGGCTCGTGAGTTGGGGCAGCTGCTGGTGTGACCGGGTAAGGAGGCAGCGGTACTGGCCGCCCAGCCTCACGGCCTCCATCAGCTGCAGCTCCCTCACACCCGCTCTCGGGCTGGAGGCCCTGGGCAAGACCTGACCGCTAAGCATCCTTCCTCACTGGTCAAATGGAACGGCGAGAAACGACATCTCTACGAACAATGAGCAGCTCATCCCTGGGCCAGGGGTGGGGCGTGTGTGGTGGGGGGCCGTTCACAGAGCTCCCCAAGGGCACTCTGTCCACATGCCCCAGGCCTGGCATTGGCCCAGCCCCACGTGGAGGCGAATGCCTGGTTCTGACTGGGCGATACCGAGAGCAGGTCCTGGGCCCTGTCCACCTGTTCCCAGCGCACAAACCACAGGCAGCGGCCATCCACAGGGCGCGTTTGGTTGACCCTGAAGGACTTGCCAGCCTTATTTTCTGTCTTAAAAATCAGCTTTCAAATGTCAGTGAAGGCCTGGCCCGGCAGCTCGGCTCGTTAGAGTCGTCGCCATATGCCCGGTGTGGTTCCATCCCTTGTCAGGGCCCATACGGGAAGCAGCCAATAAATGCGTACATGGAACAACAAAATCAATGTTTCTCTAAAACCAATCAATAAAGTTTTAATTAAAAAAAAGGCCCGGGCCGAAACCGGTTTGGCTCAGTGGATAGAGCGTCGGCTTGCGGACTGAAAGGTCCCAGGTTCAATTCCGGTCAAGGGCTTGTGCCTGGGTTGCGGGCACATCCCCAGTGGGGGATGTGCAAAAGGCAGCTGATCGATGTTTCTCTCTCATCAATGTTTCTAACTCTCTATCTCTCTCCCTTCCTCTATGTGAAAAATCAATAAAATATATTTTTTTTAAAAAAAGGCCCAGATCTGATAGCTTCACAGGTGAATTCTACCAAACATTTAAGAATTAATACCAATTCTCAAGTTTCCCCAAAAAAACAAAGAAGAGGGAATACTTCCTATATTTCTGATGCCAGTATTACCCTGATACCAAGACAAAGACACTACACAAAACCTACAGCCCAATGCCCCTTATGAACTCTCAGCAAAAAATTCTCACCAAAATACTAGCGAACCAAATTCAGCAACATATTAAAAGGCTTACACACCATGACCAAGTGGGGTTCTTTTCCTAGAATGCAAGGATGGTTAAACTTATGAAACTTGGTCAATGAATGAATTAGATTGAATGTGAACATCTCACAATATATACAAATATCAAATCATGTTGTATACCTGAAATTAATATATCAATTAGTCTAAAGGGAAAAAAGCAGTTTACATTATAATACCAGTGTTCTGGGCTGGGAACTTAAGTTGGCCTAGTTCCATGCTTACCCTACACTCAGTACTGCCCCACGGCACCTTCCTCCATCCCTTTCACAACTTGCTTCAAGGGGTGATCACTTATGTGCATGTATGACCCACAATTAATTTAAAGGGCAGGAAGTGGGTCTCGATCGCCTCTGCACTCCCTAGCCTCGTGTGAAACAGCGTGCAATTACCAACCTCACCCGGCAGCACAGGCGTCACGCTTTGCCCCAACTGACCTTACAGCCACCTCCTGAGTCATGCTCCACACACTCTCCACGCCAGTTATACTGGCTAAGCACTCCTACCGGGCCTGGCACAACTCGGTGCTACGCACCCCGGGAGATGACAGCCTACACTCAGTGCTGGGAGGAAGGGAGGAACCATCCTCAGGTGTCCACACTCTACTTCCACAGAAAGGATTCTCGGCGGAAAAGGCCCAATACACACCTGAGTAGCAATGGTCAGTAACAGTCACATCTGCGCACCCACTATGTGCCGAGATGAAGCTGTGTACTCGATATGTGAACCCGTGTTCACGACGTAAGACACAATATGCTACACATAGTATTTTCGACAGGCAATAGCTTATTTCTACAATGTCTATTCACTCAATGAGGATATGAGCTTCATAAAGACAGAAATCAGCCTTTCTTGATCCTTTCTGCATTTTTAAAAATATTTTTCTATTGCTTTCATAGAGGAAGGGAGAGGGAGAAAGAAACATCAGTGATCAGAGAGAATCACTGATGTGCTCCCTCCTGCAGGCCCCACGCCCGGGATCCAGCAGCAACCGGGCATGTGCCCTGACCCCACGCTCAACCACTGAGCCACCCCGGCCGGCCCTGTCTGCACTTCAGTGCCCATCAAATCCCCCGCGGGGAATGCCGCGCCAGGCAGGAAGACAAGCGCCCTAGACCTCACCTACCTGCGGAGGTCAAGGACAAGATAAAGGCCAACACAGGCAGACTCGGAGCAGAGACCAAAGGATGGAGGCGGGAGGGTGGACGGGAAAGGAGAGGGGCTCGCCACGGCACGGGCAGTGCGCCCGGCGGCAGGTGGCCGTCAGGTAGGAAACTCAGCACCACGTCCTGAACTACCCGCCCACCCACGATTCCCGGTAACTCCCCAGGGCGCAGGCACGCCCCTGAGGCCTCCACGGGCCCCGCGCCCATCACGCACCCGCACCCGCACCCGCGCCCAGCCCCGGCCGGCGGGCGCACCTGGCGCAGCGCGGCCTCCACGGCGCCGGCGCCGCCCTCCCGCTGCCGCAGCTGCTCCCGGAAGCGCGCCACCTGCTCCAGCAGCGCGTCCACCAGCGACGGCGCCGCGTCCCCCTCCAGCGCGGCCAGGCGGGCGCGGAGGCGCTCAATGAGGGCGTCTCGGGCGGCCAGCTGCTCCTGCAGGCGCCTCAGCTGCTGCCCCGCCTCGTGGTACAGGCCGCAGAGAGTGGCGGCCGCGCGCGGGGCCCCCTCCCGCCCGCCGGGCCCCGCGTCCCCCGACATGTCTGCGGGCCGGGACCGGGAGGCGCGCGGCCTTGGGGCCACTTCCGCGCCGGTCCCGGCAGGACGCCCACCTCCCGGAACTTTAGTCTGCGAGCCCCGCCCCCGCCAACAGCTGGGACCCGCCCACTGCCGAGTGTCGGTCACGCCCACTTCCTAGTGCCAGGACCCGCCCCCCGGGGCCCAGGACCCGCCCACTGCCCGGCCCCGCCCATTGCCCGGCCCCGCCTGCCGCCGAGTGTCGGTCACGCCCACTTCCTAGTGCCAGGACCCGCCCATTGCCAGGCCCCGCCCATTGCCCGGCCCCGCCCATTGCCCGGCCCCGCCTGCCGCCGAGTGTCGGTCACGCCCACCGCCGAGACCCAGGGCTCGCCCACCGCCCTGAGCCGGCTGTCCCCCATCCTGTCCGGGGCCCTGTGGCTGTCCACGCACGCGGGTGCTGGCTTATCCCAGCGCCCCCTCCCCCCGCATCTGGGGCGTTTTCGGAGAATCGGGCCCGGACGTGGGCAGGGGTAGAGCGGCCTCTGAGGTAGCTACTGATGGGAGGAAAAGAGGGGGTCAGAGACGACCCCAAGTTTGGGACCTGAGCGCGGATCCACAGCCCCAGCTGCACGCCGGTCGGTTCCTGGAGGTACAGGGAGAGAGACGTCCCCAGAGCTGAGCCTAGCGAGGTGCCCACCCACCCGGGGCGCACGGGGCGCCCTCCCCCGCACGCCCTGCTCCAGGAGAGTGTCTTGTTCTTGGAGCAGAGAGAAGTCCGCAGGGAGCTGTCCTCTCCACGCTCGCTTCTCAGCATCCCTTTCCTTTCCCCCGTGATTTTCCGTGGCTCCACGCCTATTTCTTTTTCAGGGTCCGAGTTTTGCCCAGGATGATGCCCGAGCATACATGCGGTCTTTCAAAAGGTTCCTCCGGCCGAATCGCTGCTGGCCGCTGCCCAGGGCGGAGCGCACAGGGCCGGCCCGCCCTTAGGAAGGACATGCTGGGCGCCGGCGGTGGTGGAGGACGGAAGCGCTCTTAGCGCGGGGCCGTCTGCGTCTTCGGTGCTCAGTGATGTGTGACCTGGCGCCGGTCCCTGTGAAAATGAATAAGGAAACCTCACCAAACGGAGGCGGCCGGCCAGAAGGGGGCGCTCTCACCCAGGACCAGCTGATGGCCATGACCGGGAGAATTGTCCATTAGGCTCCAGCTGAGAGTCCTCGATTATAGGCCCCAACAGGTAAGGATGTGCAGCTGCCCCGCCGGCGGGCTCAGTGGCTGAGCGCCGATCTATGAATCTACGAACCGGGAGGTCCCGGTTCCATTCCCGGTCGGGGCACAGGCCCATGGGGGGCATTCAGGAGGCAGCCGATCCATGATTCTCTCTCATCATTGATGTTTCTGTCTGTCTGTCTCTCTCCCTTCGTCTCTGAAATCAGTTTTTTAAAATGTACAGCTGGTCCTCCGATAACCTCTTCTTTAATTATAACGTTGATGAGAAAAAAGTCGTTTCCCAGCTGGGACCACTTCTGGAATTGACACGTGTTCCGTGTGTGTGTGTGTGTGTGTGTGTGTGTGTGTTTCTTCCTGCATCTCAACGAAGTGCACAGATTACCTTGTGAGTTGAATGGCATGTCCGTATTGTCCCAGTCGGGGTGGGAGTGGGTGCGGGTGCGGGTGCGGGTGCCCCTGCAATGGAAGGGCGTCCTGCCTGGGTGGGGTCCCAGGAGCCTTGCGCCCTGAGCGGGAGGACTGGCCGCGTGTGACCTTAAACTAGAATAAGCAGGTTGGAAAATAGTGATCTTTGTCTTCCTTAATCTTTCTTAAATGTATTGTAGCTCATATTTATCTCAATGTTTAGTATTAGAAGTGTTTTGAGTCTTTATTTAGAAATTTGGTATTTTTCTGACCAGAAATATGCTGCAGGAACTTAACTGTTGTTGTTAATCCTTACCTGAGGATATTTTTTACATTGCTTTTTCAGACACAGTGGACGGAGGGGAGGGAGGGAAGGAGGGAGTGGAGAGAGAGAGAGAGAGAGAAACATCGACTGGTTGCCTCCTGCACACGCCCCAAGGTGGGGAGCAAACCCCCAAACAAAGTATGTGCCCTTGACCAGGAATCGAACCCACAACTCTTTGGTGTGCAGGCTGACGCTCTAACCACTGAACCAGGCCAGGCCGCTTGGAACTTAACTCTTATTTATACAAACTAACCTGGGGTAAAATTGGTTCCGTTATATGTCGTTATGCTTAAAGTCACGGTTTCCAAAAACCTATTGTTCACCATCCTACAAAAATCACCTAGGTATTGTCACCAAAAAGAACTTATTTGTGAAAAAGAAAAGATTTCCATCCGGTATGTGCAGAGTTGGGGAGCCAGGTGCACACACTGAGGGAAGTCGAGGGGAGGGGCTGCCCACCAGATGGCTGCTGTGAACAATTCTTCCCGCTGGGCTCTAGTCTAGACATTCAGGGGACAGGCTCCTCCCACACGTCCTGGCCCCTCCCACCCACATGGCCCCTCCCACGTGCCCTAGCTCCTCCCACAAGCGATGGCCCCGCCCACATGTCCTGGCCTGGCCCCTCCCACGTGCCCTAGCTCCTCCCACACGCCCTGGCCCCCCCCCCCAGGGACTCCTGCCTTCTGTCCAGGTTGAGGCCTGTCATGAGCTTTGCCCCCTGCGACACGGAGGATTACTGGACATGGCCCATATCTCCTGGGAGAAATCAGCGCCCCCAGCCGCTCGGCCGATAGGCGGTAAGAGGCCGTCATCACCCTGAGCGCACACGTTCCTCCAATGGCCTCCCTTCCAAACAGCCCTTCCTTTACCGTCCGATGACGTCCCTCTCCTGCGTTTGTTGGACGTGGCGGCGGCTTATTGCTCAGGCGGCTTGTCTCAAATTGCAGTTCCTTGCTGTCCCTGATTAAACCCATCGTTTCTGGTGAAATAACGGAGTTTCACTTTTTATTTTTTTAGTATTTTTTTGTTAAGATTTTTTTAAATGGATTTTTAGAGATAGAGGAAGGAAGAGAGGGAACGAGAGAGAACCATCAATGGAAGAGTGAAACATCTATCAGCTGCCTCCTGCACGCCCACCCCCTACCCAGGATGGAACCTGCACCCCGGGCATGTGCCCTGACGGCGAATGGACACGCAACCTTTTGGTGCATGGATGACGCCCAACCAAGCGAGCCACACTGGCCAGGGCCGGACTTTGTATTTTTCAGGTTGACACCTGGAGCCTGGTTCCCAGCAGTGAGCTGAGCGCCCGAGCCTGCCCCTCGACACTGGGGGTCACGCGTGTTCGGGAAGGAGCGCCTGGGTTGTAGGGAGGAACCTGTAGCTGGGAGCGGCCTCCACAGCGACCCCAGCGCCTGACACTCGGCCTCGCATGGACCAGGTGACCAGGCGCGTGACTCCTGGGCTTGGTCTCAGAGCACCGCAGCCACTGCCTCGCCTGGAGGGCTGGCCCTGGGCAGCCAGGCGCATCATGAGGACACTCGGGAGCCCTGGAGAGGCCACAGCAGGGGCTGGGACAGGCTGAGCCATGGCGGCAGCCCAGCCCTCTGCCGACTGTGTGCACACAGGGGTGCCACCCCACCCCAGCTCCCAGGCAGGGGGAGCCGAGGGAACCATCCTCCCCTGGTCCTGCGGGGGACCCCTGGGAACCCGGAAGTCTGGGGAAGGAATTGGGGCCACCTCGCCCCTGGTGTATTTGAGCAGCGGTGGGCACCGTCATATCTACCCCTACAGGCAGCAAAGGGACGAAATTCTGGACCCTGAGACTGAGGTGGGGACACGTTCGGACAGAGCAGTTCCAGCCCCCCTGTCAGTGGTGGGAGCCCGAGCAGGCCCCTCCCTTCTGTTCCACACCCGCTCGTCCTGCTCTGCCCCAGAGCCCTCTCTGACTTTGCGCCCTCGCCGTCAGAGGGCGTGGGGCTGAGCGCAGGGCTACAGGCAGCAGAGGTCGAGCAGAGCGAGGCCTGGGCAGGACCCTGGGGGTGGGGGGGTGTGTGCAGGCCCAGGAGGGCCCTCCTGCCACACACTTCTGGCCACAATGCTCAACAGCCACCTGGAGAAACGACCCCTGACCCACCCGCACAATCATTTCCTTTTTTTTAAGTATTGTTATTGATTTCAGAGAGAGAGAGAGAGAGAGAGAGAGAGAGAGAGAGAGAGAAATATCAATGATGGGAGAGAATCATTGATCAGCTGCCTCCTGCACGACTCCCACCAGGGATCAAACTCACAACTCGGGCATGTGCCCCGACTGGGAATCAAACCCTGACCTCCCAGCTCATAGGTCGACACTCAACCACTGAGCCATACTGGCCAGCATCATCTCTTGATCAAGTGGTCAAAACGCAAATGCTGCAGGATTTATGTTCTGTGGGTGCAGGCGCCTCAGGCAGCTGGGCTCATGGGCAGAGCCCGGGGACTTTGCACACCAAGGAAGGGCCCCGGCAGAGCAGAGGAGACGTGGACGGGTGCTGGGCTGCCTGGGGCCCTGGGCCCTGCCCCTCCGAGCTGCTCCCTGCCCTAGACCACACTCTGGGTCTCAGGGAGACCCCACTGGGCCCTCAGCCTTCCCCATGAGCGTCCACAAGGGGGCGATATGACTGGTGCTTTAAGGGGCCACCAGGTTTGGGGGCCAGAGCCTCAGGCAGGACCCCGAGTATGCGCCAGCCCCTCCCTCCGCCCAGCCTGAGCGTGCACAGCCCGGGCCCGGGCTCTCGTCACTGAACGCTGTGTTGGTGTAAGAATGTCCAAACCTGTAGAGAATTGTTTCCTTTAATTTCTTTTATTTATTGACTAGAGGCCCGGTGCACAAAAATTTGTGCACCCGGGGGGGGGGAGCGGGGTCCCTCAGCCCAGCCTGTGCCCTCTCCGAAGTCTGGGACCCCTCGGGAGATAATGACCTGCTGGCTTAGGCCCACTCCCAGGTGGCAGAGGGCAGGCCCAATCCCTAGGTGCAGCCCCTGGTCGGGCTCAGAGCAGGGCCGATGGGGAGGTTATGGCTCTACCCCATCACACACAGAGCAGGGCCCGTGGGGGGATGGGGGGAAGGGGGTTGGGGTGCCACCCCCTGTCACACACAGAGCAGGGCCGATCAGGGGGTTTGGGCGCAGCCCCATCACACTGATCCCGGTGCCGGGAGGCCCCTCAGCTCTGCTGATCCTGGTGCTTGGAGGCCTCACGGCTCCGCTGATCCCGGTGCTGGGAGGCATATTACCCTTTTACTATATAGGATAGAGGCCTGGTGCACGGGTGGGGCTGGCTGGTTTGCCCTGAAGGGTGTCCTGAATCAGGATGGGGGTCCCCACTGGGGTGCCTGGCCAGTCTGGGTGAGGGGCTGAGGGCTGTTTTCAGGCTGGCGGGTGACTGAAGTTCCCAACTGCTCCTTTTTTTCTTTTTTTCTTTTTTATTCTGGGCCAGCTTTAGCTCTGGCTCCAGCTCTGAGGCCTCTGCTGCTGAAAGCAGGTATCTGGTTTGTTTGTGTTCTATAATCAAAACTCTGTATCAACTCCAGCTCTGAGATCCCGGCTTGCTGAAAGCAGGTTTCTGGGGTTTTGTTTAGCTTCTCTATTTGTAACTATGTTTCAAACTGCAAGTTCAGAGGCCGGTAAGGCAGGCGGGGAACGTTGGAGTCCTCCATTACCTAAGCAAGCAAGCCTCATGTTAGTTTCAAGCTGCCTGGCTGCCAGCCGCCATCTTGGCTGGCAGTTAATTTGCATATCGCCCTGATTAGCCAATGGGAAGGGTAGTGGTCGTATGCTAATTACCATGTTTCTCTTTTATTAGATAGGATTTTTAGAGAGAGAGAGGAAGAGAGAGAAAAAAACATCAATTTGTTTTTCCACTTATTTTTGCATTCACTGGTTGCTCCTTGTATGTGCCCTGACCAGGCATCAACCCCATAGCCTTGCTCTGACCGGTGTGGCTCAGTGGATAGAGTGTTGGCCTGTGGACTGAAGGGTCTCAGGTTCGATTCCGGTCAAGGGTATGTACCTTGGTTGCGGGCACATCCCCAGTGGGGGGTGTGCAAGAAGCAGCTGATCGATGTTTCTCTCTCTTTGATGTTTCTAACTCTCTATCCCTCTCCCTTCCTCTCTGTAAAAAATCAATAAAATATATTTTTAAAAAAACACAAAAACCCATAGCCTTGGCATATTGGGACAATGCTCCAACCAACTGAGCTACCCAGCCAGGGCGAGAATTTTTATAAAAATCTATTTGAGCTTCTCCCCCCCCCCCCATCACTCTGGCCCCCTTTCCTCTCTCCTTTCCCCAGGCGTGTTCTCTCTGACTCTTTTTCCTAAGCTCCAAGGGCCCTTCTTTTGCCTCTGTAACTCGTTTCCTGGGCCCACCCAGCCCAGCTGGCTCACCTTTCATTCCTCTGTGACTTTCTAAATAAACTTTCTCTTATAATTTGGAAGAAAGAATTTTATTGAGCTAAAAAGAGAACACACCTGAAAGGAAGATGTCAACAGTGAGGTAAGTGCCTCAGAGTGACAGGGTGCGGCTTCTTTTGTGCAGGGGGGAGGGGGGGTTAGGAGGGAACTCGAGGAGGTTACCAGAGACGGGGTGCAGGACAGGCCGCAGGTGTGTGCTCTCCTGAGGCGGTGACGCTTATTCCAAAGGTGCCTCAGCCCAGCCCTGGCGGGTGTGGCTCCGGTGGTGGGAGCTTTGTCCCTTGCACGGAGCGTGACTGGCTTGATTCCAAGTCAGGGCACATACCCCGGTTGTGAGTTTCATCTGATCAATGTTTCTCTCTGTCCCTCTCCCTTCCCCTCTCTCTCAAATCAATAAAAACATTTAAAGAATATTTCCCGATAGATTGTGTGGCTGACAAAATAAGGACCCCCCAAAGGTGTCCCTGTCCCAATCCCCAGAACCTGTGACCATATCACCTTCCCCGGCGAGGGAGAAGCGAGGGTGCATGTGGACTGAAGCAGCTGAGCAGCCCGGCTGGCGTGGCTCAGTGGTTGAGCGTCAACCTACGATCCCGCTCAGGGCACAGGCCCCGGGCTTCTTCCCGGGAGCGGGCCCAACAGAGGGGCTCTGGGCTAGGGGACATCAGCACGGAGGGGGGAGGATCCATGATGAAAACAAGAGTCCAGCCCTCGCTGGTGTGGCTCAGTGGATAGAGCGTCGGCCTGTGGAACAAAGGGTCCCGGGTTCGATTCTGGTCAGGAGCATGTACTTTGGTTGCAGGCTCCTCCCCAGCCTGGGCTCCTCCCCAGCCTGTGCAGGAGGCAACCCATTGATGTGTTTCTCTTACATCAATGTTTCTCTCAGCCTTTCCCTCTCTTCCACTCTCTCTAAAATCAATGGAAAAATATCCTTGGGGGAGGATTTCCAACAAGCAAAAATAAACAAGCCCTAACCGGTTTGGCTCAGTGGATAGAGCAGCGATGGCGAACCGATGACACGCGTGTCAGAGGTGACACGTGAACTCATTTCTTTGGTTGATTTTTCTTTGTTAAATGGCATTTAAATATATAAAATAAATATCAAAAATATAAATCTTTGTTTTACCGTGGTTGCAAATATCAAACAATTTCTATATGTGACACGGCACCAGAGGTAAGTTAGGGTTTTTCAAAATGCTGACACGCCGAGCTCAAAAGGTTCGCCATCACTGGCCTAGAGTGTCAGCCTATGGACTCAAGGGTCCCGGGTTCGATTCCGGTCAAGGGCATGTACCTTGGTTGTGGGCACATCCCCAGTGGGAGATGTGCAGGAGGCAGCTGATCGATGTTTCTCTCTCATCGATGTTTCTAACTCTCTATTCCTCTCCCTTCCTCTCTGTAAAAAATCAATAAAATGTATTTTTTTTAAAAATAAAAATAAATAAACAAGAGCCCAGTGCACCGTCAGCACTGAGACCCCAGCCTTGCCCCACCCACCGTCCCTCACCGTCCCTCAGGGCCAGGACGTGGAAGCTGGGCCTCGCCCCTTGAGGCAGGACGTGGGAGGGCATTTCTCCGGAAACCTGATTAGCCAGGACCCGGGGCCATGTCCTCTGGTCACTGCAGGACAAAGGTCCCTCAGCAGCCCTGCTCCCAGGTCCACTCCCGGCGTCAGCAGCCGGCCGCCAGGTGCCCGAGGGATTTCAGGACAGGGCAAGGCCCAGCTCCCACAGCCTCCAGGGAGGAACAGAGTCACACCGGCGGGGGCTGCAGGCTTTCTGAGGTGCACACCTTCTCAGCTGGGATTTTACCCTCAGCCGCACTTCCCCAAGAGTTTGCGATCTTGCTCCCCCGCCTATGTCAGCAGTTTGGCTCAAAGAAACCCTTATAAAATGTTTAGGAGACCCTGGTTGGGTGGGTAGCTCAGTTGGTTAGAGCATTCTCCCGATGCGCTAAGGTTGCGGGTTCGATCCGTGGTCAGGCCACTTACAGGAAGCACCAATGGCCTGGCTGGCTCAGGGGCTGAGCATCGCCCTAGGAACCAGGTGGTCACCATTCGATTCGGGTCGGGGCACAGGCCCTGGTTGCGGGCTCCATCCCCAGTGGAGGCCGTGCAGGAGGCAGGGGTCCATGGTTCTCTCTCATCATTGATGTTTCTCTCTCGCTCCCTCTCCCTTCCTCTCTGAAATCGATAAGAACATTTTTTTAAAAGCCCGAAAAGCAAAACAAAACAAAAATAAACTTGAAGGAAAAGAAGCAACAATAAATGCATAAACACTAGTAAATCTCTCTTTCAAATCAATGGAACATTGAACAGTGACAGCGAGGAAGAAGGGGAAGGGGGGGAGCGGGGAAATGGGAGGATGGGAGGGGGGTGGGGGGTGGGGGATGGGTGGGAGGCCGGGAGCCGGGGGCGGGGGCAGGGGGTTGGGGGATGGGTGGGAGGCCGGGAGCCGGGGGCGGGGGGCAGGGGTTGGGGGGATGGGTGGGAGGCCGGGAGCCAGGGGCGGGGGGGGGCAGGGGGTTGGGGGGATGGGTGGGAGGCCGGGAGCCAGGGGCGGGGGGCAGGGGTTGGGGGATGGGTGGGAGGCCGGGAGCCGGGAGCCGGGGGCGGGGGCAGGGGGTTGGGGGATGGGTGGGAGGCCGGGAGCCGGGGGCGGGGGGGGGGCAGGGGGGCGGAGGGGTGGCGGGGAAATGGGAAGATGGGAGGGGGTGGGGGTTGGGGGATGGGTGGGAGGCCGGGAGCCGGGGGCGGGGGCGGGGGCGGGGGGGCGGGGGGTGGGGATGGGTGGGAGGCCGGGAGCCGGGAGCCGGGGGCGGGGGCGGGGGGGCGGGGGGCCGCGCTGCCCGGGGGGACAGGGAGGGGCCGCCGTGGATGCGGGCGCCGGGGCAGTGCGAGGGCCGGAGGGAGGGGTGCGCGGGCGCGGGGCTGTGGGCGGACGGACGCGGGCGGACCCAGCGACGGGAGCGGAGCCGAGGACCGTCCCTCCAGGGAACCGCGCCCGGGGGCCCGGGGACGGGCGGCCGGCGGCCCCCGAGGGCGGAGCAGCGACGCCGCGAGCTGTCTGGGGGAGGAAGGCGAAGGCGAAACCGAAAGGACGGGCGGAAAGTTGCGATGGAAAGTGAGGGCGGGGCCTGCGGCGGAGCCCGCGGGGCACGGCGCCTGCCAGGGGTCCCCCACCCCCACGGCGAGCAGGAGCGGGGTCCCCCATCCCCACGGCTAGCAGGAGCGGGGCCCCCCCATCCCCACGGCGAGCAGGAGCGGGGCCCCCCCATCCCCACGGCGAGCAGGAGCGGGGCCCCCCCATCCCCACGGCGAGCAGGAGCGGGGCCCCCCCATCCCCACGGCGAGCAGGAGCGGGGCCCCCCCATCCCCACGGCGAGCAGGAGCGGGGCCCCCCCATCCCCACGGCGAGCAGGAGCGGGGTCCCCCCACCCCCACGGCGAGCAGGAGCGGGGCCCCCCCACCCCCACGGCGAGCAGGAGCGGGGCCCCCCCACCCCCACGGCGAGCAGGAGCGGGGCCCCCCCACCCCCACGGCGAGCAGGAGCAGGGCCCCCATCCCCACGGCTAGCAGGAGCGGGGTCCCCATCCCCACGGCGAGCAGGAGCGGGGCCCCCCCATCCCCACGGCGAGCAGGAGCGGGGCCCCCCCATCCCCACGGCGAGCAGGAGCGGGGCCCCCCCATCCCCACGGCGAGCAGGAGCGGGGTCCCCCATCCCCACGGCGAGCAGGAGCGGGGTCCCCCATCCCCACGGCGAGCAGGAGCGGGGTCCCCCATCCCCACGGCGAGCAGGAGCGGGGCCCCCCCATCCCCACGGCTAGCAGGAGCGGGGTCCCCCCATCCCCACGGCGAGCAGGAGCGGGGCCCCCCCATCCCCACGGCGAGCAGGAGCGGGGTCCCCCCCACCCCGACGGCGAGCAGGAGCGGGGTCCCCCCCACCCCGACGGCGAGCAGGAGCGGGGTCCCCCCCACCCCCACGGCGAGCAGGAGCGGGGTCCCCCACCCCGACGGCGAGCAGGAGCGGGGTCCCCCATCCCCACGGCGAGCAGGAGCGGGGTCCCCCGTCCCCACGGCGAGCAGGAGCGGGTCCCCCACCCCGACGGCGAGCAGGAGCGGGGTCCCCCACCCCGACGGCGAGCAGGAGCGGGGTCCCCCATCCCCACGGCGAGGAGGAGCGGGCCCCCCCCCCCCCGCGGCGAGCAGGAGCGGGGCCCCCCCCTCCCCACGGCTAGCAGGGCCGGGCCCCCCCCCTCCCCACGGCGAGCAGGAGCGGGGCCCCCCCATCCCCACGGCGAGCAGGAGCGGGGTCCCCCCATCCCCACGGCGAGCAGGAGCGGGGGCCCCCCACCCCCCCGGCGGGCGGGGGCGGGGGCCCCCCCTCCCCACGCGGGGCAGGAGCGGGGTCCCCCCATCCCCACGGCGAGCAGGAGCGGGGCCCCCCCACCCCGACGGCGAGCAGGAGCGGGGTCCCCCCATCCCCACGGCGCGCAGGGGCGGGGGCCCCCCACCCCCACCGCGCGCAGGGAGGGGCCCCCATCCCCACGGCGAGCAGGGCAGGGCCCCCATCCCCACGGCGAGCAGGGCAGGGTCCCCCATCCCCACGGCGAGCAGGGCGGGGTCCCCCACCCCGACGGCGAGCAGGAGCGGGGTCCCCCCATCCCCACGGCGAGCAGGAGCGGGGCCCCCCCACCCCGACGGCGAGCAGGAGCGGGGTCCCCCCATCCCCACGGCGAGCAGGAGCGGGGTCCCCCCATCCCCACGGCGAGCAGGAGCGGGGCCGCAGGAGGCCGGCTCTGGCCGCTGCAGGCGGAGGAGGCCGTGAGCTCCGCGCCCGTCTGGTCACCGGGGGCGGACTGTGTCACGCGGGGCGGACTGTGTCACGCGGCCTGCGGCTCACACGCATCCCCGTTCGGGACTCGCTCTTTGCGCCGGTTTCCACGGAAACGTAGACACGCAGACAGCGCGCAGATGCGTTACCCCCCGCCCCCCCCACACACACCCCGTGAGTGCGCCGGCGGGGCCCATCCTCCCCGGGGCACGTTTCCCGCCGACTGTAGAGGGCGAGGAGGGAGGGGAGGGAGGAGGGAGGAGGGAGGGGAGGGAGGGAGGGAGGGGAGGGAGGGGAGGGAGGGATGGGGAGGGAGGGGATGGGGAGGGAAGGGAGGGAGGGGAGGGGAGGGGAGGGGAAGGGAGGGGAGGGGAGGGAGGGGAGGAAGGGAGGGAGGGGAGGGAGGAGGGAGCGGAGGAGGAGGGAGGAGGGGAGGGAGGGAGGGGAGGGAGAGGGAGGGAGGGAGGGGAGGGAGGGAGGGAAGGAGGGGATGGGGAGGGGAGGGAGGAGGGGAGGGAGGGAGGGGAGGGAGGAGGGGATGGGGAGGAGAGGGAGGGAGGGGAGGGAGGGGAGCGGAGGGGAGGGGAGGGAGGGAGGGGAGGAGGGGATGGGGAGGAGAGAGGGAGGGAGGGAGGGAGGGAGGGGAGGGAGGGAGGGGATGGGGAGGGGAGAGGAGGGAGGGGGAGGAGAGGGAGGGGGAGGGAGGGGAGAGGGAGGGAAGGGAGGGGATGGGGAGAGGGAGGGGGAGGGGAGGGGAGGGGAGGGGGGAGGGGAGGGAGGGGAGGGGAGGGGAGCGCCATCACCGCTGCCTCCTGCCGGCCCTGCTGCGATGGTGCCGGAACCTGGGCCCGTGCCCTGGCCGGAATCGAACCCGCGACCTCCCGGTGCGTGGGCCGCCGGTCAAACCCCGAGCCGCACCGGCGGGCTGGCGCCCTTCTCTCCCCGCGAGTCCTGGTCCGGCTGAGCTGGCCCTGCCTCTGGGGGGGCCGGGCACCCCAGCAGCAGCTCGGGAGGCGCCGAGGGGCGCAGGCGGCTTTGCCCTCGCGTTTTCAACACGAAACAGAGAAAGCGAGGCGGCAGCCCGACGCCCAGGCGCGGAGCCCGGGCCCCGGGAGCCCCTCGGAGCCGGTTTTCTCCTGGGAAGGGAGGCGCCCGGCGTCTCCTGTGGCTGCACCCACCGAGGGGCAAGGGTGCGAAGGCCCGGGCACAGCGGGCGCTCAGCGAAGGCCTGGCGACCCCCACCAGAGGCCCAGGCCCCTGTGGCCCGCCCGCCTCCTCCTGCCTCCCTCCCACAGGGACCCAGCCCCTGCCCGAGAGCCCTCCCCCGGCGCCCCAGGGCCAGCGCGGGGCCTGCTCTGCTCAGAAGTTCGCAGTGGACAGGCCGGTCCACCGCCCCTGGGCTTGCCCCTGTCCTGGGGGAGGGGGGAGCAGGGGGCAGAGCCCAGAAGCAGCCTGCAGCGGGGCGAGTGGTGGCGGGCAGAGGGAAGGGGAGGAGAGACCGGGTGTCAGGCGTTGGGCTGATGCGTAGAGAGTGGCCTGGGAAGGGGGTTGTACCCCAAGCCGCCCGTCATGGTTTGGGGACCCTCGGGAATGGGAATCGGGCCAAAGCGCACCTAGAGGACGGAGGATGGAAAGGGAAGGGAGGGTCCCCCGGTTCTGGGCGGGGCAGGTGCTGAAGGTTCGGGGAGACCCACCAGCACCCTCGGGGCGGAGAGGTCCGGGTGCCTAGTGAGGCCCAGGCTGCGGGGCGGAGGGGCCTGGAGGGCAGCCTGGGGGGGGACAGTGCCTCTGGGTCCCTCACCCCCGCCTCTGGCCCAGGGGCTCGGCCACCTCACACCCTGTCTCATGTCCCTCCTCCCAGCGCCCAGCTCTGACCTGGGGGGCGGCTGCCCCGACCCTAAGCTGGTGGTGGAACCCCCCTCCGCCCCCCGTGAGTGAGGCCCCAGCCTTGACGGCCACAGCTTCCCCTTCCAGACCCCAGGGCCTTCCCCAAGGTCACGTGGGCTCGGGAGTGGGGGACAGGGGCCACTGGAACCCTGAGTCTGGAAGGAGGAAGGCGGGGTGAGCCACCCACCCCCCACGCCACGGGCCGGAAGCCCCAGAATAGAAGGGGCCCTTCAGGTCCCGGATTGGCCCCGGGGCTGAGGGCAGGGTGTCAGGTATAAAAATAGAGCCTCGAGCGTGTGCGTGGGCGAGCACTCCACCCACGGGAGTTTGGAAATAGACCTTCCCGGTGGGGCTGCCTGACTGCATCCGGGTACAAGTTCCACCCAAACAACCTCAGGCCAGGCAGCAGCTGACCAGGCTGGGGTGCTGATGGCACCAGGGGCCGGTGGCCGGCAGTCAGGAGGCAGCCGCTAGGGAGGGGGCAGCCGAGGGAGGGGCGGGGGGGCAGCTGGCCCTGGAGTTGGTCTCCCAGCCCAGGACTCCCTCACCCTCCAGGGCCCTTCCAAGTTGGGAGGTCTTGGCCCCTTCGTCCCCAGAGCCCCCTCTGACTGTCCCCCACACCCTCTCAGGCAGCCGAGAAGGGAGCCGATGCCCGCCCACTGGTCCCCCTGCACTGGCCATGACGAGCAGCCGGGGAGGCTGCCCTACGGTGCTCACAGTGGGCAGCGGACCTGCCCCCAGGAGCCCAGCCCAGGGAATGGGTCTGAGGCATGCAGCCAGTCCTGCCAGTCCTGTGCGGTAGTGGGTGGAGCTGGGATGGAGGTGGGCCCCGGGCTGTGACCCTGAGCTGGCTCTCCCAGTAGCAAAGCAAGGGGCTGGGGGCAGGGGCAGGGGCAGGGGGAGGCAGCGGCCAGGCTCTGGCTCCAAGTCCAAACAGACTTCCCATCACCATGTCCTGAGCCACCCCCAGAGCCCGCCTTCGGCCCCAACCCCGTGTGTCCCCTTGGCTTGGCTCCAGCAAAAGGACACAGGTGGGGCTCAGCTTGTGCTGGGCTGGCCTCTTCCCTCCCCCAGCCCCTTGGGCCCCAGCGTCTGCCCTTCCCAGCTCATGGCTTCCTGGGACCTGGGACTGGGGGTCCATCCCCCACACCTCATGGGGAGGAATCTCCCCTCCTCCTCACTGCCCAGGCATGGGCCCCTCTTCTGAGAGGCTCACCAGCTTGCAGGCCTTGCTCCCTCTCCCTGGAACACCTGCACTCGATCTCCACCGCTCACACCACCCACCTGGCCCCTAGGCCCCCCCAAGCCACTTCCTCGCAGGAAGCCCCTTCCTCCTAGGCCCTGCCCCGTCAGCAGGGTTGTCTAAGTCTAAGGGGGCCTGGAATCGCCCCCCGTTTCCGCAGGCGGTGGGGCGCAGCCTTGTTGGCTGAGAGCCTCCCAGAGGCAAAGGGAGAGGTGGCCTGTTTGCTGGGACTCCGTGCCGGAGCCAGATCCCCGGCCGTGGGCGTCCAGGCTGGCCCCAGCCCCAGGGCTGAGTCCCGGTTTGAAGGTGGCTGAGGTGCCGGCGCGCGTTCCACTGGGTCCCAGCAAGTCCTCGGTCAGAGGGGTTCACCGGGCCCTGCCCCAGCTGCCGAGGCCACCAGGAGGCCCCGGCGACACAGGCAGGACACGCCCAAGGACAGACAAGCTTCGTGTGTGTTCTCTCATCGGCATTCACTGAGCATCTACTGTGCGCTGTGCATGGCCCCCCTGGGTGGGCCAACACCCGCTTGTCCCTGGGAGCGGGGTGGGGAAAGGTGGGGGTCCCTGCACCCTGAGGCCCCGGCACCCAACCTCGGGCCTCCACGACGGCGAGCTGCGCCTGGGGGACCACTGCGCGGGGGAGGAGTCCTCGAGGAGCCTGGGGCGGGGCCGGGCATGAGGGGCGGGGCCTGTCAGAAGGGGCGTGTCCGGGCACAGCCGGGGCCGGGACCGCTGGATGGAGCTCCAGGAGGCAGGCGGGGCCCGGAGTGGGGCGGGGCCTGGCAGGAGGGGCGGGGCCTGGAGGGGCGGGGCCTGGCGGGGGCGTGGGCTGGAGCTCCAGGAGGAAGGCGGGGCCCGGAGTGGGGCGGGGCCCGGAGTGGGGCGGGGCCTGGGCGGAGGGGCGGGGCCTGGCGGGGGCGTGGGCTGGAGCTCCAGGAGGCAGGCGGGGCCCGGAGTGGGGCGGGGCCCGGAGTGGGGCGGGGCCCGGAGTGGGGCGGGGCCCGGAGTGGGGCGGGGCCCGGGGTGGGGCGGGGCCCGGAGTGGGGCGGGGCCTGGCGGGGGCGTGGGCTGGAGCTCCAGGAGGCAGGCGGGGCGGGCCCGCGGACCGGGAGGCCGAGCCGGGATCCGCCGCCGGGAAGCTGAGCCCGCGGGCCGGGAGCGGAGCCTCGGCGGGTAAGGGGCGGCGGCGGGATGCGGGTGGGCGGGCGCGATCGTGGGCCCCGGGCTCGCCAGGGTCGTCAGGGCTGCCGTCCTTGCCGTAGGGCGCCGGGGGCGAGGGGGCGGGCAGCGCGGGGCCCGGTGCCGCCACTGCCTCCCCGCGGGAAGCGCGCGTTCGGGGTTGTCAGGGAGCGCCCCGGAGACCTAGGCGTGGCGGGCGGTGGTGTCGCGTCGGTCCCGCGTCCCTGTCGTCCTGACTCCGCGACCCCAGCCCCTGGGGCAGGAAGGCCACCGCTGGGCCCCTTACACCACCCACCCGTCGCGGCCTCCGGGACTCAGGCGGGAATCTGTTCCCACCTCCTCCCGGCAGCCCGGACCTTCCTGCCCTGGCCGCTCCGCCAACGGAGAAAAGCCACCCGTCTGCGCTGATTCACACTGAAGTGTGAGTGACTGGCAGCCCGGGGCTGGGAGGCCTGCCCCTCCTGTTCTGGGGAACAGTGAGGTGTCGGAGAGGGTGGCGGAGTGGATGGGAGAGTTGGGGGTTGGGGACAGCATTGCACATGTGGGTTCGGCCCCTCCCCGCGCCCCACTCTTTCCTGCTGCTCTGGGCCTTGGCTTCCTTCCCCTGGAGGAGGGGTGCTGGCAGCTGGCTCCCTCTGGGTGTGGAGAGGGCCAGGCGCTGCTGGGGGGAGCTGCTGCCCAAGGGCCTCGTCCTCTTTCAGTGCAGGGGCTCACTCCTCAGCGCTGGCGATGTCTGTGCCCGCGGCGGGTTGGCCATGCTGAGTGGCCCTGACCACTGGGTGCCGGCCGCGGGGCTGCCCTGTGGTCTTGCTCATGAGGTATGTCACCTGGCCAGCACAAAGGGGCTCCAGAAAGGTTACCCGCCTGTGGGTGAGGATGTTCTGTGGGCCGAGGGTGGCAAGCCCTGCAGTGGGAGCAGGGTTCCAGGTTCAAGTCCAGCCTGGCGCTGCCCCTGCCCCTGGTCGGCCCTGCTTTCTCTGGCCCGGACTCTGCAGGACCAGAGGAGGGGCTGGGCTCCCCCTCCTGTATCTCGCCCACTGTGCCCATTACCAGGACATCCCCTGGGAGCCCCCTGGGAGCCAAGGCTTCCCTCCCGGGGGGCCAGGGGACCAGGGGGCCCTCGGAGGAGTGAGGACTCTGTAAGCCCATTGCTTTTCTCTGGGCTGGGGCACACCCTGGACAGAGGGGCAGGCTGGTCCTGTCAGCCGTCGGAAAAAGGGGTGCTGACAGAGGGCCTGGCCTTTTGGGAGAGCCCCTCAGGCCTAGGAGTCAGGGAGGAGCCCTGGAGGCTGGTCTGGGGGAGAGGAGGGTGGACGGCCCCTGATACGCCTGGCCCTTCCTGTTCATAGGAACAGAGGAAAGTGGGTGCTGAGTCAGCCACCACCCCTCCCCGCATGTGCCGCGCACAAGCCCACAGATGGGAAGCCTGAGGGGCAGGGAGACAAAGTGGTTGGGCCGTGGCCACAGAGGCCCTGGGTTTCAGTCCGCCTGCCGCCATTTACCAGCCCGGAACTTGCTTTCCTCCTCTGTGCAATGGGCAGTGAGCTACCTTCTACCTCAGGGGTGGTTGTGGCTGCCCAAGGGCCCGGGGTGGCCGGCCAGTGCCTGAGTCACTGGGCTGAACAGCAGGGACAGCGGGGCCACCTCTGCTGGGGGTGGGGTGGGGGTGGGGCCGGACTGGAGAAGCCTGGACAAAGGGCAGGCTCCCAGGTCCCCTCCCACTGGCTCTCTGGACAGAGGCCTGAGTCCACCAGGAGCAGCAGATTTGGGGAGCCACCCGGTCTCCTGGCTGCTGTCCTTAGAGCTGCAGTGGGACACTGAAGCCAGCGCCTGCTCCTCCCATGCCGCTGGGCACCCTGGTGCCAGGACCCAGGCCAGGCACGGACCCTGGAGTGGACAGGCCCACGGGGCAGAGGGCAAGGCCTGCTGGCGGTGCCCACAGGGAGCAGCTCAGCCTGTCTGGCCGCCCTGCCACCGTCTACCTCAGAAGCACTTGAATAAAAGGCGTAAGTGTCTGTGCTCAGGGCCCCCCCCCCCCCCCCCCCCCCCGCGGGCTGTGTCTCCTCAGAGCCTTTCCTGGTCGCTGTGTTTACCTGTCTGGCTCCCCTGCCCGACTGGGAGCTCAGTGCTCCGAGTGCCTACGTAGCCTGTGCCAGGGGAGGCGGGCGGTGGGGCTCTCCCAGGGAAATCTTACTGGAGCACCCAGAAGCTTCTGCAGACCTGAAGCGCCGGCAGGAAGGCTCACAGGGCGGGCAGGCTCAGGGGCCGCAGGCTCACAGGCTGGGGCAGGGCCGGGCTGGCCGGGTGCCCTTTGAAGCTGGCCTCCTCTGTATCTAACTCTCACTTTTAGCTGCGAGACAAGCACACTCTTCGCCCTGGAAGGCCTGTGGGGTTGGCAGGGCTTCGGTCAGATAATAATGGGTCATTGTGCTGTGGCCGCTCTGGAAACTTTCCGGGTTCCATCACAGGCCCCCCTCGCCCCCTCTCTGCCCCGCCCACCACCACCCCCTACCCCGGGCTCTAGCTGCCTTGGTGGCCCCAGAAGCTGCACAGATGGGGAGACTGAGGCCCTGCAGGCATCTTCGAGGCCCCGTCCTAAATGAGGGCAGGTCCTTTCTCTGTTCATTTCTGGAGATGGGTTGGAGCTGAGGAGGAGGTCAGCCTGTGCGCCCCCAAGCCTCCTGCCACAGCGTGGATCTGGGATTGGGGTCCCAGGGAACCAGGCCCTAAGATGGGGCGGCCAGGTCAGATCTGCACCCCTTAGGAGAGCGGTGGGCAAGGATCCAGGAAAGCAGGCCTGAGAGCCCTGGGCCCGGTGAGGAGTGTGGCCTGTGGGACCCCAGGGAGCCCCGCCAGGACACCAGCGCTCACCTCGCCTCTGAAGGTGCCTTTCCAACCTCAGCTGCTGCCTCTCCTCCTATCTGAGGCCAGAAGGGTGAGGACTGCCCCCCATGACCGGGCAGACCGTGCTGGGCCTGGCGGGCAGGGGGTCTGGGTGGTGGGTGTACCGCGGTGGGCAGAGGACGGACTGGCTGTGTCTCCCGCCTCAGCGTGGAGGTGCTGCGCCGTCTGGACGGAACCTCTGGGAATGCATGGCCGCTGCCCGCGCCGGGTGGGCTGCACGGGAGTGACAGCCACCTGGCCTCCCTGCTGGCCCCCGGCTCCTGTCGCAGCCCGTGGTGCTGGGAGTGAACCGAGCCTGCCACCACCCTGTGCACCGCCCTGTCTCAGGACCGGCTCTGTGCTGAACCCCCATCTGTCCTCTCGACCTCCTGTCTTCTCTCAAACCCCATCCTGGGGGAGGTAGAGGCTGCTCTGGGACCTCGCCCCAACACTTCGCCGCCTGGGACCTAGTGCTGGCTCCTTGTCACATCAGGGAGGGGCTGGGGGTGGCGAGAGCCAGAGAGTCTGGGTAACCTGCTGGCCAGGCCTGGCCGTGGCTTCAGACCCTGCTCCTTCTGCCTCTGAGTCCCCAGCCCATCCTGGGGTCCGGGGCCCTGGAGCAGGGGCTCCCGGAAACCAGTCTCCCCATTTCTGGAGAGTGTGACCAGGAGGGTGAGGTGCTGTGGCTGGTGGCGCTGTGCCCTTTCTGGGGCAGGAAGTCTCTGGGGAAGGAAGAAGATTGAGAAAGAGGACCCCGTGCTCTGGGGAGGATCCAGGAGGGCCTGCCCAGCCAGGGTTCCCGCCAGCCGGGCACTCAGGGCAGCGGGGCCAGGGCTATGGGCCCCACTCCGGGCCTCCACGTAGATGCACACACGCCTCATAGACGTGCACCCCTCCCAGTGGGCAGCGCCCAAGGATGGCGCAGGAGGTGCCACGTGGGACCCCAGGAGGGCCTTCTCGGGGGAGGTAGTGGGCAGCAGGCGGGCGCAGGCCTGCCAGTGCACCGGCCGGGCTCTGAAGGGCCAGGAGCAACCAGAGAGGCTGGAGGTGGGGCCTGAGCACAGTGGCTGGAGGATGTGCTCCCAGCGCCGTCGGGGTCTGGAGACCCACCCCCTGCAGCCAGCACTGGCCCAGGAGGCTGGGCAGGGCCTGCAAGAGGGCTGTGTGTGTGTGTGTGGGGGCCAGGGCAGTCAGTGACCCCCACCGAGGGCCTCTGGGCCCAGGGGTGGGAGCTGCTGAGACGGGACCCCGCCTGGCAGTGCCCACCCTGCCCCTACCCCACCCACCACCAGGCTTCTTTGCTGGCTTCTCTGGCCAGCAGAGCGGTGATCCAGGGTCTCTTCCTGGGAAGGGGTGTTCCTGCAGCACCCACTGAGCCGTACTTCCTCCCCCCACAGCGCAGGCTGCCCCACCCCTGGCAGGTCCCTGGCCCCGGGGAGGCCTCTGCTGGCCACAGCAGCACCTTGTCCCCGGGCCTGGGGATCCAGTGATCTAAGACCACTGTGCCGGGGGTCGGGGGCGGGGTTGCTGGGTGCAGGGGAGAGCCTGGGCCTGGGGCTCACACGGGCCTGGCTGTGGAGGCCGGGGCTCTGACTGGAGCCGGCACCCTTAGAGGAAGGGCCCGGGTGGAGTCCCGGGGGCAGTGGGATTGCGCTCTGCCCGAGGCCATCCTCTCCAGCCCCAACTGGGCTCTGCGATCCCCCGAACCGCCTGGGACCCCGAGGGCCACCGCCTGCCCTCACTAGGGCATCAGCGGGTGTCGCGGGGTGACCTGAGCTGGGCCCAAGGCAGGCAGGAGTCTGTCAGGTGGGACAGGGTGAGGTCAGGGAAGGGCACCAGCCGGGAGGGGCCTGGGCTGAGGCTGAGCAGGTGCCTTTGTGCTGCGGCTGGGCCGGCATCTTAGAGCAAGGAGGGAGGGTGGGGCTGTGGGGTGCAGGAGCCCCTGGACCACTGGCCTTGGAAAGGGGACAGTGTGCGGGGCAGATGGCCCCCCCCCCCCGTCTGTCAAGTGCTGGGCACAGATGCACTGGGAGGGGCAGGGGAGGCTGGGGCCTGGGGCCCTTCCCACCAACCCGGGCCCAGGGCCAACCCTTCTCCTCACAGGGCCAGCGAACAATGGGGCAGTGTGAGGGCGCCGGGGACCGGGAGGTCAGCCAGGCCCACAGGGCATGCACAGGGGGGACGTGCTCAGGGGGTTGGCAAGGAGGGTACACACAGGGGGGCATGCACAGGGGACTGCACACAGGGGGTCCTCAGAGGGGGACACGCACAGGGGATTGGCAAGGGGGGTACGCATGGGGCAGGCACACACAGGGGACTGCACACAGGGGGGTCCTCAGAGGGGGGCGCGCACAGGGGGCTGCGCACAGGGGGGTCCTCAGAGGGGGACACGCACAGGGGGATTGGCAAGGGGGGTACGCATGGGGGCAGGCACACACAGGGGACTGCACACAGGGGGGTCCTCAGAGGGGGACACGCACAGGGGGATTGGCAAGGGGGGTACGCATGGGGGCAGGCACACACAGGGGACTGCACACAGGGGGGTCCTCAGAGGGGGGGCGCGCACAGGGGGCTGCGCACAGGGGGGTCCTCAGAGGGGGACACGCACAGGGGGGCGCGCACAGTGGGAGCGCGCACAGGAGCCTGTGGCCATGAGTCATCCTGTCTAGCGCCCAAGCCCAGGGTTCCCAGGCTGGGGAGGAACACGCTGCTCTCGGTTCCCCAGCTTCATGCTGGCTCAGCTGGCTCCTCCTTCCCCCTTCGGCCCTCTCTGCCTCTTCCCGGGCCCCCTCTCCGCTCCCTCCCTCCCTCTCGGCCTGTCTCTGCCCCTTGCCTCTGAGAGACAGAGACCCCTGGAGACCCATCCTGAGTGGCTGCTCCCCAGGCCTGTGGGTGACCCGGGAGGTCGCGGGTGAGCCGACAAGGCCCAGCCTCCATGGGACCGCCCAAGGCCCCTGAAAGGGACCGAGGAATGAGGAGCAGCCCGAAGCCAGACAGTGAGTCACAGTGCCACCCAGTGCCACGCTCACAGGGCGAGCATCGACAGTGTCGAAGGAAAACGATGTTTGAAAACAGCTTAAACGTCACATTAGTGATAAAAGGGGGAAGGGGGTTAAAACTGAAGACCGAACCCTGAAAGGCTGAAGTCAGAGGGAGGAGGAGGTGGCCCCGTGTGTAGCCGACCCAGCCTGACCCTGACCGTTCCGGCCCCGGGGCAGGGCGGGCATCAGCCAGAACCTCTGCCCAGACGGTGGGCTCGGTCCTGGGAACCCCAGCAGCAGGAGCCAGGCGGGGCCAGACCTCACCACACCAGTCCTGGTGCCCTGTCCTGACCCGGAGCCTGACCTGGTGGGTAAAGTGCCCAGAGCTGTACGGGCTGAGGGCGGCCGAGGTGTGGTTTGAGGGAGGCCACCAAGGCCTGAAGGAGACGAGAGCGATGAGTCATGGAACAGATGGTGAGGCAGCCAAGGCCACTGGCCGCTACAGGGGTCAAGGCCGGTGACCCAGCTGGTCTGCCCCGGGATGCCCTGGACTGGCACCGTGGACAGCAGGTGTCCACGCAGTGTGTGGCGTGGCTGACCGTGGCCTCCAGCCTGGGGTCCTGCGAGGCGCCGTGGGGCTGGATCGCTCTGGCTGCCTCCTCTACCCACTGCCCCACCTCAGCATGAGCTGTGTTCCCTGTCACCTCCCCCGGCTGCTGGGATCTGGGCCAAGCAGGGTGCCCTTCACCCCCAGAGACCCTGGGACCCAGCACGAGGCCAAGTGCCCGTGGGGAGTGCCGGCGGGCTGCCTCCTGTCCCCAGGGGGCTGTGACCAACAAGCCTGTATAGGAGGGCGAGGAGGGGAGGCTCAGGGTGCCGTGACTTGCACCAGGAATCCGTACGAAGAGGAGAGGCCGGGACTGGAGGCCAGTCCCGAACAGTGCTCAGCCAGGGCAGGTGCGGGACCCATCCACACGCAGCGGCCTGGAACGGGCCTGCCTCTGTCCCCCGTGTCTGTAGGCCTGTGCCTCCTCTCACCCTGACCCCAGGCCCTTTGCACAAGCTGCTTCTGATCCAACGCTTTTCGTGTGCTCTTCCTGCTTGGCTGCCTCACATGGAAGAGTCCTCCCAGCACCCTGGCTGGTGTGTCACCAAGCCTGGGCGGAACAGCGGCACGAGGGTGTGAGTCAGAGGTGGCTGCCTCCCCAGCAGATGGGGAGCCCGAGCTGGAGGGAGGTCGGCTGGGACCCTGAGGGTAAGGGTGTGGGCTCGCAGGCAGGAGGCAGTGCCCTGCTGCCTCCCTCAGCCCCGATACTGGGGACTCAGGGGCGGGGGCGGGGGGGGGGGTGCCGGGTGCAGGAGACAGGCCCCATGGCTCCAGCGCAGCCCCGCCCAGCCCAGCGGCGGGCGACAGCATGCTGTTCTCTGGCCTCGATTTTCTCAGCTGCCCAGTGGGGTTTGGCCACGGCTTTGTAGGAGCCCCCATGTCTGTGCGGCGTAGTTCTCCCTCGCTCTGTCCGCCAGCCTAGTGCTGTTCCCGCCGCTCCTGGGACGGCCTGTGCGCCTGCTGGGGAAACTGAGGCCTGCGCTCTGCTTCGCTGCCAGAGCCCGTTCCAGGTGAGCCCCAGAGGCCCTGAGGGTGCGGCCGCTGTGAGCAGGGAGCAGGGCGGGTGGGGCTTGTGCCGTGGCTGCCTCCTCTGAGATGCAGCTGAACAGGCGGCTCTGAGCCAGGAGGGCAGCCTGGCACGCAGTGTGGCTCTGCCCAGAGCCCGTGCCCTCTAGCTGCCCCCGGGCTGGTGGGTGTCCCCCCAGGTGGGAGCACCTGAGAGTAGGCCCTGGGGGCCCCTCTGCCCCTCAGGGCCAGGCCTGGCAGGAAATGGGCGAGGTGGCCTGGGCCCTGGTCACATGGGCAGTGCGGCTGGGTGGCCGTGGCTGCAGCCGCTCACCCTCAACTTCCTCATCAGGAGCGCAGAGTTCAGCCTTGGGGAGCGGGGACTGCGCAGGCTGGAGCTGACACGTTGGCACTGGCAGCCCTGCCCCTGCCCATCGGCCTGGCCCTCCATCTTGAGATGACTGCAGGCGGGGAAGTGCCGCCTTCACTCCCCCTGCCTTGGCCTCAACAGGTGGACACTCTGTCCCCAGGAGGGGCTGGTTGGTGGCAGCTTCTGCCCCTGAGTGGGCCCATCCCAGTCCCTCTGCAGCCGGGAGGCCGGCCGGAATCCAGCCTGGAGCCAGGGTGGGCCCGTGGGCAGCGAGTGTGCGGAGGGGCCGGCGTGGTGGGTGTGCGGGAGCCCAGCGGCCGGGAAGCGGGAGTGGGGCGGGCTGGATTTGGGGAGTCCTCTCTCCTTTGGTGCCTGGTCTGGCTCGAGGTCAGCTTGACTCGGACTTCAGAGAAGATGGTCTGTCCCTCTGGGCGTCCCACAGGTGCTTGCCAGGTTTCCGCCCTTGGCCCTTGGGGTCAGCAGCAGGAGCAGCCCCCCCGCCCCCCTCCCGGGGTGGGGTGGGGCCCTCAGGCTCAGGGAGGGAGTGTGGTCCCGGCTCCCCACCTGCTCGTGGTCTAGGCTGCGGCCTTTGTGAGCACGGACACGGAGGCGGGAGCCCTGGGCCTGGCTGAGGTCCACTGGGGAGCAGAGCTGGGCGCCTGTCATGCAGCCAGGGCCCCCGCTGAGATGGAGAAGTGGGGTGTTTGGGTCAGATGAATGGTTTGATTAAACAAATGAGCCTCATGAACTGGACCCCATGGAGAGTAAGGGGCGTCCAGCTAGTGGGGGGCCCCATCTGTTCATGCTGCAGGGGGTGCCCAGGGCATGCTGGGTGCACTGCAGGGGGTGGACACGGGGTGGAGCTGGTGCGGGGGAGAGGCAGGTAGCCCACAGACAGACCAGACATGCTTGGGGGTCCTGAGGGGCCGCCCCTCCCAGGAGCCGGAGGGTCCTGCCCACGGGCGGCTGTGCAGGTGGCCGGCCCCAGCCCTGAGCAGCGTGGTCTGACCGGGGCCGCGGAAGCAGAAAGGACTGAGCGAGCCGCCGTGGCAGAGGCCTGGCCCCTCACCACCAGGCGGCCTTCCCGACTGGGGGTGACACAGCTCAGAACGGGGCCGGGCCGGGGGCGCTGAGGTCCAGACGCTTGAGAGATGGCTCTCCCTTCCCAATGAGCCTGTGAGGCCGGTGTGGCCGGCGTGGCCGGCGTGGCCACGGAACCCAGCGCCAGGGCCCCGGGGAACCCTGCCCAATGGCCCCGCCACATGGTGTTTAGGACAGCGCCACACAGGAGCTGTCAGACGAGGACAGGGAGGCTCAGGGTGGGCCACAAGTTAGAGGAGCATGAGCCAGGCCTGTCCCCAAGGAAGTCTGTGCTCTAACCACTGCCCCATCCTGCTCACCAAGGTTCCTGTGGGTGGGGCAGACATGGACTGAGCGCCTCTCGGGGTGGCACCCCGTGGCCCCTGCATGGTCTGGGGCCTTGGGTGCTAAGCTCGCCCTGGGGTGGGGCAGGGAGCCTCTTTAGGCCAGGGCGGGGCCAGCTGGGGTGGGGAGCGGCTGCGTCTGTGCCCCGGGCAGGAACTCGGGGTGGACGGGCCCACAGTCTGCCCTCGGGAGAGTTTTCTTAAGCGACTGGGAGGTGGAGGCTCATCAGTGTCACGATGAACTGAACTGTGAATCCTGACCCGCCTCTGCTGCTGTGGTTTGAGGTGGGAGAGGTGCAGGAAAGCGACACCCCAACCTGCCCCCCGACATGGCCTGAGTGGCCCTGGTGCCCAGGACAGGGACCTCAGCCTGGAGGCCCTGCCCAGGCGCCCCCCGCCCCCGCACGTGCTGTCCTCCTGGTGAGGCCCCAGCGTTGTCCGAAGCTCCGCGCCCTGGGCTTGGGGAGGAGTCGCTCAGCTTGGGAACGTTTGCTGGGGCAGAGGCACCAGGCCCGGGAGGGGGAGGCCCGGGTGCTGTGGGGCCGGGGCCTCGGGGGTGTGTGGGCGCAGAGCGTGAGCACGGGGCGCCCCAGAGGAGAAACCCACCCCTCCCGCAGCTCGGCCTTCGTCCTCGGAAGCCCAGGCCCTGGGCGGCGGCCGCGCGTGCCCGCCTCCTCCGCCTCCTGGAGTCCCGGGGCGGGGCCGCAGGAGAGGCCGGGGTGCCTGCCCCCATCCTGGTGGCCCTGAGCGGCCCCTGGTGCCTCCTGGAGCCCGGCCACCTCTGTCCTGTGGGCACAGGGACGCTGGCAGCTCCAACGCAGCCGCCCCAGGCGCAGGGGGGCCTGGGCGCAGCCTCGCTGCCCATCAGTTCTTGTTGGGGTCAAGGGGGCGGCCAGCCACAGTTCTTTTTTTATTTTTCATTGACTTCAGAGCGGAAGGGAGAGGGAAGCATCACGATGAGAGAATCGGTGATCGCTGCCTCCTGCACGCCCCCTACTGGGGACGGAGCCCGAAAAGGGGAATTGAACTGGGACCTGGTTATAGGTCATCAACTCAACCACGGAGCCGCATGGGTTGGGCCAGCCACAGGCCCTCAGCCTGGCTCTGTGCAAGGTCCAGGCCCGGGCTGGTCATGGTCATGCCGGGGGTTTGGCCACGTGTGTGGACATGACTCTGAACTCATTGCCCACCCATTGGCCTGCCTCGGCCGTGGCGACGCTGGTGAGCAGGGCTGTGCCATCGACTTGGAGATTTCCGGCGGGAGGTGAGATTCTAGGGGATGAGGGAGCGTTTGCTGGGGAGGATGAGGGAGCGTTTGCTGGGGAGGATGAGGTTTCCAGGTGGAGACCACTGTGGTCTGCGAGACAGAGTCCAGGGTGGGGAGCGGGAGCCAGACCCCACACTCGCCTGAGCCAAGGAAGGGCTGGCCAGGGTGCGTGAGCAAGAGTGGTGGGTGCGGGCCTGCATGGCCTCGCCCCTGCCCGAGGGTGCCGGGTGAGCCAGGCCTGGCAGAGCAGCCCACACGGGGAGGCCGGGAGGCCGGGGTGCACACCAGCTGGGAGCAGACGCCCACCGTCGTCAGGAAAAGGGTGGCGAGTCCTGGGGCCGAGTTTCCCACGGCTGCTGCCAGAAGTGCTGCAGCCAGGGGCTTGCACAACCACCCCCCTCTCCTCTGTTCTGGAGGCCAGAGGCCAAAGTCAAGTGTAAGCGGGGCCACACTCCCTCCTTCGGCCTCTTCCTCCGGCCAGGCCGGCAGCCCCGCTCCCTGGGCCTGTGGCCGCATCGCTCCGGTCGCTGCCTCTGTCTTCACGTGGCGTCTCCTCAGTGTATCCTCTGCTTCCTCCAGGGACCGTGTCCCTGGGCTTAGGGCCCATCTGGCTGATCCAGGACGAGGTCCTGAAGTCCACGCCACATGCAAACCCGGGCAGGTGTGGGCAGGACCAGCAGCGTCCAGTGCTCACCTGGCTCCGGAGCAGGCGGGACCCTGAGCCCCAAGTGAAGCTCCCCCCCTTTCTTTCAGGCTGACCCTTGGCCCCGGCCCGGCCCTGCTGGCTCCCACCCACCCTGGTGAGTGTCCTGCGTGTGGCGTGGCAGGGTGGTCCCAGACACTTTGAGCTCCGGCCCTTGGGGTGGGGGAGGGTGGAGTGGGAGACCCCAGCGATGCTCCAGCCCCACCTGACTCCCGGCTCTGCGTCAAGGCCCGGGAGCTGCCCTCAGGCGGGCGGGTGGCGTGAATGCCCAGCGGGTGAGTGCTGCCTCGGAGCTGGGGGGGCACGTGGAGAAACAGGCCCGAGAGGAAGGGTCTGGGGGGAAAAGGCCCCCCCAGGTCTGGGCCCCTCAGGGACCCCTGTTCCTCTGCTCTGGGCCGTGGCCACTCAGTCCCAGCGTCCGAAGAGCCAGCAGCGTGGCGGCCCTGGAGGTGCGGGCCGGCTCCCACACAGGCTGCGGTGGCTCGGGCGGTGGGAGCTTCGGGAGGCTGGGGCCTGGCCTGGCTGAGGACCCGTGTCTGGTCCTGTGGTGTCAAAGGGCAGAGCGGTGACCACCCCGTGTGGCCTCGGGGGGCAGAGCTGGGCACTGGTGCCCGGGGTGGGGGGAGGAGCGTGCTGGCCGGTAGCGAGCTCCCTGCGGGCGGGGAGGGGTGCAGGGGGTGAGCACTGGCTCCGGGCAGGGGGTTCTCGGGCCAGGGAGGCTGGCCTGGTGCCCTGGGGCCCGCGGGCTTAGGCGGTGCTGGGAGAAGCCACGTCGAGGGGAGGCGGGGGCCTGCGGGAGGCCTCCCAGGGGACGCAGCGGCCCCCCGGGGCTGGGGGGCTGCGGTCTCTGACCACAGGGGCCGGAAGCCGGGCCACTCCAGCCCGCGGGGAGCAGCGCCCGGGCGGCGGGTCTCAGGGGCCTCAGGGCTCCGCGGGCGGAAGGCAGGAAGTGCGGCTGCGACCGGCTGCCCAGGGACCGGCAACAGGAAGTCCCGGAGGGGGAGCGGCCTGGAGGCCACAGGCCCGAGGCAGCGCGCTGTCAGCAGGGCCGGGCAGCGGGGCAGCAGGCCTCACCGCGGGAGATGCCGGCCCCGGCCCCCGGCCCCTGAGCCCCATGGCCTCCCGGGGTCCCAGGACGCCTGCCCCCCACCCGCCAGGCAGGAGAGCCATGTGCTGGGTCAGTGCCTTCAGGTCAGTGGGGGGCCTGTGACTGGGCGGCGGGGGGTCGGGGTGGGTGGGTGGGAGGTGCCGCCAGCGCCTGTGGAGCCACTTGGGGAGGCCCGAGGGGGCCTGAGGGGAGCAGGGGAGGGGGCACTGGGCCCGGCTCTGGGCACACAGGTGGCAGCCGGCAGGGAGCCGGGCCAGCACGCCTGGGGGGGCTGAGCCTGCCCACAGCACACCCTGCCGGGGGCGGCCGTGGCCTTTGGGGCCTGTGTGTGCACACAGTGGGTGTGAGTATGAGAACGTTGTGAGTGTGAATGTGTGAGTGTGAGTGTGAGAGCGATGTGAGTGTGATGGTGTGTGTGTGTTGTGTGATGGTGTGTGTGAGTGTGTTATGGCGTGAGTGTGAGTGTGTGAGAGCATTGTGAGTTGTGATGGTGTAAGTGTGAGTGTGTGTGTGTGAGTGTGTTATGGTGTGTGAGAGTGTGCGTGTGTGAGGGCATGATGAGTATGGTGGGTTGAGAGAGACTGTGAGTGTGAGAGTGTGATGTGAGTGTGATGGTGTGTGTGTGTTGTGTGGTGGTGTGTGTGAGTGTGTTGTGTGATGGTGTGTGTGAGTGTGAGAGTGTGAGTGTGTGAGAGCATTGTGAGTTGTGATGGTGTGAGTGTGAGTGTGTGTGAGTGTGTTATGGTGTGTGAGAGTGTGCGTGTGTGAGCGCATGATGAGTATGGTGGGTTGAGAGAGACTGTGAGTGTGAGAGTGTGATGTGAGTGTGATGGTGTGTGTGTGTTGTGTGATGGTGTGTGTGAGTGTGTTGTGTGATGGTGTGTGTGAGTGTGAGAGTGTGAGTGTGTGAGAGCATTGTGAGTTGTGATGGTGTGAGTGTGAGTGTGTGTGAGTGTGTTATGGTGTGTGAGAGTGTGCGTGTGTGAGCGCATGATGAGTATGGTGGGTTGAGAGAGATTGTGAGTGTGAGAGTGTGATGTGAGTGTGATGGTGTGTGAGTGTGATGGTATGAGAGTGTGAGTGTGATGGTATGAGAGTGTGAGTGTGTCTGAGTGAGTGTGTGAGTGAGCCATGCGCCGAGGGTTCGGACGGGGTGTGGGGGCTCCTGGCTGCCAGCCGGGCGCTGTGCTCGGGGCCTCCGGGCGGGGGCTTTCCGTGTGGCCTGGTTGGCACCCTCCCTCTGGCGTGGCTGCTCACCGCCTCCATCGAAGATTTTTGTTTTGATTCTTTTATGGAGAAGGATTCCGGGAAGAGGAAGGGGAAGGGGAAACCGAAAGGCAAGCACAAACGAGCGGTGTGAGGTGCCAGGTCCCCCTGCAGCTGCCAGCCCTCCGCCTCTGTGCCCTGTGCCAGGCTGGGGGAGTGGCTGCTCCAGGCGGCGTGAGCGCCCCACCACTTACTGGCTGTGGGTCTTCTCTGACCCTTGGAGTCTTCATCAGTGACGTGGGGTGACGCTGGTCCATACCTCAGAGGAAGTGGGGATGGTGACATGAGGTGCCCATGGCGAGGGCCCCGTGCCCCTGGTGGGTTCCCAGCCTCTCCTGGCCCCAGTGTCCTAGTCTGTAAAGTGGGAGTAAGACGTGGAGCCTGAGGTGTAATGAGCTGCCAGGCTGGCCGTGGTGCCGCGCGTTGCAGGGCTGGGGTGGTGAGGGTTTGGCAAGGCCCACACTCCTGCCCAGGGCACAGGGCCTCGCACGGAGGCTCCTGCCAGCCCGGGCGGCTGTGATGTAGCCGTGCGATCCAGTGAGCCAGTGGGCACGAGCAAGCATGTGTAGGAATGCATGTGAGTGTGCATGCACGTCTGAATGAGGTACACCTATGTATGTGTGTGTGGATCAGTATGTGAACGCGTGTGAGTGGGTGTTATGTGTGCATGTATATGTGTGAGTGGGTGTTATTGAGAATGCGTGTGCGCCCTGGTGTGAGCATGAATGTATAAGTGCACGTGTGCGATGAGGAAGTGTGCGTGGGTGTGAGTGTGTGAATGAGTGTGTTGGGGACCTGTGGCTCCCACACACTGGCCAGCCCGTCATCACTGACTGGAACTCCCTGACACTGTGGTCACACGCACGCCAGCCCCTCACCATGTTGGGGGCATGTCTGCAGGTCCTGCAGGAGCCCAGCCCTCCGGGGACCCCACTTCACTCTCAGGCACGGCTCACACTGTGCACACCCACGCATGCACACGCGCACACACAGGACCTCCCGTGGAGCGCACTGTCCGTGGCACGCGGCCATGTGGACCGCAGTGCCCAGCTCCCAGGCGGCCTGCGCACAGCCCCCACCAGCCTGACTTCCTGGAACTCGCTGTGGCTGTGACGGAGGCCTCCACCGCCTGCTGTCCCCACCCCTGCACCTTGACCTCAGGTCCCTGACACCAATCTCAGCTTTGAGGGGGGCGTGAGCCCAGGAGCAGGGCCGGAGAGTGCCCGGTGCCCAGATGGCTCTCCCAGGGCGCACACCTGCCGACGCCCAGCGGCACCACCTGACCACCCACCCGACCTGCGCGTCTCTAGAGCCCTGTCCAGGTGGCTGCTCGAGTTGCGGGAACACAGCACCCTGCGCCACAGCTGGGCAGCTGCCAGCTCAAAGGGGGGGGGCCTGGGGCACCAGTGGGGTGTCTCCCCTAGAGAAGGGGACTGAGGTTTCCTATGGAGGCCCCGGGGGTGAATGGAGTTGAACTGTCAGGTCACTGGGGGCAGGCCACGGGCCATGAGAGAGGCAGCCCCGGGGGCAAGGCCGCTAGGACGATGGGTGACCCTGGGGCCTCCCCTCTACTTTCTCGGGCTCCGATGGGGTCTGAGCTGGGCTGAAAGTCCCCCCAAAGCTGTGTGGTCACCAAGGCCACCATGGCCTGCGGTCACCCTCTCTCAGCCACGACTTCCCCCGATCATCACTCCAGCCTGGCCTGGCACCGGCTTTCCAGTCAGCTGCCCGCCAGCCCAGCTCACCCGTGGGTGCAGGGCAGGGCAGGGCCGGTGGCGGCCAGAAGATGTCAGGATGGGCTTCCCTTTGGACAGTCCGTCTTTGGGAGAGGGGCTGCAGATGTTGGCATCTGTCCTGAGCAGGGACACTCTGGGGTGTGTGTGAAGATGGACACAGTCTGGCCCTGTCACGACCCACCCCGCCCACCCAAGGCCAGTCAGTGGCCACCTGGAGCCCTCAGCATGCCCAGGGAGGGACGGTGGCCAGTGAGAATGGAGGACTCCCCCCAACTCCTCCCAGATGGGGAGCAGAATCGAGGGCGCCATCTGTCCTCACAGCAGCTGCCCCGTGCCCTTACAGGCCGGGAGGGTGCGACACACCCGGCTGGGGCTCTGTTTGGGGTTCCTGCGCCTCCCACAGGACTGCAGTCCCCACACCTGCCAGGTGGACACCCTCTGCCTCCTTTGGGGGTCCCCGGGTGCCCGTGTGCCGGGCCTGAGCTGGGAGGATGGGGTGGACAGTGACGACCGTGTGGTCAGTGTTGGGAGGGGCCGTGCAGCCCCATGGAGGGACACAGGACCCCGCAGAGGTCAGGGAAGGCTGCTTGAGGAGGGCGCTGGACCTTAGCTCGTTTTGGGGCTGTTCGCGTGCTACTGTCTAGAAATACGACCGATTTTTGTGTGTTGGGCTTGTAGCCAGCCCCCCGCTGAGCCCGTTTAGTTCTAATCCTTTTCAGTGGGCTCCTTGGACTTTTCTACACCGAACAGCTAGTCTGTGACCTTTACCTTCTTCCTCTCCAGTCGGGATGTGGTCCACTGTTCTTGCCTAATGGAACCGGAGCCTCCAGGGCCAGGTTAACTGGGGGCAAGGAGGGCAGTCCCTGCCTGTCCCTGCCTGTCCCTGCCTGTCCCTGCCTGTCCCTGCCTTAGGGCAGAGCCTGCACGGGTGCCTGAGCGGCTGAGTGGGGCTGGGCTGAGTGGGGGTGGCGGGGGCTCCCAGCGCCTGGCCGCCTGGAGGAAGTTCCCTCCTGGTCCTAGTTTGTGGAGTGGTGTGCTCATCCTGAAAGGATTGCCCAAGTTCGTCAAATGCGTTGTTTCCTGAGACGATCTAGTGGCTTTCGTCCTTTATTCGATCGATCCGATTGATCCGACTGTCACCCTCACTGACTGCGAGATCGCCCCGCCCTTCCTCCTGGGGCCTCTTGGGCAGAGCCCCGGCTGGCGTTGGGGGACTTTGTGTCCACGCCCGTGGAGCGTGGTCTGCAGGTTCCACTCCCGGTGGTGCATCTCAGCTTGGTGTCGGGGTACTGCTGGCTCCGAAAACCAGCCCCCCTCTTCCGTTTGCCAGTTTGGGGGGATCGGAGCTTATTTGAGCCGGTGGCACTCCAGGCAGCGGAAACTGGCGGAGGCCCGGAGGAGGCCGCGGGCTTGGCAGCAGGAGCCATGGGCCAGGCTGGACAGGCCACCGCGGGGTGGAGCGGGGTTGGGGTGGGAAAGGCCCCAGCGGGACCCGGAGGGCAGGTGGGCTTGGGGGGGCCCAGGAGGTTCCGAACAGGGCAGCGAAGGGACCGGTGTGCGACCGCGGGGCTGTGCGGGGCGGGGCGGGGGGAGGGGAGGGACAGAGTGGTGTGGGGGGTGCGGGCAGGGCGGTGCGGTGCGGGGCAGGGCGGGGCAGGGCAGGGGCAGTGCGGGAAGGGCGGGGCAGGGCGGGGCGGGGCAGGGCAGGGCAGTGCGGGGGCAGGGCAGGGCGGGTCAGTGTGGGGGCGGGGCAGGGCGGGTCAGTGCGGGGCGGGGCAGGGCAGTGCGGGGGCAGGGCAGGGCGGGTCAGTGCGGGGCGGGGCAGGGCGGGTCAGGGCGGGCGGGGCAGGGCAGTGCGGGGCAGGGCAGGGCAGTGCGGGGCAGGGCAGGGCAGTGCGGGGGCAGGGCAGGGCAGGTCAGTGCAGGGCAGGGCAGGGCAGTGCGGGGGCAGGGCAGGGCAGGTCAGTGCGGGGCAGGGCAGGGGCAGGTCAGTGCCAGTGCGGGCGGGGCAGGGCAGTGCGGGCAGGGCAGGGCGGGTCAGTGCGGGTCAGTGCGGGGCGGGGCAGGGCGGTGCGGGTCAGTGCGGGGCAGTGCGGGGCGGGGCAGGGCGGGGGGAAGGGGCGGTGCGGGGGGCGGGTCCCACCTGCCCGCGAGCTCTCCCTCCACGCGGGGCGGAGCCGGCGGCGCGGGCGGGACGTGGCAGCATGGCGGGTGCGGGTCTCCGGCCGCGGGGCTGGGGTCCACGGGAGCCGAGCGCGTGGGGCGAGGCGGCGGGGAAGCCCAGCCCGGGGCCGTGTCGGTGCGCGCGGGGTCGGGGGTCCGCCCCCCGGAAGCCGGCCGTGCCCGCCGCGTGGACGCCGTGAGTACCGAGCCGGCCCGGCCAGGCTTCCTGCGAGAACAAAGGCGGGCGCGGGGCGCGGGGCGCGGGGCGCGGGGCGCGGGGCGCGGGGCGCGGGGCGCGGGGCGCGGGGCGCGGGGCGCGGGGCGCGGGGCGCGCAGGGCGCGGGCACCTCTCCCCCCCGCGGGGCCGGTCCCGGGCCGGGGCGCGGAGGGCGGTGCCCGCCTTTGTCCGCAGCCTCGGCTGTTGGGTCCCGGCCGCAGGGATTGGCTTCGGGCGCGAGGCAGCCGCCGGCCGGGGCGGGCGATCGAGGCCGCGGGGCAGCCGGGGCGGCGCGGGGAGCCCCCACCGGGCGCTGCTCCTCGTGGGCGCAGAGGCTTTGTTTTGGGGGGCGGGGCTGCGGTGGGAAAGGCCCCGCGGCCCGGCTCCGTCCGTCCTCAGCTGCCCCTCTGCTGGGCGCACGCCTCCTCCAGCCGCTGGGGTCCGGGGCGGGGGTGTGTTTGGGGGTCGGGGGGATGTGGGGGGGCGGGACGTGGTGCCCCGCGGCAGGGGACCGGGTCTGGGTCCTGAAGGAGCAGCAGGAGCCGCGTGGGAGGGGAGGGGAGCCAGAGAGAACAGCCTGCGGCCGGGAGCCTGGACACTGGCGGGCCGGCCTGACCCCTACGGGAACAGGGGCGGGGACCCAGCCGGGGTGGGGAAGCCGGTTCCCGCGGGGCCACGGGCAGTTATAACAGCCCTGCGGGCCGTGCAGTCACCACTAAAACCAGCCTGCCTGTCCTCAGGGACTTCCGTGGCCCTGAGCTGTCCCCTCTTGCTGGGGATCTTAGGGGAGGTCTCAGGGAGGGTCTGCTGGAATACCATCAGCCCTGCAGGGGTGCTCTTTCTAGGCCAGGGGTCCTCAAACTTTTTAAACAGGGGCCAGTTCACTGTCCCTCAGACCGTTGGAGGGCCGGACTATAGTTTAAAAAAAAAACTATGAACAAATTCCTATGCACACAGCAGCCGCAAAAACACCCTGCGGGCAGGATGGGCGGTAGTTTGAGGACCCCTGTTCTAGGTCATGGTCTCCTCTAATTGGTCGGCTCCAGGGCAGGGTCATTACCACGGTGTCACTTGTCTGGTTTTGCTGCTTTCCTGGGCCTGGAGCTGACTTACAACCGAGGCCCAGATGTTATCTTGAGGGAGGGAAAGGTCAGGGTCTACACAGCCTGACCAGTGATCAGCGAGGGGAGGAGAGGCTACCCTGGGGCGAGGGTTTGTTTTCCCAGTTCTGCCCCCTGCCAGGCATCTGGGGCTTTCTGCCCTGTGCGCGTCTGTACCTGGCCCATCGTCCCTGCTCTGCGCATGTCTGTTTATAACACGTGGGACCATGTACGTATGGTCCCTGCGGGAGTGAGGGTGTGCTGTGTGCCAAGCTGCATCCGCGCTGTCCTCCCATTTTACAGCCCCAGCAACTGAGGCTGAAGGATCCCCTGGAAGGCCGAGCCAGGGCAGGAACCTGGGTTGCCTGACCCAGGAGCTGGGGGGCTGGTAGCTACCTGCTTTTCTGCTTCCTGGTCAGGGCCCAAAGGAAAGGATGGGTCCCTGGCTGGGTAGCTCAGCTGGTTAGAGTGTGGTCCTGATATGCCAAGGTTGTGGGTTAGATCCCTGGTGAGAGCATTTACAAGAATCAAATAATGAATGAATGCATAAGTAAGTAGAACAACAAATCGATATTTCTTTCTCTCTCTCTCCCCCCTTCCTCTCTTTCTAAAATCAATAATAAAACAAAAATAATAAGAAAAAAAGAAAGGGATAGACAGAAGCCAGCTAAGGGCAGGTAGGAGTGGAGAGTGGGCATCTAGGAGCCATGTCCCTCCTTGCTGAAGGTCGGAGCTGGTGTAGAGGGTGCCCAGGGCCTGCCCCAGCCCCGAACCTCTTTAACTCCCTCCTTCAGGCTATGACTCAACACCTCCTCCTGGGAGTCCTCCCTGAATCTCCTGTCTAGGGCGGGCCCTTATAGACTCACCTGGGACTTGTCCTGAGGCCTGACTTTCCTGGGCTGGTGGTTTCCTGAATTCCTTCTTCTGTCCTCAGCCTCCAGGGGCCTTGAGCTCAGTAGGTGAGAGCTGAGTGAACCAGTGACAATGAAAGAGCACCCTCAGCTCTCAGGGTCCCTGGGTGCCCCGTATGTGGCCAGATGGACCAGGGGCTGACCAAGCGGCCCAGGAGCCCTGTCTCCAGGGTCCCCCCATGGAAACCTGGGCCTTCGGAAGGCAGCCTTCTCACCCTCCTGCCCTGAGCCTTCACGCGGCCTCAGGACCTTGGTGGTGCCCCCGCTGTCCCCACTCCTGGCTGAGACACCTCTGCTGTCATTGCAGCTTCATGGCGGCCGAGGAGATGCACTGGCCTGTCCCCATGAAGGCCATCGGTGCCCAGAACCTGCTGACCATGCCCGGGGGCGTGGCCAAGGCCGGCTACCTGCACAAGAAGGGCGGCACCCAGCTGCAGCTGCTCAAATGTGAGTCCCTGTGGTGGGAGCGTGGTGGGGGGACACGGGGACAGAGCTGAGCCTCCGGTTCCTTCCGTGGGGGCTGCCAGGGTTCCCCTCCCTCCCGGAGGTGGCCACTGGCAGGACTGGGAGGGGCGTAGTGGGGCAGAGCTAGGGTCCTTGGTGACGGTGCCGACCAGCTGGTCAGGCTGAGCCCCCCCTGTCCGGTGGGTGTTCCGGGAGTTGGTTGGTCACCGTGGTGTGAAATGACCCACGTGCCAAGCCGAGACTGCATGGAAGTGGGGGCTGGGCCCTGGGCCCGCAGCTGGGACAGGGGAGCCCTGGGCCTGCGAGATGCCACTTGTCAAGGCGCTGAGGGCCCAGAGTGTCCGGGCCTGCCCATCCCTCCGCGTGCTGCCTGGCCGTGGTGCCCCAGGCTGGGCACCCGCTGGTCTGCTGTCTTTGGACACGGTGCCTGCGAGGGCACCTGCCACTGACCTCCCGGGCCAGTGGGGCTGCTAGGGATGGGGCAGCGGAGAGCGGGGTTTCAGTGGGACTGACTGCTCAGCCTGGGGTCGGAGCCACACTCGGGGCTTCTGTGCCTCCTCCTCTTTGCCCCTCCCCCGCTGTGCCAGCCTGGGCTGGAGGGAACCTTCCGGCAGCCCGCAGCACCCAGCAAGGCGGCTGGGCCTCCCCAGGCCTCTGGCCCTGCTCTGCCCGTCCTGGAGCCAGCCTCACAGCCCTTGTCCGCACAGCCAGTGCCCACACCTCCCCTGTCTGGGGCCGGCCATCATGCCCACGACTGTGTCCCCGTTTGACCCCATTCTGGACTCCTGGGGAGGGGCCCGCATGCCAGCCCAGCTCCTTGCCCTTCCATTCCGTGGGTTCAAAGCCTGGTCCAATCGCCCATGGCCCCTGGGGAGGGTCCCCAGAGTGGGGTCTGCCCAGTGGCCCCGAGCTCACCCGCACTCGCCCCGCTGCCCACAGGGCCCCTGCGCTTTGTCATCATCCACAAGCGATGCATCTACTACTTCAAGAGCAGCACCTCCGCCTCCCCGCAGGGCGCCTTCTCCCTCAGCGGCTACAACCGGTGAGTGCCCGCCTGCTGCGGCCCTGCTCCCCCAACCCAGCTCCCCCTGCCCTTGCCCCTGACCTGCTCCCCCAACTCAGCTCCCCCTACCCCTGCTCCCCCCCTGCTCCCCCCTGACCTGCTCCCCCAACTCAGCTCCCCCTACCCTTGCCCCCCACTTGCTCCCCCCTGACCTGCTCCCCCCTGACCTGCTCCCCCTGACCTGCTCCCCCTGACCTGCTCCCCCGTGCCCCTGCTCCCCCTGACTTGGTTTCCTCCTGGCCCTGCTCCCACCTGACCTGCTCCCCACTGACCCTGCTCCCCCAGCCCCACAACAGAACTCTGGCTGGTGACATGCTCTAGTATGCAGCCCGGGCCCGTGGGTGGGACGTGACACGCTGTAGTGTGCAGCCTGGGCCCTCTGTGTGGGACGTGACACGCTGTAGTGTGCAGCCCGAGCCCGTGGGTGGGACGTGACACGCTGTAGTGTGCAGCCCGAGCCCATGGGTGGGACGTGACACGCTGTAGTGTGCAGCCCGGGCCCGTGGGTGGGACGTGACACGCTGTAGTGTGCAGCCCGAGCCCGTGGGTGGGACGTGACACGCTGTAGTGTGCAGCCTGCCCATTAGTGTCATCCGGATCCACCCCATGGCTTCAGGGCCTGCATGGCAGGGTGAAGTGGGCACCAGGGCCCTGCACTGTGGCATCAGTCTGTGCCCATCGCCCATGCCTGGCAGACCTCAGTCTGGGGACCCTCCCCAGAGGCCATGGGCGATGGGAGCAGGGTCAGCGGAGGTAGGGCCTGCCCCCACCTGTGAGGAACCGCGAGGCCCATGGTTTCACTGCGGGGACGGAGACCTCAGGCAGCGACTCACCCCGGCTCCCACCCAGCCCAGCCGCACGTGGGCCGGAGCACGGCCGCAGCAGGGGCGCCAGGGCCGGTGGCCGCTCTGGGGGCGCCTGGGGAGGGACGCTTTCTTCTCCAGACTCACTTCTGCCTGGAGCCGCTAGCTTCGCCCGACCGTGCACATCTGTCCGCTGGAGCCGTTGTGGGTGCCAGACCCGGGCAGGGCCGCCCCTGTGGGCGTGGACAGGTGGTGACCACTGGCTGTGCCCTCAGGGTGATGCGGGCGGCCGAGGAGACCACGTCCAACAACGTCTTCCCCTTCAAGATCATCCACATCAGCAAGAAGCACCGCACCTGGTGCTTCTCCGCTTCCTCTGAGGACGAGCGCAAGGTGACGGGCCCGGGGCGGGATTAGCCATGGGCAGGGGCCGCCTAGTGCCCGTCCTCACACCCAGCGACCGGCACCGCATGCCCAGGACCTGCCCTCAGGAGGAGCCCTGCGTGGGCGGAGGGGCCTCCCCGACCTTGGTGGGCACAGCAGGGCCTGAGGGAGGAGGGCCGTGCCCTGGGCAGCACATGCCCACTGGGCCCTGCTGCCCCACAGAGCTGGATGGCCTTGCTGCGCAAGGAGATCGGACACCTCCACGAGAAGAAGGACCTGCCGCTGGACGCCAGGTGGGCCCGGCTCCACCCCGTGCCCACGCCCCGCCCCCACGTCTGTAATCCCGTGTTCGCATGCGTGTGTGCCCTGTTGGTAGTTCCTCCTTGGGGGTCACATGCTCTCAGCTGCCCACTGGAGGCCCGGCATTGGCAGCAGCCAGAGCTTTGGGTGCGCCCCTCCATGTCTGCCCGGCCGGCTCCGGACTGGGTCCCTGGGACACCACTCAGTCCATCTGGGTCTCGGCGACCTCACCGAGGCGGCCCAGCAGCAGGAGCCCTTAGGCAGAACAGACCCCTCCGTCCTTTCATAGATGAGGCCACTGGGGTCCAGAGGAGGCCCAGCACCCCCAGGGCCACCTTGCAGGTCCCTGCCTGCCCTGGAGCTCCGGCCCTCAGCTCCAGCCAGGGTTCTGCAGGAGGCCCTGTGCCCTGTGGTAGGCCCGGTGCCCTGGAGTAGGCCCGGTGCCCTGCGGTAGGCTTGGTGCCCTGCGGTAGGCCCGGTGCCCTGCGGTAGGCTTGGTGCCCTGTGGTAGGCCCGGTGCCCTGCGGTAGGCCCGGTGCCCTCTGGTAGGCTTGGTGCCCTGGGGTAGGCCCGGTGCCCTGTGATAGGCCCGGTTCCCTACGGTAGGCTTGGTGCCCTGTGGTAGGCCCGGTGCCCTGTGATAGGCCCGGTGCCCTTTGGTAGGCCCGGTGCCCTGCGGTAGGCTTGGTGCCCTGCGGTAGGCCCGGTGCCCTGTGATAGGCCCGGTGCCCTTTGGTAGGCCCGGTGCCCTGCGGTAGGCTTGGTGCCCTGCGGTAGGCCCGGTGCCCTGCGGTAGGCTTAGTGCCCTCTGGTAGGCCCGGTGCCCTCTGGTAGGCTTGGTGCTCTCTGGTAGGCTTGGTGCCCTGCGGTAGGCTTGGTGCCCTGCGGTAGGCCCAGTGCCCTCTGGTAGGGCTGGTGCCCTGCGATAGGCCAGCCTAGAGACGACAGCCTCCAGGGCAGGAGCAGGGGGGATGGTGCCCTGAGGTGGGGCAGCCTCTGGCCACTCGGGGCCACACTTGTGGCAGAAACCATGGGGCGGGGGAGGCACCACAGCCTTGTCTCGGTGCTGGTCCTGGTGCCCTCGATGGAGCGTGTCTGTGTGTCTGTCTGCGTGCCTGTCTGTCCTCATTTGTGTTCACCTGTGTTCTAGGTCTGTGTCCTGTGTCTGTGTCCTGTGTCTGTGTCCTGTGTTTATCTGTGCATATGCCCACATCAGTGTGTGGTGTGTGCACATGCCTGTGTTTGTCGTGTCTGTGTGTCCACATGTTTGCAGTGTGTGTGTCTGTGAGTGCAGGGAACGCTGCCCTGTGCTCACTGCCACCCTTCCTCCCCCCGACCCCAGCGACTCCAGCTCGGACACAGACAGTTTCTACGGTGCCATTGAGCGGCCAGTGGACATCAGCCTCTCTCCGTACCCCACGGACAACGAAGGTGAGGGCGTCTCGGTGTGCTCCCCCATCCTGCTCCACACCCGGACCTGGCTGCTGCCCGGGGAAGGCAGCCCTGGCTGTCCTGCCTGCTCTGTCCCTGTGGCTCCCCAGCCCGCCCGTCCTGCCCTCAGCCCTGCCCAGGCCCCCCTGACAGCAGAGCTCCGAGCCTCGCCCTCCGCCCCGGGTGCAGCCAGCCTGGGCCGCCCTCTCTGACCCCCATCTGCCCACAGACTATGAGCAGGACGACGAGGACGACTCGTATTTGGAGCCCGACTCCCCCGAGCCCGGGAAGCCCGAGGGTAGGTGGCCAGAGGTGGGCTGGGGGTGCTTTGGGCAGAGGGCAGGGGCTGGGGCTGCCAGCCCCCCCTGGGCCTCGGTCTCTCCACAATGGCCGGCGTGTCAGAGGGAACAGAGCAGAGGAGGCACGTGCTCTGGCTGCCGCTCCCTGCCGCTCCGGGGCGGGCCCGCTGGGGTGGGAGCCGTTCTGGTCCACCCGCTCTGGCTGGCAGCGCTCTGCTCCATGGAGCTCAAGGCCAGACAGGCCCTCCCAGGCCCCTCCCACCTGCGGCAGCCCCAGTGCCGTCCCTAAGTCCGAGGGCCGCCAGGGCCCGGCCCGGTGCACTCCTCCCGTCCCACCTGGGCCGCAGCCGATGTCCTCGCTGGGCTGTCGACACCTCCAGCCTGGACTCTGTGCCCCACAGCTCGTCAGTGTCGCCTGTGTGTCCCAGGGCACTTTACACTGCCCTCGTCTTCCCTGAGCCGTCCCGCCCCCTCCCTGGTGGGAATCCGGCCTCAGCGAGGCCAGCTCCTCCACGTCCTCCTCGCCTCCTCTCCCACTTCGCCGCTGGCACCCCATGGCTCCTGGTGTGACATCGGGGTGTCAGGGAGCCTGCTCAGGCTGCCGCCCGTGGGGGGCGGGGGGTGACCAGGGCTGGGGGCTGGGTCAGACCCCAGAGGAAGGCGGCCTGGGAAGTGCTGAGTGCGCGCCTCCAGGGGGCACACGCACTTGACCCGGCACCTGGTACCAGCAGGGGGGGCTGGTCCTGCCTCCCCAGTGAGACTTGCTCACCCACTGGGTCTCTTTGCTCCGCAGATGCCCTGACGCACCCGCCAGCCTACCCCCCGCCTCCCGTGCCCGTGCCCAGGAAGCCCGCCTTCTCTGACATGCCCCGGGCCCACTCCTTCACCTCCAGGGGCCCGGGCCCTCTGCTGCCACCCCCGCCCCCAAAGCGCCGCCTCCCCGAGGTGGGCGCGGCTCCCGAGGACTTCAAGAGGGACCTGCTGGGCCCGAGGTGGCCCGAGCCTGGCCCCAGAGTGCTGGCTGCCTCCCGGAGGATGAGTGACCCCCCGGTGGGCAACGTGCCCAGCTTGCCCACCCTCCGCCGACCCCCGTGCTTCCCCGAGAGCCCCAGCCCGGAGCCCCGCGTCCCCAGCCCCGGAGCCGGCGCTGCTGGCTTGGCCGCGGCCACCTCCAGGAGCTGCGATAAACTCAAGTCCTTCCACCTGTCGCCCCGCGGGCCGCCCACGCCCGAGCCCCCACCCGTGCCAGCCAACAAGCCCAAGTTCCTGATGGCAGTGGAGGAGGAGCCCCTGAGGGAGACGGCCCGGCCTGGACTCTTCGTGCCCCCCGTGGCACCCAGGCCTCCTGCCCTGAAGCTGCCCGTGCCCGAGCCCCCAGTGCGGGCCACGGTCCTGCCCAGGCCGGAGAAGCCGCCCCTGCCTCAGCTCCAGTGAGTGCTGCCAGCTCTCCCTGCACCCAGCCTCCTCCCCACGCTGGGGGGCCGGCCCCGCCCGGGGAAGGCTCTGCCTCGGCCCAGCAGCCTCTGCACCTGACCCGGTCCGAGGATGTCCCACCTTGACGTGGGGCACGTCAGCCCAGGCGTGGTGGGCCTGGGGCTCAGGGCTGCCTCGGGGCACAGGGGGTGAGGGGGGCCGTGGGACAGGCTTTCAGGGCCCCTGTCGTGCCTGACCAGGGCCTTTGGGGTCGGGAAGGGCTGGCAGGGTGGCCGCCTGCCCTGGGAGAGGCCTGGGGGACAGAGCTCGGGCCATGAGCCTTTGGGGCCCTGCCTGGGGCCCTGGGTGTGCCCCTGGCTCTGGAGCCATGGGGCTGCCTCGCCACCCGCCCCGAGTGGGAACTTGCCGGAGTGTGGAGCATGGCGTGACTCCCCCAGGCCTGCTCGGAACGCTTTCTGCTTTATTGCTGGGCAGTGCCAGGAGCCCCGGCGCCTCCACTTCCAGTGTCAGCAGCCTGTGGTCAGAGATGCCGGGACCCACAGCGGTGAAGGCCCTGGGGGCCACAGGGTGCGCCTCGAGTGGGTGCGCTAAACCGGGCCCCAGCACCCTTGGCCACGGCACCTTTCCCCCTGGACTCTCTTTTTTATCCTTATCTGAGGTGGTGTTTATTTTTATTATTATTTTTAATGATTTAAGAGAGAGGAAGGGAGAAGGAGATTGAGAGAGAGAAACATCCATCGATGCCTCCTGTACCCACCGGGAATCGAACCTGAGACCTGTTGGTGTCTGGGATGATGTTCCAACCAATGAGCCACCTGGCCAGGGCCCCAGAGCTCTTGTTAGGCCTGCTCCTGTGGGAGGGGCCTGGGAGGACCCCTTGCCGCCTCACTTGTTTCACGAGGGGCCACAGTGGTGTAGACTGTCACTGCGGAGCCTGGGACCTGGGCCTGGGGACCAGGGTGGACTCACGGCCCAGCCTCACCCACAATCCAGCAGCCGGTCCTGTGCGGGCTCCTTAATTCTCCCCGAGCCACCGCGCCACACGTGGCCCAGCCCCTTCACACCCACCACCCATCTGCCCTGGCGGCTCCACAGCGTCCGAGCTCAGGCCCCAGCAGCCCGGCAGTGACCCCGGCAGTGACCCCGGCTGGGGCTTCCAGGTCCCGCGATTCCTGCTGCCTCAGATCCGTCGCACGGCCTCGTGGACGTTGTGGCCGTGGGCCTTCGCCACAGGCTGTGGCAGCCAGACCCTGTGTGCCCAGGCCGAGCTGGCGCGGTCACCCGGTGTGGAGGGGAGCTGAGGGGCTGCCCCGTGTGATGGACGTGACCTTCTTGCTCCCCTCCCAGGCGGTCACCCCCTGACGGGCAGAGTTTCCGGAGCTTCTCCTTCGAAAAGCCCCGCCTACCCTCGCAGGCTGACGCCTCGCAGGACGACCCGGGTGGGAAGGACTCGGACGAAGACTATGAAAAGGCAAGTGGCACTGAGAGCCTGAGCCGGCGAGGGGGGCGCTGCAGGAGGGCTGCGGGCGGAGTGCCCCATGGCCGTCCCAGCCGGGAGCCCCCAGACCCTGGCGCTGAGGGGGCAAAACCTGGTGCAGAGCCTAGGATCTCGGACAGGCTGGCAGCCGGTGGGGGTCGGGGTTGCTGGCCACGAGCGCGTACAGACCACGCGGCTGACCACGCTGCCCTCCCTCCAGGTGCCCCTGCCCAGCTCAGTCTTCATCAACACCACCGAGTCCTACGAGGTGGAGAGGTGAGTGGGAGCCCTTCTCTCCAGGCCTTGTTTTTATAGACACGAGGGTCCCCATCTTTCTGTCCCCTCCTCACCGGGTGCTGGGTCATGGCTGGCACAAGTGCTCGGCCGAGTGTCGCTGGAAGCCTGGCGAAGCAGCAGATGCCATAGCTCAGTTCTGCCGACATCCTGGGCTGGCCCTCTCCTACCCACTGCTCTTGGCACCCACTGCTTGCAGCGCCACCCCTTCCCGCCCCCCCGCCCCGCTAGCACTGGCTTGAGGCAGGAAAGAGGGTTGGGGCCCCAGATTCTGATGGGGGTGGGGTTCACGGCACCCACTGCTCCCCTCACGCACTGCTCCCCTCACCCACTGCTCCCTTCACCCACTGCTCCCTTCACCCACTGCTCCCTGAACCCACTGCTCCCCTCACCCACTGCTCCCCTCACCCACTGCTCCCTGCACCCACTGCTCCCCTCACCCACTGCTCCCCTCACCCACTGCTCCCTTCACCCACTGCTCCCTTCACCCACTGCTCCCCGCACCCACTGCTCCCTTCACCCACTGCTCCCCGCACCCACTGCTCCCTTCACCCACTGCTCCCTGCACCCACTGCTCCCTTCACCCACTGCTCCCTTCACCCACTGCTCCCTTCACCCACTGCTCCCCTCACCCACTGCTCCCCTCACCCACTGCTCCCTGTACCCACTGCTCCCCTCACCCACTGCTCCCCTCACCCACTGCTCCCCTCACCCACTGCTCCCCGCACCCACTGCTCCCCGCACCCACTGCTCCCTGCACCCACTGCTCATGGCGCCTGAGCTGCAGGAGAGCGAGAGGACAAAGTCACATGGGCCTGGGGCTGGAGGGTCCCCAGGGAGCCGTCTGAAGATGGGTCATCTGCTGACTTAATTTTCAGGCTGTTCAAAGCCACGAGCCCGCGGGGAGAGCCCCAGGACGGACTCTACTGCATCCGCAACTCCTCCACCAAGTCCGGGAAGGTAGGTGCCACGAAAGAGCCTGGCGGCCAGCCTGCCAAAGCCAACGCCCTGGGGCTGGCTGCATCGTGCTGGGTCTGCCGGCCCTCCCCACGTCAGGCTGCGGGCGTCAGGCTGCGGGCGGGCACACCAGGCGACAGGCCACGTTCCCATGAGCCTCTGCCCCTCCACGCAGTGCCATCCTTGGGGTCTCTGCCTGGCAGCCCCCGCCCCATTTATCCTCAGGAAGTAGATACCATCTGCAGATTGGGGGAAGGGTGGCCGGAGACGGGAAGGGGGGCTGGGGCCCTGGACTCCGAGGGGGGTTCCTGCACTCTGAAGGGGAGGCTGCTTGGAACAGGGCCAACGGCAGGTCGTCTGCCAGCTCGGCCTCTGCCCCTCCAGGGGCGACTTGTGTGACCTCCCTGAGCCTCAGTTTCCCCATGTGTATCAGAGATGGTCATCTGAGGGCAGGGCGCACTCCCCACGTCGTCCCTGAGGCCAGGACTTGGCCTTGGTGCAGCTCACCCTGGGTCCCCGAGGCCCGGCTCTCCGGTCAGAGCTGCCCTCAACCCTGCCTGCTGCTTCTCTCCTCAAGGTTTTGGTCGTGTGGGATGAAACCTCCAACAAAGTGAGGAACTACCGCATCTTTGAGAAGGTGAGCGGGCTGGCCGAGGGCCCTGAGCGGGAAGGGGCGTGGCTGGGGGCCGGACAGTCTCCCAAAGAGCCGGGACATCCGCCGGCCAGCGGGCCGTATAAGGCCCTGCCAAACTGGATGATGAGGGGCGAGTTAATTATATGTCTGATCAAATAGAGAGGCTGATGTGTGTGTTGATAGTTTTGTATCGCCCTCGAATGATGTTATAAATATCCACATGGCCCCTGGCAGAAACCAGGTTCCCCACCACTGCCCTAGAGTGTAGGCAGGGGGCAGGCACCACCCCTCCCCCACTGCCTCAGCCCCGCCCCCCCTTCCCTGGCCTAGCTGTGTCCTCAGTGAGCTAGAGGGGGTGGGGTGACCAGCTCCTGACCCGGCTATCTACAGCCTGGCCTGATCCCCTGGTGATGCGGGGCGGGGCAGGGGGGGGGGATGGGGAAGGGAGGCAGGCATGGAGGGGAGGGAACGGGCAGCGGGAGCAGGCCTGTCCTTAGGGCTGGCCGCCCCGTTTTGCAAGGGGGGAGAGCTGGCCCAGCCCCCCTGACCTCGCTCTCCTGCCCCCAGGACTCTAAATTCTACCTGGAGGGCGAGGTCCTGTTTGTGAGCGTGGGCAGCCTGGTGGAGCACTACCACACCCACCTGCTGCCCAGCCACCAGAGCCTGCTGCTGCAGCACCCCTACGGCTACGCTGGGCCCAGGTGACGCCTGCGCCAGAGCTGCTGGCAGAGGTGACCGTGGGCCACCGCCTCATGCCGATGAGACTGGCCTGCTGGGATGAGGAGCTCTGGATGGAGGCCTCCCCAACAGACATCTTGTGGAATCTGCCCGGCCAGGCCCCACCCAGCAGGCAGAGTCCCTAGCGGGCTGGAGGCTCGTATCTACCCCGGCAGCCCCGCCGCACTTCCCAGGAGCCCGGGGTCCCTGGACGAAGCCCTGCCTGCGCTTCACGGACAGGAATTCCGGTCCCCCCAGCGCACCCACCCTGCACTGGGCAGGGGGCTGGGCAGGGCTTGGGCATTTGGGTGGGGGCAGGGGCCGGCCCCAGGACCCCCAGGAACGCTAAGACTCGGCCCCGCAGGGGCCTTTGCTGCACAATAAAGCGCAGGTGACCCTTGCCGCGGGGGCCGGGCTTCATTGGCAAGGAGGGGGGGCCGGCCCTATTGAGGACGCACACCGACATCCAGGGGGCTCCCCACCTCCGGGCGCAGGTGCTGAATGACCTGCCCAGTTCGCAGTCAGTAGTGGATGGGACGCGAGCGCAGCAGTCCGGCTCCGCCCACCCTCCGCGTGCCAGGCTCTGCTGGGGCTCCAGGAAGACCTGTAGGGGGAAGTGACCGCTACAGACAGAGGGTCAGGCAGAGAGGGCCCTGAGTGGGCCAAGGGTAGGTGGGGGTGGTGGCACCCGGATGGCTGAGTCCTCCAGGCCACACGGGGATGGGCCAGCCTGGATCCATCCCTCGCTTCCTGCCATGGAATTCCAGCCGGCGCCTCCCTGGCAGGTCAGCCAGGCGGGATCTATTTGTGTGGGAAGCGGCCTCAGCTGGGGGTCAGGGCTGGCAGGGACCCCAGGATCATCTAATCCTCGCTGCACTCTAAACTGGGGAAAGGCATTCGCTGTGTAAAGCCCAGACCCCAAACAGCGCTGTGCCCGGTGTCCCCTGGAGGAGGCTCTTTGGACTCCTCCCCCGGACGTGTTCTGGGGTGGGGTGGTCAGCTGGAGAAGGGGAAGAGGTGAAGCTGGTCAGCTGATGCGGGAGGCCGCGCCCCCGGGGTGCTGGGGGGTGCAGGGGCGACAGTGGCCATCTGCTTCCAGGAACCAAGTGTCCCCGCTGTCTGCAGATGTTTCCTCTGAGGCCTCCTGGGGTGAGGCTTGGTGCAGTTACCATCCAGTCTGGGGCACTGGGACAGGGACTTCCCATGTCCTGCAGCGGCTCTGGAAAACCAATCCTTGTGCCTGCAGTCACAGCCCTCTGCCCTCTGCCCTCTGCCCTCTGCCCTGCACTTGTCTGGGGAACCCAGAGAGGCACATCGTTGTCCACTGTGGCTGCAACTTCCCTTCCTGTAAAATTTTTTAAAATATGTTTTTATTGATTTTAGAGAGAGGAAGGGAGAGGGAGATAGAAACATTGATGAAACACTGATCAGCTGCCTCCTGCACACTCCCCACTGGGGATCAAGCCCACAAACTGGGCATATGCCCTAACCGGGAATCGAACCATGACTTCCTGGTTCAGGGGCTGATGTTCAACCACTGAGCCACACCGTCCCGGCACTTGTAAAACTTTAAAATGGGGACTTGGGTCAGAGAACAGCTTCCAGCCAGTGCCCGGGGTCCTCCACGCTGTGATGTGAGGCAGGACCCAGGACGCTATAGCTTTTAGCTAACATGCAGCCACTTCGGAGACAGCTCAGTGGGGGAAGCATTTGAAGGCCCTGAGCTGGAAGATTTTTGAGGTTCTGGGGCCCAGAGCCACGTGATAGGAACTTCTAGCTGCCAGGACAGATGAGGCCTCGCTCCTCCCAGGCTCTGGGTCTGCCTCTTTGTGAACTATTCCTGGGCCCAGGGCCTCAGTTGCAAGAGTGTGTGCGTTGCGAGTGGCAGATGGGATCCCAGGCATGGTCCTCCAGCATGAAGCCAGGCAGACGGGCGCCACTCCCTCCTGAGACCTGCCCTGGATGCTCTGTACCACCCAGTGAGCACTTCCTGTGCTCGAGGCACCGAGCTGGGCCCTTGACAGTCTAGTTTGCTTGGGGAAGCAGCTGCTGTTAGTTCCATTTTACAGGTGAGAAACTGAGGCCAAGGTATGGATTCAAGTTCCAACTCTGCTACGTGATCTCCTTCCACCTCTCAGTCCAGACCCTACGCTCTGGCTAGCTCCCCACCACCCCTCATGGCCTCTATAGTTACTGCGGGGTGCCCAGATCCTGGTGTGCTCAGAGATGGGGTGCACTCCTGGGCTGGGAAGCTTCTCCAAGCCCAGGCTGACCTGGTGTTACTTTTCCTGCAGTTGGTGAGAGAGTGCAGTGAACCTCTACATCTTCTGTTATTAGAGACTTTTTATTATAAAAAGATGTTTTTAGAACCAGAAGAGACCTCACAAAGCAAGTCTTGAGTAGCCCCTAGTCTCCCCCTTCCTCTGGGTCACATTGTGTGGGCGCCCCCTGCTGGTCCAAGGAAGGGCTTCCGGTACCTTACCTGGAATGGGTGGCTCTGACAGGGCCCCAGGGAGGAAAAGGCCTGGGGCCTGGGCTTCTTGCTCGGTGCCCGCTGAGCCTGGCCTGTGGAGGGGAGACCCAGAGGACACAAGGCCACACAGGAGTATGGGGCACAGCTGGCATCTGAATCAAATCTGTGTCTAGAGGACCAGCGAGGGGAGGGCCACCGCCTCTGTCTCTGGCCGTGACCCAGCAGTGTGATCCCCTCGAGGGCAACTCCCCTGTATCCAGCTCCGCTTCCGTGCTGGCAGGCCCATCCCTCCGCCCGGAAAACACTGCCTGATGGAGTCACGGTCACGGGGAATCCCCGAGACCACAGGTGTCGACAGATACTGGTGTGATGGTGGCAGGTGACGTGGGACTGGGCCACCTACCTCAGCACCTGCCTGAACTCAGTCCTGGATCTACCACTTCCAGATGATGGTGTATCTACCGACGTGATGTGGCGGCGGTCTGACGGAACCCAGTGATGGCAGTTCCGGCCTCACTTCCGATGGCCCGTAGGAACATTCCATTTGTACCAGAGCCCAGGAGCAAACCAGTTACCTGGATTTGTGGTTTTCATCAAACTTGAAAACAAAACACCTTCAGTCGTTATATCTCCAAATAGTGTATCTGTCCTCCTCCCAACTCCGCCTCCCTGGTCAGGGGCTCTGATTACACACATATTTGGCCTCTTGAAGTTGTGCTGCCGCTCACTGGAGCGCTGTTCTTTCTTTTCTGGACTCTTCTCTCCATGTTTCATTTAGTTTTTTTTTAAATATATCATTGATTTTTTACAGAGAGGAAGGAAGAGGGGTAGAGTTAGAAACATCGATCAGCTGCCTCCTGCACACACTCTACTGGGGATGTGCCCGCAACCAGGGAACATGCCCCTGACCGGAATCGAACCTGGGACCCTTCAGTCCGCAGGCCGACGCTCTATCCACTGAGCCACACCGGTCAGGGCTCAGTTTCTTGTCCGTCTCCTCCTTCACTTTCTTCTGCTGTGTCTAACCCGCTGTTCAGCCAGTGTGTTTTTCAGTTCTGACATTGTATTTTTCACCTTTAGAAGTTGGATTTGGCCTTAAAAATAAAAATGTTTCCCGATTACAGTGGACATACAGTTTTTCGTTTCAGGTGTACAACACAGCGATTAGATTTCACGGAACTTTTGAAGCGACGGTCCTGATACATCTCACCCCCCTCGGACCCGAACATAAGTTAGACTGCATTCCTAGGCTGTGCTTGACGTCTCGGCGACGATTTGGTCTTTTCTGTACCTTCTGTCTCCACTGAACATGCTCATGGTCTTGGACGCCTCCCTCCTTCCCTCCAGCAAGCCCCCCTGACAGCGCTGTGGCCAGGCCTTGTTGCGGGTGCCAGTGGCAGATGTGAGCGAGACGGAAGTGTGGAGGCCGCCATATCCCCAGAGATGGTCCCGATCCTCCCGTGGGCACGGCCGGGGCCCTGCTGGGAGGGAGGCCTGGGCTCCTCCCTGCTCCGCCGCCCAGCCTGGGCCTCAGCTTTCCACGGGCATTAGCAGGAAGCCCTGCCGGTCTGTCTCCCGGGCCTTTGGGGCTCAGAGGAGACAACTGGGAGGACAGGGAGGGGAGGTGCGGGTCCCGTGTCTGGGCCAGCCGTCAGGTCACGGCCGGTGGCCTGGTCCAGAAGGTGACTGGTGCTCCTTCCTCCAGCCTCCGCGGGCCAGGCCCCCGGCGCTAGGCAGCCGCCCCGTCGGTGGGGCCTTATCAGCGCCCGCAGGCCCGAGGTGCCGACCGCACCCTGGCTGCCGGTCGGCCCCGTCTGCCTGCGGACTCCCGCCCGCTGGGCTGAGGACGGAGCCCAGCAGGGGCCGCGCACGGGGCAGGGTCCTCTGCTGCAGGAGCGGGCGAGCCGAGCAGGCAGAGGCCCGACCGGGCCCGCACTGGCCCCGCTGGGACAGCGCCCCGGGCTGACCGGCGTTGAGAAGGCCGAGCTGCGCGTCCGTGAGCCTGGGCGCAGGAGGCCTCCACCGGAGTCTGACCGGCGACAGAGCCCGAGGGGACGAGCGGCTCCGGGGAGCGGGCGCCGCTGGCACAGCAGCGCGGCCTCTTTCAGCGACGAGGCCTGAGGGGCCGCGCCCCCGGTCCCCGCGCCGCAACGCCCACGGCGGCGCCGGACCCTCGCGGTCGGCGGGAAGGGCGGGGCCGCGCCGAGGCCCGTCCCCGCGAACTCCGAGGAAGCCCCGCCCCATGTCAACAAGGCCCCGCCCTTCCGCGGCCTCCGCACGCGGACAGCCAATCGCAGGGCGCGTTGCTTAGCGGTGCGTCGCGGGCCGGGCCTATGGGGAGGCGCGTCGTTGGTCCGCAGCGCCGCTGGCCGCACCCAGCCGGAGCGGCCAGGGCTGCGCCGAGCTGAGGGGGCGGAGAGGCCGGGCGGGCCGGGTGCGCGCGGCGGGCAAGGGGCGGAGCCCGAGCCGGAGCCCGAGCCGAAGGCGACGGGCGGCGGCCGCACTCGGACTTGAGGTCGGTCCCGCGCGCTGCCCGTGTTTCGTCCCTGAGGTGAGGCCGGGCGGCGGGGCCTGCAGCCTGCCGAGCGGGCGGGGGCAGCGCGGAGGGCGGGGGCGGTGGTGGGGCCGCGGGGCCGCCCTCGGAAGGGTTCCGCCCTTCGGCCGTCGGCCTGGACCGGTGCGGAGCCGACGCTCTGCTTGCCTTTTGCACGGGGGCGGCGGTGGGGGCGCGCGGGTCCCGGTTTCCGGGCTGCGCGGTGGGGCCGGGGTCCGTGAAGAGGAGGCGGCCCCGGCCCGCCCGCTGGGCCCGCCCCTCGGTGCCCGGAGGCTGGCGGCCGCGGCGTCCGCATCCTGCCCGCCGGCCCCGGCGTCTGCGGGGAGGGAGAGCGCGTCCGGCCCGCAGACGGAAACAGGTCGTTCTGCAACTTTGCGCCGCGGGCCGCTCTCGCTCTTCTTCGCGTCTGGGCGGCGCAGGGGCCTCTCCCCACACTTACTCCTGCTCGCCTGACGGTCAAGAGGTAGGCGGTGCGCCCGCTTCTCGCCTCCCCACCGGGGTAACGCCTGGCTAACCTGGCGCGGCGGGCGGCGAGGCCCAACACTTACCGCGATGGTCCGGTCCCGCGGCCGCGAGCCTGGCGGGGGCCCCCCCGAGCCGCGGGCCTGTGCAGAAAGGGGGTTCCGCGAGTGGAAAGGACAGGTCCCAGTGGAGGCGGGAAGTCGGCTGCCGGGAGGCCCCGGTGACGGGCGGGTGGACGGAACCTCGAGGGGGCTCAGCCCGCCCCAGAGCGGGGCGCGCCGGGCCCGCGGGGAATTGCTGCAGGTCCCGCAAACGCCAGCGATGTGCCCAGTATTGTTGTTTCTCTGCTTTATTTCTTGAAATCCCAAATCTGAACACCCCCGCTGGCTCTGGCGACGGGGAGGACGAGAGCAGTCAGGTTGTCGGTGCGGAAGCGGCGGGCTCGGCCGGGGGAAGGCGCCTCGGAGTCGGTGTGGCTGCGGCGGCGGTGGTGGGTTTGTGGAGGTTTTGGATTCAGAGGCTCCTGACCGACGTGAGCCCGCATTCGCCCCGTTTCTAACACGCAAGCGAGTTTCCTTTTAGAATGTGAGTTACAGGCCGGCCCTTTTCTCCTCTAACTCTCTGACGCTGCCTCCTGCGGCTTGGGTTTTGTTTGGCGGTATTTTGTTTTACTGATTGGGCCGCAAAGGCTGTTTGTTCAGATGATGTTTTCGTTATTTCAAGTAGTCATTGTATTGAAGCAGAAAACACCTAACTAGGCTGATTTAATTTTTTTGTTAATCCTTACCTGAGGATCCGCCCCCACCCCCCATTGATTTTCAAGGAGAGTGAAAGGGAAGAAGGGAAGGACGGAGGGAGGGTGAAAGAGAGGGAGGGGGAGAGGGAGAGATGAGAGAGAGAGACACACACACACACACACACAGATTGTTTGCCTCCCCAGATGGAACCTGCAACACAGGCATGTGCCCTTGACTGGGAATCACACCCCGGTGGTTGGTGGACGCTCTAACCACTGAGCAACCAGCCAGGGTTTGGCAGTTAATTTTAAAAAGACATTTTATTATGTGAAACCTAGAGCTTAAGTGGACTTTATTTTTACATGTTTAGTTCGTCTCTCACATACACAGAGAATAGTGTAAGTCTCTCTTTACCCTCATCTAGCTTCAACTGTAAACTCATAGCTAATCTTGCTGTATCTGTAGCCCCAAACCCAGATGCCATTCGTTTTAACAGTTAAATACTTCAGTATGTGTATCTACATACATCCTCTTAAAAAGATAAACACAAATACCAGTATCTCGAAGTTCCTTATCTTCATATACCCAACCAGTGTTAAAATCTTGATTGTCTCAATTCTTTTTAACAGTTTGAATCCCGATCCACATGCGGTTCATACATTGTGTGTGTGTGTATGTATGTTTTGTAGAGGGAGAGAGAGATAGAAACATCAAAGATGAGAATCATTGATCAGCCGCCTTCTGCACCTCCCCCACTGGGGATCGAGCCCGCAACCTGGGGATGTGCCCTTGACTGGAATTGAACCTGGGACCCTTCAGTCCGAAGGCCGACACTCTCTCCACTCAGCCAAACCAGTTAGGACCATACTTTTTTTTTTTTCCTAAATATATTTTATTGATTTTTTACAGAGAGGAAGGGAGAGGGATAGAGAGTTAGAAGCATCGATGAGAACATTGATCAGCTGCTTCCTGCACACTCACTACTGGGGATGTGCCCACAACCAAGGTACATGCCCTTGACCGGAATAGAACCTGGGACTCTTCAGACCACAGGCCGATGCTCTATTCCAGGCCAACGCTCTATCCACTGAGCCAAACCGTTAGAGCCATACATTGTTTTAATCTATTCCCCCTCCATCTTTTGTTATCTCTTGTAATTTATTTGTTGCTGAAACTTGATGGTTTGTCCTGTGGAGTTACATATAGTCTGGATTTTATTATGCATTGTGGTTTACACAAAATTTACTGTCAATTTAATCAGTTAGATGTAAAGGTGTAATCATTCATGATTGATGTACTTTTGGCAAGAAGACTCAGAACCGCGTCCAGCACAGCCAGGGGTGAAGAGGGGAGGGGGGAGGCGGGGAAGGATTAAAGAAGACAAAGAGAATACAGTTGGGGCTAGGTAGGTTCACTGGATTAGGACACAGTGACAGCCTGTAAGCCAAGCTTTAGTCAGAGCACACAAAGCAAAGCAAGGGAAGTGGTCAGCATGTTTACAGTGTTCTTGCAAATTTCACCTTGTTTTGACAGCACTTGGTGCATCTCCCCCAGCCCATTAGCTACCAAGGAAGGAACAAGGGAGGACTATAAGGTCAAGCTTAATCATGCTAGGAGGGCTCTGGCTCTGCCCTCCAAGCTGGGACTTGTTTGGGGCCCTGCCACAGGTCAATCCGAGGCTTGATCCTGTAGCCGCTCCCTACAGACTTCATAGGTGAGTTAGGCAGATGAGGATTAATAGTTTTTCTTCTTGTTAGCAGCCCTTGAAGCTCAAACTTAGTCATTATTTCATTAGGCATTGAAAATGTGGATAAATTCTTTAACCTCATTTATTAGCTGGAATGCTTCTAAAAGAGACATTGCCCTTCTATAATTTCATTACCTTAAATTATAGCTCTTTCAGGAAAGACAGGATAAATAATAAATACTTAATTTCTGTCAATTATTTACTAGTTTTTTTTTTCTTTTTTCTTTTTTTTTTTTATTATTAAGGTATTACAAATGTGTCCTCAGCCCCCCCATTAACCCCCAACCTCTCCTCCCCCCACACTCATGCTCCCATCCCCCTGTTGTCCATGTCCATTGGTTTGGCTTATATACATGTATACAAGTCCTTCGGTTGATCTCTTCCCCTTACCCCCGCCCTCCCCTACTTCCCTTCTGGGGATTGATAGCCTGATCGCTGTTTCTCAGTCTTTGGGTCTGTCCCTTTTCATCAGTCTATGTTGTTCTCTATAATCCACAAATGAGTGAGATCATGTGGTATTTATCTTTCTCTGACTGGCTTATTTCACTTAGCATAATGCTCTCCAGTTCCATCCATGCTGTTGCAAAAGGCAAGAGTTCCTTTTTTTTTTTTTAACTGCAGCATAGTATTCCATTGTGTAGATGTACCACAGTTTTCTAATCCACTCATCTGCTGATGGGCACTTAGGCTGTTTCCAAATCTTAGCTATGGTGAATTGCGCTGCTATGAACATAGGGGTGCATATATCCTTTCTGATTGGCGTTTCTGGTTTCTTGGGATATATTCCTAGTAGTGGGATCACTGGGTCAAATGGGAGTTCCATTTTTAGTCTTCTGAGGTAGCTCCATACTGTTCTCCACAGTGGTTGCACCAGTCTGCATTCCCACCAGCAGTGCAGAAGGGTTCCTTTTTCTCCACATCCTCTCCAACACTTGTTGTTTGTTGATTTGTTGATGATAGCCATTCTGACAGGTGTGAGATGATAACGCATTGTCGTTTTGATTTGCATCTCTCGTATAATTAGTGACTTTGAGCAGGTTTTCATATGTCTTTCGGCTTTCTGTATGTCCTCTTTCGAAAAGTGTCTATCTAGGTCCGTTGCCCATTTTTTTATTGGATTGTTTATCTTTCTTTTGTTAAGTTTCATGAGATACCTGTAAATGTTGGAAATTAAACCCTTATCGGTGGTATCATTGGCAAATATGTTCTCCCATGTAGTGGGTCTTACTAGTTTTTTATAATACTGAGTTGGCATCCTCCAGAAGTAGCCAATGAGTTGTATGTGTTTGTATCATTGTGAACTCATGAATTTAAGCATATTTGATATGATTGAATCCATTGTAGGTATTATCTTTTTTTTTTAGAAAGGAGCTAGGAGAGTAAAGGTGGAAAGAAGTTTATTTTTTTAAAATATATTTTATTGATTTTTTTACAGAGAGGAAGGGAAAGGGATAGAGTTAGAAACATCGATGAGAGAGAAACATCGATCAGCTGCCTCCTGCACATCTCCCACTGGGGATGTGCCCACAACCAAGGTACATGCCCTTGACCGGAATCGAACCTGGGACCTTTCAGTCCGCAAGTCGACGCTCTATCCACTGAGCCAAACCGGTTTCGGCTGTAGGTATTATCTTTATTGATACTCAGATTATCCCATCTTTGTCCTGTAGTAATCTGTTCAAATTGGGTCCTAAATCCTGTAGACACAGCTCTAATAGTTTCTGAGGGCTCTCCTTTTTGGTATGACAGACTGCACTGGGCTCATCTTGTACATTTTCTATCCCAGCTCTGAAATCATCCATTTCTCCAAATGAAAAATCATATTTATTAAACACAATCTGGGCCCTGGGCTCACTTGTTCATTGCTACTAGGTTGATTGTTTCATGGTCTTTTCAGATCACGGGTTTCTGATACTTCCAGTTGTAAAGCAAGACAGAGTTCTAGTTAACCTTTTTTTAAAATCCTCACCCAAGGAGTGAGGTTGTTTCTACATTGATTTTTAGAGAGAGTGGAAGGGAGGGAAGGAAAGGGAGAAAGAGAGAGGGAAACATTGATGTGAGAGAAACACATCTATTGGCTGCCCCCTGTTCGTGCCCTGATGTGGGGGATGGAACCCACAACCTAGGTATGTGCCCTGACCAGGCATTGAATCAACAACCTTTTGGTATATGGCAGTGGTCTGCAAACTGCAGCTTGCGAGCCACATGTGGCTCTAGGCCCCTTGAGTGTGGCTCTTCCACAAGATATCACGTGTGGACGCGCACGTACAGTGCGATTGAAACTTCGTGGCCCATGTGCAGAAGTTGGTTTTCGACCTGGGCGAGTCTTTTGAAGAAGTGGCGTTAGAAGAAGTGGGGGGTGTGGTCCCTCGTCGGGGACGCAGCGCCGGGGAGGCGCGCGCGATTCATGCACGAGTTGAGTGAGCCAGTCATCAGTCTCATGTGCAGTGGTTAGTGCTAGTCGTGTCCACAAATCGCGCGCACGTGCCAAAAGTACCTACTCAAAGCATAAAGTTACCTGTATTTTTCCAACCAGCTGCAAATCCTACAGGAATTTTTGTCACCAATTTAAGAATTGTAATTATTTTGTGTTGGTGGCTTTATTATTATAAAATGAAACATTTTTTTAGGTATGTTGAGATGGTTTGGACATATAGAGAGGGTGAACGTAAAGAGATAGACGAAACAAGTATACAAGACGAGTGTGGATGGGAGAGTTGGAAGGGGTCGACATCAGCGAACGTACCTCAGTCAGATTGAGGAGTACCCTAATGAAGTTAATAACAATGTACCTACCTATATAGTTTAAGTTTAAAAAATTTGGCTCTCAAAAGAAATTTCAATCGTTGTACTGTTGATATTTGGCTCTGTTGACTAATGAGTTTGCTGACCACTGGTATAAGGGATAATGCTCCAACCAACTGAAACACAGGGCCAGTGCAACTTAACCTCCTTGATCTTACACCTGTATCTTTTTCTTCTAAGAGAAACATCTTGATTCTGATTACTCATTGTTTTATCCCACACTGTATACATCTCAGTCTCAGGAGAATATGAACACTATACCACCAGCTAATAAAAACAGTTTAAGAGTTTTTTTGTATACTTATTAGGGATATGTAGGCTAATTACTGTGATTAAAAGTTACTCAAAATCATTGCCTTATGATTTTGCTACTACTGGATGTGTACTTTGGTTCTTTTGTTTTTTATTTTGCTTTCAATATTTAGGGATTGATTTTTTAAAGTTGAATTTTGTCTTATACTTATGTAAAATATGAAAAGACTCTCAAAAGCAAACATAAAACAAGGTATATTTAAAGTAACAAAACACAATCACTTATCTGTTCTCTATACATGAGTTTGTTTTTTGGTTTTTTTTGGTTTGAAGATTCCACATATCAGTGAGATCATAACAGTATTTGCCTTTTCTGCCTGATTTCACTTATCATAATGCCTTTAAGGTTTATCCATGTTGCAAATGTCAGTGTTTCCTTTTTTATGGGTGAGTAACATTCCTCTGTGTGTGTGTGTGTGTGTGTGTGTGTGTGTGTAATGTTTTCTTTATCCATGCATGCATCTATCAGTGGGTACGTAGGCTTCTTCCATGTTTTGGCTATTGTAAACTAGAGGCCCGGGGTGGGGGCTGGGAGGGGCCGCAGGCGGTTGGCCAGTGGGGACGTGCAAGTGGGGTTGGGGGGCGATCAGGGCCCTGATCAGGTTGGTTGGCTGCTGCAGTGCACATCATAGCCACCAGTCGTTCTGGTCGTTATGCCATTCCAGTCACTGGGCTTTTATATATATACTAGAGGCCCGGTGCACAAAAATTTGTGCACTCGGGAGGGTCCCTCAGCCCGGCCTGTGCCCTCTCATAGTCTGGGACCCCTTGGGGGATGACCACCTGCTGGCATAAGCCTGCTCCCTGGAGGATTGGGTATAAGCTGGCAGTTAGACATGTATCCACTATTCCGTCCCTGCAAGTGCAGTTTCCTGTCCCCCAGCTCTAACTCCTGGGAGCCCTCAGGGGTTGTCCACTTGCCAATGGGGAGCAGGCCTAGCTGCAGTCGGACATCCTTAGCGCTGCTGAGGAAGCAGGAGAGGCTCCCATCACCACCGCTGTACTGGCAGCCGTCAGCCTGGCTTGTGGCTGAGCAGAGCTCCCCCTGTGGAAGCACACTGACCACCAGGGGACAGCTCCTGCATTGAGCGTCTGCCCCCTGGTGGTCAGTGTGTGTCATAGTGACCAGTGATTCCCACTTGTTCTGCTGTTAGGGTCAGTTTGCATATTACCCTTTTATTATATAGGATAGAGGCCTGGTGCATGGGTGGGGCTGGCTGGTTTGCCCTGAAGGGTGTCCCGGATCAGGGTGGGGATCCTGCTGGAGTCCCTGGGCAGTCTGGGTGAGGGGCTGATGGCTGTTTGCAGGCTGGCCAAGCCTCCCAGTGGGGACCCTTACCCCATGAGGGTGTGGCCATCCTGGGTGAGGGGCTGATGGCTGTTTGCAGGCTGGCCAAGCCTCCAGCCACCTAAGCTCCCAGTGGAGGCTGGCTGGAAGCAGGTATCTGGGATTTATTTAGCTTCTATAATTTAAACTTTCTTGCCTTTTGCGGAGGCTACAACTGGCAGCGGGAAGCTTGGTTGCAGGGCAACCAAGCCTCCTGCTTGCTTCAGCTCTGTGGCTGCCAGCCGCCATCTTGGTTGGGTTAATTTGCATGTAGTTGCTCTGATTGGCTGGTGGGCGCAGCTTGGGCATAGCGAAGGTGTGGTCAATTAGCATCTTGTATTTTATTAGTGTAGATAGATAGATAATGCTGCAATGAACGTGGGGGTGCATGTATCTTTTGGAGTTAGTGTTTTCATTTTCTTTCTATATCTTCCCAGAAGTAAAATTGCTGGGGTTATATGATAGAGTTTTTTGGTGGTGGTGTTTTTTTTTTTTTTTTAAGGAATTTCTATATTGTTTTCCATTTACATTCCCACCAACAATGCACGAGGGTTCCCTTTTCCCCCAACCTTGCCAACACTTATTTCTTGTATTTATAGCTATTGTTAATAGGTGTGAGGTGGTATCTCATTGTGGTTTTGATTTTCAGTCCCCTGAGCACCTTTCATGTACCATCTGTTGGCCATCTGTATGTCTTCTTTGGAAAAATGTTTATTCAGGTGCACAAGCTTTTCCCAGTTGGTAGGATGCCTGACCCTTTTAATTTTATGGTTATGTTCATACTTCCTCTTTATTAGATAGATAGTAGTGTACTGTACATGTTTTTCCCACCAAGTTTTTTTTTAATTTTTAATTTTGGTAAAATACACATAAAATTTAACATGTTAGTCATTTTTAAGTATATATACAGTAGTGGTACTAAATATATTCACACTGTTGTGCAGCCATCACCACCAATCATCCCCATAACCCAGCCATTCTCATGACTCCTTTCTTGTAAAACTGAAATTTTGTAGCTTTAAGCAGTAATTCCCCATTCTCTCCTTCTCCCAGCCCCTGATAACCACAATTCTACTTTCTGTGTCTGTGATTCTAAGTATCTCATATGAGTAGAATTATATAATACTAGAGACCTGGTGCATGAAATTTGTGCATGGGTGCGGTCCCTAGGCCTGGCCGGCGATTGAAGTGCAAGCGTCTGGTATGGAAGGGCAGGTCCCAGTTGACCTCTGAGCCCTGGGCAGCACCTGGGCCTCTGCATGCCCCCCTTCGCCTGAGTCATCCGGCCCCCGCCTGGCTTCCTCAACGCCTGGGAGCCGGGCAGTGGCCCCGTCCCCTGCTGCTGGTCGCTGTTTGTGGGACAGTCGGCAGGATGATCAGGCCCCGCTTGCACCCACCTTGGCCTGGTGCCGCCTATTCACCTGCACTACCATCTTGCCACCGTCCCGCTCTTGTCAGGGCCCATCGGGGCCGGCAGCGCCTCCACTGCTGCCCACTGCCAGCGCCATGTTGCCGACACCCGCCATGGTCCATGCTGCCCCCTTGTGGTCAGCGCACATCATAGCGGGCAGTCGAACTCCTGGTTGAGGGGACAATTTGCATATTAGGCTTTTATTATTATACTAGAGGCCCAATGCACGAAATTCGTGCAAGGGGCTTGGTCCTCACAGCCCCTCACATCCTCGGCCGGCCCTCACAGCCCTGGCTTCGTCCGGAAGGTCATCCAGACGGTTGTCGAAATGTTGTCTGGACGGTCGTTCAGCTGTTTGATCTAATTAGCATATTAGCTCTTTATTATATAGGATAGGATATGTTCTTTTGTGTCTGGCTTATTTCACTTTGCATAATGTCCTCAGTTCATCCATGCTGTAGCATGTGTCAATTTTCTTCCTCTCTAAGGCTGAATGATGCTCCATTGTATGGACGGACCATGCTTGCTTATCCACTAATCGGCTGATTGACACTTCCATGTTTCAGCTATTGTGAATAATGATGCTGTGAACAGGGAGATACATACATCTCTTTGAGAACCTACTTTAAATTCTTTTGAGTCTATACTCAAATGAGGAATTGCTGGATCATGTGGGAATTTTATGTTTAAATTTTAGAGTAACTGCCATACTGTTTTCCGCAGTGACTGTGCCATTTTACATTTCCACACATTTCCACCAAGAGAGCACAAGGGTTCCAATTTCTTCATGTCCTCACTAGCACTTGTTTTCTATTTTTTTGAAAGTAGGCACAGTAGCCATCCTAATAATAGGTGTGAGGTAGTATCTCATTGTGGTTTTGATTTGCATTTCACTAACCCCGCCATGCCTTTTTCATTAACATTTGGCATTCCATGTATAATCTATAATAATAAAAGTATAATATGCTAATTAGACTGGACATCCTTCTGGATGAAGCCGGGGCTGTGAGGAAAGCCTGGGTCACCAGTGCCTGCTGGTGGCTGGAGGGAAGCCCGGGTCCCAGGTGCCAGAGGGAAGCTGGTGCAGGCAGCTGGGCGAAGGAAGGCCTACTCTTGCACGAATTTTGTGCATCAGGCCTCTTGTATAGGCATATGTCTCCTTCCTTCTTTCCATTGTATTGCATTTTATTCAAGAAGATAGGACTTCTTTTTAATAAAAAACTTGTCCATTAATGGCACTTTTTTCTTAATCTGTGATTTGGTGAGAGTTTTCTGGTACATTTTAAGTTATCAGAATGGAAGGAAAACTTCACATAGGTGTGATGTCATACTTCAAAATATTATTCTATGGAGAAGACTTGAGCCTTCTCTATTATGTGGCAGTTAACAGCTCCAGGTGTTAAAGACTTCGGTATTGCAATTTTCTTTTTTTTAAACAGCTGCATTTCAGCCTTTCAACTGCAGTATACAGTTTTGGGTTGGTTTCAGAAATGCCATGTCTGAGATAAATTCATCTAATTCATAATGACACAGTAAGTTCATTATTATAATTATTTTGAATTTTTATTTATTGTTTTGAAAAAGAGAGAGGAAAGGAGAAAGAAGAGAAACATCGATTTGTTCCACTTACTTATGCATTCATTGGTTGCTTCCTGTGAGTGCCTTGACTGGGGATTGTCATAACCTTGGCATATCGGGACGATGCTCTAACTAACTGAGCTACCTGGCCAAGGCAGTAAGTTCGTTATTATTAATCAAATTGTTAAACATCACATTTTAGTAATCTTTTTTTCTGTTATTACTCATTGTTCTCTCATATCTAAACTCTGTTTAAGGTTTAAAATCTAAAATATTAGATCTGTATATTCTAAGTGTGTGAAAAACAGTGCCTGTTGCTCTTATCATTAATGCTGTCTTGCTAACATTTGTTTTGTGAATTCTGCCTTCAGAAAACCTCCTGACTCAGTCCTAATAGTCCATCTTGTCTTTCACTGAAGGTTCCCAGCAGCCATCATATCTCTCTTGGGTTATCATAGCAGCCTCCTGCTGGTCTCCCCCGCTCCCCCCCCCCCCCCGGCCCCGCCTCCCCCCAGTCATTTCTTTCTACCTATTCTCTACCTGTCAGCCAGGGCGATTTACATAAAATATAAATTAGGTCATGTTCTGCCTTGCTAAAACCTTTCTAAGACTGATAAAGTGGTTGCCTCTAGGGAACTGTGTGGCTGTTGGACAAGGGTAGGAGGGAGACTTACTTTTCACTGTATTATAACCTTTGTACTTATAAAATTTTGATACATGTAATTGGATTATGTACTCAGAATAAAGTAAATAATTTTGCAAACCAAAAAACTCCAGTGACTTCCCATTATACTTAGAACAAAATCCAAACTTCTTACCTTGCTTTCCAAGCTCAATTTATATCATTCTTCGACTTGCTTGTTTGTGCAGCATTTACAGTTGTCTTCCTGGAAACCGCTAGCCCTTTTCCGATTTAGGGACTTGCACATTGATCTCTTTTACTCTGCTCTGCATGGCCAGCTCCTTCTTATCTTTAGGTTTCCACTCAAATGTCCCTTAAAGAGGCCTTTCTAACTGCTCTCTTACAGTAAGTAGGTTTTCCCTATTATTCCCTAACTCAGATACTTCTTAATTTTAATGACTTATTTATCTGTTTACTCAGGTTTTCTCTCCCATAGGAATAATACTCTACAAAGGCTGACACTGTGTTTAGCCATTGTTTAAGGTGGCCCCTCGGTGTTCTTGCTAGAATGAGTGACATGACTAGACTGTCACTTCCCTGTTGAGAGCTTTTCAGTGATTGGTCCTGAGTTCCTGGACCAGGCTTTCAAGCTTTGGCCTCCTGCCATAGCTCTAGTTTTATCTCTCTTTTCAAAAAAAATTTTTTTTGACAGGGATTAGAAAAGATCAGTTCATTGTTGTTTTAAAATGTTTTTATTGACTTGAGAGAGGGAGGGAGGTAGGGAGAGAGAGAGAGAGAGAGAGAGAGAAAGAAAGGGAAAATAACATCAATCTATTGCCTCCTCATGCCCCCTATTGGGGATTGAGCTTGAAACCTGGGCATGTTCCCTGACCAGGAATTGAACCGGTTACCTTCTGGTGCATGGGACTATGCTTAACCTACTGAGTCACCCTGGCTAGGCTCCAGTTTTATCTCTTATAACATCTTGGTTTTGCACCCCACTGTGTTCTGAGCAGGTAACCGGGCACACAATAAGTGCCCAATAAATATTTGTGGGGTGAATGAATGAATGAATAAATGACTTAAAAGCAATCTTTTTGTCTTTGTGAAGTTGTCACTCTCTTGGGACAATTCAGGGAAGGCAGCATAAAGAAGGTAGAACTTAAATTTATCTGGGTAGAGAGGGTAAAGAAAAAGTCATTTTGTGAAGGAGAAATGGAAGGTTTTTTTTAACAGTTTTTTTGCAGTAATGTTTTATGGCAGTGGCTTAGACACACACATGTAGGGATCCTACCTAGACCTGCTGAACCGCAGCCTTGGGCCAGGTGATTAAGGAGCACTTTTATGGCTTTGCTTTTAGAACAATCGTCCACCATTTAACCAGGTGTGCAGTGGACCCAGGACCACCATTCTGTGAAGGTGGGGTTGCTGTCCACATTGAGGCGATGTCTTGGTTAAGTGCCTTGGGGCTTTCCTTTAAGATTTGTCCCTCTCTCTCTTTAAGTGATTGTTGAAAAATAGGGATATGCTTTTAATTGGCAATATAGAATTTCCCAACTTAAGTGTATAAATTTGAATTTTCATCTTTTTAAATATTTGCTATGTGCTAGACATTGTGCTTTTATGTATTCTCTCATTTAATCCTTGTAACAATACTATTAAGTAGATAGTAGTATCATTTTTCTTTTTTTAAGTATCATCTTTTTTTTTCCCAGGTAAAAAACAGAAGAGAGTTTAAGTGATTGCCAAGGTCACACCGTTAGGAGGTGGTGCATCTGGGATTGAAACCAAGGGTGTCTGACCCCAGAGCAATGACCCAAACCACCAGGCTGTGCTGCCTTTCTTCTCTGTGCTTTTGTAGTCCTAACACTGTAGGCACTTGGTTACAACTGCTGGTCCTCGTCTTCCCGTGCGGGCGGGGACTGTGCCTTGTATACACCTGTATTTCCCAAGTCTGGCACCATGCCTGGCACAGAGCAGGCCCCTAAAATATTTCTTTTTAAAATATTTTATTGATTTTTTTACAGAGAGGAAGGGAGAAGGATAGAGAGTTAGAAACATCAATGAGAGAGAAACATCGATCAGCTGCCTCCTGCACACCTCCTACTGGAGATGTGCCCGCAACCAAGGTACATGCCCTTGACCGGAATCAAACCTGGGACCCTTGAGTCTGCAGGCCAACGCTCTATCCACTGAGCCAAACCGGTTAGGGCGCCCCTAAAATATTTATTGCATTAGTGATCTTGAGTTAATTTTTTAAAAGCTTAGATATGAGAGATAGTGTTCATGGCAAATTCTTTTTTTTTTTTTCATTTAAATTATTAGAGTAGTGGCCTAGTGCATGAAATTCATGCACATTAAAGGGGAACTAATTAGAGGAAATATTTTAATATTGCTATTTGCCCTTTATAATAGAAGTGTCAGAGAGGAAAGAAAATTAGTAAAATGTATATGAAAATAATATATAAATTTTTAAATAAACAATCACAACATGATATAACAACAACAAAGACGATATAAAAACAACAAAAACATGATGTAAAAAATAACACTGATATAAACAATGACTGATAAGTGATTAAACTTATTCTGACATCTCCCTGTAACCACATTAAGAGTGAAAACACTTTCAGAGTGCTTGACTAATTTCCCTTGTGATGAAGTATTTACAACTTTAACTTTAACACATGCTCTTCGAACTCAAGAAAAAGCAGCATATAACTGACCATATGCGAAAATGGGTTCAGGTAGGAATATTCCTACTCTGTCTAGATTTTGTCCTTGTGATTTATTAATAGTCATCGCAAATGGTGGCATCACGGGAAACTGTCTTCAAATTAATTTAAATGAGAGGCCAGTGTCAGATGGGGATAAATCAATGCTTGGAATCAGAACAAATAAATCTAGTACCATTACTGCTGGGGTCCAACCCCAGCAGGTCCAGGGGTCCCCAAAGGTGTGGACGGAGTCGGCGAAGAAGGAACGACACGGAGACAGTGTTCAGTTGATCCGAAGCCTTGCCAGGATCTCTAGCCACAATCTCCAGCCAAGTCCTGTGTCCATGTTCTCTTGCTAGGTTCTCCAGCCAGGTTCTCCAGCCAGGTTCTGTAGCCATGTTCTCTCGCTAGGTTCTCCAGCCAGGTTCGGTCGCCAGGTTCTGTAGCCGGGTTCTTCAGCCAGGTTCTGTCTAGGTTCTCCAACCAAGTTCTGTAGCCAGGTTCTGTCCAGGATCTTTTGCCACGTTCTCTCCAGCGAAGTTCTTCTGTCTCTAGGTTCTGTGTAGGTTCTGTCTTCTAAGTTCTGTCTCTAGGATCTTCATCTAAGTTCTGTCTCTGTCTTCTAAGTTCTCTGTGTGTTGTTGTCTTGTTACATCTATATTTATACCAGTTGATTCAATCCTATCTATCTCTATTCCAAAGGTTAGGGCGTTTCTTATCTCCATTCCAGGGAGTAAAGATTAGTAGCTTAAGCATGATTGTTCGTAGTTAAAGAGATTAATTACCCGCCTGGCACTTAGTGAAGAGGTTTTATTTCCTCCCTAACTTCAGGGGAAAATCCCTACCTGGGGAAACAACCTTTCTAGGAGAGGAGACCTTGGTTAAAACACAGCACCAAGAAGGTGAGCAAACGTATTAAGAACAGTATGCCATATACACCAGGTCCCTTGAAACAGCAAGGATGGACTGGCTCCCGGCACATTACAAAGACCCAATTTACTGTTAAGGTTTCTCAGTAGCATGATGATTGCACCCACTTTCAATTTTAATTTATGACAGGGCATTCCCGAAGGAGTAGTACTGTTAAGAAATTGGATGGGAAAATTTTCCCTTTCGGCATTATCTGTTGAATCAATGGAATCATCACTCTTGCACAGCTTTCAGAGCTTTGTGCAAACAACATGACCCTCTCTAGTCCCTCCCGGCGCCGCTGTGCCCAGGTTGGGGCTGGGAGGGAGCTCCCGTCTGCCACCGCCACGACCAGGCCAGAGCTCCCTCCCACCTGCAGCCTGCTGTTCAGTCATCTGTCTGGTCTTTAGGCCGTGACAGGCCCTGACTTTTTATATATTAGGAGGTGTGGCCCTTCTACTTCCTTAAAGCAGTAGTTGGCAAACTTTTGTAATGGCCCAGTGATAAGTATTTGAGGCTTTTAGGCTCTGTGATCTGTGCTGCAACTGCTCGGTTCTGCTCTGGTTGCCCGGAAGCAGCCGCAGAGGATCGAGTGCGACTGATCCAATACAATGTTACTTATGCGCTGAAGTTTGATGGTTTCATGTCTACCATATGTAATTATTAATGGTTCATATATTTTTTTTTAACTTTTAAAAACCAATATTAGCTTGTGGCCCTTGTAAAACAGGCAGTGGATTTGGTTTGGGGAGGCCATCATTTGCTGATTTCTGCCCAGAGTCTAAATCAGCCGTGGGCAAACTATGGCCCGCGGGCCACCGGCCCGTTTGAAATGAATAAAACCAAAAAAAAAAAAAAAAAAAAAAAAGACCGTACCCTTTTATGTAATGATGTTTACTTTGAATTTATATTAGTTCACACAAACACTCCATCCATGCTTTTGTTCCGGCCCTCCGGTCCAGTTTAAGAACCCATTGTGGCCCTCGAGTCAAAAAGTTTGCCCACCCCTGCTCTAAATCTTATCATTAGATCAAATGGGCCACCTGCCTCCTGGACTGAATTGTTTTGTCTGCCTGTGGACTTTCTTTGGTTACATCATGTCTTGGTCTACATGAAGGAATGTGTAGAGAAATATTGTTTTGAAACATTCCATTGCATTGGTTGTAGGGTGATTGTTGGGGCCCTTGTTCCTTATAAAAAATGAACTAAAGACTGTTCTTTCTATTCATTAAGAAATTCACTTTTCTTTGAATAGAATGAATTTTTATATTTTATGTTTTTCTTTAGTTTAATATTTTTCAGTTGTAGTTTAATAGAAAGAGCTACTTGGAGTTAGGTCAGGTACACTAGCTGTGTGAGTTTCTTTGCCAAATTAACCTTGTTTAGCAGTGTACCTGTTCCTGCTTTCAGCCCCACCACTTCCTCCACCGCAGGTCCTTGGGCAAATCACTTCTCTTTCTGTGAGCTTCATGTCCCAGTTGTACAGTGGGTAGGGTGACACCGTCCTCATCTGCCCCAGAGAGTCTGTGTGAAGATTAAATGAGATGATAGTGTTTCAGACAATGTAACGCTCGCAGTTCAGAGGTGCCATTGCCACAGAGGCGACGACGCAAAATCACACATTTGTGCCAAAAGACTGGAACTCAAAACCTTGCTGCTCAAATCCTTAGGTTTTACTTAAAGATGTTGCTTTACTGTCTTCCTGCTTGCATCATTTCCTACAAAAAAAATCTGTCTTCCTTATCTTTGTTTTTCTCTATATAAAATGTCAACATTTTCAGGCTGCTTTTAAGGTTTCTTCTCACTGATTTTGAACAATTTTATTTTGATGTGCCTTTGTGTACAGTAGTTTTCTTCATGTTTCTTGTGCTTGGGGTTGGTTCATTGAGCTTCTCTTTTGGTTCTGTGGGTTTATAGTGTTCATCAAATTTGGGGACATTTTGGCCATTATCGTTTACATATTTGTTTCTGTTCTCCATGTCCTCTCTTTTGAGGACTCCTATTCCATGTATGTTAGACCGTGTAGAGTTGTCCCACAGCACACGGATGCTATTCTTTTCTTGGTATGTTTTGTTTTGGAAGATTTTATTGCTGTATTAATTTACTAATCTTCTGCAGTGTTTAATCTGCCATTAATCTTGTCCAGTGTAATTTTTCATTTTACACATTGTAGTGTTCTTTAGATGTTCAATTTCTTTTTTATATTTTCCATCTCTCTGCTTGAGATTTGAACATATGGAATACAGTTGTACTAACTGTTTTAATGACCTTGTCCATTAATTTTAACTTCTCTTTCAGTTCTGAATTGGTCTTGATTGATATATCTCCTCAACATGGGTCATATTTTCCTGCTTCTTTGCTTCTTGGGTAGTATTTTATTGGTTGGAAGGCACTGTAAATTTTAGTGTTTTTTATTCTCATCCTAGGATATGTTTATAGATTTCCTTTTTTTTTTTTTTGAGAGAGAGAGGCAGGGAGAGAGGAAGGGAGAGGCAGAGAGAGAAAAAGAGAGAAACATCAGTTGGTTGTCTCCCATATCTTCCCTGACCGGGGATAGAACCCACAATGCTTTGGTGCACTGGACGACCCTTCAACCAGTTAAGTCACCCAGCCAGAGCAACACTGTAAATTTTACATTGTTGGATTATGAATTATTTATTCCTATAAATATTTTTGAGCTTTATTCTGTTACATTAGCAATAGGACTTTAAAATTTTTCACTGTGTTGGAGATGGTGAATGGCCACGTTAAAAACATTTTTTTTAACATAAATTCCTAGCCTCCTTGAGAATCTAGTCACTTAAAAACAAACCCCCACTTCCCTGTGACTCCTGTGTGTTGTTTGTTTTCATTCCCCCCCATGCTTTGGCAGGTTATCTGGGCAAGTAGAAGGGATGTCCTTTTTGAATTTCCTATCTTCTCAGGTTTTAAAAACTGAATCTAAGATGTGGTTCGTAGCAAATTAAATATACTAATACCTCTTTAGTTTATCAGTACCTACTAGCTATCACATAGCACAATATTAAACTTTAACAAAACTGTTTAATAGTTAATGCTTTTTCTGACCTTTACATGCAGGAAACTTGAGTTGGAAGGAATGAAGGGGAACAAGTTTAAGTCTGTTTGCCTTTGAGCTTTATTTATTCCCGAAGCACCTTTTTAAACAATTGTTGTGACCAGTATTTAAAATTGTTTTTTATTCCTGTTAACTTAAAAGTGTTGAGGCTATTTTGACAAGGCTACATATACACATGAATTTATTGGAAAAAATGGCATTTAAATGCAGTAGGACTAGAGTCCATAGGACAGTTATCTTAACTTTGGCTGAACAGAATCTTGAGACTCAACTCTTCCAGGAGAAAATGACAACAGTAATTTTTAAAAATGTTATTTCCCAAGCATATTTTCTGTTATACAGATTTTTTTTTTAAAAAACTTGCATCTCAATTCCATCTTTTTGTAAGTATTTACTGAGCATCTAGTATCTGCTGGGTACTGTCGTAGGCACAATGGACAGAGCAAGGAATGAGACACATCTCCCTCCCCCGCCCCCCCCAGGAACTTATGTTCTAGAATGGGAGATAAATAATAAAGAAATACTACTGTTGCCTGGCCAGTGTAGCTCAGTGATTGAGTGTTGAGCCAGGAACCAAGAGGCCACGGGTTCGATTCCTGTTCAGGGCACATGCCCGGGTTGTGGGCTGGATCGCCTGTGGGGAGCATGCAGGAGTGCAGGAAGCAGCCAGTTGATGATGTTTCTCTCTCATAAATGTTTCTATCTCTATCCCTCTCCCTGCCTCTCTGTCTGAAAAATCAATTAAAAAGAAAGAAAGAAATACTACGATGTTGTCAGGTAGTAGTAACTGTTGTGAAGTCCATGGAGGCAGGATAAGGGACTAGAGCAGCGGTTCTCAACCTGTGGGTCGCGACCCCTTTGGGGTCGAATGACCCTTTCACAGGGGTTGCCTAAGACCATCGGAAAACACATATATAATTACATTTTGTTTACAGTAGCAAAATTACAGTTATGAAGTAGCAACGAAAATAATTTTATGGTTGGGGGTCACCACAACATGAGGAACTGTGTTAAAGGGTTGCGGCATGAGGAAGGTTGAGAACCACTGGACTAGAGCATGATGCAGCAGGATCTGTTTTAGATGTAGTGAGGTCAGCTTCCCTAAGGAGGGGACATTTGACCAGAGATCACATCTGCGCGGTCTGTGGGAAGGCCTTTGGCCAGCCGAGACACATCTCGCTGCACATGGCTTCTGGTTGCCCGCTGGTGGGGGTGCTTGCTGTAGGGCAGGTCTTGGAGGATCGGTGTCTGGAAAAGAAACCCTCGTGGGCTGGGAGCTGGTTGGGGAAGGAGAGCAGACTCAGGTTCCCTGTACCTGCCTGATGCCTGACATGGGGTAGTACAGGCATAAAATTGATTTGTGTGTGTGTGTGCAGTCCATCTAATGACAAAGTTATTATTAGTACTAGTGTCATAATTAAATAAACGTTAAGTTACAGTAATAGCTGCAGGTGGTGTTCATTGAGCACCATGTGGGCAGCATTGTGTCCTCCCATTTTGCAGGTGAGGGAGCTGTGAGGCAGGTTAGAGCACAGCCAGGATGGTGTGTACGTACACCTCCCTCAGAGAGGGTGCTCATCTCTCCCCCTGATGCATCTTGGAGATGCTCACTGTCTGCACACATGTCTGCTTAGGCTCTCTACCAGTCCCAGGTGTTTTCATTTTACAGATACACTATAATGTATCCACTGCTGTATTGAGGAATATTTGCTTAAAGGTTTTCACTGTTACAAGTGTTTTGGTTAATATTCTTGCATCGCTAGGTTTGGGCTCAGTGAAGTATATCTGTAGATATACTCCCAAGTGCAGTTGCCTGCTCCAAGGATATTTGTACTTCCAGTTTTCATAGTTATGTCCATTACTCTCCTAAGATGTTAGGCCAGTTTATATTCCCACCAACTGTATGTTAACAAAGTGTTTACATGAAACACAGGGGTAATAATAGTACCTATCTTCATGGTTATGGTGAGAATTAAACAAATTAAGCATATAAAAGGTACCTAGTAAGCTGTCAGTAAATGGCTGTTATATATCCCTAATATAATCATTAACCATATTCCTGAATTTTATTACCAGAAATATTATAAGCCTAGGAACTGTTTTAGGAGGTTGGGAAATTATGCAGTTGACCATAGCAATATATACCCCCCAAATACTGTCCCAAAAAATGTATACACACACTTTGAATAATTATAAAGGTAGTATTTACTAAAATATATTTCATTTTCAAAATTGATCTATGAGCTGTTAAAATGTGTACATTTTTTGGGGGACACCCTGTATATCATAACGTGAGCTCTGCAATGAGGCCTTGGAGCTCCCGAGGCCTGGGAGCGGGGGGCTGATGTTAGGGGATGGAGCCCACAAGCCCTGCAGACTTCAGCGAGGACTGGGCTGCTCTCAGGGGTCGGAGGCAGTAGGTGTTGGCTTCATGTGTGTTTCCGCAGCACCTGGAACAGCAGCTTTCAGTGCTCCACAGGGAGAAGGCTAGCACCTGGGAGGGACCTGGAGAGGAATCCAACCTGAACGTGGCATTCTCCCTTCCCCTACTCTGAAAGGCTTCACTTCGATTTGCCTTAGGGATTACTGCTTGAGAATGACTTAGGAAGCTTTTACCTAAAAAGGGGTTTTTCTCACCTGCACGCTATCGCTGAAAGTCCTTGCAGGCAGAGCAGTGTAATGGTAGGGAATGAACAGGCTACTCAGCATCGGTGATAAAGTCACCTCACTGCTCCCCGCTCCAGTGTTCTCCATCCCAGAGGAAAGCAGCTGTAAGATGCAAAGAGAGAATGGTATGCAGATACTTTGAAAATTAAATGCTGAAGGAAAACATATGTCCACCCCCAAACATGCACACAAATGCTTTATATTGCTGAAAAGTGGAAACAGCCTATAGCTGTCCATCAACTGACGAATGGATCAACAGCATGTAGCGTGTCCATACAATGAAACATTATTACTATAAAGAATGAACTACTGCCCTAGCTGGTTTGGTTCAATGGATAGAGGGTCGGCCTGTGGACTGAAGGGTCCCGGGTTTGATTCTGGTCAAGGGCACATGCCCGGGTTGGGGCTCTAATCCCCAGAAAGGGGCGGGCAGGAGGCAGCCGATCAATGATTCTCTTTCATCATTGATGTTTCTATCTCTCCCTCTCCCTTCCTCTCTGAAATCAATAAAAATATATTTTAAAAAAAGAATGAAGTACTGATACATCTACACATGGATGAACTTGGAAAATGTTTATGCTGAGTGAAAAGAAGCCAGAAAAAGAGGCTGGAGCTGGGGGAGCCGGGGAAGAATGGGAAATGTTTGGGGTTTCTTTTTGGCATTGAAAATGTTATAAAATTGGATTGTGATGATGGTTGCATATCTCTGAATATACTAAAGACTACTGAATTGTATGCTTTAAAATGGGTTAATTTTATGATATGTGAATATGTATCAGTAAAGCTATAAAAATGGAAATGCATTAGGAGTTTTTGTCTCACGAAACTGAGTCAGTCGTCAGTTGTTGGTATATTGCTGGGTATTAGGGATATAGTGTCAGGATGCAAGTCCAATTTGCTGCTCAAAATATGTGGTCATGGATTAAGTTGGTGAAATTCTCTGAACTCATTTTTCTCATCTCTTGAAACAGCAGTAGTGATGATGATAATCTGGTCTAACTGCTCATGGTGGTGGGCCTCAGTGAGGGAACTTTTGAACATGTATGGTACCCAGGTTAGTTCTCAATGTGCATTTTCCTTTCCTCCCTTCAGGGTATAGACAAGTGAGAAGCAGGCGTTAAGGGAAGGGCACAGAAAGGCCACAGAGAGCCCTGTTCATGTTCACTAGCTACTCCCATGGTCTTTTCTTGTTTTGTTTTTTTTTAAGGAAATCAGAGCTCTATGTAGAGGTATTTTTGTCTGCTACAGCTGTACGCGTTTGCCGCTTAGCAAGAACTTTGTGGTTAAGCCATGCTTTCCAGGATTCAAGAACAAGGCCAACCTTGTTCCCAGTGATACCACTAATCTAGCTTCAGGCAGGAGGGAGGGTTAGGCATGGTGCACGAGTACCTGTAGGACTGAGTGTCTCCTTCAATAGGAAGGGATGTGATGTTAATCTGACCTTATTTAGGGGAACTGGGTGACCCCACCATCCAGATACTTATTATCTCAAATGCTCTGAGTATCCTCCAAGTGACTGAAGCCACGGTACTTTGACAGCATAACCATTAGGAATGTCACTGACCCATTCAACCAGAGTCCTATATAATAAAAGCCTACTATGCTAAGTGTCCAGTCGTCTGGTGATCAGTCGACTGTTAAACCAATCAAAGCATAATATGCGAGTGATATGCTAAGGCTGCTCAGCCGCTCACTATGACATGCACTGACCACCAGGGGGCACACAGTCGACCGGTCAACCAGTCGCTATGATGTGCAATGACCACCAGGTGGCAGACACTTGGACTGGTAGGTTAGCTTGCTGATGGAGTCCAGTCGATCGGGATTGAGCAAGATGGGCTGGATACGCCCTGGAGCCCTCCCACTGTCCCACCGTAATTGAGCACTGGTGGGGTCCCTTGGCCTGGCCTGCACCATCTCACAATCCGGGACCCCTTGGGGGATGTTGGAGAGCCGGTTTCTGCCTGATCCCGCATGCCACTCCCCTTGGGAGGGCGCCAGATACAGGACTCACATCTGCTGCGGCGTGCGCGAGCCTCTCCCTATGGGGACTGATTGGGTGCTAGCCCAGGACAGGTACAGTGGGGCCGGGTTGAGCGGGAGGGGCAGAGTAGGAGCTGCAGGCGGCATTGGACTGCAGGTTTCATCTGGATCCCCGCAGGCCACCCAGAGGGACTCTACCCATGCACGAATTCATGCACCGGGCCTCTAGCATTGAATAATGGACTCTTTTTTCTACATTGGGTGTTTGATGGATTGTTTAGGAAAGCTGGGGATTCCTTCAGGGTAGTGTTTCTTTTCTGTTTTTAGCCAAGTGATGAGGGTATAGATTTTCTTTGTCCCTAGTTTATGTGTGACAGTAATAGCATTTTAAGAGACTAATTCATTGAACTTATTCAGAGGCTTTCAATGAGTCAGGTGTTGAACTAAGCATTGGAAAGTCAAAGATGAAGAACAGAAGTGTCCCCTCAAGGGCTCCTGGCTCTTCAGATCAGACAGAGAGGACCATCCTGAGGATGACTGTGCAGGAACTCCTGGTAGGGCCTTCTCTGTAGGGACAGATAGAGCTGTTCAGGTCATTAAGATATTTCATACCATTCACCACAGTTATTTTTCTTCTGTTTTATAAAAATCAAGCTAACAGTTCTCCTTTAAAGTATATTTTAATTTTTCTTGGTGGATCATTTCCATTTTGATTGCTTCATAATGCACTAGGGAGAATTAGGAATCTCAGGAAAATAGTGCAGATTTTGCTGACTACAACTATGGAAAGTTGCCAGTACTTTTTCATAGATTGAGGTATTTGTATGTTATTTCAGCTCTTGAGGCCATTGACCCTAGATTTCACTGTGTTGTGAAAAAAACTAACAACATTTTTATTCTCAGTAAAATTAAGGGTGCATTTTTCCTCTCTGAATGGGCATATGGTTTGTGCTATTAAACTCGGGTGATCAGAACGTTTGTAGCTATAATCTAAGCTATACTAGTAATATGACCTTCATCACTGCTTATGATTAGAATTTATATATATTAAGACATAGTGAGTGTGATTGCTAAATGATTTGGAGTTCTTTTTCTAACTTCTAGAAGAAGGTTGCTGATTTTTAAAAAATAGGTGTTTAGCCCTAATCGGTTTGGCTCAGTGGATAGAGCGACAGCCTGCGGACTCAAGGGTCCCAGGTTTGATTCCAGTCAGGGGCATGTGCCTTGGTTGCGGGCACATCCCCAGTGGGGAGTGTGCAGGAGGCAGCAGATCAATGTTTCTAACTCTCTATCCCTCTCTGTAAAAAATCAATAAAATATATTTTAAAAAAATAAAAATATGTGTTTAAGGCTGTACATTCTCTGAAAGAGCTACTTATTAGTAAAAACTCAACGGTTTTTACTAGTCTGTTTCCTTTTAATCCTGAGGATATGTTTTTATTGATGAGAGAGAGAGAGAGATGTGAGAGACCCATACTTGCCCTTGACCCCACCCTGACGGGAATTGAACCTGCCCCACCTTTTGGTGTACAGGAGGATGCTCCAACTAAGCCACCCGACCAGGGCTCCGAATGTATGGTTTAAAAAAGAATATATTTGTTATTGTGTTGTGACCAGAGAAATAGTTTGTATGCTACTGATTCTCTGGATTTGGTTGAGATTTTCTTTATTTCCATTCAGATATGAGGTGCATGTTTATGAAAGTTCCTTGTAGTCTAGAGGAAAATATGTATTCTTTAAGTTAATTGTTTTGAAAAGCAGGGAGGTGCATGTTTCTGTTAATGATATAACTTATTAATTATATTGTTGTAATTTTCTCCTTACTAATTTGTTGAACTGCTTTGCCTGTTAATAAGCAATATTTTAATCTCCCAGTATGATGGTAGATTTGTCAGTTTCTCTGTGTTCTAGCAGTTTTCGCTTTATATGTGTTGATACCATTTTATTAGGCATATATATTTTTCATCTTGTTAACTTTTTGTCGTTATGTAGTTGCTTTTTCATCCTAAAGAAATGCTTTCACTTCCCATGGTCTTTTTAATTTCATGTTCATATAGAACTCCAGCTTTATTTGTTTGGTGTTTACTTGATTACCTATTTTCAAACTTAATGTGTTCTGTTCTTATGCTTGTGTATAGAGGCTGCTGCAACAAATTACTACAAATGTGGTGCTTTAAACAACAGAAATTATTCTCCCACAGTCTGGAGGCCAGAAGTCCAAAATCAGTATCAGTGAGTCAAAATCAAGGTGTCGGCAGGAATGTCCTTCCTCTGCAGGTTCTAGGGGAGAGTCTGTTTCTTGCCTGTCTAGCTTCTTATGGCTGCCAGCGTTCTGAGGCTGTGGCTGCAACACTCCAATTTCTATTCCTTGTTAAATTGCATCTGTGTAGATAGGAGAGGGCAAGACCCTCTGCCTTCTTTCTGTAAGGGCACTGGTGATTGCATTTGGGGTCAGCTCGCTAATCCAGGATGATCACACTGTCCTCAAAGCCTTTGCCATGAAAAGTAACATTCACAGGCCCCGGGGGTTAGGACTGATACCTTGGTGATCATTATTCCGCCTACTACAGTGGGTGTAATGTCTGTCTGCTAATTGGCAGTTTAGTACAGTTACATTTATTGCGATTTTGATAAATGTGTACTTTTTCTAATACCTTATATTTTGTTTTCTATTTGTCATTTTCCCCTTCCATCCTTGCCTTTTTAAATAACCAGGTTATTTTGTTTTTCTTTATGTATTCCTCTCTTTTGGTTTGGGAAGTATATACTCTATTATGTTCTTTTCATGGTTACCCTTGATATTTTACCATGCATATTTAGCAAAGCCTGAAATTAATATTTATATATTACACTAGAGGCCCTGTGCACAAAATTGGTGCACTGGGGGTGGGGTGGGGTGGGGGGGTTGTTCCCTTAGCTTGGCCTGCACCCTCTTGCAATCCGGGAGCTCTCAGGGGATGTCCAACTGACGGCTTAGGGGAGCGGGCCTAAGCCATCAGTTGGACATCCTTAGCGCTGCCACAGAGGCGGGAGAGGTTCCTGCCACCACCACTGCGCTTGCCAGCCATGAGCCTGTGGGAGCGCACTGACCACCAGGGGGCAGCTCTTCTGTTGAGCGTCTGCTCCCTGGTGATCAGTGCACGTCATAGCAACCAGTTATTCAGCTGTTTGGTTGATTTGCATATTAGCCTTTTATTATATAGGATTCCTGGAGCAGACAAAAACAGGGCATTAAAATACTTTAATTCCAATTAAACTCAGCGATCAAGTTACATGCTGTGTTGTTAGTATTTTCGTCTAGCCTGTTTTTAACCACATAAATTGGATGTCATCCTATATAATAAAGAGCTAATATGCTAATTAGACCAGATGACAGAACGACCAGTGGGCAGGGGGGTGGGGCCACAAGGCAGCTGGGGCTGTGAGGGCCTAGCCTTGAATGAATTTCGTGCATTGGGCCTCTAGTTATCACTATTATCTAAAAACATTTTTTAGATTTACTTCCCATTTAGCAATTTCTTTTTTTTAAAAAAAATATTTTTATTGATTTCAGAGAGGAAGGAAGAGGGAGAGAGAGAAAGAAACATGAATGGTGAGAGGGAAGCATTGATCGGCTGCTTCCTGCAGGCTCCACACTGGGGATTGAGCCCACAGACCGGGAATTGAACCGTAATTAAAGCATAGTGATTAATTACAAAAACAGTATGTAATTATATATGTGTTTTCCGATGGTCTTAGGCGACCCCTGTGGAAGGGTCGTTTGACCCCTAAAGGGGTTGCGACCCACAGGTTGAGAACCACTGCCCTAAGGTCTAAACCAGCACATTTTAAAAAAATATATTTTTATTGATTTCAGAGAGGAAGGGAGAGAGTGAGAGAAATAGAAACATCAGTGATAAGAGAGAATCATTGATTGGCTTCCTCCTGCACACCCCACACTGGGGATAAAGCCTGCAACCCAGGCATGTGCCTTTGACTGGAATTGAACCCTGGACCTTTCAGTCCGCAGGTTGACACACTATCCACTGAGCCAAACCAGCTAGGGCTAAACTAGCACATTTATTAACCAGTTAGCATTGAGAGGCTAATGACATTTTGATGAAGACCCAAGCCAGATTCTTCCTGAACCATTGTTATCACACAGATTTTGGAACTAAAAACAGGATAAGGGTGCGTTAAAGTTCATTTTTACTAAACACATGGTTAGTTGGCTTATCTTTACTTGCCTCACCCAGTTGTTTTCAAAACCACACCCAAGTCTGTTACAGCAAGTTTCACTAGAATACTGGTTTAGGAATTGAATTAAAATGAGAAACCTCATAATTAGTGTTGCATGTATTGATACAGTTAGAACACTGGAGTTTTACTTAAAATATGAAAAGGTAAAATAAGATGAGTTTATAATTGAATGTTATTTTTAACTAAAATAATGTATTTTAACTTAATTTGTTAAACAATGTTTTTAAGTTTTTGGAATGAATTTCATAGCATGTTACTTTTATGTTCTCAGATATCAGAAAATTAAAATATTTATTTATAGGGTATTCATTATGTGCCAGATACTGTGCTAGATATTTTACACTTATTATTTCTAGCTAGAGGCCGGGTGCACAAATTCGTACATGGGTGGGGTCCCTTGGCCTGGCTGGCTATCGTGGCTGTCTCACCCAGTCCCAATTGGGGCCAATGAGGGCCGCCTGGCTGGGGAGAGGACCAGTGGAAGTTGGCTGGCTGCCGGCCAGGGAGAGGGACCACGGGAGGTTGGCTGGCCACAGGAGGTTGGCTGTGGGAGTGCATGGACCACCAGGGGGCAGCTCCTGCATTGAGCATCTGCTTCCTGGTGGTCAGTGCGTGTCATAGCTACTGGTTGACTGGTTGTTTGGGTGTAATGGTCATTTAGGCTTTTAAATATATACTAGTAGCCTGGTGCATGAAATTCGTGCACATTAAAAGGGAATTAATTTCCCTAACCGGTTTGGCTCAGTGGATAGAGCACTGGCCTGCGGACTCAAGGGTCCTGGGTTCGATTCCGGTCCAGGGCATGTACCTTGGTTGCAGGCACATCCCTAGTGGGGAGTGTGCAGGAGGCAGCTGATCGATGTTTCTCTCTCATCGATGTTTCTAACTCTCTATCCCTCTCCCTTCCTCTCTGTAAAAAAATCAATAAAATATATTTTTTAAAAAAGGGAATTAATTAGCAGAGATATTTTAACATTGCTATGTGCCCTGTCTCTATAATAGAAATGTGAGAGATGAAAGGAAATTAATAAAGTGTATATGAAAATAATATATAAATTTATTAATAAATAAACAGTAACAAAAGGATACAACAACAGAGGCATGATATAAAAATGACAAAAACATGATATGAAAACAACAAAAACATGATATAAAAACAACAGTGATGCAAACAATGACTGATAAAGTGTTTAAACTTATTCTGACATCTCCCTGTACACCACATTAAGAGTGAAAACACTTTCAGAGTGCTTGACTAATTTTCCTTGTGCTGAAGTATTTAGAACTTTAACTGTAACATCACATGCTCTTCAAACTCGAGAGAAAGCAACATAACTGACCATGTGCAAAAACGGGTTCATGTAGGAATATGCCTACTTTGTCTAGTTTGTCCTTGTGATTTATTTATTTTTTTTTTTTTTATTTTTTTTTTTTTTTTAAATATATTTTATTGATTTTTTACAGAGAGGAAGGGAGAGAGATAGAGAGCTAGAAACTTCGATGAGAGAGAAACATCGATCAGCTGCCTCCTGCACATCTCCCACCGGGGATGTGCCCGCAACCCAAGTACATGCCCTAGACCGGAATCGAACCAGGGACCTTTCAGTCCGCAGGCTGACGCTCTATCCACTGAGCCAAACCGGTCTTGGCTGATTTATTAATAGTCATCACAAATGCTGGCATTACGGGAAACCATTGTCGAATCAATTTAAATGGGAGGCCAGTGTCAGATGGGGACAAATTCTTGGAATCAGAACAGCCTTTCCCTCTGCAGATCCTGTTAATACTTCAGCTTTGATAATGTTAGGTTGTAATCTTTTGATAATAAATCTGGTACCATTACAAAGACCCCACTTACTATTGAGATTTCTCAATAGCATGATGATTGCACCCACTTTCAATTTTAATTTATGACACGGCATTCCCGAAGGAGTAATACTATTCAGAAATTCGATGGGGAAATTTTCCTTTGTTTCTTTGTTATGGGATGGGGCCACAACATTAGTAACAAAGAAACAGAATTAAAACTTTATTGTGGGGAGCCGATACAGTGTTTTGGACAGGTTCAAGCCTTGGACTGATGAGAGGACACAGTCCTCTCATTGCCACGTGCAAGTCCCAGCTTGGAGGGCAGGGCCCTCCCAGCACAGTTATAGCCAACAGCTGTAGTTGTAAGCTTGAACCTATGGTCCGAACACGTGGCCCCAGGTGCCTGAGTGATGTGGGCTTGATAGAGTTCAGGTGCATATATTTGAGTAGGATTGAAACCCAGAAGAATGTTTGTAAATATCTTGGTCACGCCCTTACTTTGCCTCGTAGCATCTGCTATAAAATAAAGGCATGGCTGTGGGCGTGGTCGCTGTCTCTCAGAGAAGCAGCGTCCCACCGAGACCCAGCTTTCATTCTCTTGTCTGTCTTTTCTAAGCCTTTCAGCCGCCCCACTCAGGTTCACCGCGTGCTGGCGCGGCACACTTTAGAAAGATCTGCCTCCATGCTCCCAGGCCGGGTTCCTGCCTCAAACTCCGCCCTTACGGGAAAACAGCTTGGGGGAGGGTGCAGCCGTTGCCAAAACAACCCCTGTAGGACTGACTTCCTTCCGCTGGGTCTCGGCTGTTCATCTGTATGTGATGAACACCACTCATAGGTTTTGTATAAGTAGATATATACATATATATATAGCTTCATCTACTAAAATTGTGTGTGTGTGTGTATATATATATATATATATATATATATATAGCTTCATCTACTAAAATTGTGTGTGTGTGTATATATATATATCTTCATCTACTAAAATTGTGTGTGTGTGTGTGTATATATATAGCTTCATCTACTAAAATTGTGTGTGTGTGTGTGTGTGTGTGTGTGTATATATTGATTACCTCTACAGTCTTGGAACACATAATTTGAATGTATTTTATTACAAATGAAGGAGGAAACTGAGGTACAAAAGATGATCAACCGTCTCCTCGTCAGGCAGTAGATTATGAGGCAGTAGTGGGTGCTGCTGGTGCAAAGTTGAAACGTCCTGGTGGGAAGTGAAGAAACATGCCTCTGTGTCTCCGAGAGAATTGGTGATGAGATAACTGGAAAATATCACTCACCAAAATGAGTTCCAGATGGGTTAAGGAGAAATGTTTAAAATTCTAGAGATTGTGGAGAAATAACAAAGTAAAATAAAATGTTTGTCAGAGATAGGGTCTTAAAACTTTCTTGCTGCATTTTATTAGCCATGTGCTTGTAAAGGAATGATAACATTTTCTTTAGAAGCAAAACTCAAAGGAAAAGGTTTACAGAACTAAGTATGCAAAATGTTAAACTATTTACTCATTAAAAATAAAATTATAGAAGGCCAAATATAACAAAAGGTCAATACACATACTTTTCTTTCAAATTTGTTGGAATAAATACATCAAGATTTCAATAAAGAGGTAGGCGGACAAAGAAATTAATAGACCCTATGGGAAATTTCAGATGTAAATATACATGAAAAGCATTCATCTTCGTCTACTAATCAGAGAACTGCCAGATAAAGTAGCCACTTCTGATCCACCAAAGTAGGGAAAGTTTAGTGATAGCTCTACGTCCTTTTCAGAGTATGTGAGTCAAAGAGGAAGTGAAGTTTTATATTAATTCTATACCCCATTTTGGGGTTCCCTTTATTGTACATTTTTGTCAGGTTCACTCTTTAAATGGTTATTTAAAGATGTCCTCTTCTGCTATTTTATTCAGCAACTGCTCTTTGAGCTCCCACTGTAGGCAAGGCCCTACAACTACGACTTTTTAAAGGAGTCACATTTTCTGGGATGTTTCTTTTGTTTGTGGTGTTACAGTTATCTGAGTCACATTTTTATTGGCTTCTTTAAAATATGCTGTAGTTTTTGAGAAGTGCTCCGAACTGTTGTGTGGAAATCATTTGAAGTATGTCATACTCTTGGGATCTGGTTAGAATTGCGTCCCCTAAGTAAATGAGGTGTGAATATTCATTTAAGGCTTGGGGTGAAACACTTGACTAGATGGGTCATTTCTATCCTGTAGAACCCTGAGAAGTCAGGCTGCAAGGTCAGGGCTCTGAGATTTTTCTCAACACACAGTATAGCATAGTTGGGAAAGAATGACCTATTCACTCATTTCAAAGCCGGGCGAAGTTCAGGTTAAAAGTGCTGGTGTTACTTAGCTAAGTATTAAATGACAGATGGGAGGGATAGGCGTCCTCTTTGCTCCTCTGGGCTTTAGACGTTCTCCTTTCCGGGCACTGCTTAATGCTCCGGCCTGTGTCTGGAGGGATTTCTCCCGCTGTTCCGGTGACCAGTCGCCCCTTAGTGTGTCTGGGTAAAGTCAGCTGTTCACAGAATGGGAATCTTTTCTACTGTCCAAGTCCCCCCCCCCCCAACCCCCCGTTGAAAAGATTTTATTTCTAAAAATCTAATCTACAGCCTCATAATTTTGAGGTTTTTAAAGCATATATGCATATACAGATGTTAGACTTCTAGTTTTTAGTCATTTTGTTTTTATTTTTAAACAAAAGGGATATGCAAAAATTATAGGGTTTTCCTCAATCCCCAAGTTAAGTACTTCTTTTTTTTAAAAAATATATTTTTATTGATTTTCTACAGAGAGAAAGGGAGAGAGATAGAGAGTCAGAAACATCGATGAGAGAGAAACATCGACCAGCTGCCCCCTGCACATCCCCCATTGGGGATGTGCCCGCAACCCAGGTACGTGCCCTTGACCAGAATCGAACCTGCGACCCCCCCAGTCCGCAGGCCGACGCTCTATCCACTGAGCCAAACCGGTTTCGGCAAGTTAAGTACTTCTTAAAAAATGGGGTTTATATATGGGAGCTATTGACATTCATTTAGATAAGTAAAGTAACTCTAGGGAATTGTAACTACCAAAGATTAATTTACTTGTTAGTGTTAAGTGTGTTTTATTATAGGTGTTTTTTTAAAAAATGTATTTTTATTGATTTCAGAGAAGGAAGAGGGAGAGAGATAGAAGCATCAGTGATGAGAGAAAATCATTGATTGGCTGCCTCCTGCATGCCTCACACTGGGGATTGAGCCTGCAACCTGGGCATGTGCCCCAACCGGGAATTGAACCATAACCTCTTGGTTCATAGGTCGACACTCAACCACTGAGCCAGGCTCCATTGATTTTTTAAAGAGAGTGGAAGAGAGGAAGGGAGGAAAGAAAAGAGGGAGGAAGGCAGAGAGAGAGAGAGAGAGAAACGGATGTGAGAGAGACATATCGATTGGTTGCTGCCCACTTGCACCATGACCGGAGCCCAGGGAAACCTGCAATCCAGGTTCATGCCCTTGACTGGGAATCGAACTCTCGACCCTTCAGTGGGTGGGCTGACTGACACTCTAACCACTGAGTACACCAGCCCGTGCTGTATTCCAGGTTTTTGAAAGCCACGGGGAGGAGTTTTAAGTCCTGGCTATCAAGCTTATGCTAACCAGTGAACAGGACTTCATGTTGAGTGTATCATGCCCACTCCTCAACAGTCTTGTGAGATAGGTGTTATTGTCCCCCTTCTACCGGTGAAAATACTGGCGCACAAACAGTGAACTTGGCCGAAACCGGCTTGGCTCAGTGGATAGAGCGTCGGCCTGCGGACTGAAAGGTCCCAGGTTCGATTCCGGTCAAGGCCATGTACCTTGGTTGCGGGCACATCCCGAGTAGGAGATGTGCAGGAGGCAGCTGATTGATGTTTCATCATCGATGTCTCTAACTATCTCTCTCCCTTCCTCTCTGTAAAAAATCAATAAAATATATAAAAAAAAGTCAAGACAATATCTGTCTATTGTGAATAAATCAAAATCATACCTATTTAAAAAAACACACACAACCCCCCCCCCCCAAAAAAAACAAAAACAAAAACACACAGTGAACTTGCCCAGGGCACATTTCTAGTAAGAATTTGGGCTGGAGTTTGATGACCACAAAACCTTCCTTCTTCCCATTTATTACCACCACTTTTCGGCAGTTGTAGTACCTGAGAGTCACCCACGCATGTACTTACCACCTACTGGCCTCACTGATTTCAGACAGATGGTAGGTGGAGAATAGAGCTATGGCAACCACTCGGAAATAGCCAAGCAAACAGCCTGTTCTAATTCAGCCTTCAGGTATTTGGGGCTGCAGAGTGCAGGAGAGGTGGACAGAAGCCCTTGTCTAGCCATGTTGACATCTGTCTTTGTTGTGTATTCGCCTGGTTACATGGCTGCAATCCAGTTGTGTCTATGCTATTTGAACAACTTGAAGTATGGGCTACATTTACTCAGTTGGTCATTTATATGATTAAGTACTTCATCCCATGCCGGGAGCCGGTCCATCCTTGCTGTTTCAAGGGACCTGGCATATATGGCATACTGTTCTTAATATATTTGCTCACTTTCTTGGCACTATGTGTTTTAAACAAGGTCACCTCTCCTAGAAAGGTTGTTTCCCCAGGTAGAGATTTTCCCCTGAAGTTAGGGAGGGAATAAAACCCCTTCACTAAGTGCCAGGCGGGTAATTAATCTCTAACTACGAACAATCATGCTTAAGCTACATAATCTTTACTCCCTGGAATGGAGATAAGAAACACCCAAACCTTTGGAATAGAGATTGATAGGATTGAATCAACTGGTATAAATACAGATGTAACAAGACAACAAGACACAGAACTTAGAAGACAGAACCTACACAGAACCTAGAGACAGAAGAACTTCGCTGGAGAGAACGTGGCAAAAGATCCTGGACAGAACCTGGCTACAGAACTTGGTTGGAGAACCTAGACAGAACCTGGCTGAAGAACCCGGCTACAGAACCTGGCGACCGAACCTGGCTGGAGAACCTCGAGAGAGAACATGGCTACAGAACCTGGCTGGAGAACCTGGAGAACCTGGCTGGAGAACCTAGCAAGAGAACATGGACACAACTTGGCTGGAGATTGTGGCTAGAGATCCTGGCAAGGCTGCTGATCAACTGAACGCTGTCTCCATGTCATTCCTTCTTCGCCGACTCCGTCCACACCTTTGGGGACCCCTGGACCTGCTGGGGTTGGACCCCAGCAATCCCACTGTTTCATAACTATTAAGATAGACCCCCAGTATAGAGCCATATGTTTTTCAGGGAAATACTCTCACCTTAGGCTAGTGTTGTTAAACAGGGCCCCTAATGTGTTTCACTGGAGCGTAGGGTAGTTTTATTTTCTTATTAAATTTACTTAGAATATTCTATACTCATGTGTCTGGTCAACCTGTGCTTCTTGTCTCCCTGCAGTCTTTATGGGCTTCCCTGTAAGCACCAGTACACTTAGTGGTGAGGTCTAGAAGTCTCCTTTCTTGCTTTTCTTATTTCCCTACCTCTGGGAATTGTACTTGCTTGAGTCTCCAAGTCTAGCCCATTAGAGGCAGATAAAGCTACTTTTGCTCTGTATACCAACTTTGGGAATTGACGTAATTCTTAGAAACATAAAACCCAGGTAACTCAAAACACAAAACCCAGTTTGATACACAGACTGTCCATTTGCAGTTTGGAACTTCAGATTTGGATCTGTTTAGTGAGCTGCTCGATCCCCAGAGCCTCTGCAGTCATACGTCAGTTGTGATTGAATGAAGCAGTGACAGCTTTTCTGAAGTCAGATAGATGCCTCTGGCGTCCAGTTTTGCGTTGCCAGTCCATAATGGTAGACCTGAACTGGACTTGTTCCTTAATATCTATTGACTGAGGACCTATTCAGTGTGAGCCCTGTGATTGCAAGAGTGAATGAGGCAGACTTGTCTGCCTTCTTGGCGGTTACATTCTAATAGAGGAGACAGGCAGTGAGTTTCTGATAGTAACCCTAGTAATACACTGGAGTGCTTCCGGGGGTCACGCACTGTGCCACGCAGGTTACATGATTCACTCTGAGGTGGTTCTGTGTTAACCTTGTTATTTCAGTTGTGGGCGCTGAGACCAGAGAAGTTAAGACCACTCATCCCCCAAGCTTACAGAGCAGGAGTCTGGCTCCATGATTAGTTTTCTGACTGTGGTGATAAGTGCCCTGAAGAGAAAGAAAATGCAGAACACCCTGGGTGATTTCAGAGACCTGAGAGTTGGGGTACTCGGATTGGGTTGCCAGAGAAACCAGTCTCAACATTTGGAGGTGAAATTTGACCTGACACCTGGCTGACAGGAGTGAGGCACTCCCAGTAGCTGGATTCAGTTTGTTCTGGGCAGAGAAGAGCAGTTCTGAAAGCTCTCAGTGGGAAAGCTGGGAGTGTGCAGACAGAAGGGAGGCTAGGAGATCTGGGACTCAGAATGGCAGCTGCCGGCCACACTGGGAGGCCCCAGCTGGCTGTGGTCAAGATTTCAAATTTATTCTAGGGCCTGTGGGAAGCCAATGATGGGCATCAAGCAGGGGCGGGGCACGGGATGATGACATTATTGTGGAGAAAGAGTTTGAGTAGAAACCGGGATACAAGACATGGGGAGAATTTAGAGTTGTTTCCAACTCGTTAGGTTTGCGTGAACCTCTTTGTATCTTTGTTTGCTTATTAACCAAAGTGTAGATGAAATATAAATATCTCAGTGCTTAAAGAAAATGATGGCAAACAGACTAATTTCATCCCCCTTTTCCGCTCCCCAACAACAAACGCCAGTCCTCTCTCCAGCCTTAGCTCTACTGTTCTCTGCCTGGCGTGCCTACCACCCTCGCCACTGTGATGTCACCTTCTAACATTCTGTGTGATTGACTTACTATCTGGTTTCCTGCCAGGCCCCCTCTGCTGGAATGTAAATTCCCTGAAGGCAGAAATCTGTTTCGTGCCCTGGTATTTCCCAGGCTTCCAGATGGAAGAGCAATGCCTGGACCTGTTAGCCTCACTGTAGGTGCTCAGTACATATTTGATGGGTAAGTGAATATAGAGTCAGTGGAAAATAAGGTAGTGTATCCTTTAGCTCCCAGGCAGCTGCATGTGAAGTCACATGGGATCTGCAGCTGCTCTCCATCCTGAGCGCAGAGTCTTCTAGACTTTTATTCTTCCTCTTCCTCAGTGCTGTCATGTCTTTTGAAATGGCATCCTTTTGATTAAGTAAAACTAATAAATAGATGTTATTTGAGGCATAATTTTTCTTTGTCTAAATTTATTTTTGGCCTTTTTTTCATTTCTGGTTTTTAGACTTTTATAATTTTCCCCTTTAATTATCAGTTGGAATTTTTGAAGACTTTAGAAGTTATTTGGATATTAATGTAGGAAGGTGGTAGTGATAATGTGAAATAAATTATATGAGAAACTAATTTTATCAGTTGTAGTTATGACAGATATCAGAAATTTTTACTTATTTGTCTCAACAACAAAAATGTGAGCAAGAAGAATTCAGTGCTGTGGCATGCGCACAGGGCTGGCCAGGACACTTGGTCCTAGTTTTGTCCAGTGATCATAGCCACCCTTTATTGTGTGTCCACTGTCTGCCTGCCGGACGCTCTGTTAAATGCTCCAAATAGCATTTCTGACCATATCCCTTAAGGCTGTCACTACAACACCCAGTTTATCAGAGAGGAAGCTGAGTCCCAGGGGGGAATTAAGCAACTTGTCCAGGATCACACAAGTAGTGAGCCGCCTGGTGACTAGACATAGACCAGGCTGCTGCTCTCTGCCATCTTCTCTCTTCTCTGAGCTTCAGTTTTCCTACTTTTAAAATGAAGGGGTCAGTGGTTAGAGCACCAGCCCACACTCCAAAGGGTCACAGGTTCAATTCCCCATCAAGGGCACGTATCTGGGTTGCAGCTTCTATCCTGGGTTAGGGAGGCAACCAATTGATATGTGTGTCCCTCCCTCCCTCCCTCCCTCCCTCCCTCCCTCCCTCCCTCCCTCCCTCTTTCTCTAAAAATTAGTGGGGAAAATATCCTCAGGTGAGGATTAACAAAAGTAAAAGAAAGAAATAGAACGAAGGGGTAACATTTAAACTCTGACAGAGAACTTCATCACATTGAGTGAGAAAGGCTCTGAGGTTCTCCACAGCCCACTAACCCCTCAGGTGAACCCACTTTTGTGGAGCTGCTCCTCTGCGACCGCAGTGTGAGGTGCTGTCAGGCTGCAGAAAAGGATGAGGCCCGGCCTGTCTGTCCCGGTGGGCGAGGGGCTGTGCTCCCCTAGTAGCTGTCGGCTCCTGGGCCGGTGTGGCCAGTGCCCTGTTGGTCAGCAGTAAACCTTGCCCGTCATTCCCGACACCAGAGGAAGGGCCATCAAGCCTGCTTGGTGGGCAGAGGCAGGCACCTAGTGCTTTGGGCGGGGGGGGGGGGGGGGGAGCTGTGCAGTGGAGCCAGCATGGGTTTAAAGACATGCTCCTCCTCAGTGCTTCTGGTGGGAGCACAGTCATTTTGGAGGAAAGACTATGGGGGGTTCTTTTAACCCTGTACATTCCCAACGCAACTTGAGAACTTGTTACCTTGCTGTTTCTACCTCAGGCTAAGACAGCCTCTTAGAACCTACGTTTTATCACCTGTAAAGTCAGGAGAGGGTCACCCTACGGAATCACTTAAGATATGTACGTATGTAATATTTTCAACAATAAGGATTTAATTTAAAAAAGGTGTATTCAACTCTAAAACTTTAAACAAATGTTTGGTATCAACATGCTCCTGGAAATGCAAAATACTGTGTACTCTGTTCATTTGATACCTCAGTGATGCTTATTATTTTATTATTTTTAAACATATTTTTATCAAAGGGAGAGAGAGATAGAAACATCAATGATGAGAGAGAATTGTTGATCGGCTGCCTCCTGCACGCCCTGCACTGGGGCTTAAGCCCACAACCCCGGCCTGTGCCCTGACTGGGAATCGAACCAGCAGTCTTTTGTTTCATGGGATGACAGCCAACTAACTGAGCGACACTGGCCCAGGTATCTTTCTTTTTGAAAAATTTATTGATTTTTAGAGAGATGAAGGGGGAGGGAGGGAGAGAGAGACAGACAGACAGACAGAGACAGACATCGATTTGTTGTTCCACTTACTTATGCAATTCTTGTATGTGCCCTCCTGGTGATTGAGCCTGTAACCTTGGCTAATCGGGCTGACGCTCTAACCACTGAACTGCCTTGCCAGAACTTGCTCTCTTTTCTAAGTTGTACTTGCTGGGACATGTGATGGCCACAGATGGTAGGTAATGGAATTTACGGGCAGATGTTACGGAGCCAGGCAGCCTGAGGTCAGACCCTGGCAACCCCGTTACTGCTTTGGGCCTCAATTTTCTTATCAGCAGGAAAAAGTGAGTTCATACACGTAAAAATGCGTTTCTAATCAGTACTTACCACATAGTAAACAGTGACTGTTTTAAAGGGGATTTTTGAGCCGTTTTATCTGTTACAGAACATCTGGAGAGACGGGAATAGAAATAATCTGATCAGAGGAATTAAAGGCTTTGAGCTCACTGTCCCCAGCAGGATGTGTTTGTCAGCCTGAAGCTGTGCAGAGGAACCTTAAACATAGGAGGGCGTCTGTCCTGCGAAAGTAGGGAGCTGGTTCGGAACATGTGCAGTGAGGGTTCTGACTCATGGTAGTAGTGGGTTCTCCTTTATGTAGGGGGTGGATCCAATGTTGGGCTCCCTCCTGCCGGTAGAAAAGGGGTTTGATTCCCTTTTCATTGACTGGCACTGCACCCCTTCTAGAATGTTAGGTTTGTGAGAGTTTGTGATGGATTTCTGGCCTGGGCATCCAAGTCTCTTCTGCTTTCCCACCCAAGGCGCTGGCAGGGTGTGGACTGTCCCTGCAGCGCTGTTCCGAGCCCTTTGCCAGGCTTAGCCCGAAGTGTCGGCTCCTCTACGCCTGTTTAAAGTCTTGCTACTCTTCAGGGAAACACTAATACCATATGGTTTCACTTACATGTGAAATCAAAAAACAAAGTAAATGAACAAACAAAACTAAAACTTAAAGATACAAAGAACTGATGATTGCCAGGGGGGGAGGGGTGCAATGGGGTGAAAAAGGTGAAGGGATTAAGAGGTACAAAACAGTCACTGGGATATAAAGTACAGCCTAGGGAATATAGTCAAAATTGTGCTAACTATGGTGCCTAGTGGGTACTGGACTTATGGGTGATCACTTAAGGTCTATAAATGTCTGATCACTATTTTACACCTGAAATTAGTATAATGTATGTCAACTGTACTTGGGAAAAAAATAATCTTGTCATTTTTTTCAGCAAAGGCTTCGCTTTGACTTTTTTTAAAGCTTTTTTTCCTAGCTTTATCTATATACTAGAGGCCCAGTGCATGAAATTCGTGCATGATGGGATCCCTAGGCCTGGTCAGTGATCGGAGCTGATCGGGGCCAGGCTGATCAGGGCTGGGCCGGAGAGGAGGCAACAGTTGCTGGGCCAGGTGCAGAAGGAACGGACACCAGACGCTGACGCCCCATTGTCGGCACCCCGTCACCGTGCAGTTCCCTGCCTCCCCCTTCCCTCCTTCCCTCACTGCCGTGCTACCACCATGGTGGCCAGGCGGCGAGCCAATCGGGTTTGCTGGGTTGGGGGAGGGACAGGGCATGGAAGGTTGACTGCTGACCCAAAGGAGGAACTGGCCCTTGGCCCCTCTGGGAAAGGGGCCACAACCACCACCACCCACCCCCAGTTCCCCGTTCCAGCCCTGAGGCCTGCCGGCCTGGGGGGAAATACTGCAGGAGGTTGGCCAGCCGGGGGAGGTTGGCCATGGGAGTGCACTGACCACCAGGGGGTAGCTCCTGCATTAAGTGTCTGCCCCATGGTGGTCAGTGTGTGTCATAGCAAATGGAGCTGGGCACATATTAGCAGACTTAAATTTGTGCCTTTGGAGCATTTTTAGGTTTTATTCACAAAGTAGGGCATGTTGACATTTTCGGTACCTGCTATTGAACCAGAAAGGTGATGCTGTGAAGAGGGTCGTTTCTTATTTGTGTGCATAGACGTGTGAGCAGCCTTCTCCCTTATCAGTCTATTTAGGGAATTTTTTGAAAAATCACTCCTGAAACTTTTTTACAAAAATAACATAAATCAAATTTCTCCAGAAATGAAGCTGTGGGATAATGTCCTGACTTTAAACTGTCTTGTCAAATTTTTGCTATCTGGTCCTTCAGGTTGTGAGAAGACATAGTAGCTTTGTTAGATTGTTCTGTTGTCTGCTGAAGAACAATGGCAAGGACAAGAAATGCCATTGGCTGGTGCAAGGGTGGAGATGGCTGCTCGGCCAGGGCCACAAAGAAGCCTCCCACGTCATGGCTCCGATGGTCAGGCAGTCAGAGGTCCTCACGCTGCAGATGTGTTTATCAGGCCGGTGTGCTCACTGTGAAATGCTGTTGCACATTGATTCAGAAACAATACCTTCTTTCATTTTTATTCTGTAGGAACCTAGAAAGATTGTGCAATGAATGGTGATACTCAGGCTGCAGTGGTGACCTCACCACCCCCGACCACAGCCCCTCACAAAGAGAGGTACTTCGACAGGGTGGATGAGAATAATCCAGAATACCTGCGAGAGAGGAACATGGCACCTGACCTTCGCCAGGACTTCAACATGATGGAGCAGAAGAAGAGGGTGTCCATGATTCTGCAGAGTCCGGTAAGAGCAGCTGCTTCTCAAGTATCTTTCCCTCTCCAGTGCTGCCCCTCTGGCGCGGTTGTGTGTGTCATAGTCAGGTTGTCTTAACACAGGAAATCGGCGCCTCCGTATATGTATTGTTGTTAAGAGAACTCCGTTTAGCTCAAGTTATCAGACAACAGGGGAAAACCTTCAGTGTCATACAGGGTAGCAGGTGTTTATTTGTCCTTTTTATTCTCACTGCTTCTCAGTCTATTTATGGCACCTTTTAAAAATTACTGTTTCCTCCACAATACCTAGCTGGGGGCCCGGCCCATGGTAGGCCTCGGCAGTGCCGGATTTACTGATTGATCAGCTTTTGAACGACAGTCACCCCAACAAAGTGTCTTCTGTTTGCATCTCTAGGTAGAGGAGCTGTCTTTATCTTCCCTCATGGGGACACTGCTGCTCTGTGGACCGCATTCTGCTCATCTGTTCTTACTTTACTGTCTTCATGTTGTGGGATGCCATTGGCAGATAGTCACTGACTTTTATTAATGTTTATTATCTCTTATGTGCTGTTCAAGGAATTAGCCTCTAACTTGATTTATTTGTTTGGTTGTTGTTATTCACATATTACTAAGGTGTAATGTAAAGTACACAGGTCTTAAATCCGGCTTGATGAGTTTTGACATATATGTAACACCTGTGTAAGCACCTGGATGAAGTCTCAAACTTTGCATTCTAGTTGGAGATATGCAGTAAGGAACCAACAGAACAGTTGGATGACTAGGTTGTGTATGACTTGGTTAGGACAGGCCTTTTTTTTCTTTTTTTAAAATCTTTATTGTTGAGAGTATTACAGATGTCCCCCCTTTTACCCACCCTCCCCAGGGTCCCCCTCCACCTGGTTCCGTCCTGCCCCAGGCCTTTACCACCCTATTGTCTGTGTCTGTAGGTAATGCATGTAATCCCTCCTCGTCCCCTCCCCGCTTCCCTCTGAGAGTCGTCAGTCTGTTCCATGTTGCCATGCCTCTGGCTGGTTCTATTTTATTCAGTTTATTTTGTTCATTGGATTCCTTGTTCATTTATTTTGATATTTAGGTTCAGTTGTTGACAGATATTTATTGCCATTTTATTGTTCATACTTTTTATCTTTTTCCTTCCTCTTCCTCCTCCTCTTCCTCCTCCTCTTCAGGCCTGTCTGAGGGAGGAAGGTGAATCTAACTCGGAGAGGAGAAGGAGCTGGCTGCTGTGCGGGGGCATGGGGAGGACCATTCCAGGTTGAGGGAGGGGCAAACATGCATTCCCAGGACCTGGGCAAGCTTGGTGGGCTCCAGTGTGTGTGAGCTTAGGAGGGACAGGGTGGGAGAGGGAGGAGGGAGCAGGTCCTGGAAGGCTGGGGAAGCTCAGGTCAGGGGCTCAGTTTGCACTCAGAGCACAGCCGTTACTGAAGGGCTGCAGACAGGAAAGAACGCGATTCAGTTCTACAAAACTCAGTCTGCTTTCGGGGTAGAGAAGGGAGCATCCTTTGGGGCAAGGGAGAAAGCCGTCTTCCAGGCAAGAGGTGACGGTGGCTTGGGTCAGGGCGCTGCTGTAGAGGTGGAGAGGGTAGGCTCATCTGAGTCTTATTTTGAATGTGGGATAAATAAGATGAAGATATGAGAAGAAAAAAAGAATCAGTTTAACATCTAGACTTTTGGCTTGAACAGTTTTCCTACATAAAAGCAACAAATCACTAGGGATAGAGTGGAGAAAATAAACTTTCAGCACCTTGTATGTCAGGCACTGTGCAGACAGCCAAGTCCCCGTCTAAGTGCAACATGGGATCCTGGAGCAGCGAGAGGACTAGTGCAGAGTGTAGTGTGTGTAGCACGTGTTGTAGTGTATGTGAATTGAGCTTCCCTTAGAGCTGTATGTGGATTTGAAAACCATGGAAATAGATTGGCTTTTCAGATTGAGGCCCATGAGGGCAGGGAGCTGTTGAACTCAGCTTTTGCGTACCGTGCCCAGCACACTCGGTGAGGTTTAGTAGGGCATCTGTCTGTGTCTTTCTTTACCTACAGCTGTGCATGTCTATCTGTATCCTTGCAGTCTGCATTGCCATCAAAGGTGGCCCCAGAACCGTGTGTCAGTGATACTTTTTTCCTTGCAGTCCAAGGCCCTGTCAGCTTTTCCCTCCTCGACTACCGCAGAGTATGACGGATGGCATTAGGCAGCATGGTGTGGTAGGCAGGGGCTCCTGACTCTTGGCATTCTTTTATGCCATTGAATTAATGCCACTGCATTTGCTTTGTTTGCTTCCCTCAAGTGACAGGTGTACTTAGCCTGTCCCTTCGCAACCTATCTTTTCAGCTCAAGCAGTGAGAGACTAGAAGTAAGGTTAACATAGAACCAGCCATACAGCAGCCCTTCGAGTGCTTATACTCTGGTCTGGATAATCAGTGAACTCCACTTTCACATTAAATATTATTTATAATTATTTGACAATATTTATTTCTTTATAGGATATGTGAAAATTATTTTAATAATTTTTGAGGAAATTATAAATTATGTGTATTTCAGTAGTGACTTCATGTTAAAATATCCATCAATCCAACTTATTAACCTTTCTGCCTAATTTAGGATTATTTTATGAAGGATGAATATTTTTGGGTTTCTTTTTTAACTTTAAAGTAATTTAAAAACTGTATTATGAAGAAAATACTGAGAAGGGTAAAGTAGAACATGAAAATTACTAGTGATCCTGTCACAGAATTACAGTGAGCATTTTGATGTATTACTTTTAGTCTTTCTACGTTTCCATATGCATCTGCTCTTAAACGAACTGGTTGTGTTGCTCTATAACCTTTTAACTCAAATATATGTCAAGAGTACATTTATGCCATTTACTTGGTCTTTCATGTTGAAAGTGCATAGCGTTCCATTGTCAGGTGCAGCGGTTGCCAACTGTGGTCCGTGAGGTCCGAAAGGTTGGCGGCTGCTGGTGAGGTGGGGCCGTGCATCTCATTAGTCTTCTGCACGTTCACCTGTGGACACACCTGTTTTGCCTTCTGCCAGTACTGCTGCGGTGAACATCCTTACAGATAAACCTTGAGCACATCCCTAGGTTTTCCTTAGAAAGGACTCCTAGGAATAGGATGCCTGCCCGAATGTTTAAGCTTTTATATTGTTAAATTCCTTCCAGAAAGAATGTACCAATTTGTGCTTCAAGTAGTTATATATGAGAGTGTCCACCCACCTCCCTAGGACTGGATGAAAACAAACAGCAACTCAGTCTGCGTGAAAGTTACCCTTGCCTTGTCCAGAAACACAAAGGAAATGGTGTCTCACTGTTGGAATTTACCGTTTCCTAGGCTTTCTGTGAAGAGTTGGAGTCAATGATACAGGAACAGTTTAAGAAGGGGAAAAACCCCACCGGCCTGCTGGCATTACAGCAGATTGCAGACTTTATGACCACAAACGCTCCGAGTGTCTACCCTGCGGCCCCCCAAGGAGGAATGGCTGCCTTGAACATGAGTGAGTACCTCCTGACTGTACGTGCTGTCATTTCCCAGGAAAAAGTTCCTGAAATACATGTAATATATAGAATCGAATTTTTTTGAAAATTAATGTGTTTTAGTAAACAAAAGGCTGTAAGCCTGAAAATGTCTTGAATGTAGAGGGCTCCCTCTTTTATGAGCCAGTGAGACTTATTTTTCAGGCAGATGACTTTTATATATACATAGATTGATAGATAGATTTCAGAGAGGAAGAGAGAGGGAGAGAGAGAGAAACATCAATGATGAGAGAGAATCATTGATTGACTGTCTCTTATACGCCCCCTACTGGGGACCGAGCCTGCAACCTGGGCCTGTGCCCTGACCGGGAATCGCACAGTAACCTCCTGGGTCATAGGTCGACACTTAGCCACTGAGCCACGCCGGCTGGGCCACATGACTTTTTTGTGGCTCTTCAGACCCTGTGTGGATTAAACTGAGGAGAAATAATGGTTGTGGGTAGCACATTGATTTTGCCTGAACTCATTTCAGTCAGGCCAATGTTTCTTACCCACCATTCCTCACTGCTGCTTGCAAATAAGTGAGAAACAAGAATTCCAACAGAAAGCCAGAGGGAAAATGTTGGATTTATTAGGTGCATGTGAGAATGTGAGCAATGAATGATTAGTTGTCAAAGGTGGAGCCCAGGGTCACTGGAGCATCAGCTAATGTGACCCCTGTGTACTGAGCCTGGGTCAGGCTCTGGTGGGTCTAGTGGATGGTCTGCTTCTGCGTGACCAGCACCAGGTCTTGGTTTCCGTTAGGTCGCCTGGCATTTGCTGTTACCTGTCTGTTCCATGGTGTTCTTAGAGGTGGACTGACATTCACCAGAGTCATATCTCACTAACTTCTAGAGACATTTAATTTACTAACTCAAACCTCCCTCTTGAGGTCAAATAGTATTAAGTAAGGTTTTCATAGGGATTCTTAATGGAGTCCAGTGACATTTCATATGATTCGATAAGAAAAGAATAATGTTATATAGTTACTTGCATATTGTCTTCTAATCAGAGGTAAAGGAAATTTTATTTTAAGAATGTCATACCACAAAAAAAAAGGGAGAAAGAAATCTAAACTTAGAAACAAATTTTAACCGTTTTTGTAAAGTATAACATATCTAATGGCATAGAACAAATGATGTATAACTCACACATGACTTTAAGATGAACACCTTTATAACCACCACACAGGTATGAACAGATTTACCAGTCAGCCACCCTCTTCATGATTAACCTCTTTTTTAAAAAATATGTTTTTATTGATTTTTATTTATTTAAAAAATATTTTTATTGATTTAAGAGAGGAAAGAAGAGGGAGAAAGAGATAGAAACACAAACGATGTTCTATGAAAGTTCTTCCAAAGTCATGGCTCTAGAGCCCATCGTTTATGTTAATTGGCTGCCCCCCCCCCCCCCGCATGCCCCCCCACTGGGGATCGAGTCGCAACTCGGGCATGTGCCCTTGACCAGAATCGAACCTGGGACCCCTCAGTCCGCAGGCCGATGCTCTATCCACCGAGCCAAACTGGGTAGGGCTGTTTTTATTGATTTTTAGAGAGAGAGAGTGGGAGAGGGAGAGAGAAACATCAATTCATCCACATCGATCAGCTGCCTCCTGCATGCCCCCTGCTTGGGGATCGAGCCCACAACCCACAGGATTGGTTACCTCCTGCACAAGCCCCGGCTGAAACAGGGATCAAACCTGAACCCAGGTACTTGCCCTTGACCAGGAATCGAATCCATGACCCTTCAGTGCAAGGGCTGATGCTCTAATCCAGCCGTGGGCAAACTACGGCCGCGGGCCCGTTTGAAATGAATAAAACTATTGAAAAAAAAAGACCATACCCTTTTATGTAATGATGTTTACTTTGAATTTATATGAGTTCACACAAACAGTCCATCCATGCTTTTGTTCCGGCCCTCCGGTCCAGTTTAAGAACCCATTGTGGCCCTCGAGTCAAAAAGTTTGCCCACCCCTGCCTAATCTCTGAGCAATACTGGCCAGCATTATTTTAGTTATATTTTCTTGAATTGGTGTTTAGTATGTATTTTGTTGCTTTGCTTTTGTTATGTGCGTAGTGGATTTTCTTGGTTTGTCTTTTATAATTGTCCTTTTCCTCAAATCCTTTTTATCCCTTTCATTTCCTTGATTTAAAAAAAATTTTTAATTTTTCTCCAACTTTTTGTTTAGCAAATTATTTTTTAAATTATTTATTTATTTATTTATTTTCCTAATTGTATTAAGTGTTGTTTTTTTCACTTTCATTATTAATGCCTTTCTCTACCTTGTTATGAAATAATAGGTTATCATTTTCATCTGTTTTGTGGACGTGTCTTCTTGTGTGCTTTCGTTGTCTGTAGGGATGTGATTCTGCCCGTTCTTGTATAGTAATTTTTGTATGGTGTGAGCATGCTATTTTTTTGTTTGTTTTTACATGAAATTAGTTTTCAGGAAAGTTCTTCCAAAGTCATGGCTCTAGAGCTCCCTCTTGTTTTGTGTTTGTGAAGTGCGGAAAAATGGCCGCTGATGGAATGAAATCTGGTTCTGCTCCCTCCAGTGCTTTTATCCCGACCGGGGTTTCCTTCTCTCCTCTTGATGGTCTGTGGTACTCAGTTTGGGTTTTGATTTCTACGAATTTCTTAGTGTGAGACTTTGTCCTGAAAGACAGTTGTGGGTAGTGTGGACGAAAGCGTGCGAGCTCCTTCTGATTGCAGCTGCCCTTCCGAGCCTGGCCCTCTGAGCTTCCTAGTGAGTTCTTTTGTTATTGACTTATTTATTGAGGATATTTCCCAGGGATGTTTTGAAAGAGTTGAAGGGACGGGGAGAGACAATGAGAGAAACATTGATGCGAGAGAGACACATTGATTGGTTGCCTCCTGCACACACCCTGACCGGGGCGGGGGGGACAAGCCTGCAAGGTAGGTATGTGCCCTTGACCACAATCGAACCCTGAACCCTTTAGTCCTCAGTCCAATGCTCTATCCTCTGAGTCAAACCAGGTAGGGCCCAGGTGAGTTCTTGTTGGTTCTTTTGGGAGTCTCGGGTTTGACACGTGGTCCATATTGATAATATGCGTTCTGCCTGCGGCAACCCTGCTCCTTCTGTTTTCTGGTTCACGGGCTCACTTTGTTGTTACTTCGTGTGTCTTAGAAATCATCTTTGGGTTTTGGTTTTGTTATCCCTAGTTGCTCCTGTTAGTTTTTGTGTGGGATTGGGATAGAGATTTAAGAAGATTCAAAAACTAGACTGCTACTACCACCATCTTTTGAAAAATCTTCTAAAACACGGTTTTGTTCCTGACCTGAGGAGGCACGCCCCCTTTCCTCATGAGGTCTGAGGGTAGTGGCCAGCTGTGCAGATGCTCCTGTCGAGTTGAGGGTGTTCCCGGCTGTTTCTGATTTGCCGAGAGCCTTTATCTTGAATGGATGTTGACATACTTGTTCTGCATCTACTAAAATGATTCCTGGTTTTCCTCTTTAGTTTGATATGGTAAATTATATTGATTGGTTTCTGAATGCTGAACTAACCTTGCATTCTTGAGATAACTCCCCCTAGTCATGATGTGTTCTTTTCATGTATTGCTGGATTATTTGCTAAACTTTTGTTAAGTAATTTTTAGTCCTATGTTCATGAGAAGCATTGGTCTGTCTTTTTCTTGTAATGTCATGTCTTTGTGTGGTTTGGTGTCAAGAGAATGCTGGGCCAGGCGGAATCAGTTGGAAAGTGCTCTGGAAGAGTTTGTGTAGAACTAGTATTATTATTTCTTAAACGTGTGATAGAATTCACAGTGAAGTCATTTGGCCTGGAAATAGGGCTGCTCAGAAGATCTGTTTCTTACTGAGTGAGCTTTGGTAGCTTGTGTCTCGTAAGCAATTTGTCTATTTGATCTAAGTTAAAAAATTTGCTGGCATAGTTGTTCATATTACCCCTTTATCCTTTTTTATCTTTATTTTTTAAAAATGTTTTTGATTTTAGAAAAAGGAAGGGAGAGGGAAAGAGAGATAGAAACATTGATGAGGGAGAAACATCATTCGGCTGCCTCCTACACGCCCCTGCTGGAGATTGAGCCCGAAACCCAGGCGTGCGCCCCGATTGGAAATCAACCGGTAGCCCTTTGGTGCTCCGGGCGACACCCATCCAACGGAACCACACCAACCAGGGCCTTTATTCTTTCACTGTCTGAAAGATGTGTAGTGATGGCCCCTCTCCAATTCCTCTCACTGGTAATTGATATCGTGGCTGTGTTTTATTGATGAGCCTGGAGGCGTATTTTATTTTGTTTTCATTATTTTATTTCATTTTTAATCTCAAGACAATGATTTACTCTATTATTTTTCTGTTTGGGATCTGCTTTTACTTTTATTATTCCTATTTTCTTTTCATCTTGGATTTAATTTACTCTTTCTAGTTTCATAAGGTAGAAACCTAGATTATTAAAAAAAAAGTTTTTAAAAATAAATGTTTAATACTGTAACTTTCCTTCTGAACTTTGCTTTATTGCATCCTACCTATTTTGCTACCTTTTTGTTAATTGATTTCAACTTAATTGTATTAATGTTGGGGAATACGGTCTTAATGAAATTGTCTTTGAGTTTTTGAGACTGACTTCATGGTGTAGTATGGAAGATTAACATCTCAGAACTGTTACTATTTGATTTACTTTTGGTAAGCATATTAAATCTTTGCACTTTGTATTTCTTTATTTCAGGTCTTGGTATGGTAACTCCTGTGAACGACCTTAGAGGATCTGATTCTATTGCCTATGACAAAGGGGAGAAGTTACTGCGGTGTAAGCTGGCGGCATTTTACAGACTGGCCGATCTCTTCGGGTGGTCTCAGCTGATCTACAATCATATCACCGTGAGTCCTGGGGGAGGTAGTCACTGGCTGGTGAATGACTGCGTGGGTCTGCTCCCACCTCTTCTGTTTGGGAGGAGGGGAGCCACTGAGCTGAAGTCAAGCTTGGAAGAGCTTCCTCTGGTCCTGACGGCAGAGCCAGTGATCTGAGGACTCGCCAGTTTGAATGAAAATGATGAGAACAGTGGTTCTTTAGAACTCCTCTCTTGCGTGCTGACTTCATAAATGAGTGTTTGCCAAATGCAGGCAGTTTTAAAAATCTTTTTATGCTTAAAAACCTAAGACTGGAGCTATTTTCTTCCCAACTCTTATTTTACTTCTTTAGCTACTCTAGTTTTAGCCATTTTTCGACATTATCAGGACCTTTATTTTCTTCACTTCATTCTGACAATCACTATTTACTGGGCATCTGCTGTAAGCATTTATTGTTCTGTACGGAGCGTTGTTCTCACTCTGGGTTCCATCACTGAATGACACAAGCCCTGCCTCTGTGGGTCTTCCCTTCTACAGCCAGTCCGTCTGCCCAGATTTGCTCCCCGTGCTGTCAAGCAGGAGTTCAGGGCCCATCGTTTCAGGAGCCCTTTGTCAACACCGTCCTCTCCCTCCCTGGACCTGAGCAGCCAGGTCTGCCTGCAGAGAGCTTCACAGCAGAGCCCCTGGCCATCTCCATACATTTGCTACCGGGGGACCCCCCTCTGCCTGGCAGCTGTAGGCAGCCATCTCTCAAGCTCACTTACCCTTCCTGTGCTTTCCTCTCTGAAATTCCTGACCTCCTTCACCCAGCAGGTCACCCTGTGGTGTCACAGAGAAGATGGGAACTCCTTGCTGAACCCACTCTCTACTCCTGACCCCCGCTTCAGTGTCCCTGTCTCTGCCCAGACACGACCTCCTGCCTCGGAATTGCATTCCCTTCTTGCCGCGTTGGCTTCCCAGTAACTGTCGGGGTTGGTTTGTTGTTTTTCTCTTCTGTGGAGGTAGCCTCTTTGAATTGTTTCCTTCCTTTGATTTTTAAACTTGTTCCAATCTTTGTTTTTTCATTTCTTTTTTTATTGGATATTTTAAATTACTAATACAGTTCCTGCTTATAGTAACAAGTGTTCCTTACACAGATGTCTAAAGAAGAGTTATAACTGCCACTACTCTTCTCTCCCCTGAGACAACAGTGTTAGCAGCCATTTAGATTGTTTTGCCCTTTTTTCCTACTCAACACACACACACACACACACACACACACACACACACACACACACGGAGATGTTTTTTACATGTGGACTCGACCTGTGGTGTTTAGTTCAGCTCCAATCTGGACTTAAGGAACACTGAATCTTGGAGGTGGTGGTCTGGATCCCACCTTTGTCACCAGTGCACTGTGCTTCGGGGATGGGTTAGGGTCTTTGCCAGAGATACCAATTACCCTCCCGTCCATTCTCCATGTGGCCCTAAAGTGAACTTTACAAATGCAAACCTGACCCTGTCGTGTCCACACTGACATGTTTGTAGAATGTCACCCCTCCCAACTCGTCCTCTTCGCTTCTCCCCGTAGCAGTGACCTCAGCCATACTTTACATTTGTGTCCATCGGCCACACCTGCCCTCGGTCTGTATGAGCCCCTTGAAGGGAGTCCCTGTGTGTCTTGTGCTGTGTGTGCCCAGGGGCAGGAATTGTGCTGGGCACTGAATAGACGCACACGTGCTCTCGGATGAACGACTGCGTGAAACCCCCAGCTGAGCTCAAAGTCTGTCCCAGTCAGACTGCCCCACAGAACTCCGTGGGCCTTTTGGTGGTTGGTCAGTGGGTCCAGTTAGCCCTCCACAGCTGCCAGCTCTGTTCTTGTATCTGCGTGACAGTGGCTGGCATCGTGTAGAGAGGTAATGTGAAATGGTACAGCTGTAACAGGAAATGTAATCCTTAGCTTTAATAACATCCTCTCATTCTTTGGAAGTTTAAAAATGTTTATCACTAGTCCTGTTATGAATGCTATGTAAAGAAGGTTGAATTGCTTCAATTGCTTGTGTCTCCCCTCCCCCCTTAATTATTTGGGACTTTGGGACTAAATACTGAGTAAAAATTAAATTGAAGTTACCAGAACATTTCCTTTATCTTGTGAACTAGAGAATCTTTGAGGAGGAAAGTTTGTGTTTTTAAATTATTTATGGCATCCTTTTTTGTTACAATCTAGGTGTTCTCATATAGACACTTAACAGAAAAGAACTATTAGCAGTATTTATCAGTGTAATCAAAGGTGCTAACAGGTCATTGTGCCCTTTCTTTCAACAAGTACTATGGGATTTTCTGCTAGAGACTGAGAAATGCTAACAGGTGTTAGAGGGTTAGAGACACTTGTCTGAATTAGATCTGTTTTAAGATCGCTTTGGATTTAAAGAAGCGTTGGTGTCAAGAGACAGGGTGGCCCAATTGGCATATGGGCTGGGTTTCCTCTCTTAGTGGCAGTTGGCTGATGCAGGGTTTTTCCATCCCTTAATTCATCTTGGCTCAGCTCCAAGATGGTGTGGAGCCCACCTTTGTGACCAGTGCACTGTGCTTCTGGGGTGGGATGCCCGTCTTTGCCAGAGATACTGATTTCCAGTGAGTGACCTGAAGATGTGTGACCTTAGAGTCTGTTCCTTGTACACAGAAGGGGCATTCGTCGTGTGGGAGGACATGCAGGAAAGCCGGCACTCGTCCACCGGGGACCAGAAAAGTGACTGAAATGTTCTTTTCCCATTGTTACTCTACATCTGTATTTAGCACTTTCTCTTTGCTTCAGACTCAGAAAATGGTATATTGTAAGATTTTCCCACTAAAATATGTAGCTCTGTTAAGCACACTCCTAGAAATAATGTTAAGGAGCTAAGTGAAAGAAGAAAACACGATACACAATATATTTACTGTGGCCCTGTCTGTAATAATATATGTATAGTTCTAATTTTAATTTACTTTTCTCTCTTTTTTATTTTAATCCTCATTCGAGGATATTTTTCCATTGACTTTTAGAGAGAGTAGAAGAGAGAGGGAAAGACAGAGAGAAATATCGATGTGAGAGAAACACATTGATTTGTTGCCTCTTGCACGCACCCCAATCAGGGCCTAGGCCGGCGAGGAGCCTGCAACCGAGGTACGTGCTCTTGACCAGAATCAAACCTGGGACCTTTCAGTTTACAGGCCGATGCTCTATCCACTGAGCCAAGCCAGGTAGGGCAATAATGAAACATTTTTAGAGTCAAACAGTAGGTGGGAAATGGCTCAGTCATCCAACATCGATCTGAGGGAATGTTGTACACCAACAGGGGCTCTGAGCGTGCTCAGGCAGCAAGGCAGCGCTCTCCTGCGTGTGGTTTTGTGATTGTTTGTTGTCCTGCAGGTTTTGCGTTCTAAAGACAAATCTGTTTGACTTTTAGAAAGTGAGCTTTCGTTTTCATTATCATTACCTGAGGAGTGACCGTCTTTGTGCATGCCATTGGTCAATTACCATGAATGTGACCAAGCTGCACTTCATGTACGTGACACATGACTGCAGTAACAGCTCTATATTGTATAGATGTTCGACAAGCCTGTGAGTTTGTGGCCTCAAAGAGATACAAATAATTTCAGTTGAATTTTGCTCTAACTCTGTCATGTCCCCACAGACCAGAGTGAGCTCCGAGCAGGAACACTTCCTCATTGTACCTTTTGGGCTTCTCTACAGTGAAGTGACTGCATCCAGTTTGGTAAGAATGTCCTTTCTCTCTTGGGCGTCATGACTGTGTAGGTCACATTACTTAATTAAACCCCTTCTAATCCTGTTAGACATAGAAAACCTAAGGAAGAAGAGAAACTAGTGTTTTGCCTGATTAACTCAAAGAAAAATCTTTAAAAGTAGTTATAAACACTAACATTTGGTTTAAATAATTTTTAGTTAGGGTAATTGGAAGTCCTTTTGACATTGATAATTTTTGTTTCCTCATTTTCAGGTGAAAATCAATCTGCAAGGAGATGTGGTAGACCGTGGAAGCACTAACCTAGGAGTCAATCAAGCTGGCTTCACGCTGCACTCGGCGATCTATGCTGCGCGGCCGGACGTGAAGTGTGTGGTCCATATTCACACGCCGGCAGGGGCCGCGGTGAGTGGCCTCGCGCTCCCCCTGCAGTTTGTAGTTGTTTAGTGAGAGGCTCTGCACATTTCCCTGGAAGTGCCTCTTGTTGCAAATAAGTCCTTAGACCTAACTTAGTTGGATTAAAATATTTTTTTACTCACTAAGTTTGACTTTCTTAAAATACTGTTTTTCTTTTAAGGGGTCTGAAATGCCCATTAGACTCCATATTAGAAAGTTAGAGCGTGTTGACAGTGGAGGTCAGATTTCAGTTGGGAAGTGCAGAAGGACAGCAGTAAACTTACAGAGCCTTTGAGAAGAGGGAAGGCAGGACGGGTGGCAAGTAAGGGTGCTGTGGGCTCAGGAAAGGGTTAGTGGGACTCGAGGGCCTGCAGGGTGCTGATGGGCTGTCGGGGAGGAGCCCCCGGAACCCAGGCTGCATCTTGACTGGGGAAGTCAGAAGAAGGCAGGCATTGGGGCAGGAGGGCACAGTAGTGCCGGCTGTGGAGAGCAGGCCTCCAAGCCCACAGCCCCCCAGAGGCCTGCCCAGCCCATCACCCAGCTGCATCCTGCTGCGTGCACGGGTGACCCTGACAAAGCCCAGACCTCTCAGATTGAAAGTGAGCATTCCAGTTGCAGGGACAGTCATGTGAAAATGAAACACTGCCTAGAATTGGCTTTTTACCACCAGTCTCATACATTAGTGACTTCATGGGCCTGTTTGTACAGTAGATGATCTAATCGATTCAGTAATGCTGAAGTTTAATATCTTTTTTAAATTTATTTTTTATTTTTGTTCATCCTCACCTGAGGATATTTTTCCATTGATTTTTAGAGAGAGTGGAAGGGAGGGGGAGAGACGCAGAGAGAGAAACATCGATTAGTTGCCTCCTGCACGCCCCTTCCTCCCCCCTCCTCCCCCTCGGCGCAGGAGGATCCAGCCTGCAACCGAGGTACATGCCCTTGACCAGAATCGAACCTGGGACCCTTCAGTCCGAGGGCTGATGCTGAGCCAAACTGGCTAGGGCTTGATATATTTTTTTTTAATACATATATATTTTATTGATTTTTTACAGAGAGGAAGGGAGAGGGATAGAGAGTTAGAAACATCAATGAGAGAGAAACATCAATCAGCTGCCTCCTGCACACCCCCTACTGGGGATGTGCCTGCAACCAAGGTACATGCCCTTGACTGGAATCGAACCTGGGACCCTTTGGTCCGCAAGCCAACGCTCTATCCACTGAGCCAAACCGGTTAGGGCTAGGGCTTGATTTTTAATCTCTTGATGTTTTCATTTCATGCATGTTGGTTTGTTTAGGTGAGTGAGTGACCTGGTTTATTTTACTTTGAATATGTGGTTCTTGATGTCAACATCAGTTTTATTAAGTATCACAGCCTCTGAAGGATGTGATTTTTTCTTAAAACCCAAGAACCACTGGAGAGGTATCTTTGAGAATATGGCTATAAGCAGCTAGCATGTAATTTGTTTCAAAAACTATCAAAAGTTTACTTTGTAAGGAAATTCCTTGTAGGTAAGGAAATTTCTTAAAGCTGATACTGTGAAAGGAATTAAATATTATATTGCCTTTTTTGTGGTATTGTCTTTTTATATATTTTTATTGATTTCAGAGAGGAAGGGAGAGGGAGAGATAGAAACATCAATGATGAGAGAGAATCATTGATCAGCTGCCTCCTGCACGCCCCCTGCTGGGCATTGAGCCCACAACCCTGCCATGTGCTAACCAGGAATTGAACAACCACCTCCTGATTCATAGGTTGATGCTCAACCACTGAGCAACACCTGCAGGGTTTAGATGGTGTTGTTTTTTACCTGAATAAATATAAAGAAATTGTACGGTATAATTATTCTCAACTTTTACAAATTTGCTTTGATCTGATTTTCAGGTGTTTTGGTCCCACCTGCAGTCTAACCTGTGCACACAGCCATAGAGCACTTGCCATGCTCTCTGGTGCATTCAGAGGAGGCCGTTGCCAGTCCTCACAGATCCGGGGCTCACTTGTCATCCAGTCTGAGCTCACAGAGCATTTAGCGTCAGTGTGGAGAAACCCAGAAAGATGTGGGCTTCCTCTGGGCTCTCCCAGCTTAGTGAGAGTCTGCATTTCTAACTGCATTGCACTAAGCCCCAGAGTAATTTTTTTTAAGCTCATGGGTTCATTTATTTCTGAGAGGAGAACAAAGTTAACTCTGTTCCACTTTTGTATTTCTTCGAGGAAAGACTTACCCTGTCCTCAATCAGCGAGGGCTTTCGCTCAGTGTGACTGCTTGTTCTCCAGGTCTCTGCGATGAAATGTGGGCTCTTGCCCATCTCCCCGGAGGCACTTTCCCTTGGAGAGGTGGCTTATCATGATTACCATGGGATTTTGGTTGATGAAGAGGAAAAGGTTTTAATCCAGAAAAATTTGGGTCCTAAAAGCAAGGTCAGTAGGCATGTAACCTGGCATTTAAATTATGGAGGGAGGAGGAGAGAGAGAAAGCATCAGTGTCTGTAGCTCCATGGAGCTCTCGTGTTCCCCTCAGGTCCTCATCCTCCGGAACCACGGGCTGGTGTCCGTCGGAGAGAGCGTCGAGGAGGCCTTCTACTACATCCACAACCTCGTGGTTGCATGTGAGATCCAGGTCGGTGCTGCGTGCCGTCTGCGGGGGTCTTGGGTTTGCAGGTTCCCAGAACCTCTGATGCTGGTTGGCAGGGGGAGTCTTGGAGCAGTCTCTGAGCTCACGGATTTGGAAATTGAACAGGGCAGATGCCATTTCCCTGATTTAGTTTGGCAAATGGTCGTTTTTATTTATGGAGTACTGTGGATACAGTGTGTGCCAACCCCTGTATCAGGTGCGTTATATATGTTATTACATGGGGTTCATTTGATCCTCGTGGCATTCCTTCTGAAAACACAGGTGCAGAGAGCTAGACACTTGCCATAGTCTCACGGCTGTAAGTGCCATTTAAGCCACTTGGTGGCAAGTGCTGCCCAGCCCCAAGTGTGTTCTCCTGACCTGGGTCTGTGCAGCCATGCCTTCCTCCCCATTCTGCTTCTTATGCTCTTGAGAAGTATTTTACATTTCTCCTCCAATAGGTGGGCCCAGTATTTTTGTCAGGCTAAAGAAAAACTTCTGAAAATAACCTTGTTTTTAAAAATTTATTACGGGTTTATGTATTCATTTAAAATTGATTGATTGAGAGAGAGAGAGAGAGAGAGAGAGAGAGAGAGAGAGAGAGAGATGGACTTGTTGTTCCACTTATTTATGTATTCGTTGGCTGATTGTTGTGTGTGCCCTGACTGGGAATAGAACCCACCACCTTGGTGTATCGAGGTGATGCTCTAACCTACTGAGCTACCTGGCCAGGGCTGAACATAACCTTGTGATTAGTCTATCACTGTCCATTCTACATTTCTCATTCTTACACTTAGGGGTTTGACATCTCTGTGTACGTGATTTCCCACAGTCACCTGTGCTCTCAGTAAGGAGCTCAGACTGTAATGTTTGCTTGTTTTGAAAAGGTTCGAACTCTGGCCAGTGCAGGAGGGCCAGACAACTTAGTCCTCCTGGATCCGGGGAAGTACAAAGCCAAATCCCGTTCCCCGGGGGCCCCGGCAGGGGAGAGCACCGCCTCGCCTCCCAAGTGGCTGATCGGTGAGCAGGAGTTTGAAGCCCTCATGCGGATGCTCGATAACCTGGTAAGGACGTGGCTACCACTGCGTGATAATGGTGTCCTAAAGCTCAGGGGTGTGGGTGATTGGGCACCAGTGAGGTAGTGTTGTGGAGTTGCTGTCCTCATGCAGCATCTGAGCACTTGCTCCTGAAGAATCACCCAGCAGTACTTCTAAGCTAAATCACCATAAAGTAGAGTGAGAACTTCTTTGTTTTTTAAAGATAATCTTGTTGGGGCCCCGTGGGGACAGAAGCACGGACACGCCCTGCTCTACTGCAGGCCGCTAGGTAACCAGCTCTGGGCGGAGGGTGGCTCAGCACCTTCCTCCCACACACACGCTCTGCAGGGGCTTTGAAAGCAGTTGGCAAGGATTTTTGTTGTTGGTGTTAACGGGAAGTTCTAGGTGTTTGGAGGCCAATTACTGTTCCACAGACATTTGCTGCTGATTCACTGTGTGCCTCGCCCTGACTGCAGGGGCCTGAGCCCAGACGCAATGGGGCGGGGAGGGGGGTGCTCTGGCGTGATAGGGGTTCTGCGTGGACATGGCAGGATGTGGTCCACTAGTATGTGGGGTTTCAGTGAGGGCCTTCATCCTTTTTCACAGATCAGGGAGAACACTTTAGGTAGAAGATGGCACTTGGAAATGACCTCATAGGACAGGTAGAAACGTGACAGGCTGAGCTGGGTGAAGGTGGGCATCACAGCAGAGGCTGCAGCAGCACTGAAGAGAGCGGTGGGGATGGGAACGTGCCTCCAGGTCCACCTCTGCCTTTGATACGGTCTTTAATTACTCAGAACAAGTCTGTAGGGTTGGAGCCGCCACATTGTAAGGCAGATGGTCTGTGAGGGGCCCTTTCATGCTGCGCTGTCACCTCTCAGATGCCCTTCCTACTGGTAGGCGTGAGGACCTGTCCTGCCGTGTGGGACAATGGATGCTGAGAAGGGCTGCAGTCCTTGTGTGGGTGTGTCCCAGCCCCACTGGGACACCGTCCAGCCTCACTTAAGACGGTCCGACCTTTGGAAGAGGCCGCACATGGGACGGGTGGCTGCAAGAGGGTTACCTTTCCTGAAGATTTTGGAAAACAAAGAATTCATGGATCTGATTCAGGGTGTGCCCAGGGGCTGTGTCCACAAGAGTGGGTTTGGTCAGTGAGGGAGCAGTGGGCAGAGTCTTCCTTAACTTCTGAATTCAGTGCTCGGTGAAGATGGTTTGCACTAACTGACCATCTGCTCTTGAGCCTGTAGCCATGAACAGGACATGGCTCTTACTCTAGTCAAGGAGGTGCAGCCCAGCACTGCGCTCTGCGCCCTGGCAGCACGCCGAGAGCTGCAGGCAGAGACTCATGGGCCAGGGTTGGTCAGGGAAGCAGGACGGAACCGCTCACCGAGGAGATGGAAGGACGTTGGGTCGGGCGGCAGACCAGGGGTGTGCAGCCTCAGGAAAGGCAGCTGGAGAGGGCTTGAGCACGGGGCAGCGGTGGCCCAGGTGGCAGCACCGGAGTCAGACATCCCCTTGGGCTGAGGTGGCCCAGTCCTATAGCCCTTCTCTCCTCCTGGCAAACACTTGGACGTTTCACTCGCTTGTGCCTAAAAGTAAGTGGAGAACAGGAGAGAAGACAAGAATGAAGAACAGCAGCCACCCATCTTGTGCACTCAGTACATTCTGGAAGATGGAGAAGAAATCTAAATTGGGCAGTAACTCTGATTTGATAGGGGAGGAAGCTAGAGGATGAGAGGCTGAGCTGTGGACCACTCAGCACTGCAAGGCTTTCAGCGCCTTCTTATGGGCGGATCTGTGACTGTTCCTGATAGTAGCAGGCCCCGTGCTTCATAAGAAATAAAGTGGACAGCGACCACTGATCACAGTCCGGGATTCAGTTAGCATCCTCATCAGTCGTATGTTTGCTAGTCATTGAATAGGTTAGAGAGCAGCTAGAGAGCCTCACACTGTGAGAGTTCACTTCAGCACACACAGAAGAAGTGCTGAATCCCACAAAAGCAAGACACAGTGCCAGTTTCTCAAGGAAGAAAGGAATCCACTTTTTTTTTTCTTAAATGTTTTTATTGACTTTAGGGAGAGAGGTAGAAACATCGATGAGGGATAAGCATCAACATCGATCAGCTGCTTCTGCATGCCCCGACTAGGGATCGAGCCCACAACCCAGGCATGTGTCCTGACTGGGAATCGAACTGGTGACCTCCTGGTGCATGGGTCGATGCTCAGTCACTGAGCCACACCAGCCAGGCAGGAATCCATATTTTTAACTAAGCCATATAATAGGTCTGAGGTCTGTGTATTGCCTCTAATTTTGATTTCACAGCATTTAAAGGGAAGAATAAAGACCAAACCCACACGGTGGGAGGGTAGAATTGTGTGGAGGCCTGATGGTTTATCCTGAGGCCTGGAGATTCCTCCGTCCTGGCCGCCTGGGCAAGAGGACGGGTGAATGACTAAGCACGGTGTTTTCCGAAGACAGTCTTCCTGGCTGAGTCATCTCATGGCCTCAGCCCAGCGTGAGCCTCTCCGAGCGGGAAATGGCAGCATCGCCTCTTCCCAGGGACTGATGAGGAGGCAGCAGCAGCGCAGGGACGACTGCCGTCCTTTTCTTAACGTGTTAAAGGATGGTTGGTCATGAAGGTGGCCCCGCACAGGGAAGCAGCACCCACAGGTGGGGAATCCCTGGACTGAGGAAGTGCATGTTTCTGGCGTATCGGCCAGCGGCGCCGGCCCGCCCCGTGACCGCTCTGCACTCCTTGCAGCCCCAACCTCTGGCTTCCCGTGAAGCGGCCGGGAAGGACTTGGTCCAGATGCGAGGCTGTGGGTCCACAGTGCAGGGGCAGCTGAGCTCACAGGCTGCCAGCAGTCAGGGGGGCAGCTGGGCCGGTTCTTGGCAGGCTCAGCGGGGGTTAGGCCCCACTGCCAGGCTCTCAGGTGGTGGTCAGAGTCCATTTTCTTCCTCTGTAGTGGCCATGGCAGCTTGCTTCCTCAGACCGTAATGCACAGAGAGAGACTCAGGCTGGGCACCACACTCATCTAACGCATCCTGTCACTTGGCCAGTTCCACTGGTGAGGAGCCAGTCACAGGGCCGTCCGCAGTCCAGCAGGAGGGCACTTCAAGAGGCGGGGCCATGCACATCGCCAAGCTATGCACAGACAGGAGGGCTGATACCCACCCTTGCCTTGGGGATGCTGCCTGTGGGGCCAGCAAATAGGCTGGTCCTGCACGGGGGCGGGGCGGGGCGGGGTGGGGGGCGGCAGGGCAGATTGAATGCTACGAGGCAGGGTCAGGGTTGAACTGAATGTGAAGTTAGTGTCAGTGGGACAGTCATCTTGTCAGACCAGTTGCCATGAGGCGCGCTTGTTTGGTCCCCCCGGAGTCGTCATGGCGTCTAAGCTGTGACCTCGGCATTCGGTAGGCTGATGAGGTCTGACAAGTCTGTATTGTCGCCAACAGCAAGTAGGCCAGGTTTTTAAAAATTTTAAACTTATTGAAATACAGTAAACAGGAGAGTGTACCTATTTAAGTATTCAGTTTATTAGTTTAAAAAACTGGGTGGAATCAACACCCAATCAGAAACCAGCACCAGCACCTCAGAAGGCCCGTCCCCTCTGAGAATCACTTACTCGCCCAAGGGTGACACCATCCAGCCTCGTGATGGGATCAGGCAGCGCCCCCTTTCCCGTTGGTGTCTCCCTCGGCACCATCCTCAGGTTCACTGGGGCAGAGAGTTCTTCTCGTGCCGCTTCCCGGTCCATGGTGAGCACGCCTCACGCCCCTGCCAACGGACTTCTGGTTGGTTCCAGTGGGGGCTGTTAGCAGTGGGGCTGCTGCTGGCTTGCAGGGCCTTTGTTTTGGTGAACGTCTTCGCCTTTAGGTTGGGCTTGTACTTGGGGTGCAGTCGTTGAGTTGGAGGTGTCTGCGTGCAGCCCCTGAGGGATCCCACACAGCGTTCCCCGAGGAGCTCTGTGTTGAGACGTGGACAAGTGACTGTCTTTCACTCTCTTGGTCTCTAGGGCTACAGAACTGGCTACCCTTACCGATACCCGGCTCTGAGAGAGAAGTCTAAGAAATACAGCGACGTGGAGGCTCCTGCTAGCGTCACAGGCTACTCCTTTGCTAGTGACGGTGATTCGGGCACTTGCTCTCCTCTCAGACACAGTTTTCAGAAGCAGCAACGAGAGAAGACAAGATGGCTGAACTCTGGCCGGGGTGACGATGCCTCTGAGGAAGGGCAGAATGGAAGCAGCCCCAAGTCGAAGACTAAGGTGTGGACGAACATTACACACGATCACGTGAAACCCTTGCTGCAGTCTCTCTCGTCCGGTGTCTGCGTGCCAAGCTGTATTACCAACTGCTTGGTCTGTGCCTACCTTACTGTTCCTAGTTAGATGATGTAGAGCAAGTGGGGCAGCTGGGGCTTCGGAGGCTTTGGGAACCAGCCCTGCGACCCTGACTGAAGGCGAGCCTTCCCTTCACCCTCTGTGTCTGAACCAGTGCTAGTCTGCTCGAAACTGCTTAAGATACTGACCGCCCCCCCCCCCCCCCCCCCCAGTGACTGCCTCTTTACCTAGTGCGTCCGTAGCCAAAGGTCCGACTAATGTGTGTATTAACCTAAACCCAGGAGCTGCCGGCGAACTCACACTGTCCTCAAGGAATCTTACTACCTCACGCACCAAAAGGCAGTTCAGTCATAGCCTCTTGTTCAGTGTTGTGAATGCCGGTGGTTTCAGTAAGTCACTAACTGTTCTTGAACGTCTCGAGTGTTTTCTTAAGCAGTTTCTCCTCTGGGTCCCGGCCTGCTCTCGGCCGGCCAGGTCCTCCTCGTTAGCCTCCCCTGCTCTGTCCCAAAGCCTCCGAACGCTCTCAGCAGCTGCCTCCTGCATGGACTGTGCATGTGAGTAGACCGCCATCGCGGAGTCTTCTGACTCCTGCCGGGGGCGGCATGACCCCAGTGCAGCGCAGGCCACCGCGGGCACCAGCGACAGAGGGTTGCTGCCAACGTGCTTCACGCCCGTGTTCGCCAGCCCTGAGCCGCCCTCAGGTCCCGGCCCTCAGCCGCCTCTGTGAAGACGGTCTTCACGGCCCCTCACCGAGCCCGGGACAGCCGTACTCCTGCGGTGGAGTCCTGCGCGCACACGGAAGCGGACACATACCCACCGCTGCACGGTGGTGTGTAGCGCAGGCGAGACGGGCCCAGACTCGGTGGCCCCAGGCAGCAAACGGCTCCCCTCATAACGCTCTTACTTTGTAGATGTGTCGAAAGAGAGGCCGGTCTCCAGGTGGCTGGCGTTTTCCTGGCGCACAGTTGATGAGAGCCTCTGTGCCCCTGAGCCGACATACCGCCCACACGGGCAGAGGCCCAGTGCTGAGCCCGGCCTCCTCTCCTTCTCGCCCCTGGTCCCCCTCCTTCCCCTCTGCCCCTCTCTCCCTTTTTTTCTTTTCTCGTGGCCTTTGTTTCGTTTTTACTGATGTTGCTTGTTCAGGGGAGTGGGCCCGAACGACACCGCTGCTGTCAGTACATGTGCCGGAGGCTGTGCCGAGTTTTCCCGAAGTGTGTGTGTGGCAGCAGCTTTGAGCTATGTGTACTCTTAGCGTGAAAAAGTGTGAAGTGAGTCGGGCGTGTTAGTCAGTGTGTGTGGAGGGAGGCCCTGGGCAGCATTGCGATGTGTTTCTTGTTCTGGATTGACACACCCGTGCCTGCGCCCAGGTGGGTATGTTCACTTACAGTAATAGTGTCACGCTCCTGAGGTTGCCGTTTTCCCGTTTTGATGGAAATTATCTTTAATGAAAGGCTGGAGTTGTTTAATCTGAAGATGCCGTCAGTGAGTACCTCCCAGCGCACGCCCATCGCGCTCCCCGCAGTGGCTGAGCATCCGCTCCCGTGCTTCTCCAAGTCTTACGGTTATGGCTCTCTTAGTGCCTCTTGAAAACACCCTGAAAAGAATAACATTTGCTCTCGGAGGTGGGCTTGTTTTAACACTCAGCGCCTCCTCATCCTCCCAATTACAATGTGATGAAAATGGTCACATTTGATTGGAAATTTTAAAAAAAAGTGAAAGGCGCGGGGTGCTGGCAGTGTGCCCGCTGCCTCAGACGGCCTTCTAGTAAGGATCCCAGCGCTCCGAGCTCCTGTGGGATATTTTTGTAACACTCAGAGTATGAAGTTATATAAAATATTCGACATCACCAAATCTTCCCCAGGTGCCTAAGCGTTCATTCCACGATTTTCTTGGGTTGGAATAGCTATGCAAACAGTGCATTCTGACGCTGTCGTTCATTTTAATGCAACACTTTGGTGATGCCCACTCCTGCCTTCCAGTGCGAGTCTCCCTCCCTCTGGTAGCACATCACATTGCTTTCCGTGACCCTGTCATCTCACGCTTCCCGCTGGCTTTGGTGTTGACGGTGCTCAGAGCGGTGAACCAATGTGCTCTGAAGGCCCTCTGGCTAGTCTGCGGGAGTTAGCGGCTCAGCTCTCGTCAGTCCCTGTGAGACCCCGCATTTCAGCGGGGCTTTCTCAGTGGCTCTGGCCGGTCATCACGACTCTGGCCTCCGCCATTCCTGGTTTCGGTCTAGACATGCTCCTGCCCCCTCCAGCCGCCGCGGTGGCACAGGGTATGGTCATTGGTTCATCCTCTGTGATGCTCAGTGCATGACCAGATGTGAGATCAGTTGGACAGATTGGGTGCTTGGTGCCACCTGTTGCCGTCCCAATTCTGACATTTTAACTCTTCTTGATATTACAGTGGACTAAAGAGGATGGACATAGAACTTCCACCTCTGCTGTCCCTAACCTGTTTGTTCCATTGAACACAAACCCGAAAGAGGTCCAGGAGATGAGGAACAAGGTGCGTACTCGTGTGCGGGAGGCGGAGGCTGCAGTGGGTGGACGGGGTGCTGGCTGCTGCAGGGCAGAGAGCACGTGCGCGCGTTGAGGACTTCTGCTGCCCCATGACTGTAGCTGCGGCCCCTCTGTGCGCCTGTGCTGTGCACTTGTGGCCCGTGAGCAGCCTTCACCCTGGGCTGTTCACAGTGTCCCGGTAAGAGGGACACGTAGGGAGTGTGCCCTCGAGTGAGTGAGCGCTTGCCCACGTCACCAGAAGGGGAAGGACGTAGGAATGGGCCCTTCCTCCCTTCAGACCCAGGCAGTACCGAGCGGGCGAGGTGTGGGCATGCTGCTGATGTGTTCCTCCTGTTGCTGTCCTCAGATCCGAGAGCAGAACCTGCAGGACATTAAAACGGCTGGCCCCCAGTCACAGGTGTTGTGTGGTGTAGTGATGGACAGAAGCCTCGTCCAGGTGAGAACTGGGAATTAGTCTTGTTATTCTTACGCAGTCTTTGTGAAAAACCTTCGTGATGAGAAATCACAGGCACTTTTCCCTGAGTTGTAGGCCAAGCAGGAGCACGCCCGGGGCGTGTCCCCTCCAGCGCTCGGTGCAGTGCATGCCTGTGCGGGTGGCACGGTGCCCGGGGACCCACCCGCCCGGTCTGAGGCTGCACACCGTGGAAAGTGCTAGGCTCCGGGGCTCGGTGGGCTTATTCCCATCCACGTTGCTGCCTGCGGCAGGGCGCTGCTTGGTGCCTGTCTGTGGCCCACGGTGACCCGCGTTTCTATAAAGGGACAGTGCCTGGGCCCCTTGAAGGTAATTGTGTCCGTAGTTGCCTCTGAAACCGTGCACGTAACTGCAGGGTAGGTGACTGTCACCGCCTCTTCTGACTGGTCAGGTGTGGTCCTGGTCCTGGGGACTGGGCTTGCACGTGGCAGCGCCACCCCCGCTGCCTCCCTGGCGACGCCGCCATCCCTGCTGCATGCTCTCAGCAGCGCCATCCTGTGCGCTCGGTACTTCAGGCTGGGCCTGGGGCTCTGCTGACTCAGTTTACTGTTGCAGGATGCACCCCTGTCTGACTGCACGGAGACAATCGAAGGGCTCGAGCTCACAGAGCAGACCTTTAGTCCAGCTAAATCTCTCCCTGTTAGAAAGGTACTCCTCCTCCCCGTAGTTACTGTCGGCTCGCGCTGCCTCCTGCCTGCCTGTCCCCACCTGCCTGCTCCTGCCGGCATTGTCCCGGTTACGACGGAGCCGCACACGGGCTCTAGCTCCTTGGTGAGAGGACAGAGGGTGCCGTCCTGCCTGCCGTGGGCTGTAGGGAAGCCCTGGCTGGGAGGAGTGGGTGCGTCTCCGCATCGTGACGGTGCTTTTCAGAGGTTCTGCATGTGACTCTGTTAGTGCCGGATGCTTCCGTGCGACCTGCTCCCTTTGCCTGCTCAGCTGTGACCGAAAACGTAAGGAACGTGCAATGGGGGGTGCGATTGAAAGACATCCTTTCAGGGGAGCAGGAAGTAAAGCAGGCGGTCTCTGGTCAGCCCGGTTGAGGCAATGTATTTATTTTGACCTTAAAAATCCTAGATTTTTTTAATGTTGCAAGGGGGCAAAGACTTGTGAAAATGTGAAACCCCAAATTACCGTTCTCCGTGTACCTGCATACCTAAAGTGCTCAGTAGGTGGAAATCCACCCTATGTCCCGTGCCAGGTGGAGGCCCGCCTGTTCTAAGCTTTGAGGCGCTGAGGGCAGAGGGTGAGGCCTCAGGTGTTCGCCCTGTGTCCAGAGGAAATGTGTCTCAGTTACACTCCTCCAGTGAGTGCAGGTGTCATCTAGCCACGCCCCAGGAGCCAGAGAGAAGGAGGCTTGCACCAAGGGCTCTGTATTCCTGTCTGGAACCCTCGCTAACGGCATTATTTTGCATATTTATGTATTGTTTCGGCGGGTCCTGTTTTCCCTTGTCCAGCGACCATTCTTGGAGGAGCCTCGCAGAGCATGGGAGAGATGGCCTCCTGCCCCACTGGCTTGTTTTTCGTGCTTCCATCCCATGTGACCTTAGTTTCTCATTCTTTTCTCTCAGGTGTGTGTAGGTGTGTGAAGTCCGTGAGCCCCGGGGGCTTATGGAGCAGAGCAGGTTTGGACAAGCTCTCTGGCTTAGATTGCATTTAGTGGTTCCTGTTTGTGTCGTTAGGGCTGCCTGCCTGGAAGGGAGACCGTCCGCTGTGTTAAGGCTGCTGCTCTGGCAGTGCCTCATCCGTCGCAGTTCTGTTTGGCTCTGTCCAGCAGTGCTCAGACGTGGGGGTGCATCCCCATTCCCTGTGAGGATGCTTCATGGAGCATAGCCACGGGCCCCTCCAGCTGGCTGTGCGAGCACCAGACTGGACCCTGTGAGCGCCGTGTCCAGGCAGGATCGGCAGAGAAAGCCACTCGGCTCCGAGCCCAGTGAGGTGGTGCCCTGTGCAGGTTCCGGGCCAGCTTGTTTTCCCCGCCCCTCTTCCGGGCACTCACATCCGCAGCCTTGCTCTTTCCCGTCAGCATGTTTCGTTTTGATGGTGAGAATGTGCTTTGACTCCTCTGTCCTTGACTGGCGTGGTGGCCACGCCTTTGTGTGCGGACCACAAAGCACAGACCACGGTGTTCCTAGAGGTGGCGCTGCTCACTGGCAAGTTGGTCCTCTTGAGCAGGTGAAAAGGACTGTGTGTCAATGTCCTAAAAATGTCCTCTTCCTGGTCAGGCAAGCGTGCAGACTCGCTTCCCGGTCGAGAGCTTGAGGAACAGGTGTTTGGGACTAAGGAAGTTGGGGCTTTTCTGGAAGGACTTTCTTTTGCTTCCATCTCTCCTTTGTCTTCTGGCAGAAGAAGGGGCAGCGAGTCGCCAGCCACACCCCGTGCTCCGGTGCCCAAAGGGACAGGAAGCCCAGCCAGGGCTCTCTTGACTCGGCACTGTGCAGCCAGCGTGTGGCTGGCAGTCACTCTGCCACCTGGATGTGATTCCCAGTGAACTGAGCCGTTAGAGATGGGGGTGAAGATTTGCACTTAGTCCTGTCCTGCTGCCCTCTGGTGTGCAGCCCAGACTTGCTGCTCTGCCGCACCTGTGTGCACTTGGTGGTAAGCACCTAGTGTGTGCAGGCCCAGCACTAAGATGTACATTTAGCCCTGGCCTGGTGGCTCAGTAGCTGGAGCACCTGCTTGCGCGTGCAGGTTCAATTCCCTGGATTGCAGGTTCAATTCTCAGCCTTGGTCAGGGCACCTCTCTCACATCAATGTTTCTCTCTCTCTCTTCCCCTCCTTCCCTTCCTTCCACGCTCTCTGAAAATCAGTGGGAAAAAGTATCCTCGGGTGAGGATTAACAAAAAAAAAAAGGAATATAAATTCAAATCTGTGTAGATTTTCCAGATGAAAACCTGATGTCTCAGCCCAGTGCCAGGAGGAACAGGCTTAGAGCCCTAGTGGGGCCAAACGGGAGGAGCACAGCAAGCGCCCCCACCTGGGCTGCTGGAGGGAGCTGCCCCTTGAGCCCCGACTTCTCGGGCTGCTCCCCACAGGGCCTGTCTCTGCGGCTCAGGCATCGCCCTTTTCCTAGCTCCAGCTTGGCCTCACTGAGGAGGGAGCCCCTGCCAGCGGGTGGGAACCAGCTGTGGGGCACCTGAGGGCAGGGGGTCTGGACAGGAAGCATCTCCGTGGCCGTTTCTGGTTTTGTTTTCCCTTTACTGATTTTGAACATTGGACTGAAATGAGTGACAGTGTTTCTCTCAAAGCTCACATCACCTTCCTGTCTCACTGCAGTGCTACCAGCCAGGCACCAGCCAGGTTGCGTAGATGATAGCGTCCATGCTCTGTGGGCCTCAGGGGTCCGCCCAGCAGGCTCCTCTTGAAGATGGTAACAGGCCTGTGGACAGGAAAGGGTGTGTCTCGGGCCAAGGGTCCGAGTGGCAGAGGAGGACGTGAGTCCCCGTCTTGGCCAGGCAGGGCTGCTTCTGAAGGAAGAGCCGGCGGCGTTGGGTCAGGCTAGTTGGAACGAGGGCAAACCGACTCCCAGGTCATCCTGAACCTGATGACAAGTTGATAACAGGCTGCTGATCCCAGCAAGCCCTTTCCTCTGTCCTGGGGCCTGTGTCACTGTCAGCGATCAGTCCTGGAGTACTCCAGGCACTCTACCCAGCTCATGGGACCGGGCCGCTCAGCCCAGGTCCCCCGGCCTCGGTCTGGCTCTGTGTTCAGTGCCCATTGCAGGGATGCTGACTGCCTCTGACGCTCGCCCCTCGCTGAGGAGAGCGCAGGTGGACCGGCAGGCGTGAAAGTGACGTTGGATTCTCCTGTTTTCAGTTACTTTTGGAAGCTCTCGTTAAGTACTGGGCATGTGCATGAGTTCCGGTTAGCTTTCTCCAAGGTGAACATCGGGGAGCATTTGGAGCCGACCAGGCTGAGCGGGGCACCGAGCTGTGCCGGGCAAGGGAATGTGCGGTGGCGTCACACTCAGCCCGCTGGCTGTCCGCCCTCCGGGGCCTGCCCGCCGCCTCCTGGCACATGGGTCTGGTCTGTGCCACTCGGTGCTTCATAGGCTTTGCTTTCTTTTCTCTCCTACAAATTCTGTTTTCCAAATTCCCCACATGCTGGTGCCTGGGGTCATTTTCTTCTTCTCAAGGTCAAAAGAACAACTTGCCTGTGCTCCTAGAACGGAAGCAGGTCTCTCCTGCCTGACCTGAGTGTTGTGATCTGTGCATTTCCTCTTCCTGCCTGTCAGTGAGGACATGGGCTTGTCCTCGAGGTGCTCTGTGTGCTCCATCTGCACTTTGCTGCCTTTGCTTCTGAAACCTGAGGGCTTTCTAGGGTTCTTTTCTCCTGTTACATTTATTTTGTTGCATCAAAATCGTGTGTCTCTGTCTTCTGCCCCTGAAGGCTGTAGCTCAGCCTAGCCCTCAGGGATGTCTGTGCCCCTGGAGAGCTGCCCGCCCCACCCTGCCTGCAGCCTGGCCGGGGAGGAGGAGGCCCTGGGCAGGGCTTCTGCAGACCCAGCACCCCTTCTGTCCACAGGGGGAGCTGGTGACGGCCTCCAAGGCCATCATTGAGAAGGAGTACCAGCCCCACGTCATCGTGAGCACCACAGGCCCCAACCCCTTCAACACGCTCACTGACCGCGAGCTGGAGGAGTACCGCAGGGAGGTGGAGCGCAAGCACAGGGGCCCCCCAGGTGAGTGCTCACGGCGAGGCCCAGGCGCCAGGGCAGGTTCTGCGTGGGCAGGTCCGCAGGTGAGCGCCTCTGTCCTCCAGGCCTTTGGTTAAGGGCGGAGTGCTCCTCAGCACATGCTTCCTCCCTCCTCACTCAGGCTGGTCCCAGAGGGGGTCCGACTCCCCTGGGAGGGCTCTGGTGCGGGCTCATGGCGGCATCTCACCATGCCCTCTCACCTTCTGCCACCTGCAGAGAGTCTGGACGAGACTGGAGAGCAGAAAGACAGTCCAGAGCCCCCTGCTGCCCCCTGCTCCCCCGTCAAGCTGGAGGAAGGTGAGTCCTAGGCGGGGCGGGCGAGGCTGCCCCAGGGCGGGAGGGCGAATGGCACTGTGTGGATGGGTGTCCACAGCGGGGCTGGGGGAGTGGGCTGCGTGTTCTGTCCAATGGAAGGAGTGGCGGCTGACACTAGTGAGGACGTGTGCCTTTGCGTGGGAACCAGCACAGCACGTGCTGGGTGCTGCTGGGCCCAGCCTCTTGCGCTCCTGTTTGGCCTTGTCCTGGGAAACCTGAGGCCAAACAGGCTTGTTAGTGAGATGTCACGGGTGGGAGGACAGCCTTCAGGGATGGGCACCCACTTCACTGATGATGTCAGTTTTGCCCTCTTTGCACACTTCCTAAACCTTCCTGTGCTCGATGCCACCTCCGGAAACGTCCTCTGTGGTGTCTGAGCTACAGGATGTCACTTGACTGCCATGTTATCAGTCCATGCAGAGCACTGGCCTCCGTCGGCCTCTCAGACCACCCACCGCATGTCTGTGGCGTGGCTTGCGTGTCTGTCCCTCGGTCTTACACATCACGCTTCCCATGTCTGTCGGGAGCCTGTGCCTCTGTGTCCACAAGAATGGCTCGGCCATTCTCCTTACCTGGCGCTGACTGAAAGCGTAGATTCTCTTCCTGTGCTTTTCTCTTCTGTGGCTGCGCGGCAAGCAGGAGGATGTGCTAAGGAGTACCTGTTACCATAGTAAGTACCGCCGGCTTCCTGCGCTTCCTCATTCTGCTTCTTTGTTGCTTACTACGTTTTGTTTTTCGTTGAATCAAAATAAAAACATTGTCTTTCCCCCTCCACCCCCCCTTTTGTACCCAGTCCTTCATTCTGGGCAGTGGCCTTCCCGGAAGGGGTTCAGTCACCTGCGAGCTGCAGTGGGCAGCCTGCCCTCGGGGCTCCCAGGGGCCACACAGCGGTGCTCAGAGCTCTGGGTCTCGTGAGTGCCAGGAGGGCAGACAGTCAGACGAGGCTCAGACAGGTGGGGCTGCCACCTGCTGTATGTGGTTGCATGTGTTTGAACCCCTGCTTAAGCTTTGTGCTTAAGCTTAACTTGAGGGGGCAGAAGAGCGACATTTGGGCTATTTTTAAAATATGTATATTTTTATTGATGTCAGAGAGGAAGGGAGAGGGAGAGAGAGATAGAAACATCAGTGATGAGAGAGAATCATGGATCGGCTGACTCCTGCATGCCCCCCCCACTGGTGATCGAGCCTACAACCTGGGCATGTGCCCTTGACCTGAATCAAACCGGGGACCCTTCAGTCCGCAGGCTGACTCTCTGTCCACTGAGCCACCTCGGCCAGGGCTGTGCTGTTTTTTAGTAGGACAGTTGGTCCAATGATCAAGGTTCCCCTGGGCACTCACAGGCCACCTCTGCCCGCTGTGCAGACATGCCTCGCTTCCCGCTGCCCCAGCCGTGATCCCGGGCAGGCATCTCCCAGGGCCCAGCCCTCAGTGTTTGTCCCCGGCACTCAGCTCGCCTCTCGTTGCCTCCCGAGGTTCGGCTGACTGTTGATGTATGAACAGGTTTGGTGCTCCTAACCTGCCAGTCGCTCGTAACCTCGTAGGCTGTTTTTAGAAAATCTGCTCACCTGGTCTCCCCGACCCCAACCGGGAGATGGGAATCTTCCCCACAGACCAGCCCTCAGGCTCCTGAAGACAAGTGTGCTTTGTTTCCCGATGGTTAAATGGCTTGCTTTTGCCCCTCTCCCTGGCCTGATGGTTCATGTCTCCCTCTAAACTAGGCTCAGTTTATTTGATGCTGATGCACAAGGTCGAGAGTTACTAACTTGTGCGCCCGTAGGCTGCCATGTTTTCCGTGGCTCCCTTGGGGGAAACCAGGTGTGTGGCCCCAAATGTAGGCTTAATTTCAGGGCTACTGAGGTGCCCTAGGGGCCTAGAGCAAACCTCGTCTCAAGGGTGTCAGGAGGACCCTGCACTGAAAATGTCCCCTGCTCGCAGGGCATGCTTCCAGGAGAGGGACCCGGACCTCCCCCCACCCCCCACACACACACCCTCAAGATGGAGCCTGTGTTTGGTACAATGGGCTCCATCCAGCCTTGAAGTAGTGACACGATTTAAAGTTCCTTATCCTTGTCTTGGTAGAAGGCCCTGATGTCCTTACAGTGGCAGTTTCTGTGCAGGGCGCAGCCCACCTTGAGGTCCCTCTCTGAGGGCTGGGCAAGTTGCCCTTTAACCCCGTCTCTCCTACCCGCCCACTAGACCTGGAAGATGCTGTTTTTGGAGACGACAGTGATGCTGCCACCTTTAAGCCCACTCTGCCTGACCTGTCCCCCGATGAGCCTTCAGAAGCGCCTGGCTTCCCGACATTGGACAAGGAGGAGGACGAGGGGCTGGGCGAAGCCCGTGGCCCTTCCAGCCCCGCCAGGCCCTCCACGGTGGCCAGTCCTGAGCCGGCCCCGGCCCCGGCGGCTGAAGAAGCCCCTTCCCCGGCTGCTGAGGGGGCTGCTGCAGACCCAGGCAGCGATGGGTCTCCCGGCAAGTCCCCTTCCAAAAAGAAGAAGAAGTTCCGCACCCCCTCCTTCCTGAAGAAGAGCAAGAAGAAGAGCGACTCCTGAAGGCCCGTCCTGCACACACCGCCGCCGTCTCGTGTTGTCTCCCTGTGTCATGGAATGCAAAGCCCCCTCCGCGTAGCTAGCGCTCCCCACCGCCCAAGCCCGTGCAGACCAGAGCTCACCTCCTGTGCTCGCACAGCCTCCCCTGGCGCCCGGGCCTCACCTCAGGTCCAGGGAGGCTTGGCCCTGTGTCCACCTCTGTGCCCGTCTGTCTGCTCCTCGGGTCCTCCCCTGGGGCGTCCAGGCAGGGTCTGGCTGCACAGTCAGAGGCCCTGCCGGCTCTGGCCTGACCTCTCTTGCTCTCCTTCTGTCGTCCAGTAACCCACGCTCCGTCCCTGCTAGGCTCCCCTCCCCCAGGTCTCAGGTGACTGACTCAGACTCCTGGCTTCCTGCTCAGCGATCTCACTCTGTCCATAAACACACAGCCTTGGTCCTGTGCCAACACCCTGTGCCTGCCGGCGGCCAGGGCGCTGTGGTGGCCTCAGGCGGCGTGGGGACCCCGCAGCAGCCTGGCCTGTACACCCTTGCAACCTATGCACGGTTCCCTGGTCACCCCCGGCAGCACCCTGTCTAGGGCTCAGTCTTATCACTGGGGTCTCTCCAGGCCTGTCCTCGGGAGGGCACCTCAGTGAGGAGGTCTCTCTAGTGTATTGGCAGTTCTGCGTTGCTGTGAACGGGAACAGCGACGCTCGCTGTCGTTTCTCTGGGCCTGCGGCGGTGCCCTGCGCACCGGTGTGGGGCAGGTTTCAGAGCAGGGTCTGCTCTTCCCGGAAGTCAGCCCTGGTGGACCCCGCTGCTCCTGAGCCCGAGCTGGCACTCATGGAGCTACTTGCCCTCGCTCACCTGCACTCACCTCCACCCCCTGGGAGGCAGCAGGGAGCTGCTGGCTGGCAGCTGGCCACGTGGGCTCCTCGAGGGCGCCTGTTCCAGGAGCTGCTGGGTGCCAGCCTGCCCACCCCAGACAGGCCCCTGGGAAGGCGGGAGGGCCGCGGTGGATCTGGAGCTGGACGTGGGCTCAGGTCCCCAAAACCAAGCACCCACGCAGGACGGAGGCCGGCTGCATGGCGCTGACCTCCGCTTGGAGCTAACAGGCGAGCAGCTGCTTCTGTGTCAATTTGTTGCCAAGTGTGTTCCGCCTCCCCACCACCCTCCTTGCGTTAACAGACTCTTCCCTGACCCTCCCTCTACCCCACACATGCAATGACTAATTCACTTTTGTAGTTTCTTTTAACTCTTTGTATCAATCACAACATGAAGTCTAGCCACAGACAGGGACACAGGCTCAGGAGGGCAGGCCCTGTGTCCTTTCTTCATTGTAACATGTTTTACTCACAAATAAAGTTCTTCAAGCTGTATCCTGTCTGAACCTGGGGAGCGGTTTTACATTTTAATCCCTTTTCTTTTTCTTTAAAATAGGACTTCCAGGAGTTTGTCTCTTCCCCAAAGTGTCTTATTTCTGGAGACACCATTTGCCACTTTGGACTGGGAGGACGTTCTACCCCAGAGCTGCCCTGCCCCTCAGCCTGTTCCTCCCTGGGGCTGCTGGGCACGGCCCTCGGACCGCTGAGTCCCGTGTCCTCTCCAGTCAGTGGACCCCGGAGTCAGCCTGGCTGGGGCTGAGCAGGCAGGTGGGGCCACGATCTGTGACGGGGACAGCCCAGCAGAAGGCTCCCTCCTCCTCCATCTGCCAGGTGTCAGCTGCCAGTGCTGACAATCTGGAGGGTCCTGCACCTGACTCACCCCCCTCCCCCACCCCCGTGCAGGAGGGAACCGCGTGTGGTCAGTGGGGCTGCTGCTGTGGGGCCAGGGGCCCCAGGGTGTGGTGGAGGCTGAGGGACGCCGTGTACGGGGAGGAGGCACTTGGTATAAAACAGCTGCTTTATTTTGTCATCCAGACGCCTGGCTGATAGCCTGTTCTCCAAGGAGTAAAAACAAGCCGGAAGCCTGGAAAGATCTGGAGTCCCTGACCCTGCTCTGTGGGCACCAGGCAGGGCCGTCCAGCCAGCAGGAGGAGGGCTGCAGGCCCCGGGATTCCTGTCTGGGCCCCAGGAGGAAGGGAGGAGTCGGGCCAGCAGGCGGGGTGACTTCCTGCCCGGGCTTCTCCGGCCTGGGTGGGGCTGGCTCTGCTACTCGGCCTTGAGTGTCGGTGCTGGAGGTGGCAGGGGCCGCAGGAGGAGGAAGGGGAGCAGGAAGAGCCCGGAGCACACGGTGAAGCAGGCCGGGGCGCCCGCCAGCCAGTACACTGGAGGGAGACAGCCAGGAGATGGCATGGGCCCACCGCACCCGCACCCGCCCCAAGTGCCAGAAGGGAGGAGGCAGGAGCAGATGCAGGCCGCTGAGGGAGGCCCCATCAGGGCCCAGCAGCCCTCGAGGCCTGGCTCCCCAGGGCACATCACGTGCTGTCCCACAGCCTCACCTGAGGCGGCCACCATGGGCCCCAATGCCCTGGCCAGGGCACCCAGGCTCCGCAGCGTCCCCATGACGGTGCCCTTCTGCCCAGGCGAGCCTGTAGGAGAGAAGGGGCCCTCAGGTGCCTGCTGGCTGCTCCCCTTCCCCCCCACCCCCCGTGGCCTTGGTTAGGAAGGGCTTCTCACCGTAGCCGGCGACCACGGAGGACAGACAGGGCACCACGACAGCGGCAGCTGATGGGAGACATTAGCGAGGCACCGTCACCCCAGAGGGGAGAGGGCTCGTGACCTGGAGGGATCTGGCCACCAGCCCCGCCGCGCCCTCTGGCCCTGGCAGGCCCACTCACCGAACGAGTAGAGCAGCAGCCCCAGGCCCAGCACAGGCAGCGAGCGCCCCCAGCCGATGAGGAGGAAGGCGGGGACCAGCAGCAGGATGGCCTGTAGCGGGACACAATGGACCTCAGGCCCCACTCCTGCTGCTTCCAGCAGAGCTCAGGAGACCACCCCCCACCCCCACCAGGGGCGCCCCATACCCGTTTCACAGCTGCAATTTCCCCGCCGGGGCTAATCCGCCGGGCATAGGTGCCCTGGATGGTGGCCATGGTGAGGCCGATGAAGAAAAACATCTTTCCCTGCTGCAGGCTGGGAGGGCGGGAACCTTAGTGCCCCAGCCCTGGTGGCCGGCTGCGCCCCTGCTCTGCCAAGCGGAGCCAGGGGACTCGCTGACAACCCCTGCCCGCCCCAGGTTCCTAGGCTGGGCCCGGGGGATGGGGAGAGGGCAGGGCGTCCATGGGTGGGGTCCCTGTAGGGCCCGCACTCCCACCTGCTGAACTGGAAGCGCTGGTGGGTGAGGAAGCTCAGCGTGTACTCCAGGCCCGAGAATAGGAAGAGGTAGAGGAAGTAGACCAGGCCCAGGCGGCGCAGGTGGCTGAGCCCTGGGGGGCAGCGGGGCAAGGGCATGAGGGGTCCACCGCCCAACAGTAGCCGGCGGAGCTCCACCCTCAGGAGGGGCCACTCCTTACTGTCTCCAGTGGGCGGGTCCTGGCCATGGGCCACAGCGGAGAAGCGCAGCAGGGCCAAGGGACTGAGCAAGTCGGCGGCAGCTCGGAAGCCCAGGGTGAGGGAGGGTGCCTGGAGGGGGCAGAACTGGAGCGGCTACTGGGGGCCTGGGGGGCAGCCCGGGGAGGGACATGACCAGCCGCTTGGCCTCCATCCCACCTACCGGGCCTTAGAGGCAGGGGCTGGGAAGCAGAGAGACCCCAGGAGGCACTGTGTCCCCAAGAGCCTCTGGACACCAGGAGAGGACTGTCCGGCCTCCCCTGGCACCCAGGACCGGCACCTGCGACAGGCTCCCTACATGCCCAGGGAACCGAACCCCTGGGTCCGGGACCTGTAGGTGGTTTCTGGGTTCCTCCGTACCCGCTTCTCTGGGGGCAGTGTCTCTGGCAGGAAGCAGAAGAGAAATAGTAGGTCCGAGACAGCGAAGAGCAGGGCGAGCCAGGGTGCCATCCGCAAAGGGAGGCAGGCGCCCAGCATGGGGCCCAGCGTGAAGCCCAGTGAGAAGGCCACTCCGATGACTGCCTGGGGAGAAGCCACCTGGGTCAGGAGGGCGACCAGGCCCCGGAGCCCCTCCGGGCTCTCGACCCCCAGCCCGTGCACCCACCATGCCTCTGCTTCGGGCGGGCGGAGAGCCCAGGTCGGCAACGATGGCCGTGGAGAGACTGACGTTCCCCTTGCTGATGCCGCCAATCACCCTGGAGGCCAGGAAGGCTGCGAAGCTCTCCGAGGCAGCCCACACAGCGTAAGAGGTGGCCAGACCTGCCTGCCTCGGGGCGGGAGCCAAGGGTAGGCGTGGTCACTTCAGGCCAGGAGTGACGGGGGCCACCAGCACCCCTGGGTCCCTGCCCTGTTCTGCAGCACCCAAGGGCCCTTGTGTCCCCAACGTCCGCTGGGTGGCAGAAACGGCTCTGGGACAGCCGGGCTTAGACACAGGAGCTGCTGGCCCCTCAGGTACCACCCCAGGGGCACCCGTACCAGGGACAGCAGCATCACTGGGCGCCTCCCCAGGCAGTCGGAGACGGCCCCCGTGAGCGGTGCCCAGAGGAACTGCAGGACGGAGAAGATTGAGCCAATCAGACCTGAAGGAGACAGAAGTCAGGGTCACCACACCTCAGTCCCCGTCCCCAAGGGTCTGCTCACCTGGCCCGGCACTCCCAGGCCATGGACCTCAGAGCCAAGGTGGCTATGACCCAGTGGACACAGAGGGAGCAGATGGTACCCAGGAGTAAGGAGGTGTGAGCGAGGACCTGGATGATGGGAGCTCAGGGAGGGAAGATTGGGGGGAGGGGGGGAGCCCAGGAAGATAGGACCAGGGGCTCCCAGCATGGGCCTCAGGGCCACACCTCCGAACAGGACGCTGTTGTATCTCTTCTCTGCGGGCACCCCGATGGCTGCAGCAAACCAGTCCACCCCTCGCTGCCAGGAGCCATAGAGAGGGTCCTGGAGGACAGGAAGCATGAGAGGCGGGGGAGTGGGCACCCACCGTGGGGGTCAGGCTTCGGGATGGAGGGTGAGGAGGGCTCACATGTGCGCGGCCGTGGCTCTCCAGCAGCCCGGGCAGCAGGGGCAGCAGCAGCGTGAAGGCCAGAAGGTCCAGCAGGAGGCCCAGGAAGACCACAGTGACCACGCGGGTCTCGGACGCCGGCTGCTGGCGGATGGGTGGGTGCGGAGTGCAGCTCCCACCAGCTCCCCAGCCCATGATGGAGGCGCTCCGATCCTTCCTGGCCCGTGGGAGAGGGGGGACGGGTCTGCACAGCCCCTCTGGTTACGGCAGCCCAGACGCCTTACCCTACCGAGGGGGAAACTGAGTCCTCCTGCTCCTGTCAGGCCCCCAACACCCTAGTGAGCACCCTAAAGGGAGTGCCTGCCCACCCTGCTGGGGGGGCGCCCATCACCACAGACGGGGTCCTTGGTGCGCCCTCCCCAGACCCCGGGATGCAGCAAACCCGGCAGCTGAGGTTGCGCAAGGAAACCGCAGCCACCGAGGCCAACCGTCCCAAGGGGCCGGGGTGGGGGCATCGCGGGCCCGGGCGGCACCCCGTCCCACGCAGCCGCCCCCGCGTCCTCGTGTGGAGCAGGAAGGGAAACTGAGACCGGGAGGAGGGCGGGACCTCTGTGGCCCGGGGCGGATTCGGGGAGGGGTCCCTGCGCCCGGAGAACACAGCCCGCGCCCACACCGACCCCGCCCGGGCTCGCCTCCTGGGGCCCCGGGTACCCCGCCCGCACCTGCCGCGGCCGCGCGCCGGGGACGAGCAGACGAGCCGACGGACCGCTGGCCAGAGGGATGCGGAAAGGACCGCCAGGCACGCTGCCGGGGGCGGGGCGGGCACAGGCCCCGCCCACTAGACACGCCCCGGAAGTGACGGCCGCTGCTCTCCTTCCGGCGGCGCGGTCCCGGCCGCAGTCGGTCTCTAACTCCGAGTGGCCTCCGCCCGACCCCTGCCTCCCGCGTTCCGGCTGCTGGCGGTCCGGGCGCTCCGCTGCGGGCGGCGACCCCTGAGCCCTGGCCCGACGGCTCCGACTCCGGCCGCGGGGCTCTCCCCGGTCGCGGCCCGAGTCCTTGCCCGGCGCTGGCTGGCGGGGCTGGTTCCCGGCCGCGCGCCGCCAGCCACGGTCCCATCCGCCCCACCGGCTGCCGGAGGGCGACCCTCTCCCCTCAGGGCCTGGGCTCTGGGTCCTCCGCCCGCGGGGCCAGCGCTGGGCCTGGGCGGGCAGCGCGGCCCGAGGGTGTGACCGCCTGGCTCTCGGTGGGACAGTTCCTCCTGCACCGGGCGCGGAGCCGGAAGCCCCAGCGCCGGCCGGTGAGGCGGAAAGGGACGTGCGGACAGACGGCGGGGACCAGACGCCCAGCTGCTCCGCTGGCGGCGGGGGCCCTGACGGGCGCGCCTGGCCGGGCAGCTGGAGCCGCTGTGGACACTGGCGCCGGCCGGGGCCGCTGCCCTTCATCTCCCCAGCCACGCCCCCGTGTGGCCCACCCGCGCTGTAAACACGTGGGCGGGGATGCTAGGCCCTGAAGTCTTCCTCCCAAGCTGACCGGTGATGCAGCCCCGCCCGCCATCAGCCACGCCCCGTATACTGAACGATGCGTGCACTTGAGGGGGGGCGACTCCCTCACCCGGGCCGCCCTCTCCAAGTCGGGGAGCCCCGGGGGTGTCTGCCTGAAGGCAGTCGGTATCCTTCGCCCCGCCCACTGCTGCGCTGGCCCCCCCCCCCCCCCCATGAGCCTGGCTTCTGGCTGAGCTGGAGGGCCCGGCTATAGGGTTAAGCCTCTGACTGACCTGTTGGCAAAGTCACAAACAAGTCCCAGCTTAGAGGGCAGAGTCCTCTTGCCGGGAGCCGGTCCATCTTTGCTGTTTCAAGGGACCTGGCATATGTGGCATACTGTTCTTAATATGTTTGCTCACCTTCTTGGCGCTGTGTTTTAACCAAGGTCACCTCTCTGAGAAAGGTTGTTTCCCCAGGTAGGGATTTTCCCCTGAAGTTAGGGAGGGAATAAAACCTCTTAACTAAGTGCCAGGCGGGTAATTAATCACTTTAACTACGAACAATCATGCTTAAGCTGCATAATCTTTACTCCCTGGAATGGAGATAAGAAACACCCTAACCTTTGGAATAGAGATTGGTAGGATTAGAATCAACTGGTATAAATACAGATGCAACAAGACAACAGGAGTCAGAACCTAGAGAGGCAGACCGAGAGACAGACCCGAGACACAGAACTCAGAACCTACAGTCAGAATTTAAGAGACAGAACTTAAGAGACAGAACTTAGGAGACAGAACTTACACGAAACTTAGAAGACAGAACCTGGCTGGAGATCCTAACCAGAACTTCACTGGAGATCCTGACCAGAACTTGGCTAGAGGAACCTGGCTATGATGATCACCCGATGGCTGCCTCCATGTCAAGAGAACCTGACTAGAACTTGGACAGAACCTGGCTGGAGAACCTAGCGAGGGAACATGGCTACAGAACCTGGCTGGAGATCCTGACAAGAGAACCCAACTATGCTGATGAACTGAACACTGCCTCTGTGCCATTCATTCCTTCTTCGCGGACTCCGTCCACACCTTTGGGGACCCCTGGACCCGCTGGGGTTGGACCCCGGCATCCTCTTAGCATAATTAGGCTGGACCTTAGGTCGCTCCCTGGATCTTATCTGGGAAGCTAATGGGCTGAGGGAGGTGCAGCAAGTGCTGCCAAAACAAGTGAAACGCACAAGAACACTGTAACTATGGTGACCACTACCTTGTTTACCTCTGACTATAAAATAAAGGCTCAGCTTGCCTCTGGATCCCTGTGGCCTCAGCCAGGCACAGGCAGATCCACAGAAACTAAAGAGAGCTATGCTGGTCACCTGAACGCTGTCTCCATGTAAATCATTCTTCGCCGACTCCGTCCACACCTTTGGGAGCCCCTGGACCGCTGGGGCTGGACCCTGGCACTGAGCGATGCCCCCCTGTGGGAGCGCTCTGCCCTCATGGTCAGTGTGTGACATAGCCACAGGTTGGGCGATTTGCCTATTAGCCTTTTATTATATAGGACACCCAAATCACGAAAATAGCAGTTACACTTATGCCTAATACACAGCTGTTCCACCTGCAACAAATGAAAACCCATTAGCTCTTTCCCCAAAGACTCGATGTCACCCCTTAGGTACCTTTGGCTGATATCTCCCCACTGAGCCATGCTCCCCCTTTTGTAGCCTCTGACCTTCATACCTGAGACCGGTCACCTGCCTCAACACTCACGTCAGAGGGCGGGGGGCTGGAGCTAGTGTGTCCCCATCAGAGCGCTAAGAACCGCCCTCGTCGGGGCCTGTGCTGTTCCCCAGCCACAGCCCGTGCGGCAGCCAACAGCACGGCGTCCTGCCTTACTGAGACGCTCCTGGTTAGTGCAGGGCATGGGAGGGCTGCTCTTTGCTGTTTAACTTAGAAGTTTGTGACCTTAACCACAAACTCCATGTCTTCAGCCTCCCAGTGGCTCAGTGCCCAGAACTGAGACGGCCCTGGAGAGCGCCAGGCAGACTGAGGGACTGCCCGTCGTGGTGCTGGCGTTGAGGGTGATTTTTTCCTTCTCCGATTTCTAAACTGTTTGCAAACTTGTTTACTTTATAATTGAAAATATAACTTGTAATGTGAAGGCAAAATGACCGGCCAGATCCTGTCAGTCCCAGCCCGTGACTGACAGTTCGTCTGAACTGGGTGGACCAACTAGTTCGTTCATCAGCACGTGCTCTCGGGGGAGCGCTGCCCCAGGTCCAGAGCGCGTTCAGGAGACGCTGAAACAGGAGCTGAACCCAGGAAAGACATCAGTGTCTCTCTGCCAAGATAAAAACTGTTTATTTTTTGAACTTTTTCCTCTTCAGGGCCTTCCATTCACCCTCCTGCTCAGCGAGGCTGTTGAAAAGCTGCTTCACTTTGCGCTTCCTTTCCGCATCCCTAAGGAGAAAAAGCCCAGTTTGGGATTAGTTTTTGGAGGACGGATGTGCCCCGGGCGAGCAGGGGACACAGCCCGCAGGCTCCCAGCGTCCGCAGCAGTGGCCTCACCGTTCCATGATCTCCGAGAGCTGCATCCGGGCCAGGAACTGGTTGTCCTTGCGGATCTCCCGCACCGCGCCCTTGAACTCCCGCCGGTGCTTGTGGATCAGCCTCTTCCGCTCCTGCTCCTCCTTGGTGCTGCCCTGCTTCCTTCCAAACTCCAGCCTAAGAGCAGAGCCAGCGAGTTGGGCTCACACCTACACCCTGACCCCTTGGGGGCTGGGGTGCCCTACCCACACGCTGACCCGGGCCCTCCATGGCAGGCCCTGCGGAGGCAGCTGCACTCACACTTTGACTAGCCGGGGGGTGAACAGCTTCAGGGGTACAGGCTTGCTCCTCTCGCAGACCAGGGGCTGGTAGCGCCTCTCTTGGGCCTCCATATCGGCCAGCGCACTCCGACACAGCTCCTGCACAGGAACCGTGCTGTGATGGCCGCGGCGGCCTCTCCAGCTCCTCCAGGAGGCTCTGTGGCCTCAGAGGCAGCAGGGGGACCTCCTTCCCTCCCCCAGGCCTTCCCTCATCTGCTAAGGGGTGGGGAACGTCTGGCCTGCGGATCATATGAGAAATCACCTGGTCTGGCCCTGCCAAGGCATTCGGGGAGAATTAATGAAACGTTTGACCAAATAGAGCACCTGGTTTTAAGTTGAAATTGTTGTATGGCCTGGGAATGATGGCCAGATGGCCCTTGGCAGGGGGGAGCCCTGATGGAAGCGTCACCTTGCTGATGGGGGCGGGGCTGCAGACCCGAAGACCGCATGCAGGGCGTCTGACAGGCGTGACAGGCACTTAGGAGGAAGGCAGCCTGTGCTGCCGGCCCCGAGCCCAAGACGGGTTATTCTTTCCCAGAGAAACCTGGCAGCGCCTGGCAGCGCCGCGCCACGGCGGGCACCGAGCAGGACCCAGTCTTTGTGATCCGACGTCACTTTCATTCCAACAGAAGAACCTACAGCCTGCGCTTCCAGGAGTCGGCCGAGCGCTCTAGAAGCCAGCCTGCTGACGTGCGTTCCTTCCTCTTCCCCACGCACAGGTGTGTCCCGGAACTCAGGCTTCCTGCACCGCAGGGCACAGCCACCCCTGCCCGCCTGGAGGTTCGCCTCTGAGGGCCAAACGCCCCGGCTCCGTGGGGACCACGTGCAAGGTACGACGTGCAGTGCCCCCGAGCCCACAGGTCCCCCCTATCCCTTGCCCCCTGGCCTGCCCGAATCCGAAGGGCAGAGCCAGGGTGCGCTTCAACTAAGGGATGGGCCACTGCATCTGCCTCCCGCAGGGTGACAGGATGTCCTCTCGGGTCACTTCCTGGGGGCAGAGACATGACAGCATGCGCGGGGGTGGCCATGCTGCACAACGCAGTCCCCGAGTGAGGAGGCCAGAGTGTGTAGTCCGGGAGGGACGGGTGCCAGGCCCTGGTGGGCAGTGGGCAGTGGGCAGGCAGAAGGGGACGTGACATGACCGTTCTCAGCTTAAACCCCAGGGCAGCCTCCATGCAGCAGCAGTTATTTCTCGGAGTTTCTCAGAACTGACAGCTTCTCATTCGAGTTTCTCCTTTGCAAACACAGTGCCCTTGACTTCTAGGGGTGCAGCCAAGGACCAAAGTGCCTGCTAACCTGCCCCAGTCACAGGATGGGCTGAGCTAGGCCGCGCCCGCATGGGGGAGCCTCACCTGCAGCTCGTGGGGCTGGCTGCTGCCGGCCAGGTGCTGCGCCAGGAGGGCTCTGAGGGGCCGCATGATGTCGTGGAAGGCGGGCAGTGCACCGTACAGGAGCACACAGCGCTTCACCAGAGCCAGACACACGGCCAGGCAGGACAGCCTGCGGGGCGACAGCCAACTTCAGGGCGACAGGCAATGGTTGGGGCAAGACTTCAAGCCAACACTCAACTCTAAACACCCAGCATGGCCGCAGCCAACGAGGTTAGGAGCAGCCATGCCGGGGGAATGCCGTGGCCACCAGGAGCAGGCCCTGGTTTAGGGTTTGAATTACTGTTTACAAGGTCAAGCAGATATATTCGGAAAATAATGCTGTGGGAAGGTTTTTTTCATGGAAATAGTGCCATCAGGACTTGAACAGACATTTTTCTAAAGAGGACATACAGGTGGCCAATAGGCCTGAGAAAGGCGCGCAGCCTCACTCCCCACCAGGGAAACGCAAACCAAGCCACACGAGGCACCGCCTCCCACCGGTTAGGATGGCAGCAGCGGCTACTCAACAACAAAGCCAGCGCCGGCCAGGCCCTAGTGGACCTGGGTCCTCGTGCACTGCTGCTGGGAACGCAGACTGCGCGGCCACTGCGCCAACATGCAGGTTCCTCTAGAGCAGCGGTTCTCAACCTGTGGGCCGCGACCCCTTTGGGGGTCGAACGACCCTTTCACAGGGGTCGCCTAAGACCCTCGGAAAACACACATATAATTACATATTGTTTTTGTGATTAATCACTTTGCTTTCATTATGTTTAGTTTGTAACAATGAAAATACATCCTGCATATCAGATATTTACATGACGATTCATAACAGTAGCAACATTACAGTTATGAAGTAGCCACGAAAATAATTTTATGGTTGGGGGTCACCACAACATGAGGAACTGTATTAAAGGGTCCCGGCATTAGGAAGGTTGAGAACCACTGCTCTAAAAGTTAAAAAAAATAGAATATTTTCTTCTTTCTGATGCTACTGTACGGGGAACTGTTGGCAATTTCCTTTCACACAGGTGATTGTTAGGACAAAAATGCCACTGATTTTTGCAAACTTTGTTAAGTTCAGTTATTAGAGCTGATAGCTTTCTACACATAAGGTCCTGTCACCTGCAGAGATGACGTGGGCCCGCTCAAGGCCCGGGACCTGGGTGGCACTGAGGCCGCACGTACCTGGTGTGGTTAGCCTCCGTCTCGGTCTGGGCGTGCCGTGCGCTTGCCCAGTGGAGGGACAGGCTTCTCCTCTGCCACGTGGCCGTGTCCCCCTCGTCAGACACCACGAGCAACTCCGAGTTCCTCCCCAGAGGTCGGAAAGGGTGCACCAGAGCGTAACCTGGATTCCAAGGGGACGGGACAGAGCGCCTCTGAGTATCAGGCTCACTCTTCACAAACGCACGGGCTGTACCGTGGATCGGGGGACGGCCTTGGCGGGGTGCCAGGCCGTAAAGAACACCCCGAAGACGAATGAACTGGACTGAGAGTGAGAGACGGGTGACAAAGCCGAGGAGGACGAGGGTCTGTTGGAGTGCTGGGTGGGGGCTGCAGAGTCCACCAGGTCAGAGGCTGTCCCACAGGCGCAGGCTCACCCGTCATCACCCAGAAGAGCATCGCGGCAGAGGGAGTAGCCTGCAGGGGAGCCCGGCAAAGCAGGGGTGGCGGGTACACAGAGAGGGGCGAGGGGCCACAGCAGGCACCCCGCGGCCTGGCTGGTGCCCAGCGCACCCTACACGTGCCCTGACCGCAGTCGCTGCCTGGCAGATTCCTGGGGTGTGAGTGTGTCCCGAGCCCTGCCTGCCGGCCCACGGGAGCACGCAGCGTGGCAGCGGGGCAGCCAGGGAGCAGCCACGGGCAGGACCCAGGGCCGTCACTGTGAGGTCAGGAGGGAGAGCGAGAGGACAGTGGGCACCGAGGGCTCTGATAGGACTGAGCGAGGGGCCGGCCGCCGGGCTCCCGGCAGGAGGGAAGCAGCGATGCAGGAAGCCCGGGAGGGAGTGGAGCTGAGCACAGAACAGGACCAATGGGGGCACTTCCTCCTCAGAACACCCCCCCACCCCCCGTCCAGAAGATGGAACCCCGCGGACGCGCTGCCCAGCGGACCTGCAGCGGCGCCCGTGAGCGCGCCAGCACGTGCTTGTTGCCACGTAAAAAAGTAAGATAAAAACCCTGACCGGTGTGGCTCAGTGGACAGAGCGCCGGCCTGCGGACTGAAGGGTCCCAGGTTCGATTCCGGTCAAGGGCATGTACCGGGGTTGCGGGCACATCCCCAGTAGGAGATGTGCAGGAGGCAGCTGATCGATGTTTCTCTCTCATCGATGTTTCTAACTCTCTATCCCTCTCCCTTCCTCTCTGTAAAAAATCAATAAAATATATTAAAAAAAAAAAATCTTCGTTGTGTGTTTTACTTAGTCCCAAATAGGGAAATATTTCAACACATCAACATAAAGCTGAGACTATTTCTGGCTGAGTCGCGGCTGCCTGGGTGAGCCTGACTTAGGGCACGTCTGTCAGACCCGCCACGTGTGGCTTCTGGCCACCGCGGGCAGTGAGCGTCCCGATTTCTTCCACGCCCACACCCGGAACAGGGCGCTACTCTGGGCGGGAGGACTTGCGATGTCTGTCTTCCGCCCCCTCTTCCATACCCCACACTTGCTACAATGAGCATGGCTTCCTTTCAGCGCTTTCAAAGCCCCAGTACAACTCCGGCCACAGCCGTGGCGGCTCACCTGGACCTGGCTGGTTGGGGGTTGCTATGTACAGGATGCCCAGGAGGAAGTTGACCAGCTCGGGTATGAACCTCTGCGATAGGGACACGTAGTCCAGGAACACACAGCACACGAACAGGCCCTTCACCACGTCCGGGAGGGACAGCACGGGGCACTGGCAGAGGGACAGAGCCAGTGACTGGTCAGGACACAGTCCGGACCCTGACCACCTGCTCCCCAGGCGAGCAGGAGTCCACACACCTCCCGGGGCCAGGCAGAGCCTCAGCAGAGCTCTGCCCCTCCCAGTGTGCGGGGCCCGCGTGAGTGCCCAGCCCAGGCCCGACCCGGAAATGCGGGGCCCGCGTGAGTGCCCAGGGCACAGGACCCCCATCAGATGTGAGGCTTCCTCCACGGGAAGGGGGTTTTCTGGGCTCACACCCTCCGTCGCCTCCACGTCTGGGGCTGGAGCCGGTGCTCAGGGAGGGGCTGTGTCTGTCTGACCTCAGCTCCCAGCTCTTCCGCCGGATGCTTTCGGATGAGCTTCGCTCCCACCCGACCCCGAGTGTCCGTGTCCTTGACCCCCTCAGCCATCGGCTTTGGCAGAAGGACATACCTTGGTAAGCAGCTGGCTCAGGCACACCAGAGCGGGCGTCACCACGGGGTGCCAGAGGTCAGAGGTCGGGAACAGCATCCCAGCAATTTTCAAGTAAATGAGCTGGGAAGAAAGTGGAACCACCAAGATTACAGAGCGGGAGACGCCGTTTGAAGTCCTGCCTGTACAGGGGCAGGAGCAAAACAGCTTTGAACCTGGTCAGGGCAGCGACGCCCCGAGGGTCCCGCTGGGCTGCGGGCTCGTGCCAGGGCAGGGCCCCCACAGCAGCTGTCACCCGCCCCCCCACCCAGGCCCCCTGCAGCCGCTGTGCTCTCTGGAACATGGTGGCTGGTGGGGGCGCAGGATGAGGCTGCCTGGCCCCGGAGCCGGCCGGCCTGGGGCATCAGGCCCACGCTGGGCAGAGGTCACAGCTGACGGTGCACGCACGGCCTCTAGGCCTCCGCTCAGGGGAAGCGGCCCCACCCGTTCTTCCCGCGACCACCGCACAGCACACGGGGCAGAAGGACAAGCCCACGCGGCCACACGCAGGGCCTCCTGAGGACGGGGCAGCGTGCCCACTGCACAGCCGAGACCGAGGGCTGCTGGGCGAGGGAGCTGGAGGCTGTTCCCAACGCTCTGCCCTCCTGGGCTCTCGCCGTCCCCAGCTGAGCTCCCACGCCCACCTGCTCGTCTCAGGACAAGTGGCTCTGACCTCAGCCCACGCTAAAGGCAGTATTTCCGGGAAGCTCCCAGGTCTCCCTTCGCATCAGGCGCTAATGACTAACGGAGACTGGAAACGTGCCGAGCAGGCGGAGGCGGGCGTGCAGCATGGCGCCGGTGGGGCTGGAAGGGGCACTGCCCGGCCCGCCGTGTCCCGGGAGGTGGGGAGCCTGTACCATCTCGACAGGAAGCTGCCTCCTGCATACTCCCAATATGCATCTGTTTTGTCTTAGGTGACGACAAGCGGTGACTTTTGGGGACCACGGGCAGGCACACCCCACAGGCTCCCCCGCCACAAGGCACCCAAAGGCATCTGCCCAGGTCTTGCTACTTGGCCCCCACAATACTCCTGGGTAGAAAGAGGCTCCGAGGAGGCAGACGGGGTCTCCCTGGCCAGTGCCCTAAGTACCCCCCAGGGCAGGCGTGGGGAAAGGTAGCTGGGCGGAGGCTCACAGAACTGAGTCGCCAGCAATGCTGTGGACCCTGGCTCAGACGCTTTTTGGGGAGCCTTTTAACACCATGAATAATAAACCACAGGTCTTGTATTTTCAGTTTCTGCTGATCACTGTCATTCCTTTCAACACGAAGTCCAGAAAATGGACTGACGGACTGAGACTCACTAACACTGACACAACCGCCCTCAGCCAGCTCTCCTAGTGGGCGCGGAGGCGGAGCTGGGCGGCCCTCGGCTTGGGGCTCCCTGGAAATCGCTCCTCCCATTGGCCTTAAAACCTCTGCCGTGAAGACTAAACATGCCCCGCTCACACGCAATCTCAGTCCACCGCTAACGGACAACCATCCCCCAGGTCACCGGGCAGGCGGACGGCCTCTGAGCCGTGGAGCCCGAGCCCCACTCACCACATCCAGCCCCGGGAATGCGGCCCGGCCCTTGGCCTCGATGGTCCCTTCCATCTCGTGCATGGCGTCTCGGAGCACAAACCTCACGGACTCGCTCGCAGATTCAGGAAACATCTGGCAGAGGTTGTACAGCTGCCTGTTCATCAGAAACAGGTCCGTGCAGGGCTCCAGCCGGGAAGGCACCCTCCACCCCGGACCTCGCCTGTGCGTCACTGCGACTGAGGCTGGAGCCAGAGCCCGGTGACCCGCCCCCTCCGACGGCTGCCCGGTGGCTCCTGTGCTTGGCTCTGTAACAGCCCCTCTGACCTAGGCTGTTTGCCAGAGGGGAGCACGTTCTATGAGCCCACCGGGCTGACCGGCTACGTGCTTCCTCACAAACTCCTCACCTCACGTCTGAAATGGCAGAGGCCACTAGGCCCCACTCTCACTAACCTCCCACGTGGAAGACCCCAGGCCTGCCCCAGCCACTGCAGGTCACAGGAGCCTGCCCAGCACCACGTGCTCCAAACACCTCAGCCGCCCAAGCAGAGCATGATGGGTCGCTGGAGAACGAAAGCGAGTCAGCCATCGATACCATGAACAGACCCATGTCTGTCGCTCTGAACTGAGGACACGCCCAGCTCTGGGGCAGGAGCAGCAGGTGGCCTGTCACAGGCGCTGTGTCGTGGCTGCACGTGAGTCCCATTTACCAACTAGGTTGACCTTCACACCCCGTCATATATTCTTACGGCTCTAAAGTTGTTCAGCTCAGCGCCCCGCCGCCATTTCTACTCACACAACCAACTTGTCAATCACTCTGAGGTCTGGTGGGTCCTCTGTAGCCAGTTCGCCCACGTATTCCAGAAGGAAGCCGAATAGTTTCTGGGGGACACGGAGGGGAGCAGCTCAGTGCTGACCCAGAACGGACCTGGGCAGACACGCACCGCCCCCTCTGGCTGGCGGGGGGGGGGGGGGGCCTCAGCGTGGCAGCAGGCACCCCACACCCTGTCTCAGAGGGAGGGGGCGTCACCGACTTCCCTGAGGGGCTGGCCAGGCTGCTCAATGGCCACAGGAGGCCAACTCTCGGGTGACCTGAGGGCCCCGGTGGGGGCCTCCTCCAGGCCTGCCCAGGGCTCCTGCCCCGGCCCTCACCTCGGCAGCAGCCACAGGGCCCTGACCCCGCAGCTCGGGGACGGCCCGACGCTCCCGGCACTGACCCCGCTGACCCTGTCTTCACGCACCTCTAACTTGGCCTTGTTCCCCACGGCGAGGCTGGGGTGGTGGCACTTCTGGATCCGCTCCACCACCAGCAGCTGCTCCTCCACCGGCTTCCCCGCCAGCAGGGACCTGAGGTCCTCAGAGGACTCGGGAGCTGCCGAACACATGGCACTCATTGCCCGGACCAGCTCTCGTCTCGGGAACAGACGCAAAACCCGAACTCGGCGTAAGCGGCACTGCTCCCCTCGCGACCGCGAGAGACAGCGGAACATGCCCTTCGCTGCGTGTGGTCACATCACAAGCCCCCGTGCGTCTGGGCAAGGAGGGAGCCACCACCTGAGAACAGGCACCGCGAGGAAGCGGCCTGCGCTCTGCTCCGCGAGGAATCGCCTCCATCCCCGTGCGCCGTGAGCCAAGCCCACAGAGGGCGGAAGGAGCCACGTGAGCATAGCCGTGGCTCACACCTGCTGGAGCCACTGCCACGGAGCTGGCCTCACGGTGAGCCCACCGTCCCTGGAAATGACCTACAGTCACAGGACAAGGTGGGACTGCTGACCAGAGTGGACGACTCTTCTGTGTCCTGAGGGACACTGGCCTGTCTGATGCAGCTCAGCGGCCCCTCCCTGGTAACCCCCTGGTCCCCCAGGCCTGCCCACAGAAGGCTGACACTTAACAATAGCACGAAGACACTTCTCCAGAAAGGTGTGTCTGCTGCATCCTGTGTGTGGCCATGTAACAAAGGCCCCCACGGTGCCAGGACCTGGGTCAGGCCCCAGGCAACACTGGACAGACAGGAGGAGGATCATGCCCGCTCGCCAGTGAGGCTGCAGCCAGCACAAATCCAGGTCTCCACGCGCCCAGAGAGCATGCTCGCCCCGCCCCCTCCCACAGCCTCAGCGAGGCAGACTGACCGCCAGGTTGGACTTGGCCCCGAGACCCAGGGAACATGACAGTTTGCTACCTGCAAACGTGTAGGGCAGCTCAGTCCTGGCGGCGTCCCGAGCTTCCTGACCACGGCCTGTTGCCCTCCCCCCAGGCGGTGGCCGCGGCTCCTGCTCTGGCTGCTCGCTCTCCTCCTCGCTCTCCACACTGCATTCCAGGTCGGAGTGGCTGTCGGAGCCGCCGCTGTCCTCTGCATCCTCCTCGCCCTCCTCCTCCTCCTCCTCCTCCTCGTCCCCACCGTTACTGGCTTCCCCGCTTTGCGCTTCCTGGACGTTCATCTTTCCGTCCTGGGAACAGGATACGGAACCCACAGGCGTTGACGACCCAGGGACCGTGGTCGGAGTACTTGTTAGCAACCGAGGGAAAGCAAAAGGAGATCCGAGAGAGGGCATCGCCACGCGATCATCTGCCCAGTCTCGGTGCCTGGACACCGTGAGCACGCAAGCACAGAGCTGCAGGGAGGCGCGTGGGGAGATTTACAGTTTCCACCTGAGATAAACCAAGGAAGTGAGGAACCCAGTGTGCCCTCTTCCGCTAAAGGAGAAAGGGAAGGCCGCGCCTTACTTTGTAGGAGAGCAGACGCCGGTCATCCTTGTCCAGCACGAATCCGTCGTTTAAGTCGTCTGCAGACACGTGTGCAGGCCCCTTGCTGTCCTGGTCCTCGCTCGTGCCCAGCATCCTCCGCACCCTCTCTGCCTGCACGGGAGAGGTCACGTGTGGGGCCCACAGGGAGGGCAGCAGGGTGTCATCTGAACTTTTTACTTTCATAATTAGGAAAAGATCTTTAAAAAGGCACTTATAGTAAAACACACAAACTTTAAAGAGACTAAAAAGGTCCCACGGATTCCAGGAGCAGCGCGTCCCCCTTCCAGAATGAGGCGGGAGGCCTGACAGGAGGGTCCCCGCCCCGCCCCCAGCGTCCCGCACCTCCAGGCGCCGGAGCCGCTCCTGCTCCTCCCTGGCCAGCTCCTCCTCCGTCTTCATCCGGTCCGAGGGCTGCGCCTTCATCTCGAAGCCCAGCTCCCGCACCGCCCGGTCGTAGGCGTCAGGCTGGCAGAGAGAAGGGTTCATCGCTGGTCTCCCTTTCAGGAGCAAAGAGCTGCCGGGCCGCTCCCTGCACCATCGAGGCTGATGCCACCACGGGCGCGGCCGCGGCCTGCTCTCCCTGAGGCCTGCTCTCCCTGACGTCAGGTATCAGGTCACCTGAGAACCGTCACCAGAAAGGAGCCCAGGACGCCTGCCCGGCCCCGCGCCCACCTGGGGTTTCTCCTGGCGTCCGCTCTGGGCCTGGGGCGCCCTGCGGGCCAGGAGGCTCTGGATCTCCCTCCAGTCGCGGTCCAGCTTCTCCGTGAGCTCCAGGGCATCTTCCCGCTGGGCCTGCCTCTCCCGCTGGAGGAAGAGCAGAGGCATCACTGGGGTGCCCTCCGCCCTCCCCCCCCCCACCCACGTGTCAGCAGGAGAAGGGGCCACGGGCGCTCAGCACTGGTTTCCTGCCATGAGCTGCTCGCTGCTGGGAAACGCCAGTGATGTTCTGCAAATCCTGCCACAGGTCCAAATACTGAAGCCAACCCCGCAACCCAACACCCATCACAGCCAGCCCCCTGCAGTCGGTGCTCAGAAAGCAGCCGCCCAGCCCGCAGAACCCCAGAACCCCGCGCCGGAGGAGCGCCTCCCGACCGAGCGGCGCACCTTCTCTTGCTTGGACTTGGCGATGAGCTCCTCGATGAGCTCTTTGTGGGACCTGGGCCTCGCCGCCTCCGGGCCTGGCTGCTGGGCGGGCTTCTCACGAGGGAGCGCGCCGCCTCCGAAATGGGCCTCCGTCAGCTCGGCTGCAGAGCAGAAGCGGAGCTGTGACGCCCCCGTCTCCCCAGGCGCTCACACCTGGCGCTCACGGGGGACGAGGCACTGGTCGCTCTAAGCGCCCGGCGACAGTGAACTAGGGTGACGTTCACATAAGGCAGGGCACTGCCCTGGCCCGTTTGGCTCAGTGGACAGAGCGTCAGCCCTGGACTGAAGGGTCCTGGGTTCGATTCCTGGGTTGCAGGCTGGATCCCTGGCTCCGGCTGGGGCAAGTGTGGGAGGCAACCAATCGGTGTTTCTCTCACATCGATGTTTCTCTCTCTGTCTCTCCCCTCCCTTCCACTCTCTCTGAAAATCAATGGAAAAATATCCTTGGGGCGCCCTGGCCCGTTTGGCTCAGTGGACAGAGTGTCAGCCCTGGGACTGAAGGGTCCTGGGTTCGATTCCAGTCAAGGGCATGTACCTTAGTTGGTTGCGGGCACAACCCCAGTAGGGGGTGTGCAGGAGGCAGCTGATTGATGTTTCTCTCTCATTGATGTTTCTAACTCTCTATCTCTCTCCCTTCCTCTCTGTAAAAAATCAATAAAACATATTAAAAAAAATAATAAAAAAATAAAAATCAAGAAAAAAAAATCCTCGGGGAAGAATTAGCAACAAGAAGACAGGGTACTGACGTGTTTCTCCGCCTCCAGGAGCTCTGCCTGCCTCACCTACTGCCCCCTGCCCCTGCCGCCCACCTTCTGTGGCTCTCGGGGAAAGCATGAGACAGCCGTTCCATGTAGAATTTCTCCGGAGCTTTATGGTCAGCGACACTTCTATCCAGCCCTTTCCAAGGCGCCCAGGCCAGGCTAGTGGTGAGCAGACGGCTGTCCCTGCTCCTGCCCTTACCGGACAGCGTTCCTCGCTCCTCAGTGTCGCTGTCACTGTCGACAACGTCGTTCAGCTTTTCGATGTCGGCCAAGGACTGGCCGTAGTGAGTTAATTCTTCATCTTCGTTGAGGTTGTAGATGTTTCTTTTTTCATGTTGTCGCTGACAGAAGAGGAAGAGAGTCAGTTTCCTAAAATGCCCACATCCATTTAACAACAAAACCCGTTATTTTTCTGCTACTTGTGCAGCGTGTCAGCGTCGCCTCAGCAGCTTTAGGTTATTCTGCGCCATCTGAGCAGCGGTTCAGATTCAAGCGGAACCCCAGGTCAGTCAGTCAGCGGGTCAGGCACGTCCCGCGGCCCTGTCCACCCACCCGAGCTGGAGCCAGCGCTTCAGTGAAAACTCGAGGACACAGCCCTGCCGAGCCCTCTGGCTGCCGGATTAATCCACCAGCGTGTCTGCAGCCGGCCCTTCCCCTCCAGCCCCGCCAGACTGGGCCCAGGACTCAGGACCCACCCTCGGCACCAGCAGGCAAGTGCCCGCACGAGCACAGATGAACGTACAGGAGACCCCACTGCCTCCATACCTGCTGCTCCAGAGCGAACCGCCGCATCATCTTCTCCTCCGCGCTGATGTGGCTGTTGTACTCGCCGAAGCGCTTGTCTATGAACACGTTGGACTTGTCCCGCTCCTTGTACTCCTTCAGCAAAGTCTGCGTGCGCTGGAAACAGAGCATCTATCACGTTTGGCGAGCTCGGACCCCAAAGGGGAGATGCTCCCCAGGGGACCCCACGGCGGCTCTCATGCATCGGAAGGTGACACTGCCACTGGCCATTCTGTGTCCTCGAGGCCATTGACACCAACAGCCCAATAACAGGGCCAATCGGGGGCTGTTGCTCCTCAAGGGAGGCCGCAGGCCTGCTCGGACCCCAGGCGACCCTGCAGGACGCGCCCGATACTGAGGCTTAGGGAGAAGGCAGAGCCGAGCACTCACAGGTCACCGTCAGGCTCAGAAGCTGGAGGAGCGGAGGCCCCAGCTGAGAGGAAGGGAAATTCGCAACAAGGAGCTGACAGGAAGCCACGGGTCAAGTCTGACGCGTGACCAGTGACGGCACAGACCGTGGCAGCATCTTTCCTCCTCGCTTGTTACATACACACGTTTATTTGTATATCAGTCAATCCTGTTATTCGCGTGTCCGTAGTTTGCAAGTCTGCCTTCTTGCTAAGGTTTATTTGTAACCTCAAGCCAATACGTGCAGCACCTCTGTGGTCACTCATTGACACGTGCACGCGGCCTAGGACGTGCAGCCAAGAGCGTGGACACCAAATCCCATGAGCTCCACGTCCAGCTGGGGCGCAGGCAGCCAAGCTCTCCGCCCGGCCCCGGCTGTGACCGGGAGAAGGGTGGTCCTGACTCAGGCTGTCAGCTACTGCTGTGTAGTGTTAAGCACTGAGTCTGGGTTGGGTCCCAGCTACAGGCCTCCTTGTCCGGACAGCCCTTCACTTCCCAGGGACCATCACACACTCCAGCCTCCCTCGCCGGCCACTGACCCCTCCGCACAAATCATGACCTAACTCAACCGGACAGCCGGCGTCCCGCCACACAGCTGAGCCCTGGACCTCACGCTTCGGGACACTCCACTCTACGGGCGGCCACTGTGAGCCCCGAAGCACTAAGTCTGGTTCCCTCTAGTACTTGCGTTTGTCTTGTGGGCCAAGCCCTGGGGGATTCGGAGGAAGCAGGAGTGCCCCTCAGGCCACCTGCCCCCGGCAGAGGAGGGAGAAGAGCCTGCCAGGGGCTAGAGGCGTGAGCACCCCTCCTGTCTGGCTCAGGGGGCCTGGGTATGGATCAGAGCGGTGGCCTGGGCTGACCTTTGGGAGATTTGGGGGATAAAACAGGCCTTTTTGGACAAATTGAGTTGCAAAAGGCAAAACAAGGACAATAGGTCGGGTCCAGATTGTGCAGGCGCCTGGGAGTGACGAGCTGAGAGGTGTGAGCGCGCAGCCCACTCCGTCCTCACAGCCACCATGAGGCTGTCAGCGCCCCACTTCAGAAGTAAGGAGACTGAGGCGCAGGTGAACACAAACGTGTCGGTCGGAACCCACACGCTCGTCCCCAACGCCTGCCCGGGGTGTGCCTGGGGACCGTGACTCCGTGGGAGTCTAGCCTACTGTTCCCACTGCCAGCCCCTTCAGTGGGGTGACATCGCGTTCAAACAGAAGACACTGGATCGCGCTGTGACGGAACACAGACCACGTGCCCCCGAAGGCAGAGGCCGAGTCCTCGTGCATCTGTATCTCCCCGGCGGGCAGAACAGAACGGAAAGGTCAGTGCTGGCGGCGCTAAGGCTGCCGGCCTTGGAGCTGAGTGCCAGCCCCAGCCCCTCGAAATCGTAGGTGCGAGGGAACTCACTGTCCCCTGGGCCTTTCCCACCGGCCTACTCACTGCCTCCGCCGAACAGGGATCCTGTTCAACAGGCCGGTGACCGGCCCGGTCCGGAACCACAGGGCGCCGGGGCACTGGCGGCGGGCAGACGGGGCAGGCCTGAGAGCCGCGGCCCTTGCCCCAGGGGCCGCATCCGCTCACCGGCAAGAGAGACACTCACTCACCGGACGCTACTGAGCACCCTGTGTGGCCCCCTGTCCTGTGAAGGAAAGGGTCCCTGGGCCCCACACACAGAGCGCAGTCTGAACGGGGAGAGGCCAGCACAGAGGGAGCTGGAAAAGGGGTCGCGCGGGTGCTGGGTCTGAAGGAGGGGCAGTGTCCAGGGGGAGGTCAGCCGGCCCAGCACACGCAGAGGCACCAAGAGAAACGCGGTCTAACGTAGAGGACAAGGGCACTGGACACGTCCAGCTGCGCCCGGCGCCGTCCCAAGGACGGTCAATGTACACATTCGATCCTCCCAGCTGCCCAGGGTGCTTACAGACGGGGAAACTGAGGCACAGAGAAAGAGCCAGCGTGCCCAAGGCCGCGGCAGGCCAGCCAGCGTGTGGCGCCGGCACCGCAGGCCGGCTCCGATCGGTGCTGCTCCGGGGAGAGGGTGGGAAATCCCGGGGGCCCCGGCGGGGTGGGGGTCCCCGGCAGGCGCGCCGCGCTCCCGAGTGAACCCGCGGGGCCAGGCGCCATCCCTGCCTGCACCCCAGGGCCACCGCCCTTACCTTCTGGATGGCCCGCGCGCGCGACACCCCGGGCAGCCCCACGTCGTGGCGCGTCTTCCTGCCCAGAACCTGGAACTTCTGCCTGTTGACTTTTACTTCGAACGGGTTGGGGTTGGGCCTGGCCCGGCCGCCCCGCGCTCCCGCCGGGGCTCCCGGGGCCTTGGGGCGCGCCCCGGTCGCCCTGGCCTTCCCCATGGCCAACTCTCGCCGCACCCCAAGGCAGCGGCTCGACTCCGCACGGCCTGGCCGACCCGGAGGAGGCGAGCCCACGGCCCGGCACAGCCGGCGGAGAGCGGGTCCCTGCGCAGACACGTGCCGGGATCAGGGAGCCGTCCCCGCCTCGGTGTCGCGATAACTGAGCCGGGGACTGAGAGACACACCCGGCTCAGCCTACTCTCCAGTAGGCGGAGCGACTACAACTCCCAGCGGGCCACGCTCTTCCGGCGCGCCGCTTCCGCTCTGCGCGGGGACTTCTGGGAGCCGTAGTGCCCCGCGGGGCGCCGCAGCCGCCTCGGTGGGGGCGAAGGGGCGCTGGAGCTCCGCCCTCTGGGAGCCGTTAGCGAGAGCCGGCCGCGCTGCGGGCAGGAGGCGGCGGCGGCGGCTGTAGCCGTCGCCGCCGGGGGCGGCCCTGCTGGGAGCCTTTCCCTGGGGTCGGGCTCGGTGGAGACCCCGGGCCCTGAGGAGAGCTACGCGCGCGAAACAGGGGTGATGGGACCGAGAGCGCGGGCGGCGGCGCGGCGGTGGTGACCGCGAAGAAGCCCGGAGGCCAGCCGCGCCCCGTCCCCGTCCCGGTCCCCGCCGGCGCCCCGGGCCGGCGGCAGCAGCGTTCGCAGCGGCGGCGGCGTCGCGGCAAGCGGGCCCGGGGGCGGCGGCGCGGGTGGTGGCCGTGGCGGCGGAGCAGCTCTTCCCGGCCGCGTGCGGGGCCCGGCAGGAGCTTCGCGGAGGCCCCCGGCCCGCGTCCTCGAGCCCGCGCAGCCCGGCTGCGGCAGCAGCGAAGGCGCCCCCGGCGGCGACGGTCCATGGAGCTGGAGAACCTCGTGGCGAACTCGCTGCTGCTGAAGGCGCGCCTCGGTGGGTGCCCCGCGGGCCCGGCCGGAGGGGGCGGGCGGGGCGGGCGCCGGCGAAGCCGCGGAGCACCGCCGGGCGGGACCGGGCGAGGGTTGGCAGACCCACGTTTTACCAGCTGCGGGCTGTGGGTGAGCGCCGGCGTCCGGGTGCCGCCGCGGGTCCTGTCTCAGGCCGCCCAGGACCCGGAGCCGGACGCGGCTTCTTCCGGGCAGGTGTCCGCCGAGGGCGCCTCGCCGGCGGGGTGATGCACCGGAGGTGGGGGTGTGTGGGTGATGCACCGGGGGTGGTGGGGTGTGGGTGATGCACCGGGGGTGGGGGGGTGTGGGTGATGCACCGGGGGTGGTGGGGTGGGGGTGTGTGGGTGATGCACCGGGGTGGTGGGGTGGGGGTGTGGGTGATGCACTGGGGGTGGGGGCGTGGGGGTGTGTGTGGGTGACGCACCGGGCGGGGAGGGCGGGTGATGCACTGGGGGTGGGGGTAGGGGTGATGCACGGGGGGGTTGTGATGCACCGGGGGTGGGGGTAGGGGGTGATGCACGGGGGGGGTTGTGATGCACCGGGGGTGGGGGGTAGGGGGTGATGCACCGGGGGTGGGGGGGTGTGGGTGATGCACCGGGGGTGGGAGTGGATTAACGCGAGGGAGACGGAGCGCGGCTGTGTCCGAGCTGAGCCCCCTCCCACTCGTGAGGATCCCACGAAGCGGTTTCCTGTGAAAGGCCGCCGCCAGCGTGGCTTTCGGGTTCAAAGGCTTGGAGAAAGCTGACGCACAAACTGACACACAAGACGAAATGTTAATTTTGAAATGATGGGGGAGCCAGGGGAAGACTGGCTGGAGAAGTCAAGCCCCGCCGAGCCTCCGCCCCGCTCCTTGTATTCCCTAGGACACACGACTGCCCTTAGGGCGCGGACAGACAGCTGTGGCCTAGCGATCGGTGACATGGCCCGGTTGGGGGTGTGCTGAGGCCATTGAGTCAGCGGCAGGTGATAAAATGCAAATCTTCCCCGTGTGAATAGCAGGGGTCCGGCCAGCCTTCTGCCGGGCTCCTCGCGTTTATATGAATTACTGTTGATCTTGGTTTCCAGCGGTTTCCCAGCCTTCGGAGACGCCCAGCCCTAACGTGGGACGGGGATTCCCGCAGCAGCGGCGAGCGGGAAGGCGGGTCCCGGGGCGGGGAGGGAGGCTCGCGCCCACCCGGTTCCTGCAGGTGGAAGCGGGGCCGCCTGCTCGGCCGTGGGCGCCGCCGGGAGGGCTTGGAGCGGCGGAGCCGGTGGCGGAGGCGGCACTCCCAGCGCCACACGGTCAGCGAGCGGTCGCCCAGCGTGGCGTCGGGCCGCCGCAGGCCGCCTGTGCCCGGTGGGACTCCGGAGCGGAGTGCGTGCTGCTGGGGCTGCGGGACGGAGGCGGTAGCGCTCCAGCCCGGGGCAGCCCGCGCTCGGGGTGCGCCGGGACGGCCTTCCGTCCCCGAGCAGTAGCCGCCCGCGGCCAGGCGGCTCTCGGACCACGGGTCGCCCGCCATGGCGGCCGCTGAGAGCGTCCAGGGTGGACACGGGAAGGCCTGCTGGGCGCTGCGTGTGCAGTGGTCCCCGGTGCACCCGCCTGCTGGCTTAGAGGGGAGGGAGCGCTGGCTCGGAGCGCCGCAAGTCCTCGTATGTGGGTTGGGAATGGCCCTGTCACTTTCTAGATTCACTTCCAATGAAACCAGCCTCTCTCTTTTTGGTCCCAAACCGAACGTTTGTTAGTCTCCTTTCAGGGCGGCGGGACTGGACTTACCGGGTCCATCACTTTGTCGGTGATGTAACTGTCCACCATGCTGTCCGCGGAAACAGGATACCGGCGGGGCAAAAGCAGGGTTACAGTTGTGAGCACGTGAAACAGTTTATTCGTGTGCGATTATCAATTATTTGTTACTTTACATGCAAGCAACGTAAACCTACTTTTGCCCCGCCCTGGATTGAATGTAACGGAAATATTCATGTTGGCAAATGATGTTGCATTGAAGGAGTTGTTTTTGTGCCATTATGCCAGGCACACTAGGAAGTATGAAATAATCATACTGCTAATAAAAGACAAAAATCATTCTCTAAAAAAATGTTAGGGTTTTGTGTATGTAATACATTTGTTACACAATTTACCACCTTTAATTGGGGTTAGCTTGCTGCTGGGGTCCAGCTGATCGGGACTGGGTGAGAGGGGCTGGACGCGCCCTGGAGCTGTCCCGTGGTCCCTCCCCAGCACCTGATCTTGCACAGGTGGGGTCCCTCCGCCTGGCCTGCGCCCTCTTGCAATCGGGATCCCTCTGGGGATGTCCGAGAGCCAATTTCGGCCCACTCCCTTCAGGCCAGGCGAGGGACCCCACTGGGGCATAAATCCGTGCACTGGCCCTCTCGTGTGTGTGTTAGCCAACATTTTTTGTTTCCTTCATTGCACTTAATTTGTTCCCACGATTGGAGCTACATAATGCATTTTGTTGTAGAAATGAACAGCTTTGGTTTTCATTCGGGCACATTACAGTACGTAATGCTTTCAATTCCAACCTTTTATGCAGTGGGCGCTTCGTGCTTTTTTCCTACTTCAGTTGTTTCTGCCCTTTGGGTTCCAGTTTACCTTCCTCCTCTTCTTGTAGCTTTCTTCCAGCCTGGAGACACTGTCCTTTGGGAATGGGGGGTTCTTAACACAATGTAGTCAATGATTCTTTGTTAGGCTAAATTGTAATCTGTATAAGGGCAGGGCATAGCTTGTATCTGTATTTTGTATCCCTGTCAGTGCTAGCCATTTAATTGGTAATTAGTGAGCAATTGGAGAGGAAGGGGGTGATTTGTTATTTTGTTAAATTCAAGAAAAAGAAGGTGACAGTACAACCCCTTAGTGCAGCATGGCCCCCTCTGTCTAGTGTCATTACTTGGGTTCAAACCCCAGCTTCTCTGTTTATTAGCTATAACTGCTTTAGGCAAATTATTATTTTTAAAATGTTTTTATTGATTTCAGAGAGGAAGGGAGAGGGAGAGAAAGGTAGAAACATCAATGATGAGCCCTAGTGGGTATGGCTAAGTGGATAGAGTGTTGGCCCACGGACCAAAGTGTCCCGAGTTCGATTCCAGTCAAGGGCATGTACCTCGGTTGCAGGCTCAATCCCCAGCCCTGATCGGGGGCATGCAGGAGGCAACCAATCAATGTGTCTCTCTCACATCCATGTTTCTGTGTATCTCTCCCCCTCCCACTCTCTCTACAAAGCAATGGAAAAATAGCCTTGGGTCAGGATTAACAAACAAACAAAACAAAAAACATCAGTGATGAGAGAGAATCGATTGGCTCTCTTCTGCCCGTCCCTCACTGGGGAAGGAGTCCACAACCAGGCATGTGCCCTGACCGGGAATTGAACAAGACTTGCTCAACCACTGAGCAATACTGGCAAGGCACATTATTTCACATATCTGTGCCTTAGTTTTCTCACCTGTAAAATTAGGGCTGTGATGAGCACAGCAACGGTGTATCTCATAGGGTTGGTGGGAGGATTTAGTGAGCGTAGATTTGTGAAACTTCTAGAAAAGTATCTGGCTTATAATAAATGCCATTAGTGGAAATAATTGTTATAATTAGATATTTCTGACCATTTAAAAAGTGCCTCTTTCCCCCCCAAATTTAGGAGGATATGGCAAAAAAAGTGGCCGTAGTAAAAAATGGAGGGAGATGCTGAAGCTGCCCCCTGTTAGCCAGTGCAACGAGCTTAGACAGTCCATGGGTGAGTAAACGGCTCCGCTGTGTCTGCGGCGCATCTGGCATGGCATCGCTTCTTAGGTGTTGTGTCTTGAGTTCCTTTCTTGTTTCAAAAATTATACAGCACATGCTTCTATCTTCATGGTTCTTCCCGGGGAAATAAACCTGTAGGTTTCCTAATGGGAGTTACGAAGTGTATGGCTGGAGAAGTGACAGTGTTAGCTGTTTCTCAGCCTCTTTCCACACCCAGTTCTCTGTGCATGTGGACAGAATGACTGATGATAACTTCAGGGAAGGATTAGCCAGATGGAGGGTGACCCGTCCATTCCTGGACCCCTGCAGCTGTGAGGAGTGAGTTAGCGACAGCCCTGATGGGCGCACAGGAAGTCAGATGTGCACGCTGTCTACAGGGCAGTCATCATTGTATTTTTTAAAAGATGCGTTTTTCAGTTCAAAGGGTATATGCATTCAAAATTTTGATGTTGCCAAATTACTCTTCAGAGAAGTTGTATCAACTTACTTCCTGCCAACAATATATTACAAGGTTCCTTTGCCTGTGACCTTGTTAACATTAAAGTAATGATATTGTTTTCAGTATTTTTAATAAAGATAAACAAACTATAATTTGAAAATAGTCTCGTTTTATTTATGGATGGGGTTGAGCATTTTCATGAAGTTTTTAAAATATTTTGCTTTTTCTAACTCATTTGTAAAGGCTCTTTTTGTATGAAAGGACCTTATCTTTAGATATTCAAATGTGAATATATTTTATATATCTGCTTTTTGGCATACAGTATGTTTTCCCATATAGAAGTTTTAATTTTTTATGTAGACAAATATATCAATTTTCTTAGTTTTTGTACTTAGTCTTGTGCTTAGGGAAGACACCAAAGATTAACTTTTAAAAAAAATCAATCCAGCCCTAACCGGTTTGGCTCAGTGGATAGAGCGTCAGCCTGCGGACTGAAAGGTCCCAGGTTCGATTCCGTCAAGGGCATGTACCTTGGTTGTGGACACATCCCCAGTAGGGGGTGTGCAGGAGGCAGCTGATCGATGTTTCTCTCTCATCGATGTTTCTAACTCTCTATCCCTCTCCCTTCCTCTCTGTAAAAAATTAATAAAATATATATATTTTAAAAAATCAATCCATCTTTTCTTTAGTATTATAGTTCCTTTTTAAAGAAAGTTTAGATATTTTAACTATCAAAAATAATTTCAGCACTAGATGGTTTGGCTCAGTGGATAGAGTGTCGGCCTGTGGACTGGAGGGTCCCAGGTTCGATTCCAGTCAAAGGCACATGCCCGGGTTGTGGGCTTGATCTCAGTAGGGGGTGTGCAGGAGGCAACCGATCAATGATTCTCTCTCCTTGATGTTTCTATCTCTCTCATTGATGTTTCTATCCCTTCCTCTCTGAAATCAATAAAAATATTTTAAAAAGTAATAAAATAATTTCAGACAGTATAAAGAAGGTAGTTCCCCCCAAGACCTACCTATCCAGTTGTTTCAGCCTCATTATGTGTTTACAATGGCAGCTTTATTGAGATGTGATTAACATGGCATACCGTTTACCTACTTAAAGTGCACCATTCAGTGGTTTTTTAGCTATGGAGTTGTGCAACCATTCCCACAATCAAGTTTACCTTTTTATCACCTCAAAGAGAAGCCCCATACCCATTGGGATCACTCCCCATTCCCTCCCCCTTCAGTCCTAGGCAGCCACTAATCTGCTCTCTGGATTTGCCTTTTCTGGATATTTCATGTAAATGGAAACCATGTACTAAGTGATCTTTTATGACTGGTTTCTTTAACACATTTTCAAGGCCATTCATGCTGTAGCATGAATCAGTACTTAATTCACTTTTGTTGGCAAGTAATAGTCTGTTGTGAGGATATATTGCATTTTATTTATTCATCAGTTAATAGACATTGAATTGTTTTTATTTTTATGTCTATATATATAAAAGGCTAATATGCAAAGCGTCCCCTCGCGAGTTTGATTGCTCGCTGTGATGTGTGCTGACCACCGGGGGTGGTGTGGAAAAGGGTAGGTGACTGGTGGCAGTGGCGGAGCAGCGAGGGAAGGAGGAGGCAGGGCGGTGGGGAACCTGATTGACCTGGATCACTGGCCAGGCCTAGGGACCATTCCCATGCACGAATTTCGTGCACCAGGCCTCTCGTTATGAGTAACATTGCTACAAACATTTACGTACAAGTTTTTTATTGTGGTGAGAAATACTAAGATTACCATTTTAACCATTTTAACGTAAAATTCAGGGGCATTAATGTGGACAGCACATGTTAATTTGGATTTTGGTCACATCTGTTGGTGGGCATTGGGGACGTTTCTGCCTTTGGGCTGTTGTGAGTAAGCTGCTGGGAACGTTGGTGTGCTATGGAGACATTCGTCTGAGTCCCTGCTTTCACTTTCTTTTGTGTATATACTCAGGGTTAGAATTGCTGAGCGGTAGGGAATTCTGTTTGACTTTCCGGGAAGTGCCACATTTTTCCAAAGTGCTGCACCCTTTACATCCCACAGCAGTGTATGGGGATTCCAATTTCTTTACATCCTCACCAGCACTTTTTATTTTCCTTTTTGTTTGCACTGCAGCCGGCCGGGTGGGTGGGAAGTGGTATCTCATTGTGTTTTGCTTTGTAGTTCCCAAGACGAACGATGTTGAGCATCTTTTTATGTGCTTATTGGCCACTTATATGTTTTCTTGGAGAAATGTCTGTTAAAATTCTTTGCCCATTTTTAGTCATGGCCATTGTTGCTCAGTGGTTGGAGCATTGGCCTGAGCACTGAAGGGTTGTGGGTTCAGTTCTCAGTCAAGGGCACTGCCTCGGTTGCATGTTCACGCCCCGCCCCTCCTCCCTTTGGGGGGGGGGGGTATGCGGAAGGCCATCGAAGGACGTGTTTCTCTCATGGTGATGTTTTTCTCTCTCTACCCTTCCCTCCCTTCCACTCTGAAAAATCAACCCATGGGTAAGCATTTAACAACAGCTTCCTTGCCTGTATTTAAATGGGGCCGTCTGTTCATTGTTGGGATGTGAACATTCTTCGTGCACTCTGGTTACTAGGCCACAGCAGATACTGGATTTCCAAATATTTCCTCCCGCTTCGTGCTTTTCTCGCATTGTCTTGTGATGCCCTTTGAGGAAGTCCAGCTGGCCTGTTTGTTGCTGCTGCTTGTGCTCTGGTGTCGTAGGTGAGAAGCCACCGCCCAACCCACAGCCATGAACACGCCCCCTCAGCTCTCTCTGCCATGTGGTGTTGGTCCAGCTGAAGTTAATCTTCGTGTTGGGGTGAGAGAAGGACCCAGTTTCATTTTTTCCCCTGGATTTCCAGTGGTCCCAGCCCCATTCATTGCAATGACTGTTCTTTCGCATTGAATTGGCACCTTTCTAAGAATCAGCCATGTTTGACTTTTCTAGGAGCTGCCTGACCCTTTTCCAAAGCAGCCGCATCCCTGTCCATTCCCGGCCCTGCTCCTGCCTGAGCTGCATTTCCCTCATGTCCGAGGACGAATGGGGGGGGGGGTGCGGGGGGGCAGGAGAGGGCGGGGTTTGTAGCGCTGAGGGCGTGTGTCGGGTTTTTAGCAGAGGAATGATGTCATCAGATTCACATTTTCGAAGGGTCTCTCAGGCTTCAGTGTGAGGAATGAGATAGAGGGTCAGGAGTGGGGACAGGAAGGCCATATGGGGCTCACCGTTGTGCGGGCGGGAGACGGCAGCTTGGTGTGGGGGGTGAAGACAGGAATGATGAGACTTCCGGAAGCGGAATCCAGGTGAGTTCTGTGTGGAAGGAGGGAGGAGGGACTGAGGTGACGTCTAGGTCTGGTCCATTCAGAGAGGGGCTCGCAGTGGGAGGAGCCCTCTGGGATGGAAGGTGTACATGGAGGGCTCCGAGAAATCTGGGCTGTAGATCGAGGCGATATCTGTAGGTGGCATCCAGGAGTCACAAGACTGGCAGTGGGTAAGGTCTCCCTGGAGACCGCAGCAGGTGAAGAGGCGTCTGCCACCCACCGCTTACCTCTGGCCGCTGGGCTACAGCCCTTCTCTGCTCCTGGGAGCCCAGCCAGCCCCTCCCTTCTGTCCGTCCCCGGAGCCAGCACTGTCCGGCACCCACGCCTCCCTCCTCCCTCCTCCCTCCTCCCTCCGGCTCTGCTCCCTCCGGCTCTGCTCCCTCCTCCTCTCCAGGGACGGTGCTCCTCCTGCCTCTTGGCCCCCCAGCTGCAGAGCCGCCTGTTCGCCCGCTGTCCCCTCGGTGGTGGCAGGCTCCTTAGAGGGTCGAGAGAAGCTCCTTTGTAGGCCTCAGGCTATTGGAAATCTGACCCTGGTTTTAAAAACAAAATTTTAAGCTTCATTTGCCTCTACATTTGCCTCCATGTCCGCCTTTCAGCCTCTGAACTGCTTGTGGGGTCAGTCACTCACCTTCTGTGAGTCTTGGGCCCTAGATTATCCTGAGAATTAAAGCCGGTGCGGGATTGTGTAGGTCTCCTGTGCCCTGAGGCAGGCGAGGGTGGCTGGGGCGCGCTGTCCGCACCTCCGGGGGGTCCTGCAGACCTGGGCAGGTAAGTGAGTTCTTACATTTGGGAAATGCCCCCATTTTTGTCTTCTTGTTGGATAGTGATGGAACTGAGTAAGGTTTTCGGTTTATTCGGGTTTGTGCTCACGGCTGCATTTGTTTGCTCGCGGCCAGCGTGGCTTCCCTCGTGGTTGCGGAGTTGTGCTTCCTGCGGGGCGTTCTCTCTCTCTCTCTCTCTCTCTCTCTCTCTCTCTCTCTCTCTCTCTCTCTCTCTCTCTCATTCTGGTTGGGGGGTGCGCCAGTGGGGGTCCGGCGGCTGCACACACAATCCCTTGGCTTGGCCAACATTTTAGTTCCTTCAGCCGGGCTCTGCCTCTCCCGGCGGGGTCCCAGGATCTCTGGGCAGACACCCACTTTCTGTAAAGTGGGTCCAGCCATTCTGACCAGGGCGGGAGGGGCTCCCGTGATAGAGGTTTGTGGGAGCCCCAGCTTCTCTCTGGGGTCTCAGCTGATGTTCCTTTAGCTCGGACCCCAGCAGCTCTCTTCCTGTAACTTCATGTTCTGACTCGTGAGGGCACCCTGTATTCTTCCCACGGGAGGCGTCATGGCTCGTGTGGCTGCTGGTGTGTTAACTTGTACCACTTTCCACGGGGATTGGGAGGGAGAACGGCCTGCCTGTGTGCTCATCTGCTGCCTCACCGGGAAGCTAGGGACAGTGTTTAACCTTCAGATTTGGAAGGAAAGCGTTAAAAATTGGCCTGTGTGTGTGTGTGTGTGTAATCCTCACCCCAGGATATTTTTCCATGGATTTTTAGAGAAAGTGGAAGGGGTGGGGAGGGGAGGAGGGGGAGGAGCATCAGTATGAGAGAGTGGTTGCCTTTCACATCCAGGGCAGGGATCAAGCCTGCAACCGAGGTATATGCCCTTGACCAGGACCCTTCAGTTCACTGGCCGACACCCCTGAGCAAACCGGCCAGGGCAAAAACTTACATCTTTTTTTAAAATATACTTCTTTATTGATATCAGAGAGGAAGGGAGAAGGAGAGAGAGAGATAGAAACATCAATGATGAGAGAGAATCATTGATCAGCTGCCTCCCACACCCCCCTCACTGGGGATGGAGCCCGCATTCCAGGCATGTGCCCTTGGCCAGAATCGAACCTGGGACCCCTCAGTCCGAAGGCCGACACTCTCTCCACTGAGCCAAGCCAGCTAGGGCCTTACATCTTTTTAAAATATATATATTTTATTGATTTTTTACAGAGAGGAAGGGAGAGGGATAGAGAGTTAGAAACATTGATGGGAGAGAAACATCGATCAGCTGCCTCCTGCACACCTCCTACTGGGGATGTGCCCCCAACCAAGGTACATGCCCTTGACTAGAATCGAACCTGGGACCTTTCAGTCTGCAGGCCGACGCTCTATCCACTGAGCCAAACCGGCTAGGGCAAAATGTAACTTTTAAGGAACATCACTTTTTGACCTCCTCATGTCTTTTTTAAAATTGTAGTTAGTAAGTCCCTGGCTGGTTTGGCTCAGTGGATATAACGTTGACTTTTGGACCCAAAAGGTTCCAAGTTCAATTCTGGTCAAGAGCATGTACCTGGGTTGCAGGCCTCTCCCCAGCCCGGGCCCTGGCCGGGGCTCGTGCAGGAGGCAACAGATCGATGTGCTTCTCTCACATGATATTTCTCTCTGTCTTTCCCTTTCTCTTTTACTCTCTCTAAAAATCAATGGAAAATTATCCTCTGGTGAGGATTAAAATAAAAAATCTATAATAATAAAAGCATAACATGCTAATTAGACCAGACATTCTTCTGGATGTCCTTTCGGACGACCTTCCAGACGAAGCCGGGACTGGGAGGGAAGCCCAGGTGCCTGCTGGTGGCCCGAGGGAAGCCGGGGTCCCAGGTGCCAGAGGGAAGCTGGTGCTGGCAGCCGGGGGCGGGGGGGGGTGGGGGGGTTTAAGGTGTACTCTTGCACAAATTTCGTGCATCGAGCTTCAAGTAAGTAAGTAAATAAATGATAAAAAAATATATATTTTTTATAGTTAGTTATTTAGGGAATAAATATATTCCCTAAAAATAAAATGTAGCGAAATGGACACAGCGGGCTGTGGGACTTTAACACCTTTGCTGAAGTTGTGGGCACCGTGGTTGTGCCCTGGGCCCCAAGTGTCTCCCTTGCCTGTGCTGTGTGCGAGCTCAGTGGTCCAGGGCGGACGGCGTAGCTCCCTGCGTCCCTGGCATCTCCCCCGCAGCTGAGGAGTTGGTCACGGCTTGCTTGCTTTTCATGAATTTCATTTCGTTGTTCAGCTTAGAGCCATTGCAGAAGTACTGAACATGGTTATGTTCATTTCAGGTTCAAAGTCACTGCTAACAGGCAGCTGATTTTCTCACCGAAGTTTAAATTAGCCTGTTTTGAACGTGTGTGTTTGTATCCCCCTTGACCCTTTGACCAAATATTAGTGCCTTGTTCTCAAAACAGTGTTAGTGTTTAGGGAAAGGTAAGGTGGACAACATATTATTTCTCTGAGAAGACAAGGAAAAAAGGTCCCAAGAGCAGTTAAGAAATCATTAAGCATTAACAGTATTTGTCGCTTGTGAACATATGGAAAGGTAGCCACATGGAAAGGGTTTTGGGAGTCTAATTCAGCGCCTTCCTGCGGTGTATTTCTCGAGCATGTAACTTGTCTCGGGCACCTCCCTGCCCGGTCCCCTCGGGAACACTGCCCCCCGCGTGTTTCCTTTGGGGAGCAGGACGACCCAGCAGCTTCACACACCTTAGTTGCCAATTCTTCCAGCGGCCTTTGGCTCTGCGTAGGTATTTCAGATATTCGTCATGATAGGCCAGTCTAAATGGGTAGACCAAACAGTGACCTAAAAAATGCTGCAAATGCTATTTTTGACTCTGATTGTCTCTGGTGTGTAAGGTTCAGAAATAGCATTTTCTGAATTGTAACCATTACATTTCCTCCTTCCTTCACCCAGAAAAGGATTACAGCAGTCTGTGCGACAAGCAGCCGATAGGAAGACTCCTCTTCCGGCAGTTCTGTAACACCCAGCACAGCCTGAAGCGGTGCATTGAGTTCCTGGACGCGGTGGTGAGCTGTTTCTCTGTGGTGACCCAGCTGCTCTGTGCTGGAGGGGACCTGAGTTAGTTGACTGGGCAGTGGGGGGAGAGGGAGGGAGTGGCCCCCATCTCTCACTCCTGTGGCGGAAAGCGGCCACTCGCAGGACTGCATCCCAGGCCTGGAGGGCACCTGTGCTTAGCGAGTAACTTTAAAACTTGCTGCTTTAATTTGTGAGAAGGTTGGACAGCTCATGAAGACCATGTGCTTATGGGCAGCCCCTGAGAGGTAGCCTTCCTCAGTCATAGCAGGTGCTGTCTGCTTCCTGCACTGGCCCCGAAGCATACGGGGCAGTAAACTTAGTGAAAGAAGGACAGTCAGGGCGAGTGGAGTTTATGTGACTTATAAACTGTTCCACACTCTCAGGTTTGTCATTTCCTGAGATTTCCTGGTAGGTAATGAAATCCTGCGTTTCTCAATCTGGAGAGAGAGCTCTGGCAAGTGTAGAAGCTTGAAACTGAAATTCAGAAGGCAACTTAACAGTAGAAAATTGGTAAAATCTAGCAGAAAAGCTCTCTTACCAAACCTAGGGCACTTTCTCTGTCCTGGGTGTATCAGCAAATGTGTATTGACTACTTCCTGTACCTAGAGCACTATCTTACGTCATTGAGTGTTTACTCACTTTTTTCACTGACGTAGCTTCTAAAATACACGTGTTTATAATGTATTCTTTCAGAAAAACACTTGAGGCTCTTGACTATTTTGTTGTTTGCTCCCTACTCCCTGGGGCTCCCCCTTTCCTTCCTGGTACCTTTACTAGAAAAAGACGAGGCTTGTAAAGGAGGCAATTACCTTTTAAAGGTAGAATTCTGATGCAGTGGGGCTGCCTACTTGGCTCCAGTAGCATGTGGTATGTCTAACGTATCCTATATAATAAAAGGCTAACATGCAAATTGTCCCCTCGACCGGGAGTTCAGCCGGGAGTTTGACCAGGGCGTGGGGCCTACCAACCACCCTCGACCCCCCCCCCCCCGACCCCCACCTCCAGCTGTACCCCACCTGTGCACGAATTCATGCACTGGACCTCTAGTTGGGTTATATTTGCCAAGCTGCTATATTTTAGACATTCTTTTTTTTTTTTTTTTTAGTATGTGTTATTGATTTTTTACAGAGGCAGGGAGAGGGATAGAGAGTTAGAAACATCGATGAGAGAGAAACATCGATCAGTTGCCTCCTGCACACCTCCTACTGGGGATGTTCCTACAACCAAGGCACATGCCCTTGACGGGAATTGAACCTGGGACCCTTCAGTCTGCAGGCTGGCACTCTATCCACTGAGCCAAACCTGTTTGGGCCAAGCTGCTGCATTTTAGGAGTTCAGAGATCTGTGACATCTGTATCAGTCAGGCTCAGTGAAAGGAACATGGCCGTTAGGAGTTAGATGTGAAGAGATTTACTGAGAGGAACTGGCTTTCCTGGCCGTGAGGTCTGGCTGGGAGCGTCTGCCCGCTGTGAGACAGGCTGTTGGGAAGGCAGGGCGGGACTCCGAAATGGGGTGAAGCCACTCTTTTAGGCAGAAATTTCTTCCAGGAAGACTCCGCTCTGCTTTTTTAAGACCTTCAGCGGATGAGGCAGGCCCACCGGGCGTCTGGGCAAGTCTCCCTCGTGCAGCCAGCGATGCAGACTTGAGCCGCCTGCGCTCATCGTCGCAGCAGCGGTGTGTTTGTGCTTGAGTAGCTGGTTGTTCCTGCCCACATCCAGAGACTGTCCCGGAACACAGTGCTTCCTTCCCACTAATCCCGGAAGCTGGCAGGTTCCTTAGGTGGGCGCTGTGCCCGCACCAGTCAGGAGCACGCGCTGAACCCGCCTGCGCAGCCGCCACCCCGCGCTGGGCCTGTGAAGGGCGCAGAGTGGAGGGCGAGGTTGCGGTCCCCCACAAGGACTCGCTCCCTGGGTACTCCTGTGTGTTGAGTAGATGAACTTCTTTGGCTTTGCTTTTCCTCACTCTCTTCAGCGCCATCTGGCTTTCAGGCTCTGTAGTCTCAGTTCTCCACTTGCAAAGCCCAGGGCTGCCTCGCGGCCCCTCCTGCTGTCCCTGTGGCTGTGGGCCTTGAGTGGCTTCTCCTAGAAACGCTCTTAGCCAGGCCTTTGTGGTCTCCTCGTTTGCTTCTTCTCTTACCTTTTTTCCATTTCTTCCTCCTTGCCTGTCCTTTACAGATGTGTAGCTATTGGTCAGGTTCTGCTTTTTTTTTTTTTTTTATTGTTTATTGCTTAAAGTATTACAAAGGGTATTACATATGTGTCCTTTTTTTTTCTCCGCCCTTGACAATCCCCTGGCCTCCCCTACCCCCCAGTGTCTTATGTCCATTGGTTATGCTTATATGCAGGTTCTGCTTTTAATGTTTCCTCTCCTCTGGCCTGTGTGGCGTTGTCTGTTCTTGCAGTCTCTCCCCCAGCCCCTGTGGCGGCTGACTGAGTCCCTGGGACAGTCTCTCCCCCGGTCCCTGTGGCGGCTGACTGAGTCCCTGGGAACCGCACTAAGGTGTCCAGGTGCCTGCTGGGCACTTCTGTGAGCTGCTTATTTGTTTGGCCACAGTTCGTGGCTGAACGTATAAGACCGAGCATCGTGGAATGTGTGCTCTGCTGTGTCATTAACCCTCAGCGCTCAGGAGGCCCTGGCACAGGGGGCTGCTCTGGGCGTGGCTGCCAGTCAGTTCCAGAGCCAGAGGTTTGCAGCCGCCTGACACCTGTGAGGAGCGCAGCTAACATTCTTTCCTGTCGTCTCTGCACTCAGGCAGAATATGAAGTCTCCCCTGACGAGGACCGAAGAGAGCGCGGACAGTTAGTCTTAAACACGTTCATCATTAATGAGGTGTGTTTTCTTCTTTAGAGATAAGATTTGTAAATAACTTACTTCTGTAATTAGAGTGCCGAGCATTTTTATATAATTGGGTAAATAGAACAAGTTTGTTAAAATAGTTACTTTCTTATAAATGCTCCTCTCCCTGGCTCATAGCTGGCACCGTCTCACTGTGTGTCCTCACGTGGGGCTCTCTGGAGCCTCCTTCCTAAGGGCCCTGATCCCACTCGCACGGACTCCCTCCTCGTGATCTAAGCACCTCCCAAAGGCTTTACATCTCATTGTTGTCACACTGGGGGGTAGAATCTCAACATAGGAATTTTGAGGAGACACATGCAGACATAGCACTTGTATGTAGAAAACCCTAAGGTATCCACACATACATTAGGGAGAAAAAACTAATAAAGGAGTTTGTCAAGGTTGCGGGACACTGGGTCACCATACTAAATTCAATTGTATTTCTAGCAATTAAAATCCAAAGTGAAATTAAGAAAGCAATTCCATTTACAACAGCATCAAAAAGAAAGAGGAGTAAATACAAAAAGTGCAAGACTTTTGTACTTAAAACCATCACTGGAAGGAATTGAAGAACTTAAATAGACTTCCCATGTTCATGGATTAGAAGACTTGATATTTTTAAGATGACAACACTCCCCACCATGATCTGTAGGTTCGTTATAATCCCGAGCGAAACCCTAGCTCCCCTTTCTGCAGAAACTAATAACTGATGAGAGAAGCTGCGTGGTGCTGGCATAAGGACAGTCACCCCATCAGTGGGCTGGGACTGATGCAGGAGCCAGCGCATCCGTTTGCAGTCAGCTGACTTACCACAGCCTACGACACCTCTGGGGAGAGTCACCTTTCCAGAGACTGCAGGCACAGCTGGACGTCCACATGCAAAAGAATGGAGCTGGCCCTTACCTCACACCAAATGCATCATCCAAATGAATCGAACACTTCAATGGAAGAGTGAAAGCCATAGAGCTCCCAGAGCACGTCTCTGAGGTGTAAAGTTAGGTACAAAACTTTTAAGTTAGCTCTTCATGACCTCGGTTTAGACTGGTTTCTGAGCACAGTGGAAGGACAGCAACCTAAGCCCAACATTGCTCAGTGGTTAGAGCACAGGCCTGCGAACTGGAGGGTTGTGGGTTCGATTCTCTGTCAAGGGCAGGTACCTGGGTTGCAGGTCCAATCCCTGCCCCCGGTTGGAGTTGGTGTAGGAGCCAACCAATTGATGTGTCTCTGTCACATAGATACTTCTCTCTCTTCCTTTCCCCCCCACCCTTCCATTCTCTCTAAAATCAGTGAAAAAATTTCAGCACTCGTTGGGTGAGGATAAAAAAATTTTTTTAAATGAATAAATAAGTAAATAAACTGGACTTGATCAAAATTAAAAACTTTGTGCTTCAAAGAGCACTATAAAGAAAGTGAACAGACAACCTACAGAATGGGAGAAATTATCTGCAAAGCCAAGATCTGCTCAGGGTCTGGTATTCAGGATATAGAAAGAACTGTTAAATTCAACAATAAAGGCAACCCAGTTTAAAAAAAGAGTAAAGTCTGTGGTTTTTTTTTTTTTTAATAATTTTTATTTCTTAAAGTATTACAAAGAGTATTACATATGTCTCCTCCCCCCTCCCCTTGACATTCCCCCAGCCTCCCCTACCCACCAGTGTTTTGTGTCCATTGGTTATTCTTTTTTTTTTTTTTAAATATATTTTATTGATTTTTTACAGAGAGGAAGGGAGTGAGAGATAGTTAGAAACATCGATGGGAGAGAAACATCGATCAGCCGCCTCCTGCACATCTCCCACTGGGGATGTGCCCGAAACCCAGGTACATGCCCTTGACCGGAATCGAACCTGGGACCTTTCAGTCCGCAGGCCGACGCTCTATCCCACTGAGCCAAACCGGTCTCGGCTCCATTGGTTATTCTTATATGCATGCATGTAAGTCCTTCGGTTGATCTCTTAACCCCCCCAAGCCTCCCCAGGCTTCCCACTGTAGTTTGACAGTCTGTTCAATGCTGCTCTGCCTCTGCATCTATTTTTGTTAATCAGTTTATATTGGTCTTTATTATCCGTTTCAACCTCACCGGGGCCATCTCCACCTCACTGGGGCCGTCTCCACCTCACTGGGGCCATCCCAACCTCACTGGAGCCATCCCGACCTCACTGGGGCCGTTTCAGCCTCACTGGGGCTGTCCCGACCTCACTGGGGCCGTTTCAGCCTCACTGGGGCTGTCCCGACCTCACTGGGCCGTCCCGGCCTCATCGGACTGTTTCAGCCTCACCAAGGCCGTTTCAACCTCACCGGGGCCATTTTGACCTCGCGGGGGCTGTCCTGACCTCACCAGGGCCGTCCCAACCTCACCGGGGCTGTCCCAACCTCACCGGGGCCGTCGCGGCCTCACCGGGGCCATTTCGGCCTCACCGGGGCGTTTTACCCTCATTGGGGCCGTCCCGACCTCACCGGGACTGTCCCGACCTCACTGGGGCCATTTCAACTACACCGGGGTCGTCCTGACCTCACCGGGGCTGTCCTGACCTCACCAGGGCCGTCTCGACCTCACCAGGGCCCGTCCCAACCTCACCGGGGCCGTCCCGACCTCACCGGGGCCGTCCCAACCTCACCAGGGCCGTCCCGACCTCACCGGGGCGTCTAGACCTCACCGGGGCCATCTCGACCTCACTGGGGCTGTCCCGGCCTCACCGGGGCCGTTTCAACTTCACCGGGGCCGTCTCGAAAGTCTGTGTTTTTAACACAGAAAAAGAATCCTATTTCTGCACAGTTCACCCCCCTCCTTCCCTGCCAGTGGACTTTCCCATCTGAGGTCTTCACGTCTGGGACTTGCAGGGCAACCCCCTCTTCTGAGAAGGACTCTTGTTCCTGAATTGAAGGCCCAGAAGGTCTGTCTGACTTTACGGCTAGCAGGTCTTCCCTTGCCTCTGCTCAGGGAGGATCACAGCACTGCTTGTCCTTCCTGTGGGAAGACATTATTCTTAAATAAAAACGTCCTAAGTTACCGAGAAAAGGGCCTCCAGTTAAAGTTAATCATTAAACCGCGTAATGGAACTAATCTGCTATTTAGCTACAGAAAACTGAGACCTTGGGAAAGGACCTAAAACTATGGAAAACCCTGAGAACTATTTCTTAAAAATACATTTTTTTTGAGACAGTTTTGAAATTTGGTGGCTTTATGTTCTGTGAAAATTTTGTCTTGTTTTCTGTTGTCTCCTATGCCTGGGACAAGGTGTGTTTGTTGAGTAAATGAATGAGCAGACTTCTTTTCTGAAGGGTGGAAGGAATGAACCCTCTTACCCTCGTCATGGCCTGCGTGTACGGGAGCCTGGTCTGGGGAGTGAGTCCAAGAGCACGATGTGGTCTCTGCTCTCCCTCTTCTTGCCGTGGAGCGCGCTGCAGCGGTCCACACCGTCCACGGTGTGGTGAGGCTAAGGGACATACGCACATGTAAAGGCTTCACTTGGTTAGGATCATTTATTTTTTGTTTTTTTGTTAATCCTCACTTGAGGATATTTTTTCATTGATTTTTAGGGAAGAGTAGAAGAGAGAGGGAAAGACAGAGAGAAACATTGATGAGAAACACATCTATTGGTTGCCTCCAGCACGAGCCCTGACCAGGGCCTGGGCCAGGGAGGAGCTTGCAACCAAGGTACATGCCTTTGTCCAGAATTGAACCCAGGACCTTTCGGGATGCAGGCCGATGCTTTATCCACTGAGCCAAACTGGCTAGGGCTTGTTTTAGATCATTTAAATGACAGCTCATAATCATGATGGTCCATTATAATAATAAATCTTTTTAATGTGAGTTTTCTCAATGTATACTTCTATTAATAGTTCGACTTTGCTGAATTAGTTGGTCTGACTGACAGGAAACACACAGTTTTGCTCTGGTAGCGGGAATACCACAGGCAGAAATCAGTCTACAATGCACGCCTCCTTTCTGCCGACAAAGTACACGTGCAGTTCAGCATGAGCTGGACAGCAGTTCTGTTACGTGTTCTCCCAGAGTCCTCCGGATGGGGGTGAAGGGAGTGGGAACTGGCACACGGGGAGCGTGGAGTGAGCGACACAGCCTATTGGAGGCAGTTTTGTAATAAATATCAACATTTAAAACGTGGGTCCTTTGAGCTGGTAGTTCTTCTAGGACTCTATCCCGTCACACCGGTGTGCAGAGGTATTGGTGGCAGTGGTGTGGGAAGAGGAGAGAGCTGGTGACTGCAACGTTTCGTAGGCAGGTGAACTCTGCCAAGCCAGGCGGCCGCCAGAGAGCACGGTCGCTCCCAGCATCGGCACACACAAAACTGCAGGCAGCCCCGCCCTCCCGTGTGCGTGTGCGAAAGCGCGAGGCAGGTACTAGAGTGCACTTTGCAGTTGGATCATTTCTGGCTCAGGACATGCCGAGCCAGAAACGTGGTGCCACCGATCACGGGTCAACAGCTGACACTCCGCAGCAGGAGTGGGGACATGCGGCCTGAGGGCCATGTGAGGCCCGTGCGATCACGTGCTCTGGCCCTGCCAGGCCTTGGGGTGAGTTAATTAAATGTTTGACCAAATATAGCAGCTAATTCTAAGGGGATGATTTGGTATGGCCCGGGAATCTATATAATAAAAGCCCAGCGGCCATGCGGCAGAAAGACCGCCTGGAACGACCGGGTGCTATGACGTGCAGCCGCTGGGGCTGCGGCCAGTTGCGTGGCAGCCACCAAGGCGCCGGTGAGGGTGGCCAGTGCCGGCGCAGCTTGAGGTGAAGGCTCAGTCAGCTGGGCATGAGATGACCGTCACCGAGGCTGGCAGGTCAGGGCGCCCCTCTCCCCGCTGCGACCCTCCCCATGTGGTGCCAGTCTTGGGCAGCGGGCTTTGGCCTGATCCACGCAGGCGAGACTGAGAAGCGGGTGGGGGTGCGGCTCCTTCGCTCCGAGTCCCGGCTCTAGGGACAGCGCCGGGCGCGCCGGGCAGAGGGGACTGCTCGGGCGGCCAGGAAGGCGGCGGAGAGAAACCCTGTGGACCAGCCGCCGGGACCGGCACCGCCGGAAACGGGCCGGCTCAGAGCTCCCCGAGCGTGGGGGGCAGCACCGCCCGTGGGGGGCCTCGCCACCGGCCGGCTCCCGGTGGATCCCGCCCCAGAGGAAACTTTGGTTCCTTAGTTCAGTCCATCCGGCTGAAGGGGAGCAGCTGGGCACGTTTCAGGGGAGAATTAAGACTCGACAGCCGTGAGTTCTGGTCCGTGGGGGCGGCGGCCCACTTGTCTGAGGCCTCCATTCCGGCTGATGGCGGGGCCCGTGTCTCCCAATGGCCCAGAGAGAAGAAGGGGAGCCAGGGTCTGATGGTTGGACCGACAGACCAAGGCGAGGGCCGGCCGGGTCTCGTGTGCACGGAGACACCGGCTGTGAGTCCGCCTGGCCCGAGGGAGCTCGGGCGTCCGCAGAGCCTTCTGGTGGTTTGTTTCCTGTTGAGGCCGCTCTCCCTGGAAGCCTGGGGCCAGGCTCAGCTCCAGCTCAGCGGGTCTCTTCAGGCCCTGCCCCCCCCACCAGCCCCGCCTCCAATTTGCTTGCCTGTGGCCCCTCCCCCCAGCTGGCCCATAACCCCATGTGGGGTGGGAGAGGGCAATGGGGGGGTGGGAGAGGACAATGGGGGGGTGGGAGAGGGCAGCTGGCTGGACCCCACGGGTGCACTAATTCGTGCACCAGGCCTCTAGTGATGTTATAAAGATCCAAACGGCCCTTGGCAGAAAAAGGGTTCCCCACACCTGCTCTGCAGTGTGCTGTGTTGTCAGCATTTTCTGGATATTTTGTGTTTCCGTGTCCCATCATGTCTACAAAATTCCCCCGTGTCTCCTCTGTGAGGAAAGAGGGGAGGCACTGAAGACAGCTGCCCTGGTGTGGGCTGATGTAAGCTCTCGGAGCACGTTTCAGGCCAGCTTGGCCGAGCTACCGCGTTAGGTAGGTCTGACCTGTGATATTCTGAATTCAGGATGGATTTGTTTGGACATAATTGCATCATAAATTGAGGGACATCTATGCATAGTTTTTATTCCATTTGTATGAGGAAAAAGTGTGTTTATTTCTGAGCGTTTGTGTGTATGTTTGCATTTTTAATTGTGATAAAAATCGTATAAAATTTGTCATTAAGTACGTTCCATTGGACAGCCGCCACCTGCATTCTCTCCAGAACATTTTTTATGCGGAGCCAAAACCCTGTCCCCATTAAACAGCAGCCCCGCCTCCCCAGCCCGTGGCACCCGCTCTTCTTTTTGTCTTTTATGAATTTGCTGCCGGGACGGGGTACAGGTGGAGTCCGATAGGATGTGCCCTTCCAGGACTGGCACATTTCACTTAGCCAGCCGTCCTCAGGGCCCATTCACGTGTGGCCGGTGTCAGAATCCTCTTCCAGTGAAGGCTGGATAATGCCCTTTGAACGGGTGGTCCACACTTTGTTGGCCCACGCATCGACCCACGGACGCCGGGGCGCGCCTGCCTCTGGCTGTTGTGTGAGTGATGCTGTGACGTGGGGTGCAGTGCCTGTTTTGATGTCCCGGGGAAAGGTGACACTCTGAACCCTGGGAGATGAGGCTGGGCAGAGTGACGGCGGTACCTAGACTTACCTCATGTCCTCGGTGTTTTCGTTTTTTACAATAAGCGTTAGGTCTTGCTCATAATTGGTAAGTTGCGAAATCACTAATTTCATGTCTTTGGTTTGTGCTGTAAGAACGCGGCAGCCCCTTTACCCCAGATTTCTGCCTGTGTTGTGAGAGCGTGCAGGCTGCGACTGAAGGAGATCCCCTCCGAAGAGCTGTTCAAGGAATGTGTCAGGTAAGGGGCTGTGCCCACCCTGCCCATCGCTGTGGCTTGCCCTGAGACGGGCCTGCTGGAGGCTTCTGGGCATGAGACCGCTCTTACAGAGCGCTGCGAGATGAAATGCGCTTCCACTAGGAGGAGTCGTCAGTACACTTTCATAGGGACCCACGGAGGCAGCCACATCGGAGGGCCAGGGCGGTAGCAGCACTCCGCCAGCTCCTGGCCCTCTGTTCAGCCTTCCAAAATGCTGGTGTCAGGGATGAAAAGATTTCCATAAAATGTTTTGGTTTTTTGAATGATCTTAGAGAGAGAGGAAGGGAAAGAGAGAGAAACATCAATATGAGAGAGACACACCGATTGGCTGCCTCCTGTACGCACCTGGACCAGGGCCAGGATCGAACGTGCAATCCAGGTACATGCCCTTGACTGGGAATCGAGCCCAAGGTCCTGCTTCACAGGCTGACACTAACCACTGGAAACGCGGCCAGGACTGTGCAGTTTCAAATGTCATAATGGTTTGAAATGCGTGCGGTAGCCTTGTTTCCCAGGCTAGAGCCGAGCAGCAGTTCACTGTTTTGAGGTAGGCGTGTGAGGAAGTGAAACTGAGAAGGCTGGTAGGTTGATGGTAGCCATTGATTAAACAGACTCTGAAATGCACAAATATAATACAGGTGAGGGAAAGCGGGCTTCCAGCGGTGAGTGTGCGAAACAGTTTAGTCTGGTATTATTTACTAATTATTGTATTATTTTCCATACGGACAGCTGTAAGCCTGCTTTTGCCTCTCCCTGTAGAACAAGCTCTGTGTCGTGCTTCTCATGGAAATGCGTAAATGCCTTGATAAAGACGATGTAGCTGACAGCGGCATCGAGTCCTTTAACCAGTTCAGAAAGGTTTGCATTTGAGCTGCCCACCTGCTCCTGTGCGGAAGGCGCCCCCAGCGCCCGGGAGCAGCCTGTCCACGGGGAAGTGGGGAGCAGGCCCGGGAAGCCTCCGGAGCAGCGTTTAGTTCTCAGATTGAACGTTGCGGCCTGTTCAGACCTTTCCTCTCAGGACCTGGTCCGCTCTTAAAACGCGTGGAGGACCCGGAGAGCTTTTGTTCCTGTGGGCCATGCTTCTTAAAATAGACACGAGCATCCCACTCTGAGCCGCGGCGTTGTCACACTGCAGCCTCTGGAGAGCCCTCTGGGAGAATGGGGTTCAGAATACGTGCGGCCTTAGTGTCACTGTAAATGCAGCTTTGCTGCCGAGCTCCCCGGAGAGGCCTCAGCCTGTGGGGACCTCAGCATCGTGTTCCCTGCAGCAGCGGCGCGTGCTTGCAGCCCACTCAGCAGGACAGGGAGAGGTGCTTCCCCAAGTGAGCATTTTATTCCTTCTAAAATAGAGTTAGAGATGAAGCCTCAGTGGCCAGGCCAAGTGCATAGAGTTTGAGAAAGTGTGTCGCGTAAAATAATTGATTGCTTCATTTCCAGTGTGAAAACGACAGATGTGTCACATATTAACAGGTTCTGCCTTGTGACTCTTACCAATTAGACATTCCTCCATTTTGTTTACAAAATGTTTAAATTCCCTCCTGAAATATACATGCCTCTGTGTGCACACACACTTTGAATATGTTTTAAACTATTGTCTTTTTACTGGTAGATTGTTTTTATAAAGCATTTCTCTGGTGTCCATATACATAAAAAGAACCTCTGACTTTGGGAGGGTAAATTGATTTCATTTCTTTTGAATCTTCCCTTCCTGTTTTCACTGATAGCATTGGAGCCTGTTGTGACTCCTGTAATTTCGCATTCGGTATTGAGCAGTGTGTGTGTGATAGACTTTCCCATGCCCAGGGCTTGCTGTTGCTAACACAGCTGTTTCCGTGTTGTAAGGAAGCAGGTATAACTGCACGCCATCTTCTTCTAGAGTTGTCCATCGCTATTTAAGTGGAAAGCCATTTGAAGAATACCAAGAGAGCCCATATTTTTCTCGATTTTTACAGTGGAAATGGCTGGAAAGGTATGTTCTCACTTAAGATTCAGGGAAAACAATGGTAACTTCTCATACTCACCCTGACTAATGTATACTTTTCCATCTGTCAAAGTACTCTTGGAAATCTTGGCCTTCATGTGATATTTCTGTACAGGGATTATTAATATGTGTTACTAGTTTCTTCTCATTCAGTTGACTCTGTTCTGTCTTTTTAAATGGTTGTCAGCCCTCTTGGTGCAGTAGTTAGAAAAATAAAGAATGTCCTAGGGCCACAGACATACAGTGCTGTGGGTCTCAGGCTGTGCGGCCTCCTGCAGCTGTGCGGCCTCCTGCAGCTGTGCCGCCTCCTGCAGCTGTGCCGCCTCCTGCAGCTGTGCCACCTCCTGCAGCTGTGCTGGCCTCCTGCAGCTGTGCTGGCCTCCTGCAGCTGTGCTGGCCTCCTGCAGCTGTGCGGCCTCCTGCAGCTGTGCTGGCCTCCTGCAGCTGTGCTGGCCTCCTGCAGCTGTGTGGCCTCCTGCAGCTGTGCGGCCTCAGGCAAGTGACTTAGCCTTTGTGAGCTTCAGGTCCTGGTTCTGTAAGTTGCGGTGAGCATGACCCACACCACTAGATGCCCGGGTTGCCTGAGAAATGTGTGTGAAGTGCTTAGCCTTCCTAGTCTCGTGTACAGAGTAAGTGCTCACAAAGTATTAGCTGCCACTAGTCTTGTTATTACAATTGTTATTATTTTTACTTTTGCTCCTCACCCGAGGAGTGAGGATATTCTTTCCATTGATTTCTAGAGAGATTGGAAGTGAGGGGGTAAGGGAGGAGAGAGAGAGAAACATCGACCTGAGAGAGATACATTGATTGGTTGCCTCCTGAACACACCCCAACCAGGGCCGGGGATGAAACCTGTAACCCAGGTACCTGCCCTTGACTGGGAATCGAACTCTTGACACTTCAGTGTTTGGGCCAACAGTCTAACCACTGAGCGACATCGGCCAGGGCTGCAGTTATTATTGACTAGAGGCCTGGTGCACAGATTCGTGCACATTGAAAGGAACTTAGAAGGTGGCCAGTGGGGAGGGACTGGGCGAGATGGACCGGACACACCCTGGAGCCAACCTCCCATGATCCTTCCTGGCCAGCCGCACCTGAGGCGGTGCCGGGGCTCAAAGGGCATCTGCGGAGTGAGTGGGGTCCCTCCGGCAGGTGGGGTCCCTGGGCCTGGCTTGCGGGGTTTGGGCAGAAACCGGCAGTCCGATATCCTACAAGGGGTCCCAGAGTGCGAGAGGGCACTCTGCAAAGTTGCTGCCGCTCGGCAGCTCCTGCGTTGAGTGTCTGCCCCCTGGTGGTCAGTGCATGTCATACCTACCAGCTGGGCCGGCCGGTCGGCCAGTTGCTTGGCCAGTTGCTTAGCCTTTTATATATAGACAGTCCTTGGGTTACGTCGAACTCGACGTATGTCGTTTCGTGGTTACGTCACCATCGCCCCTTTATAAAAAAAGTTCCGTGATTTTGACGTATGTACCTATGTGCTTTATGTTTTTTATTATTTATTTACCACAAGTAAAGGTCAGGGATTGTTATCTTTCATTTAAATTTTGTTTATGGTTTCCCTTCAGTACTGCTGTGTCTGTGCTCCATGTGAGTGGCGTAAGGTGTTTATGTAGGTGGGCTCCGACTTACGGCGAAAATCGCATTACGTCGCTGAAGGAGCGGATCTCCGATGTCACCCGAGGACCTACTGTATATAGATTGACCACTTTTCCAGTTCTAGTTCAGACATGTTTTTCGAGATGTCTGGTTTTCCAAAGGGCAGCACGCTATTGACCCGTCCTCTTTCCTCAGCAGCTTTCTGATGGGCCTGAGGGGGTCCTGAGAAAACATAATCCTTCACATGTGGGCGAGTTGCAAACTTGTCTTTCATGAGTAAAGATAACTGGACCATTCTGCATCTGTCATCAGTGTTTTCAATGAAAAACGTTCCGTGTGCTTGTTGCTGAGTGCAGCTGAGAGCTGTCCCCCGGGAGGGCCACCGTCCCCAAGCACAGGCACCCTGTCCTCCCCTAGACCAGTAGGGTTCCATAGCAGTCGGGGACAAGAGCTAGGTGGGCTTTTCTGCTTTAAAGTAACAACGTGATGTGAGACCTAAAACTTCTTTTTTATTACTTAGGCAGCCAGTAACAAAGAAGACATTTAGACATTACAGAGTTCTAGGAAAAGGCGGATTTGGAGAGGTAAGTATTATGTGGCCAATGTGCGCCATGCTATACAGCAGGTATTCGAGACACTCGCTTCAGGTAACGCACCCACTGAAGTTGCACATGTGCTTCCATAACATGTATCCGGGGAATAAGCATGTGCATTAAGATTGAACTTGGAGCCCTGGCCGGTGTGGTTCAGTGGATAGGGAGTCGGCCTGCGGACTCAAGGGTCCCAGGTTCAGTTCCGGTCAAGGGCATGTACCTTGGTTGTGGGCACATCCCCTGTGGAGAGTGTGCAGGAGGCAGCTGATCGATGTTTCTCTCTCATCGATGTTCCTAACTCTCTATCCCTCTCCCTTCCTCTCTGTAAAAAATCAATAAAATACATATTTTTTAAAAAAAGATTGAACGTTGAGCAAAAGGTACGTTAGTAAAAGCTTTTAAAAAAATTTGGAACCAGTGTGGCTCAGTGGTTGAGTGTCAACCATGATCCAGGAGATCATGGTTTGATTCCAGGTCAGGGCACTTTTATATGTTTGAAAATGTTCATAATATAAAATTAAGTAATATGTAAATATGACTTTAAAACTAAGTATAATAAATGTATGAAAGTCTATGACTTCTGTAAAATATATTTTCTAATATTCTTGAACTTTCTAAAAAATCAAGAATCTAGTTTCTAAAACTTTTGCTTTTGTACAAAAAAGGAGGGAGACATGTTAAAGAGTTGCACCGCGATCACACATGAACCAGTCCTGTCTGCCCACTGTCCTGGGTTTTAGAGCATATATTTCCCGTGATTGCCCCAGCGCCTGCCGTAGACGAGGAAGCCGAGGGGAGGCAGGGGCGGCTCAGAAACTCCCAGCTGTGGCCATGGCAGTGGTCGTGGCTCGGCCAGTTCTGCTGCTGCGCTGACAGGCTGATCACAGAAGACGGTTTTCCCCGTGGCCTGGGAATCCCAGCTCCGATCCACCTCTCCTTTTCTCTTTGGCACTAGGTTTATGCCTGTCAAGCGAGAGCTACGGGGAAAATGTACGCCTGTAAAAAGATGCTAAAGAAAAGAATTAAAAGGAGGAACGGCGAAGCCATGGCCCTGAATGAGAAAAGACTCCTGGAGAAAGTGCAAAGTAGATTTGTAGTAAGTGCCTCCTCTCGCCTCCCGGGGGCCTCAGAGAGAGCCCGGTGGATCTGCAGCGAGTCCCTCCTCTCCTCACTGAGGACCCGTGGGAACCAGCATTTTCCTTAACGACCTGCATCTAAGCCCCCTCCTTCCAGCCGTGGGAATTTCTTGGTGTAGTGCGTGTGCGGTTGCCATCTTGTGCTGTTAACAGGCATAGGTGTCGGGAACAGCCCTCTCTTTTCTTACTCAATTCCTAACCGGACACAAACGTACGACAGTGGAGAGCCTGCTTGGAACGTGGGTTTGTAACATCCGCTGCTTCCACCAGGCCTGGTCTGGCGGTGACGTCCACTGCAAGCTCGCCGGCCAGGTGTCCCCCGTTCCCCCGGCAGCCAGCTCCCGGCTGGAGACCTGCTCTAGCGCCTCCTCTCTGGGCCTCAGGCCATCCCGTCTCTCCCTTTCTCTGCTACCTGCACCTTTACTGCGTGCCCCTCAGTGAGCACCCCCTTGTATGGTGCCTCTCCGTCCACCTTCTCTGGGGTCGGTGAGCTCAGGACCCGCTCCAGGCCCGGTCTGAGCAGTGAGTGGTGTGGTTTCATCTCCAACCTGGTTTCTCGTCACCTGATCGTGTATTTCCTGCAGCATCTACTGCAGTATGAGGGTCTGGTTGAAGGAAGAGAGTGACAGGTAGTTTGTAAAATGATTTGTAGTGTTAGAGTCACTTCCTCCCAGTCATTGATTTCTCAGTGTGAAGTCAGCTGCTTTGTGCTGGGGGGCAGCGTTCCCAGCAGTGGGTGGCCATCGTGTAAATTTAATTAGCAAGACTTTATGTGTCTGCCATGACAGTCTGACGCCTGTCACCTGAAAATCTTTAATAAAATGGGCTCATTTTGGCCCTGACCGGTTTGGCTCAGTGGATAGAGCGTCGGCCTGCGGACTGAAGGGTCCTGGGTTCGATTCCGGTCAAGGGCATGTACCTTGGTTGCGGGCACATCCCTAGTAAGGAATGTGCAGGAGGCAGCTGATGGATGTTTCTCTCTCATCGATGTTTCTAACTCTCTATCCCTCTCCCTTCCTCTGTAAAAAAATCAGTAAAATATATATTTTTTTAAAATGGGCTCATTTTGAGCTGCTTTACACATACTCGGGTAACTACCTTGAAACATAAAAATCCACACTCTAATGTAATGAAAGGGACATAAGAAGTAGTGTGGTTTATTCTATTTAAATGAAATGTTTTTGTTTCTGCCTTGGCTGCTCCCAAGGAACCTAGAAATATTCTCCCTTCCCCTGGGATCTGTTCCCTGCGCACAGTGGTGCGGGTCCTGCCCAGCCACGTCACGCCCGTACCCCCCCGCCGCCCCACCCCCCTCCCCCACAGCGCGATTGTGCGCTAGACAGTCCGAGACTTTCTGAGTCACTGATTGGGAAGTTAGTCAATTTATTAAATGTGCCACTAGCTACATTAGAAAATGAAAAATTTTAAATTGACACCATCTATGATGGCATCCAGGAACATCGAGAGCTAGGCAAAAATTGAAAATGTGCGAGACTTCTCCACTGAGACCTACAAGAAGTTCCAGGAGCCCTGGCCGGGCAGCTCGGTTGGCGCGTTTTCCCGGTATGTCGGTGTAGTTCGATCCCCAGTCAGGGCACGCACAGCAAGCAGCAGCAAGTGCATAAACAAGTGGAACAGCAAACCGGTATTCTCTTCCTCTTGCTAAAAAATCAATTTAAAAAGTTTCAACATGGTGTTGAGAGAATACTTAGAAAAGAAAAGAATATGACAAGAGCTAACGAGGGGGGCTCATGGGTCGGAAACTGACCGGTGCTGTGAAGATGTCAGTTTCCCCCCAAATTGATGCAGAGATTAAATGAAGTGCAGTCCAGTCATAGCCCTAGCAGGTGTGTGTGTGTGTGAATTGACGTACAGACCAATAGAAAACCAGGCAAAATAGGTTTCCTAAGTCTACGCAAAAGCATGAGAAGTAGCCCCCGTGTGTGCACGGTCAGAGCCGTGCAGGTTAACGCCGCCCGTGCTGGGTGACAGCGGTGTTGGAAGGACGTGCAGCAGCCAGAGCTCCGTGCACTGCTGGGGGCGGGGTGAGGGTGAGGGAGCCCGGGATGGTGATCCAGTGTCTCTGTGAAGTGGTGCCACCCACCCACCCACGTGGGCGTGGCAAGTTCTCTCCCTTCAGTTGGGAACTGGCGCCGGGGCCTCAGCAAGAAAGGCCCCGAAGCCCCTGTGGGGGCGCAGCCCCGGAGGCAGAGTGGGTGCCCGCCCCCCGCAGGCCTCCCTGAGTGCTGTCGGCCGGGGGGCGGGGGGGGCGGGCTGAGCAGGTGTCTTGTGTTTACGGTGCTGCCGTCTCCAGGTGAGCTTGTGCTACACGTACGAAACCAGAGACGCCCTGTGCTTGGTGCTCACCATCATGAACGGAGGGGACTTGAAGTTCCACATCTACAACCTGGGCGACCCCGGCATCGACGAGCAGAGAGCGGTGTTCTACGCGGCAGAGCTGTGCTGCGGCCTGGAGGACCTGCAGAGGGAGCGCATCGTGGACAGGTGCGGCGGTGCCCCAAGCCCGAGGCCGGGCGCCCGCCCCGTGGCCCTCAGCGGTGGGCCAGCTTCCTCTCCATCCTCCCTGATCCCTAGTGGCCGTTCTCGCTTGTTCAGCTGGTCAGGTGTGGGCGGTGCCCCTCTGTCGCGTCAGAACCTGTTTCTGACTCTGAGACAGTGAGCCTGCTGCTGAGGGCCTGGACTCGGCTCCAGCAAATGGCACACAATTCAGTGTCTTAAAATCACAGTTACTGGCTCTTTTTACATCTCAGTTTAGTAAGAAAACGGAATTAATAGCCTTAGTTCAGTGTCTTAGTCTGAGGAAAGGCAGCCCCCCGTCCTGTAGCTGCTGGAGGCCCTGCCAGCCTCGCCCTTTCTCCTACAGTCCCAGGGTCTGGGTGTCCCTCACTCTCACCCCGCCCGTTGGCCGCAAGTCCCTCCTGGGTATTTGCCCGCTCCTTCGATTTCCCAGTCACTGCTTGCCTCATACTTTCCCGCGGGCGGGCGGGCGGGCGGGCGGCGGGCGCTCACTCTCACCGTGTCGGTGCAGAGACCGCGGGGCTGTTCCTGCGGTTGCTGATGGGTCGCAGTGTCAGCTTCCAAATAACTGCTCTTTGTTGTCACTTCTTCCTTTGCAGAGACTTAAAGCCCGAGAACATTCTCCTCGACGACCGCGGTGAGTGAGCCTCCCTCTGGAGCACAGACTTCGTTGAGAGGGACTTGGGGGCAGAGAGTCAGTGCGGAACCCTGTGTGCCCTCCACTCAGACATCAGGGGACGCCTCTGCAAGTGCATGGGTGGCCTTGTCACCCCTGGGCTCAGGCGAGCAGCAGGCCGATGTTAACTCACAGTGAGGGCATTCTGCTCTTGCTCTTGACCCACATCTTGCTGTATTCCTGAGACCTGGGTTTCCATGCCCTCCTGACCATGGGCACGCTGCTCACGGGGTTGCCCTCCTTACGGGGCATGTGTCCCAGGGCAGCCGTGCACATGGCCACGTGGGCTCTCCACGGCAGGGGAGCCTGTGATCGTGTCAGGAGCGGCCCTTGGGGCTGGGTCTTGGTCAGCAGCTTTGCGCTGACGGCTTAACGGTCAGTGTCTCCCTGTCGTACCTGGGACTCGGCGACGGCCTTCTGCTTCTGCCGCTCCTGGGCACGCACTTGTTGGATTCCTCTGCGAGAAAGAACTTGGCCTCGTCAGCATTTGTTTACCTCTTTGCTCAGGAAAACCCTGTGAAACACTGCGCTCTGCGCCCCTTGTTTTCACAAGACGACCAGGAGGTGTTCGCTTCCTGTTTTGCTGTCGTTATGAACTGGCGGGTTGTAACGCTTTGCTAGGTTTCCGTCCATCAGAGTCATTGTTCGCTTTGGTCAGCTTGTCCCGCTTGGCCAGCAGGTGCCCCGTAGGTTTGAACATCGCCCTTTGTTTCCTCTGTGATCCTGTTCCAGGGTCCCCTGTGTGTGCCTGAGACCTGAGTCCACTGTCTCCCCAGGGCCCATCCTCTGTGTGGAGAGCGGCCTCGCGAGACCCACGTGGGCGCCGCGGCCCTGTTGCTGTGCGGGTCATTCTTCCTAGGCCTTCGGAGTTGGCAGAGGAAATGTGCCCTTTCTCTTTCTTTTAAAGAAAACCTTCATCACGGGTTCATATTGACATTCCCTTCTCCTTCCCTTTGCATTTTTCTCTGATGCAGAGAACATTCGGGTCTGATGACTGACATCCTTACGCTGTTTTCCTCACTTTGCTTTTTTAAGTGTAGCAGAGGTCACTCTCCCACACTCAGGAGATCTCCCGGCCCCTTGTCACCGGGAGGGCCTGGCTGCCCCAGTCTCTGCTGTGTCACTGTGCACAGCGTGCAGCCTGGGCGCATGGCACTGCCTGTGGTTCTAGTGCAGCCCTGGGGTAGAGCCATGGGAGTGGGGTGCTAGGCTGAAGGCCAGGTCACGTGCAGTTCTGCCACATCCCTCCGTCGGGGGTTGTGCTGGTTGTTTTGTTTGTTTGTTTTTAAACAGAGGCAGGGAGAAGGGGAGAGAGAGAGGGGGAGAGAGAGAGAGAAGCATCAGCCACCTGCTTTCTACACACCCCCTGCTGGGGATGGAGCCCGCAACCCGGCATATGCCCTGACTGGGAATCGACCCAGGGACCCCTTATTGCCAGCTGAGCCCCACGGGCAAGGCTGCTGTGCTGTTTGTATCTGCCTGTGTCCGCACACACCGCCCACAGACCGTGTCTCAAACTTGCAGTTTTTCCAGTAGGTTTACTGTTCACTTCTCCTTTTAAAAGTAAAATGAGACAGGGGAACTTGAAATTTTGCAACATGCGTGTACTCTCCTTAGACATAAACATTATAAAACTGCATTGCTGAGGGAATCTTCTCTGTGAAGGAGGAAACCCAGATGCGCTAACATGTGGCAGAGCTGGGACTCAAACCCAGGCCTGGGGGCTCCAGAATCTGCTCTGACCCCGGCACCCTCCTGCTTCCTGGGTGGGCTCGCGCCCAGGGCATGATGGGATTTGTGATGCGGTGCAGCCTCAGTCCCAGGTCCCTGTTCCTGTCCCGAGCGCTGTGTAGGCTGGTCGGGAACGAATCAGTGCCTGGGAGAGCTTGTCCGCAGGTGTCGATGGCCAAAGGGCTTCCCGACCCCGAGCCAGGCAGAAGCCTCATGTCCTGCTGTGAGCGGAGCTGAACGCTCTGGGTGGTACTTGAGCAGATGTGGACGGGTCACTGTCACTTAGATCTCAGTCTTTGAGAGTGTGGGCCGCTGCAGCTCCCGCCATGCGTTGTAGGTGGCTCTCCCCAGGCTGTAGGGAGTGGAAGCGTCAGCACGCCCCCTGTGATTTGTGTCATGTATTTGAACACACGCAGGACATATCCGGATTTCAGATCTTGGTTTAGCCATGGAGGTCCCAGAAGGGGAGACAATTCGAGGAAGAGTTGGAACAGTCGGCTACATGGGTATGTAGAGGACCCCTTCAGCGAGCCTTGCCCTTTCTGTCTAGGTGCCCGGGTTCTCAGGACACAGAGACATTCTACCTGAGGCACAGGTGGCGTTGGAAGTTGTGCCGGCGGCGTGGGAGTGTGAGGAGTCCTCCTGTCCACTCCTCTCCTAGGTGGGACTGAGGCCCGTAGACGTCTTGGGCTCCGTGAAGGCAGGGTTGGGACCAGGCAGCCCATCGCACTCTGCCGCTGCCACGCTGGGTGCACGCGGGCTCGCAAACCCCTGGTGGAACTGTGTTCCCTGGCCGTGCCGAAGTCTGGGGGCGCGGGCCTGCCTTGGTCAGCTCCAGAGCAGTGACCTCACAGTCCAGCCGGGCGCCAGCCTGACCCCAGGGCGGCCTCTCACATGCCGAGGGGCTGCCGAGGGCCCCTGCAGAGCCTGCAGCGACTCCCACAGCCTCTGCTCTGCTGTCACCTGCCGCGGGGACCTGATGAGATGAGGGACAGTCCAGTGAGCAAGGCCCAGCGCAGGAGGCTGCCGAGGGCCTTCGTGTTCCTGAGGCGAATGCCAGGGGCTTCCTCCCGAGTCAGGCAGGAGGGAACCTTCCGGATGCCGCCCGGGAGGAATGGCATGATGGTCCCCCTTTTTTTTTTCAACTCTTAAATACTTAATTCCCGTTTATTTAAAGTTCCATCAGTCTGTGTACACTATTTATATTAAAAACACAGGAAACTGGGGCTCCTAGCAAAAATACACATTTCCATTTTGGAGATTGTTCAGACACTGGGCAGAGCTGTATTCTCAGCACTAGAGCTGGAAGTGGGGGCGGGCGCGGGTGGGGAGGCGGAGGGCGGGCACAGCGCCGCTCCCTCCCAGTGCTGGCCCAAGGGAGCCCCCTCGGCCAAGGGACCCCGTGGCGGTGGCTGTGTTTGGAGGGAGCACCCTTCCCGGTGGTTCCTCTGTGGGGACTCATTGCCCGCTCTGTGATGTAGTTTCCAGTGACAGCTGGACTGAAACACACTTCACGCACATGAAGCCCGCCGACCCGACGTGTACATCCCTGGTCTCAGCCGCCACAGCGCTGTGCGCCTAGCACCATGGTCTCATTCCGGAACAGGAACCCCGTGCCCACCCACAGCGGCTCTGCCCCCTCCCAGCCCAGCCTGCAGCCACGCAGCTGCTCTCCGCCCCCGGCACTTGGCCAGTCTGCCCGCTTCATAGAGATAGTCACACGCTTGTCAGCCTTTTGCTCTGGTTCTCTCGCTTAGCATGTTTCTAGGTTCATGCATGTTGAGACAAATGTTGTATTTATAGTGTGTTATTTGGAATTAGTTACCAGAAAATTTAAAATTTAATTAGCATTTCCTGTGTTTGTTACCTAGCTCCTGAAGTTATCAAAAATGAAGCCTACACCTATGGCCCTGATTGGTGGGGGCTTGGCTGTCTGCTCTATGAGATGATTCAGGGGCATTCTCCGTTCAGAAAATTCAAAGAGAAAGTCAAGCGGGAGGAGGTGGAGCGGCGCGTGAAGGAGGACACGGAGTTGTACTCCCAGAGGTTCTCGGAGGACGCGGAGTCCATCTGCAGGATGGTGGGTCGGCTCGGGCTCGGGTGTGAGCTTCCCCCTCCCGCGGCCATGGCAGCCCCGCGTTGTCCGTGTCCAGTGAGCAAGGCCCTGGCTCAGGAGGCCGCCGAGGGCCTTCGTGTTCCTGAGGCGAACGCCAGGGGCTTCCTCCCCAGTCAGGCAGGAGGGAACCTTCCGGATGCCGCCTGGGAGGAATGGCGTGATGGTCCCCTTCCGCTCACTCAGTGTCCCTGCTGCCCGGCCCACACTGAGGGGTGAAAGGCGCTCCGTCCTCCCTGAAGCCAGTGCTCACATGTTCTGCGTCCATTTCTTCACTCCTTCCCATTTGCATCTCCCGTGGGACTGTCCTAGGCACTGGGGATCCTGAGTGAGGAAAGCAGACAAGAACCCGTCCCCAGGGCTCATTCTGCTGCAGGAGGGGGGGATGGGCAGGAGGGGTGTGGACTGTCACTCACACGGAGAGGCACAGGTGTCCACTGACGGGGAAGCCGTCACAGGGCTCCAGGGGAGGGGCGTGCCGGGGAGAGGCTGCGAGGAGGACGGAGGGGCCAGCCAGCCTTGGCAGAAGTTCTGGGACGGGGGAGGGGGGCGGCGGGGGAGGGGGGCGGCGGGAGCAGCTCAGACCTGGCTGCACCCGGTGGAGCAGGCAGGAGAGGTGGAGCGCGGGAGAGAGAGATGGTGCGGGAGACGTGCCGGGCCGGGCCTGGATGCGCACTGGGAGCTCATGCACGTTCTGTGCCTCTGGTCTCGGAGGTCATCGGCCGCTCGGGGTGGGAGGGAGCTGAGGAGGCCCGGTGTGCAGAGGAGAGGAGATGAAGGGAGGGGAGGCGATCCTGCAGCATCAGAGGGCCATGTGGGTTGAAATGAAGGGAGAGTTTGAGGCCCCCGTGTGGGTCAGGCTGCGTTACAGGAGCCACAGCCTGCGGAGTCACGGTGCCCCCTGGCCGTTAGGTGAGAAAGACGGCCACACTCGGGGGAGGCTGCTTGCAGGGCAGCAGAGGAGGGGTGTGACCCAGGCGGAGTGGCTGGGGGGACGGGTGGGCGGGGGGCAGGTTCCTGGGGACGTTGGAATCTCCAGCAGGCGCTGTCACTGAAGTGTGTCTAACTTGGGAGTGCATGGTGCTGGCAGTAGCCATGTCAGCTCCCTTCTCCATTTGTTTCCGAGGATGGCGGCTGCGCTCCTGCCCATCACGGGCTCTGGGCTCAGGGCCTTTCTTACAGCTCGTTTGCTTGGAGCTGGACAGTTTAGTCAGGAGCTGGCCGAGCTGCTGTTCCGTCAGCTCATAAATGCTGCTGAGTGCCTGCTGCCCTCGGGTGGCTTCAGGGATGTGAGAAGGCGTCGGGAATGGACCCGCCCCGAGGCCTCACAGGCTCCCAGCGGCTGAAACACGGAAAAATGACTATAGTGAAGGGCAGGTTAAAAAAAAAAAGAAAGAAAGAAAGAGCAGGTAAGCTCGAGCCAGAATGCTCTCTGGCCTCTGCCTGGAAACTGGGTTTATTTTTGGAGAAGTGGTAGGTGCTGGCTGTGAGTCTGGAGGGGTCGCAGACCCTTCTGGAGGGGCCAGAGGCCCAGTGCTGCTGAGGCCCTCGGGGCTCGGTGTCTGTCAGGCTCATCGTCCCGCTGCCAGTGCAAGAGCAGCAGAGCCGCTCACCCCGTGCGGCTCAGGCAGCTCAGGCAGCCAGGGGTGGGGCGGGCTGCACTCCCGGCCTGGCCCGGGTGTGTTTTCAAGGTCCAGGTCTTTCCTGTGTTGCTTGGAACCCAGCCAAACCTTTTTGGTTGGTTGTAACTGGAGGAAGTTCTTCCGAGCTGTGACAGTTACAGATGTGTGAGTAAGAACACCGTCACTTGTAAGCGTGTGTGACTTCTAGAGCCAGGCTGGTGAAGTGTTCGCTGAGACCCTGCGGTCGCCTCAGTGAGCAGATCAGGAGTGAGTGGTTTCTACGTGTAGGTGTGACTTAGCTGTAAGTAGTTGCTCAGAAGTGCTGAACGGTTTCTATTTTTTTTAAAGATTTCGCTCATTTTTCATGGTAAAAATTTATTTTCTTAGGGATTTATTCGCCAACTCTTTATTTATTGACAGCTCAAAGGAAAACTTCAGTTTAACTCCGTTTGAAGCACCGCATGTTTAATTAGTCAAGTCTGAATGAACGAAGTTGGGTGGACACTGAAATCGAGGCCTCTGTTTCGAAGCGGGTGCTCTTTGCCCCTTCCTTGGGGACGGTTGTGGAGCTGTTCTGCGTTTCTTTTGACCCCGGAGCTTTTGACTCCATTTCTGCTTCTTCCAGTTACTCACCAAGGACCCCAAGCAGCGCCTGGGCTGCCAGGGGGATGGAGCTGCTGGTGTGCGAAAGCACCCCCTGTTCAAGAACATTAACTTCAAGAGGCTGGAAGTACACATGTTAGAGCCCCCGTTCTGCCCAGACGTGAGTACCATGTGGCCCAGTAGCAGGGGTCCCAGAAAAGGCAGGCCTCACCCCAGTAGCTCCAGGTCACCTGGTGCAGCCAGTGGGTGTGACTTCCGCTCCGGTCCCCTAGGATCTGGTTCCTCCTCCCTCCCCACCCCCCATAGTCCTAGGCCTGTCCTCACAGGCCTTCTCAGCAGCGCTCTGGCTTCGGGCTTGGGGCCTGGTGTCCGCCGTGGGCCATCGGAGCTGAGCCCGGCCACAGCTGTCCTCAGACCTCCCCCGCAGTATCCCCTTCTGATGTCAGTGCCAGCCAGCGTGTGTCTCAGGTCCTGGCTGCACATTGAGTGGTCGCCTCAGGGTGTGTGTGGGGCACACTGACCCAGGCTCGGGCACGTGTTAGTGCCGGTGGGAACACAGGCGTAGACGGATTGGACAACGGTCTGTGGCTGGGTGTGAGGCAGTCCTGCAGGGTGTGATGGCCGTGAGGTGTCTAGCCGCATAGTTCAGGACTCGGTTATATCCATATATCTTACACGAGTGGCTTCTTCCCTGGAACTAGTTCGAATTGCATGTTGATGACACGCTGTAGTGTCGGCACAGGGAGAACAACAGCCGGCTCCCCTGAGGGAGCTCGCTCCAGGCTGCGCAGATCAGCGGTGAGTCAGTTACAGCAGGAGCAGAACCCCAGGCAGAGACTTCCGATGGACCGCTGGGCCCTAGAGCCTTCTTCGCACCAGGCCTGGGGCCTGTGCAGGGAGGTCGGCCAACAATCTTCTCTGAGAAGGGAGAGATGACAGGGGTGCGGTGCTAAGATGCGTAGGCCAGAGGTCTGGGTGGTTCTGGGATTTCCCTTGGCTTTAGCCAGAGGACCTGCGGGGCCAGGTGACAGCAGAGTCGGATGGTCACGTGTCAGGCACTTGCACTTGAGTGGGGATCAGTACAGGTTCTGGGCCTGGGGCTGGGCCCGGTTCCACCAGCCTCCCCCTGGACTGTCTCCCCTGTGGTGGCAGCTGCTTTCAGAGAAGTTCCTACCTGGCATCGGGAACAGGACCCCTTGGTCATCACTCTGGGGTGTGTGTGCTTGGAGCTGCAGGGCGCCCCGCCTTAGCTGGGCCAGGCTGCTGCTGCGCTCTCTTCCTCACTCCCAGCCAAGCAGGCGGCCGCACTGACACGCCCCGCCTGCTCCTGGCCGCTGGCTCCGAGGACAGAGTCTGGCCGCTGGCCCCGAGGACAGCAGTCTGGCTTCTGGCCCCGAGGAGGGTGTGCAGACCAGCCTCGCTCGGCTGGGGACCTGAGATGAGCGCTGACGGGCCCGCCGTTACTCACGTAGACTAGGCGGGTGTCGCTGTGAAGGAAGCTGAGTGTGAGGCGGGCGTGAGGATCAGGGCCATGTCCCCACAAGAGCACCTGACCACCCTCTTCGCCCTGGCCCGCCTGTAACCCATTGTCCACTGCAAAAAAGGGAGGGTGGGTCTCAGGTGTGTGGGCAAGAGGCCTGGCCGGACATTGTCCACAGGTTAATGACAGTGTCCAGGGAAGGGTCAGAACGCTTCAGATGAGAGGCCCGGCAGAACCAGGCCCGAGGAAGTGTGCGGGGTCCGTCGTGGTTAAGGACACCCAGTGGCCCAGTGACCTCACGGCCGGTGCCTCCTTGTTCTCCGTGTGCAGCCGCATGCGGTGTATTGTAAGGACATCATGGACATCGAGCAGTTCTCCTCAGTGAGAGGCATCTACCTGGACGCCGCCGACACCACCTTCTACAGCCAGTTTGCCACGGGCTCTGTCTCCATCCCCTGGCAGAATGAGGTACTGCTTGTCAGCGTGCGCCGCTACCCAAGTGAGGGTGACGGATGAAAATGACAAGGACGTGTGTGTGCGTGTGTGACGGTATCTTCTTACTGTTACATACACACACCTGTGTGAGGGCGTTGAGAGGCAGAATTATCCACGGCAGCTGTCCCTGGTACCTTCACAGGTGGTGGGCAGAAGGTGGCCATTTGGGTCCGACGGGGGCTTCCGGCCCTAAGTCCCACTTCCTAAGCAGGGCTGGCTGGCACCAGGGGGAGGGAGGCCAAGGGACCCAAGAAGAGGCCAGGAGGCAGGGCCAGCAGAAATGGAGGGCGGGGCTGGAGAGGGCCCCGGGGGCTGGCTGACCTGGGGCTGCCCGCTGCTCTGTCCTGCCCTTCTGCGGATGCAGATGATCGAGTCGGAATGTTTCAAAGACATCAACGAGAGTGAAAATGAGGAAACTCGGGACTTGCATCAGGGAGACAAAACCTGCCAGCGGAAGCCAGCCCCCAAGCGAAGGAGAGGCTTCTTCCACAGACTCCTCAGCAGATGGGTGAGGGCCCAGGCCTTGTCCCTGCGGTTTGGGGCTTTGTAATGTGATGTGTTAAGAAAATACTTCACCGCGTTAAAACTAGCTTTTCGTGTCCGATGCCTCCTACGTCAGGCATGCGCACAGGCGAGGAGCCCCCCGTGGTGCTCTGAGCCCAGCCAGGAAGCCCCGCACGCTCTTTGCTGTGCGTGTGGACTCTGCTCTGACCCAAAGGGAGGACGGCCGGACGCAGGCGCCCTCTGCCCGTGGCAGCACTGTCTGCTGGGCTCGGCCATGAGTCTCACAGAGCACACCTCACAGGCGCCTATCGCCCCCCTCTCTACGTTACTGGTTCCCATTCGCCCGCGTTCACGGGGCAGCTGCTTCTCTTGAACATGGGAGTGGTTTGCAGAGGTTTTCTGTTGCAGCATAAAGTGAGCATTTTTCCAAGTGAAGTTCTCTCCTCGGACTGGTGGGTGATCCTGCTTGTCCCGTCCACTCCACGGGCTTCACTCAGCTGTCCACTAGCACTCGATGAAAACACGCTGTAGGGGGAGCGAGTCTCGGAGGGCGTTGACCATGACCGCGCTCCCTCTGAGAACTGGGGGGCCCAGCTCCTCCGGGCGCTCTCCTAGAGCCTGCTCAGTGCAGCCGCCCTGTGACAACCTCACTATGCCCCGTGGGGAACCGCAGCTGAGGGGGTGCTGTGCAGGGTGAAGCCGCGCCTGCTGGTTCCCCAGAGCGCGCAGGGGTGGGTGATAGGAGCGCTTGTGCGACGGAGCGTGGAGAGCCACCCAGCGGGCTGTGTGCTCTGAGAACACTGCACGTCACGAAATAGAGAATGCGTGAGCGTTTGGCCTGCCTTCCACTTCGCGCCCCAAGGTTTGCCCACTGTCCCTTCCCTCGGGGGAAGTTAAGCCAGCTCCCATCAGAAAGGGACTGACTGGCCGTGTGTTGCAGGGCTGCATGAGTTAACCCTGGAGCCGCGAGGAGGAGCTGCCCGCGGGACTGTGCTGCTTGCGCAGAGCCAACCCCACGCCCAGGAGCCGGCTCAGTGTTCGTCCTCTCTGTGAATTGCAATAAACAGGTCTGACACATCTTAAAACGTGCCCGTGAGTCTGCAGGTTTTTCCACGTTAATAGCTGAATTGTCTTTTCACTAAAGCTGGCTTGAAGAGGTCCCTCAAGGATGGCTATGACGTCCCACAGCCCCTTGTGGCAGGGCTCAAGCTTCGTGTGCCCATGGAGAGGGAGGAGCGGGGGCCTGGGCACCGCCTGGAGTGTCCTCTCCTCCAGCGCTCGCAGGGAGCGGCCGGTCGGGCCTTCCTGGTCCAGCGCACGGCGTGAGAGTCGCCCGTCTGCTTCCACGATGTCACGAGGGTCTGCCTTCCTGAGGTGCGCCTCTCCCTGGTGTGCGGGTCTGCGCTGCTTGCCGGACGCTCCGGCCCCTCCTGTGACAGAGGCTGCTCCCAGGACCCTGAGGTCAGGGCTGGGCCGTCGGGGGTGACTCACCAACCCTGGGTTGTGTTAAAGGGTTTCTGTGACGGCGGCCTGTGATTGTGACCGCAGTGCCTCCAAGAATGGGGGTCAGGTAACTGAGCCGAAGGTGAAAGCCGGGGCCCAGGCGAGGCCAGGGCTCGGGCTGATTGAAGGGAGAAGGAGCTCATCCCCTGGGATTAGGGAGGACGGTTCCCACGCGGAGCTCTGCACAGACCCCTCAGACTTGGCTGCGCTCTTACTGCGTGAGGATGGGCCTGGCCTGTGGAGCAGCGAGCTGTGCGTGGTGGGGGGGCCTAGGGCACTTTCAGGAGGGGGGCTGGGGCACACAGTCTTCTGTTTCGTTGGCGGGAGGGGCGTCATGCAATGTGATGGCATTCAGAATGTGACTCAGGTCTTCTCTGTCGTTACACATCGCCTTGAAAGATGTTAAGGGCAGGGGCAACGACAGAACACCCCATCCCGCCAGGCGTCCTGGGTGCAGCTACTCTAGCACGCACGGCTCCAGCTCCCACTCCTGGTACAGGTCTTCCCTCGGGGACAGACACTGTCCAAATGCATCCCGGGAAGAAATCAGTTACAGTGGGAGAGGTGTGCATACGTAGTCATAACATCAAATAATTTATCACTTTCTTGCTCCCGGCCATCTTAGCAGCTGCTCTTGGTTGGGGGCTGTCCCACACCTGAGGCAGGAAGACGGTGGCTGCAGAGAAGACGGAAAAGAAGATGTGTTGGAGCCGATGCACTCTAGGCTCCAGCCTGTCCTGGAAAGTGGGAGTCTGTGCTGGGGTACAAGCAGACTCTGAAGGTGAGGTGACAAGGCGAAGCGAAGCTGGTCATCCTGGCCAGCACTGGCCGGGCCTGGAACAGAGCACGAGGCCATGCGGCCAAGCCTGGCGCCCATCACCGCAGGGGCCACACGGCTGAACTGGGCGCCGCGTGCGGAGCATCCTCGCATGGGCACACTGGCTAGCCACGACCCAGGTGATTCTGATAGCATTAGAAGCATGCCAGGTCAGGCAGTGGAAAGTAAACCATGCAAAATTGTTCTTTAATAAAACTGGTCAGTTTTATGTAAATGGTCTTGACTCACCAATTAAAGGGGAAGATTGCAGAGTGGGTCACAAGGCAAAACCCAACTGGGCTGTCTCTGAGACAAATCCAAAAGCGAGTGAGAACAGTTCAGGTGTAACCATTGCAAATGCATCCCCGGGAAATACTAGCGTCGGTACTGCAGCCGCAGACAAGGTAGAATCCAGCCCGAAAGTGGTGAGCCAAGCAGAGGGCACGTCGTAATGCGGAAGGTGCAGTTCTCAAACAAGGTAAATTGGTCAGAAGTAACTGTTCACAAGTAACAGCCGTAGCTTTCCTAAAGCAGAGCAGAGCAGCTTAAGCCACCTCTTGGTCCCAGATAGAGCAGACCTAGAGCATGGTGAGGTGCATCTTGTGAATGTGAGTGTGTAGATACATATGTATAGATTGATACATATACTATATATTAATATAACATATAGATAACACATTCTTCATTGATAATGCCCATAGAACATGCATGAAAAGTGACCATATATTATATCATAAAGGAAATCCTAATAAAAAATTTGAAAAGAGATACAGTCAAGAGCAGCCGTGGGCAAACTACGGCCCGAGGGCCGGATCCGGCCCATTTGAAATGAATAAGACTATTGAAAAAAAAGACCGTACCCTTTCATGTAATGATGTTTACTTTGAATTTATATTAGTTCACACAAACAGTCCATCCATGCTTTTGTTCCGGCCCTCCGGTCCAGTTTAAGAACCCATTGTGGCCCGTGAGTCAGAAAGTGTGCCCACCCCTGGCCAAGAGCATCTGATTCCAAATGTGGTCAACCTGTGGCTGAGTAACGGCCTCGGGAAGCACAGAAGCTCCGGCACCTGGGATCTGACAGCCTCTGCTAAAATTCTCTTGGGTCTAAGAAGAGAGAGAATCCAAAATTACAGAACTTCTAGGAAATGACCCCACCCTGTAAGTCTGGGTGTATGGGACACAACTAGAATAGTGCTCAGAGAGCACTTATAGCTCCTCATCACACCAACCAAAGTAAGCACCTGGCCATAAAAGAATTGAACCTCTAACTCAAAGGATAGAAAAAACATCGAGAAAAACAGAGGAAGAAATTAAAGGACAAAAGTTAATGGCTACTGAACAGAAACTGACACAAATAAGTTCTTAAAAAACCAACAGATGGATAAAAGTAAAGGGAGAAAACACGAATGCACTTGGGTCCTTGGAGGGATTTTACCTGCTTCCTGTCGGTGGGAATGTTAGGGGCGTCTCAGTCAGAATAGTCATCAGACTTTCAGGTGTGTCTTTCAATGTGCTGATGCATCAGAATGAGTGCCCAGTGGGGTGTGGGACATCCTCTGGTCAGCTTCCCCTCTACCTTGGATTTTTCTGGCTCTAATAGGGTTTTTGTTTGCTTGTTTTTGTTCTTTGTTATTCCCGGACTTCATCGCTCTTGGGTTTGGCTGGCAGTAATGGCACTGATTTAGTCTGTTCTCTCTCCCTGACTAGGGGATTGAAGCTGCCCGTCTCTGGACTTAAAGGGGAACTGGAAGGGAATAGGGATTACTGGGCCTGTCATGCCGCAACGGCAGGTTTCAGGCATGGGGAATGGATTTGCTGGTGAAGAGAACATTTATAGCTTCTAAGTATACCAACCGAGGTAAGCACCTGGAAATAAAAGCCTCATCCCCATTGTCTCCCCAGGAGAACCTGCATTCCAGAACTTCCAGACAAGCTGGTCCGTCTCTCCTCACACACCCTGATGGGGAACTACAGAGCCAAGACACAGAACCGTAAGCAGCCGGAGAGGGAAAACCAGACCAAACCATTACACTCAAAGGAGCAATGCCTGACTTCTTTGGAACAAGAATGAGAAATGGAAGACAGTCATGTTCAGATCTTTAATTTGCTGACAGGAAGTGTCTGCCAACCTTGAATTCCATACCCAACCAAAAGTCCATTAAGAATGATGGCAAAATGATGACATTTTCAGATAAATGGAAATGGAGAGATTTCAGCAATAGAAGATCCACTGTAAGGAATTCTGAAGGGCATTTTCCATGCAGAAGGACATGACCCCAGATGGAAGATGACAGGGGCAGGAAGGAATGACGAGGAATAGAAATGGCACATATGGGAGTCCGTGGAAATAGATCTTGACTGCTCAAAACAGCAGTGACTTTCTATGCCCTTTGCAGTGTGGGTGTGTTTTTGTAGAATTAAAATGTGCTGGTCTAGACATTTGTCCCTCCCGGCTTTGCTTCATGTTTCCTTCTTTCTCTGGCCCAGGCCTGGCCCCCACAGATTCCTATCTGGTCTTGCATTCAGGGCAGATGACGTGTGTGTGTGTGTGTGTGTGTGTGTGTGTGTGTGTGTGTGGCGGGGGTGGGGGAGGGGGGGCTGTGATGCCACGCTGCTTTATATATCTAGGTACCTGCCTTTCCTCCTGGGCAGGACCCGTCACAAATTAGTGGCTAGGCTTTTGTTTTTAGTTCTCCAACAAAACCCATTCTTTTATGTTTTTTCCCCTGAATAGTACACATTCCTTGCTGAAGATTTGAAAACTGCAGAAAAGCACACAGGTTAAGATACAAATCACCTAATTGCCCTGCCCACTAACCTGGTGACCAGGTCTCTTTTCTATGTATGTGTCTATTGCTTTTCTTTTCTTTTTTACTTAGAAATACGTTTTTATTGAGTTTTAGAGAAGAAGGGAGAGGGATAGAGAGAAACATCGATGTGAAAGAGAAACATTGATTGGCTGCCTCCTGCATGCTCCCTATTGGGGATCGAGTCCACAACCCAGGCATGTGCCCTGACTGGGAATCGAACCGGCGACTTTCTGGTGCATGGGATGATGCTCAACCGACGGAGCCACACTGGCCAGGGCGTGTGTGTGTGTTTCCCTTTGTTTAAAAAGAGAGGCAGGAGCATGCTGCACAGAGTGCAATTTGCGAATGCACCGGAGACCTTTGCCTGTGGTCATTTATGCTCTTCTAAAAACGACTGTGTGCCCTGACCGGTTCGGCTCAGTGGATAGAGCGTTGGCCTGCGGACTGAGGGTCCCAGGTTCGATTCCGGTCAAGGGCATGTACCTGGGTTGTGGGGGGGCGTGCAGGAGGCAGCTGATTGATGTTTCTAACTCTCTCTCTCTCCCTCTCCGTAAAAAATCAATAAAATATATTTTTAAAAAATAAATAAAAACGACTGTGGTTTTCTGTCTTATGGATCTATCATGACTCATTAGCCCACCTCCTGCCCAGCATTTCTGTTGTCTCCTCGTTTTGTCTGAGGCGCTGCTGTAGGTAGTGCCCGTCCTCACACACACACCATGATTTTCCTCGGGTCAGTCACTGGACGTGTCTTTGCTGTTCAGGGACGTGCTGTTGTTAAGGCTTTGGAGACGTGCCAAATGGCCCACGAAGCTGTGTTTGTTAATCTTTGCTGTTTTGGACTAGACCAGTGGTTCTCAGCCTTGGCTGCACATTAGAATCACCTGGGAATCTTTTTAAAATCCTGATTTCTGGGCCTCATCCTCCAGAAATTCTCTTTCTTTGTTACTCATGTTGTGGCCCCACCCCATCACAAAGAAACAGAATTTCCGGAGGATGAGGCCCAGAAATCAGGATTTTAAAGATTCCCAGGTGATTCTAATGTGCAGCCAAGGTTGAGAACCACTGCTGTAAGGCTTCCTTACAAGAGTTCTTGTCTGGATTACAGTCTGTTCTAGGCAGAAAACTCTCTGCCATGGCTGGAGCAGTCACAGTCTGCTGTGGCAATATTAGGTCTCCATGACCTATGACCTCTCTAGACTGATTCAAATTTGGTTCAGGAGCATAGAAACAATAATCCAAAGCAACAGTGGCTTAAACAAAATAGAATTTTCTCCCAGATTCTCATGAGATGGGCAGGCCGGGCTGGCAAGGCATCACCCAGTCGTCTGGGCCCTGCCGCTTCCAGGCTGCTGTCCCAGGATGTGGTGTCATCATGACCCGTCGCAACTGCTCAGGTGCCAACAATACATCCGTTTCAGGCAGCAGGGGCCCCTGGAACACGTGTCCATGCTGCTTCCATCTCGGTGCCAGAACTCGTCCAGTCACATGGCTGCAGCCTCGAACAGCAATGGATGGGCAGTGTCATGTTTTAACCAAGTGGAAAGGGGCCCAGGTGAAAACGGGTCCTATCACTGAAGGAGGTTGGAAGTGTGTCCCTCAAAATTCACGCGGAGTCCTCAGCTCTGGCACTTGAGAATGTGACTGTATTTGGAGACGGGGACTTTAAAGAGGAAAACCGAGGCCCTGTGGGCGGGTCCTCTTCGGGTACGCCTGGTGTCCTAAGCGGAGGGGGTGGGATTCAGACACAGGAAGACCCTGTGAGGACACAGGAGGAGACAGCCCTCTTCACAACCAGGAGCGGCCCCGGGAGACCGCCGTCCACACCCTGCCTCGGGCTGCCAGCCTCCAGGCCTGAGGATGGGTTTCTGCTGTTGGGCCCCAGGCTGTGGCACCTGTTCGAGCAGCCCCAGCCAACCAGCTCATGGCCGGTGCTGGTGGGCAGCCCGTGTGACACTCACTCAGGGGCTCATGGTGCTGTGACCAGGAATCTGGGTCCTGCTTCTCCGGGTCCTCCACTTCCCGCTCCCAAAGCCTGTGATCAGTACCGTCCTCCACCCTGAGGCTCTCGGGCGGGCGGGCTCCATTCTTCCTGTTGGGACTGGAAGCCTGTTCCCACGGGCTGCTGGCCATGGGGCCTCTCCAACAGGCAGCTGGCTTCATGCACATGCCAGCCAAGAGGGAAACAGCAAGATGGAAGCCTCAGACTCTTGGGCCCCAGTCCCAGGAAAGCCTCTTCCCTATGCTGGTTAGAAGCCAGCCCCACTCGAAGAAAGGGCACTGTCCAGGGCGTGGGCCAGGAGAGGGCCCCTGGCCATGGTGGCCGAGGATGGGCGCGGCTGGCATGGGGGTGAGGCCCCTTTCAACAGCAGGGCAGCACCTCAAGGCTAGCGCGCGGTCCTTTCCTGCAGGGGGCACTGCCATCCCCTGGGGACAGGGCTCCTGGGTGAGGCTTGTGCCCAGGACAGGCCTCCGCCCGGAGCGGCCCTGGAGGGTCCTCCTGTGCGCACGGCCTCCCCCAGGGCGCTTCTCCCGGAGGCAGGCGGACAGCTGCCCGGCGGGTGCGCGCACCGTCCGCCCGGGCTCCCCCTCCCGGTGGTGAGGCCCCGGAGCCAGGCCCCTTTGGGCTGGCACCAGGCAGGAGGTGCCCACCGCGCCGGGCGGGGCAGGAGTCCTCTCCCTCGGGTTCGGCAGTCCTTGCGCGGAGGGCTCTGGGCAGAGACACGGGCCAGGCAGGTCCCCCATCCGTGCCCCCCAGGCCCCCTCCTCTCCCTCACTCCCTCTCCGCTGTGGGGCCCACGCTGGGCTCCCTCCGCCGGAGGACCCCCTCCTCCCCGCAGGTCTCCGCCACCTACGACGTGAGCAGGGCGCACCCACTTCGTGCTCCTGCAGGTAAAGGCCGACCCTCCCGCCCTCAGCCCAGGCTGCGCCGCGGGTGGGCAGGCCCGGCCCTCAGGTCTAGACCAGGTTGGCGGCTCTGCGACCCCAGGCGTCAGTGGGGGGTTCGATCCGCGGGGCGCCCCACCTGCCCGCCCCTCACCAACAAGACCCGCCCCTCACGCAGGTCCCGCCTCATCGCCCCGCCCCCGCCGCGGAGCCCCGCCCTTAGCGCCCCGCCCTCGCCACGCCCCTCACCGCCAGGTCCCGCCCTCATCTGCCCGCCCCCGCCTCTGAGCCCCGCCCTCACCACCAGGCCCCGCCATCGCCACGCCCCTCACCGCCAGGTCCCGCCCTCAGCGCCACGCCCTCTCCGCAGCGTCCGCCTTCCGCTCCACGCCCCGCCCTCATCGCCAGGTCCCGCCTCCGGCCCCGCGGGTTTCGCCAGGGGACGCTGCGCAGGGGCGGGTCGGCGCCTCGGCTGGCCATTGGCAGAGGCCACCGCCTCTTGCTGTCAATCCCGGCGCCCGGCCTGGCCCCGCCCCCACGGCGGAGCGTCATGGGACGCAGGACCGCGGGGGCTGCCGGGACGGGTCCAAGATGGCCGGGCGCTTCGGTTCCGCTCCTGCCAGCGGCCGCGAACCCCATTCATTGCCGCGCTGCTGAGCGGCGCCGCCAGCCGGCCCGAGGGCTCCGATCGCTGTCCCTGCGGGGTGGGAGGTCGCCATGGCGACCCTGGAGAAGCTGATGAAGGCCTTCGAGTCCCTCAAGTCCTTCCAGCAGCAGCAGCAACAGCAGCAGCAGCCGCCGCCGCCTCCGCCGCCGCCCCCGCCCCAGCCGCAGCCGCAGCCGCCGCCCCCGCCGCCGCCCGGCCCGGCCGTGGCCGAGGAGCCGCTGCACCGTCCGTGAGTGCGGGCCCCGGCAGCTCCCCGCCTGTCCCTGCAGCCCAGGCCCGCAGCCACGGGGCCTCCGCGGACGGCACCTGCCCCTCCTGCCGCGGGACCGGCCCGGCCGCTCTCCGGCCCCTCGCGTGGGTCTCGGTTCGCCCGCGGGCAGGCGCAGCCTCTCCGGACGGCGCCCAGGCGGCCCCGGCCTCAGCCCCCCGCCTTCCTTTTCGTGCGAAGTTAGGGAAGGAACTCGCCGCCCTGTGTTTGCGAGGAACCGGGTGTGTTGTGAGCAGAACTCGGCAGAGCCAGGCCGCGTCCCGTGTGGCTTCCTCCGGCCACTTCCCTTCCCTCTCCTCCGGGGAGCGGGAGGGGGGCTGGGGGCGCCGGAGCGGAGAGCGGAGGGGTGCGCATGACGTCATGCCTTAGGGCTGGGCGGGTGCGGCCGCGGGCCGTGGAGACGCTCTTGCACCGGCCCCTTGCAGCCCGGGGCTGGCGGCCGCCCCCCCGCCCCCCCGCACCCCGTCCATGTAGCGGGGACCTGGAGCATCAGCAGAGAGACCCGCTGCCCAAGCTCAGGCCTGGCCTGCACGCTCTTGAGTGAGTCCTGGTTGTGCAGGAAGGAAGGGGTGACCTACTTGGGTGGTGCTTATTAACAAGTGGGAAGTAATAAAGCCGACGGGGCGAGGGAGATGGTGCAGCCCCTGCCCGCCCTCCTGGGGGTCATGACGCCGCGCGCGGGGAGAGGCCACCGCTGGGCGAAGGATGGACGTTGCGCCGGGGTCGTCGCCCAGCTTGCTGGACGCGGGTGTCGGCAGACCGCGGACGGCTCCCCGGAGCGTCCCTGGCGGCATCCTGGTCCGGCCTGGGCACTGGGGGTCTCCCAGGCTTGTGCCTGCGAGGGTTTTTGAGACAGAAAAAGAGAGGCCGTCCGAGCACCTCCGCACAGAACCCGCGTACTGTCCCCCGAAGCCCCTGCGCTGCAGTCCCCCCCCACGGCCTTCCCCTGCTGACCTGCAGGTGTGCCAGACGGCAGCCCCTTTAAGGAGCTCACTCTGTTCAGACGGATCTCCTCTGTCATGTGTTCTTGTTCTTTATGTTTCTGATACGGTCCTGGCGGTGTTCCGGGAGTTTAATTAGAAAAATGTGGATTTGCGGAGTAATGTTGGCGTATCTGTTAGAGTAAAATTTAGAAATAAATTATTTGTTGTTCTAAGAGGTGAAAAACCTGTTTGGCTACTTAGAGAAAAATTTAAAAAACAATGTTATTACTATTATAGATGACCACAACAAGCGATTTATAGTCACAACCCATGGCGGGCGGACCGCCTCGCCTCTCCAGCGGGTGCCTGTCAGCTCACACAGTGCCTGGCTCTTGTGTAAACCCAGCACCAGGGCTTTGGGTGGGAGCGAGACCTTACTGCTGCCCCTGGCGGCTTGGCCAGGCGCTGTCCATCCTAAAGTGGCCCTCTGTGCTTAGCCGATCTGACAGAGCCTGCCGCATTCCTTATCTTCAAACATGGGTATAAGGCGACTTCCTTCTAAAGGAGGCTTGACGAGTAGATAGCTTCTGTTTCATTCGTTTATTTTAAGGTAATGTGTGACTGACTGATTTAAAATTATAATCTATTGTGTTTGCATAAGCAATACATTAATGTGATGCCAATTCCAAAGGTAACAATTAAAAATCTCACTCCCACTCCTTTCTCCCAAGTGCCTAACTGTTCCCAAAGGCAAGCACAGTACATGTCCTCCCGTGAGTCCCTCCAGATGTAACCTGTGCGTATGTAAAGCTAGATTTTAAATTATTTAAAACAAAAGTATTTCAACAGAGTAACTTTTAAAGGTTCTTAGCATGCTCTGAAGTAAGCTGCATTAGGCCTAATTATTGTTCTTTTAACTAAAATGCACAAATATCATATTTATGTATTTTGCTGTTGAGAACGAAGGTATTCATAAATTTTGAGTAACAAACTCATTGATTACAAGTTTGGATCTTGGCATTTCTTGTTTCTGATGCTTCAGCTGAAAAATCCGTTCCCCAAAGGAAGATTTGGCAAAAGCAATTTAGAAAGTGCCTGTTTTTATGGCTCTTGCTCTGTGTTTTAGTCTGTGGTTTGCATAAGTGGTACATGAAGAGCAGGGCTCCCCGAGCCAGGCAGTGTGCGGAGCTGTGGTGTCACCGCCACTCGGGCCTCACTGGGGTCTGAGCGCCTGCTCTTGGCTGGCTCCACGGAGGCAGGGTCCTGCGTGGGACTGGCATGCAGGGCGCCCGAGCTTGGCAGGCAGTTGGCATTTGCTTCTGACACTTCCTCCTTCAGATTCCCACCTTGTTTCCCCCTGACTGTAATTGTCTACTCACCAATAAACACTTACTGAGCATCCATGTGTGGGGGGCGCTGTCCTCACAGGTGCAGGCCGCAGCCGTGGGCGGAGAGAGCTGCGCTCGGAGCTTTCCTGCTCCTGAGGGACAGGGTAGGGACGGTAAATGCAGGAGGAGCGGCAGAGCAGGCCAGGGGGCGGGCAGCGCCAGGTCAGGAAGGTGTCCACGGAGGGGTGGCTTTGAGTACATGACTGAAGTGGTCAAGGAAATAGCCGTGAGGCGTGGGGGACGGGCATTCCAGGCAGGGGAACAGGCCCAAAGGGGAAGAGCACAGAGGTCAGTTTGGCTGATTGAATTAGTGAGAGGGACACTCTTCTAAAACATTTTTTATTGAATGTAGAGAGGGAGAGGGAGAGGGAAACATCAATGATGAGAATCATGGACTGGCTGCCTCCTGCTCGCCCCACACTGGGGATCAAGCCTACAACCCGGGCCTGTGCCCTGACCAGGAATCAAACCCTGGGCTCCTGGGTCGTAGGTTGACATTCCATCCCTGAGCCACACCTGCTGAGCAGACAGGGAACTCTTGGTAGGAGGTGAGGTCAGGGAGGTTGGAGGAGGCCCAGCCGTTCAGGGCCTCCCCTGTAGTTGGAGTAAAGGCGCTGGCATTTATTCTCAATGAGATAGGAGGGCATCGGAGTGTTTGGTCAGGGACTGGCAGGACTCCGGTTCCATTCACAGTGAACACTGGTGAGTACAGTGAGGGGAGCATGGGCGGCCCAGCTGGTAGGAAGCCTGCAGTGTCCGGGGTGGGTGTGGTGGGTTCTGCCAGGACGTTGGCCAAGGCGAGGTGACAGAGAAGGGACTGATTTCAAAGGCAGGGCCACTAGGACCTGTTCACATCTCTATCTACTAAGCATCATTTAGTTTAGCTATAGGTGGTGTTATCAGTCAGGATTATATTCAGCTGCATATAACAAAACCCTACTGCAGTAGCTTCCACAGGTAAGAGTTTATTGTCTTTTTGAGGAAGATTAGGGACCCAGACTGGTACACTCACTTTGAAGCCCTTGTCCTCATTCTTTCCCATTTTTTAGTTATTTGTCTGTTGTCAAATTGTAACAGTTCTTTAATTAGTCTGGATACTAGACTCTTGTCAGATACTAGAGGCCTGGTGCACGAGATTCTGCACTGGGGGGGTGGGGGGAGGAAAGCGTGTCACTCAGCCTGGCCTGTGCCCTCTCGCAATCCAGGACCCCCGGGAGGCGGGGGAGGGGAGGACTGGGCCTAAGCCGGCAGGCAGACATCCCTCTCGCAGTCCAGGGCTCTCACAGTCCGGGACCCCTCGCTCCTTACCAGCTGCCTGCAGTGGAGGCAGGAGAGACCTCCCACCACCGCTGCTGGGCTTGCGTCTGATGCTCACTTCTGGCTGAGTGGTACTCCCCCTATGGGAGCGCACTGACCACTAGGGGGCAGCTCCTGCATTGAGGGTCTTCCCCCTGGTGGTCAGTGCACGTCATAGCGACTGGCCATTCTGCTGTTCTGTCAATTTGCATATTATGCTTTTGTTATATAGGATAGGATAGGATAGGATAGGATAGGATAGGATAGGATAGGATAGGATTTGTAAAAATGTTCTCTCTGTGGGTTTTCTCTTTCTTTATAGCGTCCTTTGAAGCAAAAATGTTTTTAATTTTTTAAAAATTATCTTTATTGTTGATTTTCCCCTGCCCTCACTGAAAAGTTTTTAATTTGGATGAACTCACCCAGTTTTCTATTTTATCTTTGGTTGCTGTACTTTAGTTGTTATACCTCAAAAAATGTTGCCTAACTCAAGGTCACAGAGATTTATTACTCCTGTGTTTTCTTATAAGAATTTTAGAGTTCTAACTTATACTTTTAGGTCTTATCCGTCTTTTTTAAAAAAATGTTTTTATTGATTTTTAGAGAGAGAGGAAGGGAGAGGGAGAGATAGAAACATTGATGAGAGAGAAACACCAATGAGAGAGAAACATTGATTGGCTGCCTCCTGCACGCCTCCTGCTAGTGATTGAGCCCGAAATCCAGGCATGTGCCCTGACTGGGAATCGAACCAGCAACCTCCTGGTGTGTGGGTCAATGCTCAGCCACTGGGTCAGACCAGCTGGGCAGGTCTTATCCATCTTGGGGTAATTTTTATTTTTTTACTTTTATATTTTGGTGCACCGTTCCTGGAGGTACTGCAATACCAGGTTGATGCATGGAGTGGACAGAACAAGCTCCTCTTCCATCTCCTAATCCCCAAAATCCATTTAATATATTGTCCTCGGATAGAGGACGTATCAGATATTAAACTGATAAGAACAGATACTACACCTGATCTTAGCCAAAGGCCGAGAAGTGATGGCTAATGTTTATCTGTGGTACAAGATGAGGGTCCAGCTTCATTCTTTTGCATGTGGATATGCAGTTATCCCAGCATCGCTTGTTGAAAAGATCATTCTTCCCCATTAAGTTGTCTTGGCACCTTGCTGGAAATTAATAGCCCATGACTGTATGGATTTATTTCTGGACTCTCAATTCTATTCCACCGGTCTGTATACTATCCTCCACAGTACTGTAGAGTTTTGTATCACAATTTCAAATTGTGTGAGTCCTCCAACTTTGTTTTTTTCAAGATAGTTTGGCTGTCTGTGCCCCTTGCATTTCCATGGATTGTAAGATCAGATTGTCAGTTCCTGTAAAGCCAGCTGGGTTCTGACAGGAATGGCATTGAATCTGTACATCAGTATGGGGCGTATTGGCATCTTAGCAATAGTTAGTCTTGTGATCCATGAATATTGGCAAACTTTTTCTGCAAATGGTCAGATAGTAAATATATCAGGTGCTGTGGGCATGTTTCTGTTGTAGCTTCTCAAGTCTGCCAGTGTAGAGTAAAAGCAGCCAGAGGCAATATGTAAACTATTGAGTGTGGCTGTGTTCCAACAGACTTTTACTAATGAAATTGAAATTTGAACTTCATATAATTTTCACGTCATGAAATATTATTTGTTTTCTTTTTTTGTCAACCATTTAAAAACGTAAAGGAATTCTTAGCTCACAGACGGGCCCAAAACAGGCAGGCTTTTTGCTTCAAAAGACATTATTAAGAAAGTAAAGAGAAAACCCACAGAGAGGACATTTTTACAATCATCTGTCTGATAAGGGTCTAGTATCCAGGCTAACTAAAGAACTGTTACAGTTCATCAGTACAGAGACAAGTCGCTGCTAGATTCAATATGATTAGACCACTTTGGGGAAAAATTCTGTTTCGGTTGTTTTTTGTTAGCTTAAAAATTACAAAAGTTACACATGTACATGGTAAAAACATCTTCAAACAGCACAGAAGATGACAAAGTCCTGTTGTAGTCTCAGTCCCTGAAAAAAACAACTATTAAATATCTTTTGTCTTCTTCCTGGATTTTTTAAATGCATATACAATCATTTAAATGTCTCTCTCTCTCTCTCTCTCTCTCTCTCTCTCTCTCTCTCTCTCTCTCTCTCTCCTTTTGCATGACTGAGCTCACACTGTATTTTTTCACTTACCAACATATCACAGACATTGTTCCATAGCAATGCTTACAGGCCGAGCTCGGAGGCACTGCGGTTCCCTCCGGACCACTGCAGGGAAGGGAGCGGCGCAGGAAGCGAGTCGGGGTGTTGTTGCTGGTGGAGGGTCTTGCCTCAATTTGTAAATAGTGCGACACCTGTGCAGCGCAGAACCGAGGTGCATAAAGCGAGGCCGGCTCTGTGACCCTTACTAACTGCTGTATCACACTGTAGCGCTTATTTTTAAAAGGGCTTTTGGCCCTAGCCGGTTTGGCTCAGTGGATAGAGTGTTGGCCTGCAGACTGAAGGGTCCCAGGTTCGATTCCAATCAGGGGCACATGCCTGGGTTGCGGGCTTGATCCCCAGTAGGGGGCGGGCAGGAGGCAGCTGATCAATGATCATCTCTCATCATTGATGTTTCTATTTTTGATCCCCAGTAGGGGGAGGGCAGGAGGCAGCGGATCAATGATCATCTCTCATCATTGATGTTTCTCTCTCTCCCTCTCTCTTTCTCTCTGAAATCAATAAAAACATATTTAAAACAAATAAAAGGGCTTTTGGAGGTGTAAAGACAAAGGTCTTGCATTGTCCTGGCTTTCAAAGGGGCGTGGACCTATGTTCTCCACCTTAAGGGCTCCACCCCTGTGACCCCCAGGCCTGCAAGGGAGCCACTTGGCACAGTACCGTGGATAATAGATCCACCCTATTCAGACAGGGAGGAAAACCAGACCCGGTGTAAGCGACTGTTTCATACTGTGCGGGATGGAGTAAGCTCCGATTCCAGACGCTGTTGGAGACAAGAATGCGTAGATCCTGCTGCTCAGGGTGGCCTCGGGGCCGCAGTTGGGTGTCACCTGGGAGCTTATGAGAAGCGCAGTGTGCCACTCTTGGACCTCCTGCGTCCGAATCTGCCTCTTGCCAGGTTCTGTGAGCAGCCCGTGTGCACGAGAGCTGCAGAAGCTCTGCTGGGGGGAGCAGGCCTCCGTGGGTGCGGGCAGTGCTGTCGTGTGTGGGAAGGGAGACTTGCTCGGGTGGGGCCAGGACTCAGCCGTGGGCAAACTATGGCCCCCGGGCTGGTTTGAATGAATAAAACTAAAAAAAAAAACAAAAAAAAGTACCCTTTTATGTAATGATATTTACTTTGAATTTACATTAGTTCACACAAACACTCCATCCATGCTTTTGTTCCGGCCTCCGGTCCAGTCTAAGAACCCACTGTGGCCCTCGAGTCAAAAAGTTTGCCCACCCCTGGGCCAGGTGCAGCTGGGAGTGTAACTCCTGTCCTAGGGCCATCGAGCATTTGTGTAGCTGCAGACAGGTTGTGACACTGACTGGTGAGCTGGGCATTAAGAGCTCCCAGCTACTTGGGGGGACCTCAGTGGGGAGCGGACTAGATGACCTACTGTGTGCCAGGCCCTGCTCTGGGCCCTGGGGTTACAGCAGCCGATAGAACCGATGGTGATGAATACTGTGGAGAAAGCAAAACAGTGTACGGGGAGAGGGGATGCAGTTTTCTTTAGCGGCTGCAGTGCCCTGAGGTGACAGACACTGGGCAGAGGGGAGGCAGCGAGCCACCTGATGTGGAGGAAGAGCGTCCAGGGGGAGCCAGGGGTGTTCCTGGAGTAGGGAGGCCAGTGCCCGAGGCGGAAGGAAGGGCAGGGACGGGTGATGAGTTAGAGGCCAGGGTTAGAGCGAGGCTCAGCCACCGGGCCCTGTGCTCCCGTGGAGGACTTGGGCTTTATGCTGGCCGGGGGCAGACTTGGGCAGATCACTTTGATGACACCAGTGACACCGAGTCACATGGTCGTTGCGGGTGGGAATGCAGAGCTCTGCCTACCCCGAGAGCAGCGGCGCTCCTGGGCATTGGTCCCGGAGAACGCAGGGCACGGGACCTGGGCTCGGAGCAGCTTTATTCCTAAAAGCCAAACCCTGGACTCCGCTTCGCTGTCCTGCAACAGGTGCCTAGTGGCTCTACTCAGAGTAAGGAGCGAGCTCCCGGCGCACGCCGTCCCAAGGCCCGCACGCTGTGGTTCTGTTTGCTGTCGGTTTTGAAATGACAGTTTCAGGCCTGGAGGCCAGATGGGTGGTGCCGGCTTAGGGATGGGGTTGGGGGGGGGTGCGAGGGAGAGAGGCCGCTCCAGGCTCCTGTGGGGGGTGAGGGGTGGGGGTCGGGGAGTGTCAGATCCGGGATCTCTTTGGAGGAAGAGCTGTCGGCATTTGCAGGCAGAGTGTTTGAAATGTGAGATTTGATTATTATAAAATTGACCGTTTCAAAGTGTGCAGTTTAGTGGTTCGTGCTGTACTCACAGGGCTCTGTAGCCGTCACCGCGCTCACCTCCCTGTCCTGCCTAGTCCCCGCCACCGCTCATCTAGTTGGTCTCTGGATTTGCCCTTCGGGACGTGGCTTCTGCTGGGATCACACAGCCGGGCCTGTCCGCTCCCTCGCTTGGCTACAGACGGAGCTGGAGCGGCCCCTTCAGGGGTGCAGCCGTTACTGGAGTCAGTCAGCCCACTGGGAGAGGGCTCTCTTTCATGCCCGTTTCTGGGATGCGGACTACAGACCAGAACTCCTACCCCTGCTTCCCCGGACCAAGCACCACTGGGGTGTTGTGTTGTGTTGTGTTGTGATCTTTATTGTTGGAAGTATAATCTGTCCCTTTTTCTTCCCCATTGAACCCCTCCAGCCGGCCCCCCGCCCCAGGCCTTCACCGCCCCACTGTCTGTCCATGATGATGCCTATAGCCTGCGAGCTCTTTGGCTGATCACCCCCCACCCCCCACCCTCCCCCGCCTTCCCTCTGAGATCCCACACTCTGTCCCCTGCTCCCATGTCTCTGGATCCACTCCGCTCATCAGTTTAGTTGGTTGATTAGATCCCACCTCTGAATGAGATCACGTGGCACTACTGTTACTTTGAAGTTGCGCATGAAACACAATTCCCCGAATGGCCTGGGTGTCCATCCCTGGTGTGAAAACCTTCCTGACGCCCCCTGATTTTCTGGGGACGCTCTCCCACTGTCGTAGCGCTTGTGTGGGGAATCAGGAGCCCTGGAGCCCTGCCTGCGGGCGCTGTGGCCTCTGGACCCCAGCTCTGCTGTGCGGGGTGGGAACACATGGGAGTGCTGCACCCGGTCGCCAGGCGCGACTTCCATTCCCCGGGGCCCAGGCCTCCCCTGCCCCCTCTCCCCTGGACCGCAGTTTTCATGCTTCCCCGTCACACAGTCTGACACAGAGTTTGGTGAGATGGCGGACTCCCCTCGTGGCACTGCACTTGGCTGGCGGCTCCAGCCTGACTGTCCTGCTGCAGCAGGGGCTTGCTGGCTGCCTCCTCCAGGTGTGTGTTTCTCGCAGCTGGCTCACCGCACAGTGGGAGGGGCTGAGGGAGGGCTGTGTGTATGTTGAAGGTGAAGTTAAAATGACTGCTTTGCCTGAAATGGTTGCAGTCAGGACTGCTCCGGCCCTATTCATCCAGCACTCACCCTGTGCATCCAGGTCCTGCCCAGAGCAAGTTGCCGCCATTTCCACCTCAATTTCCATGCTTGTGGAATGTGTGGAATGAGTCAGTTTGATGATGTATCATTTCATCAACCTAATTAGTTTCATGGGGGAACAAAGTCGTTACAGTGTTTTGAACTTCAGGTTTATTTATTGGACAAAATTAGGGAGGGAAGAGGTCTTTTGAGCAGGGACCATAGAATGTACAAGCACTGAGCTTGATGCACGACCAAAACAGGGATTACTTCCAGGGGCCAGTCCCTGGAGCTTTGGGAATGTTGACCCAGGATGGAGGTTGGAAAGTGGCCGAGGCCAAGTTGGAAGGGGCCTTGTTCCTGGCGGTGGAAGGCCTCACCACGTCCTGTCTTTGGCGGTCAGTTTGCTTCACCGGCTCAAGTTCTAGCACATGGACCAGGGCACGCAGGTCCTAATGGAACAGGGCGGGCCTTTTGAGCCGTGCGGTATTGCTTATTGCTAACTCTATTTTCTTGGTTTACCACACATGTGAGGAGAGAGAACTCAGATGTGTCTGTCACTTCTAAGAAGATGGAGAGATGCCCACGGCCTGGCCCGCTGTCCATCAGGCTGGGGACAGGGCGAGGCCTGGGCTTTCCCTCCTTTCGGGCCTCTGCTGACTGCTGCGTTGTGCCCGTGGGCACCCTGCACGTCATTAACGACACGTGCTGCTGCTGTGAGCGCTGGCACGATAAGTGCAGGGAGCGTTGTGTGCGCTATAAACACTTTAACTTTGCAGCCTGTGGGGACGCTCCTTCCCTCGCCTACGGAGGACTCAGCCATTCAGCAGGGTGGGCTCTTCCTGAACGCAGGTGAGCTCAGTGTGTCCTCCAGGCTGCGCTCTGGCAGCCATGCCAGCTGGTCAGGGTCAGCCATCCAGGACACCTGGCTACCACCTCACGTTCGCTGAGCCTGTTCCATTCCAGCTGCGAAAGCCGGGCTCAGCGAGTGGAGGGACTTGCCACGCATCACCACTAACTACCTTTCGAGCTTGGAGGCGGAGGCACCACAGGATGGGGTTCTGCTTAGATTCTGACCTTGCTGAATCCCCAGGTCATGAATTTCTATTCTGACCATCGTTTGATTGTGAGATCCACTTAGTCCAGTGTTTGTCAGCCTTGTTCTCGTTACCAGCCCCTAAGGAATCGTTTCAGACCCCGTGTAGGCGACTGCCGCGTTGAGGGGCTACGCCCCAGACAGCCTGGAGTCTGGGCATGTGAACTCAGTTCACTTAAGGCCAGGGGCAGATTTTCACTTTGGAAATCAAAGAGTAATGGAGGAGTTCGTTTGCTTTCTAAAATGCATCACTGTTCTTTTACTTTCTTGATGGCTGCCTTAAACTAGGAAAACCTAGTGTTAGGAACCCTAATCATCCCGTGTACACCGGATGCTCAAGGCCACTCTGAGTGTGGGAATCCTAGTCAGGGTGTTCAGGGCTCATTTCCTGTACGCAGGTGCAAAAGCAAGGATGCGGCAGTCTGTGCGGCTGCTCTCCTGTAACCCAGAAGACAGGTCACTGTTCGCAGGAGGCCTCTTTTGTCTGAGTTAGCCTACGGTGTGTTACAGACCAGCTGGTGCGCAGCTGCTTTCTATGGCTCCTATGTTGGCGGTGCTTTGTGGGAGGATGTATTGCTAGGATGGCTCCTGTGTTTGCTACTGTGTTAGCAAGAACTGCTTTGTCTAATGGCTCTTTAGTAGCAATGGCTACTTGGGCTGCAATAAAGACTCTCTTATACACCTACAATTTCTTACGTCTTCTCTGTCCGATACCCAGCGTCCAAGGAGATCCAGCCCCTGGCACAGGGACTCAGACCCAACTGCTAGCAAAGGGGAGTAGGACTAATTGCTCCCACAATTAGTGCAGCCAGCAGGGCCAAGGAGAGACTTACTCTGACACTAAGCTGTTGTAAGAGAGACTGAATTGGTGGTTTAAAGGAGAGAGCACTTTAATTCTCACAGCGCTTTCTTCTTTCTTTTAAAAACAGGTATAATTTACATGTGGTAAAACGTACCCTTTTTAGTGTACTGCTCTGTGCAGTTTGACAAATGCATGAGCCATTAGCTATGCCTGCAGTTGAGAACTGGAACAGTCCTGTCACCACGGGCATCCCCATGCCCAGGCCCCATGCCTCTGGCTGTCACCTGCTGCTTGGGGCCTGGAAACTACCGATCACTTTTGCTCCTGTCGTTTTGTCTCTTCCAAAGCATCATGTAAATGACTTACCCAGCGTAGCCATGAACCTGGCACATCGAGATCCACCCTGTGTGTGTGAATGGTGTGCCCTTCTCACTGCCAAGCAGTACAGTGTTCCGCCGTCCGGCCAGAGTTTGTTTTTCTAACCGCCAGGTGAAGGACATTTGGGTTGCTTCTATCATAGACCTTTTTTTGTTTTTAAAAATATATTTTATGGATTTTATAGAGAGTAAGGAAGAGAGAGAGAGAGAGAGAGAAACATCAGTGATGAATCATCGATCAGCTGCCTCCTGCAGGCCCCACACTGAGGATCGAGCCTGCAACCCAGGCATGTGCCCTGACCGGGAATCGAACTGATGACCTCTTGGTTCATAGGTTGATGCCCAACCTCTGAGCCACGCTGGCCGGGCCTGTCATAGAGCTTTTGAAGTGGGTGGTTTGTGAGGACGGGGGTTGGGGGGGCCCTCAGCTTCTCGTGCTCACTTAGGGCCCAGGCTCTTTTCCTCCTGTTGCTCTGCAGCCTCTTGAAGCTTTATCTGTGGAAGCAGCAGCTGGGAGGAGCCAAAAGGGGAGAGGCTCAGGGCCAGACAGCGCCCCGCATACCACCTCCTTCCCTGCTTCGTCCGGGGGAGCCGGGTCGGAGTCTGTCTCTAGCCGCAGGGATTCACGCGTCCACGCAGGGGAAAATGGTATCCTCTCGGGTGACTGGCCTCTGCACTGTAGCTTATTGGTGTCAGTCCCGTTCTGGCATGAGATGGGTGGGTGGGGGGTGGGAGGGGAACGGGGCACCTGACACACACTCTCCAGTCCCTGCGCCCTGGGCCCGGCTTCTCATTCAGGCCCTGGCTCTTCTCGCCTGGAACCCTGTCTGCCCCTGGTGGTCCCTGACTTCCCCTCTGGAGGGTCTGCCAACCTGCTTCCCTGCCACAGCGCCGCGCCTCCGGAGGCCATGCCTGCAGCACCCGCACCTGCACGGGGCCGCACCTGCACGGGGGCCGCACCTGCACGGGACCCGCACCTGCACGGGGCCCGCACCTGCACGGGGGCCGCACCTGCACGGGACCCGCACCTGCACGGGGGCCACACCTGCACGGGGCCCGCACCTGCACGGGGGCCGCACCTGCACGGGGGCCGCACCTGCACGGGGCCCGCACCTGCACGGGGCCCGCACCTGCACGGGGGCCGCACCTGCACGGGGGCCGCATCTGCACGGGGCCCAAACCTGCACGGGGCCGCGCCTGCACGGGCCGCACCTGCACGGGGCCGCGCCTGCACGGGGCCGCGCCTGCACGGGGCCGCGCCTGCACGGGGGCCGCGCCTGCACGGGGCCGCGCCTGCACGGGCCGCGCCTGCACAGGACCCGCACCTGCACGGGGGCCGCACCTGCACGGGGGCCGCACCTGCACGGGACCCGCACCTGCACGGGGCCCGCACCTCTACGGGGGCCGCATCTGCACGGGGCCGCGCCTGCACGGGGCCGCACCTCTACGGGGGCCGCATCTGCACGGGGCCGCGCCTGCACGGGGCCGCGCCTGCACGGGCCACACCTGCACGGGGCCGCGCCTGCACGGGGGCCGCACCTGCACGGGGCCGCACCTGCACGGGGGCCGCACCTGCACGGGGCCGCGCCTGCACGGGCCACACCTGCACGGGGCCGCATCTGCACGGGGGCCACACCTGCACGGGGCCGCGCCTGCACGGGGCCGCGCCTGCACGGGGGCCGCACCTGCACGGGGCCACACGGCGGGGCAGCCTGCTCCTCCAGGCGCGCTGTTTGGAGCCTGAGGGCTGCGTTGGTCACAGTTTTTGTGGGTTAGCCGCCCTCCCCCCTGAAGTAACAGCATCTCCTCACATCCAGTAGTTTCCTGGTTTAGTCGTTTCTAGTTAGTGCCATGCATTGGTGACTGCACTCACATTCGTGTCTGGCCGTGCTCCAGGAGCAGCTTCTTCTGCTTCCTCTGTGTGTGCGCCCCCCTCCCCCCGCCTCCGTGAAGCCCCCTGGAGCCGTGGGGCAGGCACCTCAAGCCTGGGCTTCTGGGCCTGGCTCTGCACCCCCTCTCGTGGGCTGGGGAGTCTGAGGAGGAGGCTGTGCAGAATGGCTCTGAGCAGGAGGCCCATTTCTATCTGCGGTTGGGGAGATAGAAACGTGAGCCCGTGTCTGTAATTTATAACTGGGACCAAGAGTCTCCGTGAGCTGGGGAAAGCCAGGTGCGTCGGGAGCATCACCTGGCGTTGCTCCGGAGCATGTGGATAAGGAACCCCGGGCTGAGCCCACCGCACCTCCCGGCCCTGACCGCACTCTGCCCCCGCGTGCGGACTGTGTGGTGCCTTCCGAGGCGCCATGAGTGCCGTCAGGGATGGGAGCATCAGGGACGCGAGCATCAGGGACGGGCAGCAAGAGGTGGGCGCCTGGTTCAGCACAGCTCACTCCTTCCCTTCCTTTTCTTTCAGAAAGAAGGAGCTCTCAGCCACCAAGAAGGACCGCGTGAACCATTGTCTGACCATCTGTGAGAGCATCGTGGGCCAGTCGCTCAGGTAGGTGCCCTCGACTTCCAGCGCAGAAGCGCTTCATGCGTTTCATCTGTAACTTCGTCCCTCAGCCTTTAAAGGGCCCCTCCCTGGACTTCTCCCAGACACCAATGAGCAGCGCCTCCTCCCTGTTTTGTTGTTGTTAATCCTCTTCCGAGAACAGTTTTGCATTTATTTTTTTGAGAGAGTGGAAGGGAGGGGGAGAGATAGAGAGAGAGATATTTATGTGAGAGAGATACATTGATTGATTGATTGCCTTCCAGTGCCAGGGATCGAGCCTACAGTCAGGTACGTGCCCTTGACCAGGACCCGAACCCTCGGTCCCCGGGTTGATGCTCTGTCCACTGAGCCAAACTGGCCAGGGCTGCCCCCTTTTCATACCCGGACTGTGTGAGCAGCACGTGTATATTTAACTGGCGCTCAGTAGCTGTGATCATTTAAAAATCATCTTCTCTTTGATATTTTACATTATTTTAGTCATTGGAACAACACGTGCCTGTCCAGTGATCAGACCCTTGCCTCGCTGTCTTTGGCACTGGGCCGGCCGTGGGTGGCCCTCAGGGTGCAAGATTCCCAGTGGTGTGGGCTGCTCTTGTGTAATAACACGTAGCTTAAAACACAAACACATTGTACAACTGTACAAAAATATGTTTTCTGTTTTTAGAAAAAAATGTTATATTCTTATTCTATACGTTGTTTTTGTTGTTGTTGTTCATCCTCACTGAGGATGTTTTCCATTGATTTTTAGAGAGAGTGGAAGGGAGGGGGAGAGAGACACACACTGATGTAGGGAGACACATTGGCTGGTTGCTTCCTGCATGCACCCAACCGGGTCTGAGATTGAGCCCGCAACCCAGCTACATGCTCTTTTTTTAAAATTTTTATATTTTTATTGATGTCAGAGAGGAAGGGAGAGAGAGAGAGAGAGAGAGAGAGAAACATCAGTGACGAGAGAGAATCATTGATCGGCTGCCTCCTGTACACCCCACACTGGGGAACGAACCTGCAACCTGGGCATGTGCCCTTGACTGGAATCGAACCTGGGACCCTTCAATCCGCAGGCTGATGCTCTAGCCACTGAGCCAAACCAGGTAGGGCCAGGCACGTCTATTGACTGTGATTGACCCCACGACCCCTGACTGATGTTCCAGCCGCTGAGCACACCTGCCAGGCAGGCCGTGCTGTCATGCTGTTTAAGGAGCGTGTTGAAGTCTGTAAGCACTTCCACTGGCCTTCACGGTGAACTTTCTGAGGGTCCTTTTCCCCTCCTCCGTTCCCTTTCCGCTTGCCTCCTCTTCAGCTGCGTTCCTGCTCCAGTTCCCAGCAGCTCCTGGGAGTCAGCTCCCAGGAACCCCTGCAGGAGCCGCGGGCCATCCCCGCCCACACCGTGAGAGCTGTGTGCAGCTCACCCACAGCCCTGGCGACATCGCAGCCTTTGCGCGGTGACAGCACCAGGCCGTAGGCGTTTCCCAGCATTACAGTTTGAAGGGGCCACTCATATACGCGGTTCGTTGTTGACCAAAGCTGTCGTTAGGCTTGGCACGTTCCTGTAAGAACATGATTCACTTGTCAAATGGGCAAACATTGAAAACTACTTAGGGTTTTGTCAGTGGTGACGCAACCGTCTGAAAAGGCAATTGGGCAGAATACAATGCTTTAAACCAGACCTGCGTTCCATTGGCTCCACTCCTGGTCTTAGCCTTAGGCAAGTGGGCAATGACATTGGCCTAGGGCAGTTTTTCATCCCGTTAGAAAATTAAAGATAATCTCAGTGTTTGCCAGTAGGGGAGTTGAAAATTTAAGATGCATTTATAGAAAGGAATACTAGTTAACTTCATACAAGATGATTTACAGATATTTATGACCAGAAAAGATGCTAACAGTACTACAACTTCAGTAAGAAATTATGAAGGGTTTGGCTTCTGGCTAAGATAAGTCCGTGGACAGGGTTTACCTTCCCGCCTAAAGCGATTGAAGCAGATCAGGTGTTTGTACAGTGGTTTTCCAGGCACCTGCATCAGAGCAGCAGTGCGGGAGCCCGGGGCACGCGGGAGCCGGGGACCCCCGGCTGACTGCCCGAGGGAGCCCAGGCACAGTCCTGCTTGCTGGGTCGAGGAGACGGATTTGAGGTGTAAAAGGGATCGTGATATGTTATCCATCGCATGTTGAATAGTGTTTTTGATACATTGGGGGAAGTGAAATGTAGCATGAAGGTAATTTTCCGCCTCTTTTTGATGTCTGCGGTGTCTGTTAGGAAGCCCAAGTCCCGCCAGGTCACCTGGTCTCTCTGTGGACAGCGCTGCTCTGAGCAGCATGGATGCTGGCCTGCGCCCTGGGCCTCCCTCCTCTCCTCCCCTCACCCAGGAATTCCCTCCTCTACTCCCCTCACCCGGGGCCTCCCTCCTCTCCTCCCCTCTCCCGGGGCTGCCCTCCTCTGCTCCCCTCACTGGGGAATTCCCTCCTCTGCTCCCCTCTCCATGGGCCTCCCTCCTCTACTCCCCTCTCTGTCGGCCTCCCTCCTCTGCTCCCCTCTCCCGGGGCCTCCCTCCTCTGCTCCCCTCTCCCGGGGCCTCCCTCCTCTGCTCCCCTCTCCCGGGGCCTCCCTCCTCTGCTCCCCTCACCCGGGGCCTCCCTCCTCTCCTCCCCTCTCCCGGGGCCTCCCTCCTCTGCTCCCCTCACTGGGGAATTCCCTCCTCTGCTCCCCTCACCCGGGGCCTCCCTCCTCTCCTTCCCTCTCCCGGGGCTGCCCTCCTCTGCTCCCCTCACTGGGGAATTCCCTCCTCTGCTCCCCTCTCCATGGGCCTCCCTCCTCTACTCCCCTCTCTGTCGGCCTCCCTCCTCTACTCCCCTCTCCCGGGGCCTCCCTCCTCTACTCCCCTCTCCCGGGAATTCCCTCCTCTGCTCCCCTCTCCCGGGGCCTCCCTCCTCTGCTCCCCTCTCCCGGGGCCTCCCTCCTCTGCTCCCCTCTCCCGGGGCCTCCCTCCTCTGCTCCCCTCTCCCGGGGCCTCCCTCTTCTGCTCCCCTCTCCCGGGGCCTCCCTCCTCTGCTCCTCACGCTGCACTGCCCGTGGGCGAGGCGGCTGCTCCCCTCTGTGTCCTGCTGCTATGGCTGACCATCGCTGAGGCTGCCCTTTGCTTTCTCCTGGGCTCTCTGACTGTCGGTGGGAATTGTGAGGGAGAGAGTGGGGGGACCCCATATCAGAGCATACCGGGTTGCGACCATGACATGCAGCCGACTTGCTGTGTGAGGCGGCGCCATTGTTCAGGGCCGTCCTGTCGGCGTGCTGCACTTCCAGTGCTGGGCACTGGTTTCGTGCCCGTGGCCTGTCCCTGTGTCTCTGTCTTGTCTGTGTTTAGCCTCCTGGATCTCAACAGCCTACACAGGCCCTTGGTTACACGTGTTAAATCACTCACAAACATTGAGAGAGTTCAGTGTGTGTGAGTGTGGCAGGGCCGACAGCCTGACCGTGGACACGTGGCATCTGGTGAAGTCCGGCTGGACTTTAGGACTTACGGGAAGCAAGATGCAAAGGGAGTGAAGAGCTAGAGCGGGGACTGACTCCGTGGCAGGATTGTGGCTCAGTGGGTTGAGGGCCATCTTGTCCTCTGGAACGTCCCTGGTTCAGTCCCGGTCAGGCACACGCCTGGACTGAGGGTTCCATCCAGGTCGGGCACCTCTGCAAGCCCAGCATTGACCCATTGATGGTCCTCACATTGATGTCCCCCCTCCCCGCCACCCCGCCCTTCCTCTCGCTTCCCTGAGCACGTTCCTCTGCGAGGATTACAAAGAAGAATGCTGCAAGTCAGTCACCTGTGGCACAGCCCGGATGGCTGGCTGGGCTTCCAGTATTTAAAGCAGGGTCATTTGTGTGGTTTTTGTGTTTGTTAATCCTCACCTGAGGACATTTTCCCATTGGCCTTTATTTGGGGAGAGTGGAAGAGACAGGGAAAGACAGAGAGAAACATCGATGTGAGAGAAACACATCATTTGGTTGCCTCCTGCAGGAGCTCTGGCCAGGGCCAGGGCCAGGGCTGGGGAGGAGCCTGCAACCGAGGTATGTGCCCTTGACCGGGTTCGCTTCCTTTGGGCCAGAGGCTGATGCTCTATCCACTGAGCCAGACAGGCTAGCCAGGCTCAAGCAGTGTCTTTTTAAAAAATTGAGTTAAAATACACAAAAAGGAGAGTCTTTCAAAAACGTTTAAATTAAAACTTTAAAAAATGAGATTTGTCTTGCAAACACAACCTCTTTTTTTGGTAAATAAACTTTAAAATTTTAGAATAGTTTTAAATTCACGGGAGAGTTACAGAGCTAGCACAGTTCCCAGCACCCACATCCGGTTCCCCATCGGAGCCTCTGGCGTCACTGCGGCTGTTTCCTAGTTAGGGCCCATGCGACAGCATCGACCTTCGTTTCGTGCTCAGCGTCCCGGACAGGACCCCAGACGCCACGTGACCTTTGATTGCCGTGGCTTCTCAGGCTCCGGCTGCTGTAACATCCTCTCTCCTTGTTTCGCCTAGAAATTCTCCCGAGTTTCAGAAGCTGCTGGGCATCGCCATGGAGCTGTTCCTGCTGTGCAGCGACGACGCGGAGTCGGACGTGAGGATGGTGGCTGACGAGTGCCTCAACAAGGTCATCAAGGTGGGAAGCCCGGGCCAGCATCGCCATGACACAGAGCTGTGCAGCCGACGCCTACGGAATTTATTAACCCGGGTCACCCACTACATTCATCACATACATTTACAAAAGGAGCCCTGGGGACGGCGTTCTCCGAGCTGGGCGTCGCCGGCGGCCTTTGGAGCGGCGCAGTCCCTCAGCTGTCGCACTGGCTGCACCACAGGGTGGGGGGCGCGTCTTGCCGCCTGCAGGACTGTCTGCCCTCACTGCAGGGGGTGGGCGGGGCGGGTGCTGATGGTGACTCCTGGGTGCGCCTTTGGGGGCGCGTCCAGAGAGACCACGAGGCCCCTGGACTCCTCTGTGGTGTCTCTAGCTCCCTCCTTCGCCCCTCTCTCTGCCCTCTGGGGGTCTGGGCGGGGCAGTCCTGCTTGCAGGTCAGGCTGTGATGTGGCAGCAGGTTGGCTGGGCAGAGGGGTCGCAGGACAGGAGGTCAGCCAGAAGCGGAAGCCCTGGCTGACAGGGAGGTCAGGAGAGAGAAGGGGCACCTGTCCTCCTCCGAGATTGCCTCCTGATGTGGAGTTTGTGCCAAGGCCACAGAGCTAGAACCTGCTGTCGCCTTTTCGGTTTCCTGCTGCCACGGCCCAGCGCCCTTCTTCCTAATTCCTGATGTGCTGGAAACTGTCCTGTGCCTCCTCCGCCCGCCTCCCCGTCGAGTCCCCAACCCACCCGGGTGGCTGTCCTTTAGTCACCTTGAGTGTGCGAGTGTCCAATCTGAGACACTTTCCCCCTGTGGACTCACTGGCGCGAGGAAGGGCCCCGACGTGGTTCTCCACACTTTCCAAAGCCATTCCTCCCGTTGGCTCAGCAGATGCCTCCGCTCCTTCTCCGCAGGGTCCTGGTCACGGGCCTGCGGGAAGAGGGGGCACACTGCCCTCTTCATTACGGTAGGGAAGTGCTCTGGGGACCCGATGAGCCTGGCCATGTACTCTGCCCTCAAGCCACGTCCAGTCCCGTGTGGGGCGGCTTGGACAGAGTGCAGGCCCTGAGTCCCAGCCGGTGCTCGCTGTTGGGGCAGAGAGGCTTCCTGGAGGTGTGGCTGGGGGCAAGCAGGAGGCTCGGGCCCCTTACACTGGCGCCGGCCTCGGTGTGTGCCGCCCAGAATGGGGGCTGAGGTCAGTCCGAAGGCTGTGCTCTACGTGGGGCGGAGGAGGGCTCTGGCAGATGGCTGACGCGGTCAGAGGAGTGCCTATTCCTGGACGAGAAGCCAGTGGACGAGAAGCCAGTGGACGAGAAGCCAGTGCCGAGGGAGGCCTGCCGGGGAGCAGGGAAGGCCCTGCTGGGATTCCGGAGCCGGGGCCAGCGCCCAGAGCGAGAGCGGGGCGTCTGGAAGGAGCGGGCCCTGGGAGGGGGAGCAGGCCCTGGCTAGGAGGGGCCTGTGGCTCCCAGCTGGCTGCGGGCTCAGAGGGCCCCTGGGCCATAGGCTGGGCACGTCGGGACATCAAGGGAGGGCCAGACCTGGAGGAGGACGGGGTCTGCACCGGGAGCGGGTTCCACGGCAGAGCGAGGCTCTGACCTTGCAGGGGCACTGCCCGAGGCTCCCTGACTGAGGCCTTTCTGACTAATGTTGGTCACCTGGCAGAGTGCACTTGAACGAAGACAGAACTTTCGAGGTTTTCTGCACTCGCTGCCTGTTCACGGTTTCCGATAAGAGCTTTAGAATGAATTTGTTGAACCACCTGCCCTTTCATTTTGATATTATGTAGTACTTGATTGTGATAAAAGTTCAATTCTCTTCCATTTTCATTCAGGTGAGTCACCTGTGCATATATGTGCTCTTTCCTCAATGAGTAGGTTCTTCGTTTAGTTGCTATTAGCGTTTGCCCGTGACTGAGGTGTAAGGGCCTCAGCTTGCTCAGAGCTGCTGGCGGCTGTCTGCCTGAGCTGAGCTCTGGTTGTGTTGCAGGCGCTGATGGATTCTAACCTCCCGAGGCTGCAGCTCGAGCTCTACAAGGAAATCAAGAAGGTGCGCCTTGTTCCGCCGCCAGCACGGCCGCCTCGCTGCCGTGAGCTGTTTCCGGGAAATGTCATCTTACATTTAATAAGTGAAAATGTTAGAAGGGAGAGCTGTTTGCTGTAGTAGACATAATTTCACTTTTCTTCTGCTCTTCGTAGTTTATTAGATGAGTTGGGTATTTAAAATGGTAACTAAATTTTTATATTGTTATAATTAAATTCACTAGACCTTAAAATTTCTAAAGTAAATATTCAGATGACCTTTTCTCTAAAAATAGAAGTTAACAATGAAAAAATGCTTTTGTTATGTGAAGCCCTCTTGGTGACTAGTGTGTCCGTGACCCTACAATGTAACTCCGCTCATTAATCCACGCAGAACGGCGCTCCCCGGAGCCTGCGTGCTGCCCTGTGGAGGTTCGCCGAGCTGGCGCACCTGGTCCGGCCCCAGAAATGCAGGTATGTCCTATGCTCTGCATCCTCATCGTCGTCGTCGTTGTTGAGATTTCGGGGGAGGCCAGCTCCTGCGCCTTCTTCACATCTCAGCTCACAGGTCGCTTTCTGAGGTCGTCCGTGCGCTGTGTTGTGGTTGATGTTGTCCTGGTTTTTTCCTCATAGCACTATTCTCCCAGAAATATTCCTGCACACTCCATCCGTGAGCTTGTTCATTTCCGCCTCCCCTCCCCCAAGGCCCGTAGGAGGTGGGCGCCCCGGACACCAGGGTCCTCCCCTGTCCTGTGCTGACAACAGTGTCCGTGCGCGGCAGCTGCAGGAAAGGGACTTGGCACGTGGTTGGAGGTCAAGTCCAACCCCATTGCTTACGATAGGAGTTATGGAAACATATGCCTGTGTCTAGGACATGGGTTACCAATGTGGGCACTCAACCGTGGGCGTTAAACTGCGAATAGTGTGACTAATGAAACAGTTCTATCTTAAAAAACCAAAGAAGGTCCACAGCTGTTACCTCCACCTTGGTCTCCTTAGCTGGCAAAACGTCCATAGACCCTCGGCCCCCGGGAGGAACGCGGGCGTGGCCCCGACTCTCACTATGAATATGAAGCAACGATTGATTCCAGGGCGTTTGCGTTTAACAGAGATACAGCGCTAAGGAAATTTCTCTTTATTTAACCTTTTGCTTTTACTGTTTTTATTTTGAAAAGCTTGTTATATTCTCCACATAGCAACCAAAGCGACCTTAAACTATGATCGGATCAAGTTGTTTCCTTGCTCGCACTCTCGGCTCATCCCCCGAGCTGTCCAGATAAATCCAGCTTCTTACCAGGCCCCGGGAGAGCTGCCCCAGCGCTCCGTCACCCCAGACACTCTGTTGACTCATTGGCCTGATGTTACTTCTTCAAAAGTCAGATTTCTCTTCCTCTTGATGGTGGTTTGTGTTTTTCCCTTGGGACTGGCAAAAACAGTTATCTCCTTAGAAACGTGGGCCCAGGCTCCCTGAGGCAGTCCTGGGTGCAGACGGCGTGGTGCCTGGCCCTGCACTAGAGGGCGCTGCCGAGTTCCCCAAGGTTGGCAGGGTCCTGAGGTCCTGGCTTGTCCAGCCTGTGACGCCCGCGTCCGCAGTGCAGCTGCTTTCTCTAGAGCCAGGTCTTTATCTCTGAGGCCTGTTTAGCTTGAGCACTGACCCTTTCTGTAATGCTGCTTTCCCAAGAAAGCTTCATTCTCATTCCTTAACCTTCATTTCCCTCATCGTCTGTCTTAATGTTTCTGTAAGCGGCATTCTCTTGATGCTTGAACAAGGCAGCCATATTGAAGAAGCGTGGCTTGAGCCCCGGGGGTGGGGGGGTGGGGAGCTTCAGGGCTGGTTGCCCAGGGAGGCGGGACTCTCCCCAGGCTGGAGGGTCCGGTGCCCTGGGGAAGTGGGCAGTGCCGCCCCTCTCATCGGAGCAGAGGCTTGGTTCACGCTGTGCAGTAGCAGAGCTGTCTTAGGAGATTTTGTGTTTTTTAGAAAATTGAATCTTTTTGATAGAATTTATTGGTGTGACGCTGGTTAACAAAATTATACAGGTTTCAGGTGCACAATCCACAACACATCGCCTGTACAGTGTATTGTGTGTCCACCCCAAGTCACGTCTCCTTGTATCGCCATCTATCCCCTTACCTTCCTCTACTCCTAAAGTGGTGTTTCTTATATGATCTCTTATTTTCTAATTTAAAATATGGGTGTTGTAATAGCTTCTTATTTACTGCAAATAATTTTGAAAATTTATTTTATTTATTTTTTTAAATATATTTAATTGATCTTTTACAGAGAGGAGAGGGAGAGGGATAGAGAGTCAGAAACATCGATGAGAGAGAAACATCCATCAGCTGCCTCCTGCACACTCCCTATTGGGGATGTGCCCGCAACCAAGGTTCATGCCCTTAACCAGAATCGAACCCAGGACCCTTGAGTCCATAGGCCGACGTTCTATCCACTGAGCTAAACTGGTCAGGGCTGAACATTTATTTTATTTAAAAAAATGTTAGAGAGAGAAACATCAGTGAGGAGAGAGAATCATGGATCGGCCGCCTCCTGCACGCTGCACACTGGGGATCCAGCCCACAACCCGGGCCTGTGCCCTGACCGGGAATCGAGCCCTGGCCTCCTGGTTCCTGGGTCGGTGCTCTGCCCCTGAGCCACGCCGCTGGGCTGCAAGTCATTTTTTTAAAATATATTTTATTGAGTTTTTACAGAGAGGAAGGGAGAGAGATAGAGAGTCAGAAACATCGATGAGAGAGAGACATCGATCAGCCACCTTCTGCACATCTCCTACTGGGGATGTGCCCGCAACCCAAATACATGCCCTTGACCGGAATCGAACCTGGGACCCTTCAGTCCGAAGGCCGACGCTCTATCCACTGAGCCAAACCGGTTTCGGCTGCAAATCATTTTTAACTGCTTTGGAGAGTCCTCTGGTTATGGGGGAGTGAAGGCTGAGCGTCTGCCAGCGTTTGAACTTCATGTGCAGTTCACCCTCCCGTCCTTTTAGCTGAGCTTTGTCCCTTCTCCACTGAGGACTGTTTTGCTATAAAACTGGTTCTCCCACAGGCACTAAACTAGTTGTTGTGTCTTACTAAAGTGGACCTGGTAGAGTGACCCAGCTTCCTTTCTCACATGCAGACCTTACTTGGTGAACCTCCTGCCTTGCCTGACTCGAACAAGCAAGAGACCTGAGGAGTCTGTTCAGGAGACCTTGGCTGCAGCTATACCCAAAATTATGGCTTCGCTCGGCAATTTTGCAAATGACAATGAGATTAAGGTATGAGTCTTACACACCTGCGAATGAGTCTGTGGAGAGTTAGGGCTTTGGGACAGTCATTTGAAAGTACTTAAGTTCTGTTGTGCTTATATTTATTTATTTTTTAGTTTTTATTTATTGATTTTAGAGAGGGAGAGGGAGAGAGAGCGCACGCCATACATTTGTGTCTCCACCCATTTGTGGCTCCACCCATTTTGCAGTCATTGGTTGATCCTCAAATGTGCCCTGATGGGGATGGAACTCGCAACCTTGGTGTATTGGGATGACACTTCAACCAACGAACTCCCCAGCCAGGGCGTGTCATGCCCATAATTTCCATCAGAACCTTCCGAGGCACACGAAGAGCTTCCTACCTCTGCCCTTTTGCTGTTCTTGTGGGTGAAGAGTTGACGGGGCTGGTGTATCCACGTGTGTGTAGAAGGCGCTGCTCCCGAGCCGACGGGCCTGGGGTGCTGGGTGGGCTCCCCACGCTGTCCGGGAAGCTCGTCTGGGTTACGAGGTCCAGCGACGTCCAGCTCCCTGACTTCTTAGCACAGAGTGAGCATGTGCTGCACAGTCCAGCCTGCTTGTCTGTGCTCCAGGCCCAAGGGCGCCTCTTGGTGACCGTCGCAGGCGGCATGTGTTCGAGCCGTCTCTTGGGCCCGACGTGGCTGTAGCTGGCTACGCTCTTTTCTCCTTGGCCTCGTGACTTGTAGATTTTTTTTTTTTTTTTTTACCGCATTTATGTTACACGGTGTCAGTCTTGACCCCGTCCTCAAATACTGTGGGTACAGCTTCTCTGGATCTAGGGCTGCCACCTCCAGGTCTCTGCTGGCCCTCGGCGGCAGGAGCTAGACGGTCCCTGTGTCGCGCTGCTCTGGGGTTCCCCGAATTGGGTGCTTCCGTTCAGCCCGGGAGAGTCTCGGGTGGTTGATGACTTAGCTCTGCGAGGATTTGGAGCGAATTAGTTTATGAGAGGCACAGTGAGCCTCAGGGGCCGTCCTCTTCTCTCCGTGGGTGCTCGTGGCCACAGGTTCTGCTGAAGGCTTTCATCACGAACCTGAAGTCCAGCTCCCCGACCACGCGGCGGACGGCGGCGGCCTGCGTGGTGAGCGTCTGCCAGCACTCCCGGAGGACGCAGTACTTCTACAGCTGGCTGCTCAGCGTGCTCCTAGGTGAGACGCCGGCCTGGCGGCGTCCCCGGGGTGGTGGGCCTCCGGCCTCTGCTAGTGACAGACCTTTGAGATCAGGCTGTCCCTCGGCCTGTGGGCAGCCCCTGGGGCCCTGCTGACTGGGCAGTGGGAGCTGGGTGGGGGCTGCGAGCCCGCGGGGAGTTGGGGGAGGGGCGGGAAAGGCTGCTCCCCGGCAGCTGCGCAGGCGCCCCAGGCCCGCCAGCCGGGCAGGGCACAGGCCGTGTGCCACCCACTGCCTTCCCGGGCCCAGCCTCGTGCAGCCAAACTTCCCAGCCGGCGGGGTGGCCCTGAGTGCAGGGCGTCCCCGCGGCCTGAAGCTGCGCCTCCAGCCCGGTTCTCTGCGCGGCGTGGCTGCCACGGCCTCTCCTGCACACGTGGAACTGAAAGCACCAGCAAATGGGCATGTGTGTGCAAGGACGCCCGACGCCCACATGCAGCAGACTCAGTGCGCAGGCCTTGCTTGCTCAGCCGGTGCTGAGTCTCCCTTTGAAGCCCCCCGGGACCTCGCCACGGGATGCGATGCACACGTGTGCTTTCATGGCGACGTCTGTGCCATCGCTGCCCGCCCCGCCAGCTCAGAAAGGGCTCTGCCGGGGACTCTGCGACCACAGAGGCCAGAGGCCCAGCAGGAGCCAGATGCAGAGCTGTGCTGCCTTCCAGGGCTGCTGGTTCCCGTCGAGGGCGAGCACCCGTCCCTGCTGGTCCTGGGAGCGCTGCTCACACTGCGGTACTTGGTGCCCTTGCTGCAGCAGCAGGTCCAGGACACCAGCCTGAAAGGCAGCTTTGGGGTGACACGAAAGGAAATGGAAGTCTCCCCCTCGACAGAGCAGCTGGTGCAGGTAGGAGCCCTGATTCACTCTGGTGCAGACACAGCCAGGACTGACACCCAGCGAGTCGGCTCACGGGGAAGGGGGACGGCACAGCCGAGGTTCAGAGCACAGGCTCCGGAGCCGGACCCCTGGTTCAGGTCCGAGGTCACGGCCCCCAGCCCTGTGACCTCAGAGGGAAATGCAGGTCGTCTCTCCCAAGGTTACAGCGTGGCACATGAGCCCTCCTAGCCCATCCAGGCCATGAACGTGTTTATCTGTTCTGTAAACATTTACCCAGCTCCCTCAGTCCTGTTTGTACACATGGTAAGACGTGTACTTTTTAAAATTTGGTTTTTGACTGAACTTCTAGGCAAAGCACATGATTTAAATAGTGACACATTGTGAACCCTAATACTGTGAAGCAGTGATGTCGCTGACAGCGTTCGGGAGGGCAGGCGAGGTGGGGGCAGTGGGCTGCTGAGTCCTCCTTTTACGAGGTAGTTTGTTCAGAGGCGGTAGACTCCCTCGTGCAGGGGCGCACGCCTTCTCTGACGGGCCAGCTGCTCCCTGACGGCCGCGGCACGGAGGCAGCTGCAGATGCCGCAGCCACGGCGTGTCCATGAAGGCCGCGCGCGGAGAGGCGGCGGGCGGGTTGCCTGTGGACTGCAGTTTGCAGACCTGCGACCACAGTGATGGAGGGTCCCCCAGAAGAACCAGAGCAAGCGGTTCAGTGTCACTGCCTCTGGAGCCTCTTAGCTTGTGTCCTCTTGTGCTTCTGTCTTTTTTGAACGTATGTTTTACTGTTAGGATGTTAAAGGGCAGGCTGCCCACTTGGCAAATAAAAAGACTGCCAGTTAATTTTGAACTTTAGATAAATTGCGAATAATTGTGTGGTGTAAGTCTGCCTGAAATCACACAACCATACGACAAAGTTATTAGTTTATCTGAAATTCAAACTTAACTGGGTGCTCTGTATTTTATTTGGCAACTCTAATGAAGAATACATTCATCATGTTCATGGAACGTGATAGGTCGTGTGAGAAGCACTGAGAAAAGTTGTCTTGAGGCCTTTACAAGCTCCGTCAGCTTTTTCTGGGGGGCTCTCCTGACCGAGGTCCCTGCTGAAGGAGTGTGTCAGTCCTGCCTCTCTGCCCCTGGAGCGTGCTCTCCATCCCTGGCCAGCCCGCGAGGCGGACACCTGCGTCTGCTCCTGGGCACGTGCTCCGCTTCCCTTAAGGAATTGGTGACAGGTCTCCTGGGGATTCGGAAGGCCACCTGGCAGCTGCTGAGCGCACTGGTGGGCGTGACAGAGTTTTAGGGGCGGAAATGAAGGCCCCCGTCTCCAGCATAAGCCGTCAGACAGGAAGGGACACCAGGGCCCGTGGAAACACCGTGACAGCGCCCGTCTTCGCCTCCAGGTTTACGAGCTGACCTTGCATTACGCCCAGCACCCGGACCACAATGTGGTGACCGGGGCGCTGGAACTCCTGCAGCAGCTGCTCCGGACCCCGCCCCCCGAGCTGCTGCGCGCCCTGACCACGCCGGGCGGCCTGGCACAGCTCAGGGCGCCCCGCCAGGAGCCTGGCAGCCGCAGCCGCAGCGGGAGCATCGTGGAGCTGATAGGTGAGTGCTCGCCCACCGTTGAGTCTGGGCCAGGGCAGCGATGCCTCAGCTCCTCACCAGACTTTCAAGGAGGGCGGTGCCCTCTGCACAGGGAACTGACGTGTGGGAAGGGGAGGGGCAAGATGGGGTCGCTCTGTCTGCGCGGCTGCCTCCAGGTGGCGTCTCGTCTGTCTTAGAGTGAACATGGCGCGGAGAGGTTTCCAGGGCCTGTCATCTGTCACTTTGCCGGAGATGGGTCTTGGGTCCCCAGGGCTTTGTTCCTGCCGCCCTCTGGGTCTCTGTTTGCTGTCCTCACCGACTTTAGGAAAGCTCTCCTTGCCGGCCCGTCTCTGCTCCCACTGTGCTTGCTCTGGGGGGCCCTGAGCCACCCGGTGCTGCTGCCCCTGCCCCCTGCCCCTTACCCCCTGGTGTTCCTGCAGCAGTGGCCCTGCCTGACATGGAGACGCCCCTAGGAGCTGGGGTAGATGGGAGCCTTGGGTCGCACCTGGGGGCTTCCCTCTCTCCCGGCCTCTCCTCGGCCTTGTGGTGTGCGGTCCATGTAGTGCATTGCGTGTGCGTGTGCATGCGTGTGCCGGGAGCAGAGGATGGTCATGTGCCCGTTCCCTGTCCTTGTACTGAAGAACCTTTTCTCTACGGAATGCGCGCCTTACAAATAATCGCCAAAATACTCATTTCTACTGGTGGTTCCTAACGAAAATTTATACTTGCTTATCAGTTGACCAGATAATCTGAGATTTCTGATGGTTTTAATTTGGCTTTTTACATGCAGTGTATATGCACTCTTGACATTTTAGGCCTGAACTGTATGTATATTTGCGTGGTAATGTAATGTTCATGTCAAAATTAAAGCAGAGCACTGCCTTTTGGGAACACGTTCTTTTATTCTCTGGCTTTACAGTTGAATCATGCTTTTTGAAAGTATTTGAATTCCTTCTGAATTTCAACAGCTCGCTGCCTTACTTTCCTCTGTCGCTCTTTTGTGATTTGCAGCCGGAGGGGGTTCCTCATGCAGCCCTGTCCTTTCCAGAAAACAAAAAGGTGATTATTTCAGAAACCAGCCTGGGCCTTGCTGATTGTCTCCGTTCCGATGCCTTGCCTGTGGGTGCATGCTGCTGGGTCGGGCCTGGCAGGTGCTGCTTCCACACTGCCATGGTCGTCAACTTGCCGGCTTTGGGTCAGGGCTGGGCAGGCTTTCTGTAAAGGCCCGGGCTCCCGTTTCAGCCCCGGTGCCTTCCTGTGTCCTCCGCCGCCTGCCTGTGGCGTCCTGAGCTAAGGGTGCGGCCGCCTTCCAGTCAGACTCACTCCTGAGCAGGCGCCTGCTTTGCCTGCTGCTGCGTGCAGCGCGTTATGTTTACTAAGGTGACCTGTCTTCCCCGTCGGTTTTGTTATTAGTCAGAAATAACCATCGGCTAATTAGTTAATTGGGGCCTGGGGTATTCCAGCCATATTGGGCGTTGCACAGGCCAAAGTGTTCTGAAATCTGACAGTTTGGGTACATACCATCACTTTGCAACAGCATTTATTTTCTTGTCCAGTCTAGATTTCTAGGAGGTAATTGCTGCCATTTTTTATTTTGAAATCTTAAAAGACTAATTCTTTTTTTTAATTGAGGTGTAATTGGCATACAACAGACTAATTGTTTTGTGTCATGAGTTTTGTGTGTATTTGAGGGCCCGATGCTAATGTTACAGGCAGTTGAAGGCCGTCTTTGCAGGAATAATGTGTAGCCGTGGCTAAGTTAAAACCTTTCCTAGCCGGACTCGGGCTCTGATTGGCCGTCACAGTGTGGGCCACTTCATGGCCCCGGAGGTTTTGGTGAGCGCTGAGATGGTTCACAGCGAGGCTGCTAGGGGCGTGAGTCCGTCTCCTGGAGTCGGAGGTCCCGGGCCCGCGGGTGCTCCCGTGATGCTGGCCTCAGCGGCTCCGGCGAAGGCGGGCAGGCGCGAGGCCCCGCGAGGCGTGGCTTGTTTCAGAAGAGCCTGGGCAGGTCCTCGGGCTCTTCTTTGCTTTTCCAGCGTTTTCTGTTTTGGTTGTTTTTTCCGTCAGAGCTGTAGTTTCTAACTTCTTTGTTGCAGCCTCAGAATTCTCTTTTCAAATGACACCTGCCGGTACATAGGAGAGACAGCGGCGGGTTTGTTTTGGATGTAGGGCCAGGTGAGGCTGGGGTGTGTGTGGCCCCCCTGGGGGAGGGCTCCTGGGGACAGACTGCTTTCTTCAGCACCTGAGCACGGGGCGCAGGCCTTTCTCCAGGCTCCCCGCCTGGCCTGGGATAAAGCACCCCATATGCGAGGCCCGCCGCTCGCTGGTCCGTGTCACCTCCATTTGGGGTCTCCTTTGTTGTTTTCTGCTTTGCCTTAATCTCACATCAGTGTAAATTTGGGAAGTCGTCGCACCTGTGACCTGTTCTTTAAAGAGCAGTGAAATTAGAAGTTGCCAGTAATTGTCACATGTGCCAATAAGTGTTTGTAGTTGTTGAAGCGCGGTGCAGCGCCGTCTGAGAGCCATGCTGTCCAGGGTTTTCCGTGTGGACGTGCTGATGGTCTTAGTGCCCCCCACGAACCTGTGCTGTGTTCAGCGCTCCGGGCAGAGCGCCCTTACACACAGTGACCGGCCGCACGGGTGCGCTGCCTGCGCTGCGGAGTCCTCCTCCCCAGCTCAAGGCGCTGCCTCTCTCCTAGGGAAGGTGCTCCTGGGGGAAGCGGCGGCCTTGGAGGAGGACTCCGAGTCCCGGTCCGAGGGCAGCAGCCCGGCCTTCGCAGGTAGCTCTTGGGGTGACGGGGTGACGTGGGGGCCACTCCCTCCTGCCCCTGCCCTCCTCCCCGTCCCCCCTCCCTCCCTGCTCGGGGGCAGTGGTGGAGCCTTCAGGCCTTTCATGGGTTCCCTTTGGAACGTGTGTGTCTCCTTGCATCCGACACCTGTCTCCCTGGGTGTCGGCAGCTTCACTACTAGGTCCATATTCCGAGCGCCAGTTTCTGAGGAGGGTGGTGGGTAACAGTGAACCGCGTGGGTTGTGGGGGGAAAGGGATTAAAAACCGTCTACGGATGATTTAAGAAGAATTCTACATTTGTTCACAGATAGTTATCTAATGAGGTAGGAGATTCTTTATTCACCTTTTAAAGGATGAGTATCGACTAAGACACTAATAATTGGATTAAATGAGAGTGGTTTGAGTTGTATAATTCTATTTGAAAGAATGTTTTTAGGTAACTTATTTGGGAAGGAAAATCTGAATCATCCCAATGGTGATTATGTATTCATTTATTTTACAAAGTAGAAATCAGTGTTCTAATTACGAAAATAAAGCTAAAGTAAAATTACAGCTACAATAATACAGCTCAAGTGCTCGCTGACCCACGGGCTCCAGGAGTGGCCACTGCTAGCGGGGTGGTGAGAGCTTCCTGGCGTGGTTTTAGGTGGGGCTGTCGTTGTTTATGGGAGTGAAGAATAAACCAGGAAACTGCACATCTGTGCTGCCGGAGAGTAGGCGCAGCGTCGGGTCGTCGGGTCGGAACAGGGTCTGAGGAGGAGGAAGGGCCACCTCGAAGCGATGGTGGATTTACCCTCCTTGCTTCTGAGCACTGCTTGCCCAGCGTGCCTGTGAGCGTGGCTCTGCCCAGCAGCTGCGGAGGTGCCCGCACTCCCCACAGGCCCAGCAGCTGCGGAGGTGCCCCTACACTCCCCACAGGCCCAGCAGCTGCGGAGGTGCCCCCACACTCCCCACAGGCCCAGCAGCTGCGGGGCTGCCCCCACACTCCCCACAGGCCCAGCAGCTGCGGGGCTGCCCCCACACTCCCCACAGGCCCAGCAGCTGCGGGGCTGCCCCCACACTCCCCACAGGCCCAGCAGCTGCGGGGCTGCCCCCACACTCCCCACAGGCCCAGCAGCTGCGGAGGGAGGACTTGAAGTGCCGCCGGCGCTGCCCCGCAGCTGAGCTGCAGTCAAACGCCTGTGGGAACGCTGCAGATGTAACAGGCGTCTGCTGCTGGCCTGAGCTCTTCAAAAAATTAAAAATATATATATATGTTTATTGGGTTCAGAGAGGAAGGGAGAGGGAAAGAGAGAGAGGAACATCAGTGATGAGAGAGAATCATGGAGTGGCTGCCTCCTGCACGTCCCCTACTGGGGATCAAGCCTGCAACCCAGGCATGAGCCCTTGACCAGAATCAAACCTGGGACCCTTCAGTCTGCAGGCCGACACTCTATCCACTGAGCCACACCAGCTAGGGCTGACCCAACCTCTTTTATCCGATGCGGTACCATGGTGGAAGGGCAGTAACAGTGGGCTGCAGTTGTGGTCATGTTTAAAGGATGCACTGTTGTCTTGCTTTTGAAATATTCTAGTTCATTTCATTGTATTTGAGGATTTTTGCTGTTAAAATAGTGACAGTGAGTTTGAGGGTATTTGCAAGCATTTGATCCCTAGCGGATGTTTTTCCTGGCCCTTTGTCTTCAGCCTCAGTCAAGGGCGAGATCTGTGGGGAGCTGGCTGCCTCTTCCGGGGTCTCCACGCCGGGCTCTGTCAGCTCCGCGGCTGACTCCACGGGTCACGACATCATCACCGAGCAGCCCCGGTCACAGCACACGCTACAGCCGGACTCAGTGGATCTGACCGGCTGCGACTTGGCGAGTGCAGCCACTGACGGGGACGAGGAGGATATCTTAAGCCACAGCTCCAGCCAGATCAGCGCGGTCCCGTCCGACCCGGCCATGGACCTGAACGATGGGACCCAGGCCTCCTCCCCGCTCAGCGACAGCTCTCAGACCACCACCGAGGGGCCCGACTCAGCTGTGACCCCTTCAGACAGCTCCGAAATCGTAAGTGGGGAGGGTGTGCCTGGTGTCTGCACAGGGGCCGCCCCGGAGGCCCAGACCTGGACCCTCGTCCGTCCGACCCACGGACGGTGCAGAGGCACCAGCTCAGCCCCTTCTGAGACCTTCGCTGTGGGAGCGGCGCAGCGTCTTGTGTTGAATGAGGGCAGAGTTAGATTAGTTGATATGGACTCTGCTAAAATCTCTCGCATCGATGTCTCTCTCTGTCTCTCTCTCTCTCTGTCTCTCTCTCCCTCTCCCCCTCTCCCTCTGCCCCCTTCCCTTCCAACCTCTTGCTAAAAAAGTTCAATGGGAAAAAAAATATCCTCCTCAGGTAAAAATCTTTTTTAAAAATAGAGATTTCCAGACTGGAATTTCTAGAGTTTAAGCTTTTAGAGCGTGTGGTGCCGTGATCTGCGAGCTCGGGCAGTTTGGGCGCATGCGTGTGTGTGCACTGGAGGTCGGCCTCTGTGGCTGTGGGCGGCCCGTCGCCCTGTGGTTTTTGCCTTTGCCCTTGGAGTTAGTTCAGAGCCTCACAGCCCCTTTGCACCGTCCGTCCAGGTGTTAGACGGCGCCGACAGCCAGGACCCGGGGATGCAGCTCCCACCGCCGGAAGAGGAGGAGGAGGAGGAGGAGGAGGAGGAAGAGGAGGCGGAGGAGGAGGAGCCCGAGGGCCTTCCCGAGGACGCCGTCGCCTTGGCAGCTGCGTCCGCAGGTATGTGGGCTCAGCGTGTGCCGGGGCAGCCCCACCACCTTCGTCTGTCTTTGTGCCCAGGAAGAAGTCCCGGGGTGTCTGTTTTCTGGGTTGTGGGTGAGGAGGAACCTCAAGGGACCATCGCCCTTTTCCTTGACCTAATGCCTCCGTTCACGCTGACTCTGAACGTGTGCGTGTCATGCGAGGCTTGTCACTGACCCTGCTTCTGTGTTTTGGAAGCCCTTCAGCAAGCACATTTACTGAAAAGCATGGGCCACAGCAGGCAGCCCTCGGACAGCAGTGTGGACAGGGGTGTGTCCAGAGAGGACGCTGCCGACCCGGGGGATCAGGACAACAAGGTGAGAGGCTCAGGCGCAGGAGAGTGGTCCCTGGGCTGTCTGTTGCCTGCTTCCCCCCCGTCCCCAAACCCCAGCCGTCCTGGAGCCCTCCCACTGGCCTGTCTACCTCCCCGCCTCCTGGGACCGTTCACTTGACCACCTGCAGGGCTGTGCAGTGTTTCTTGCGTTGGTCGCTTTGAATCGATCTGTGGGTTTGTTTATTGTGGTAGAACACCCGGAACTTAAAACTTGCCAGTTCAGTGGCTTAAATGCCTTCACGTTGTTGACTGTCACCACATCCGTCTCCCAGCCCCCTCCCTTCCCAGGCGGAAGCTCTGTCCCCGGACACTGCAGCCCCAGTCCTCCCTCCTCGGCCCGGGGCCTCCGTTCTGCGTGCGCTCTCTGGATTGACGCCTCCAGGGGCCTCACATAAGTGGGACCCTACAGCATTGCCCTTCTGTGTGGCTCCTCACGTCACTGAGACCTGTCCTCAAGGCCGTCCATGTTGTAGCCGGTGTCAGACTCTCCTGCCTTTCATTTTAAACATGAGCTAACATTCCATTCTCTGTGCCATCACATTTTGTCTCCTCCTTCCCCCTGCTGGCCTTTGGTGTCAGGTGTCTCCTCGAGGCCCTCTTTCAGTCCCTGGAGGAATGGCTGGGTCAGGCGGTCATTCTAACTTCGTTTCCTGCGGAACTGCCTGTCCTCCCAGTTGGTTTAAATGCCTTGAGAGCAAGAACTAGTGGGTGCTCAGCCACAGAGGCGCTCAGTCCCTCTTGCAGCCTCAGTCGTGGCTTCAGATCCCCACACAGGCTCCTCCCGCTGCGCCTCGGGCTTTTCCCAGCTCCGGGGCCGCCCTGCCCATAGCCGGTGGCTTCCCCAGCAGCCCCTACCTGGTGTGCCCTCTGCGCGCTGAGTCGTCCTGCCGCAGCTCACGCAGCCCTGGTGGTACCTGCCTCTCGCCCGTGGCCGGTGAGGCAGCACCTGTGCCCCAGCACCGCCCGCTGAGTGAGCGAGGGGCCGAGCGTGTGCTGTTGTCAGACAAGCAAGCGTCGGTTTCTCTGTTCCAGCCCCGCCGCATCAGAGGGGACATCGGGCAGCCGGACGACGACGACTCTGCGCCCCTCACCCATTGTGTCCGCCTCTTGTCTGCTTCGTTTCTGCTCACGGGGGAGAGAAACGGTAAGGGGGCCGGGGGGAGCGCGGGGAAGCCCGGGTTCAGCAGCCTGGCGCCGCTGGCGGGCTGGCGGTCAGCCGAGGCTGCTGGGTGTGAGCGAGGTTGTACTGATTGCGGGGGGTGGGGGGCTGCTGCAGGGGATCTAGTCTTGCTTTTTGGGAAACTAAGTGTTTGCTGCTTTGAAGCTGAAGGTGACACCCAGGTGGTTCCTTTGCAGCCTTGGTTCCCGACAGGGACGTGCGTGTCAGCGTGAAGGCGCTGGCGCTCAGCTGTGTCGGCGCCGCGGTGGCCCTGTGCCCGGAGTCCTTCTTCAGCCAGCTGTACACAGCCCCCCTGGACGCCGCCGAGTGCCCGGGTACGGTGCCCCCGCCGGCCTCCACCTCCGCCCGCGCCCGCCGTTCCCTGGAAGACGGCTCCCCGCCCCGACTGCTTTGGGGCAGGACAGCGGGCTCCTGCGTCCGCGGGCTCCGTCGTGAGGGGCTGTCCACTCGGCACACGCCGCAGGCTCAGAGCCTTCCTCGCGGCGCTCAGTGGGAAGGCACACAGCAGCACCGTAGGGTCTGGGCACATCCGATCTAGTTGATGGTGTAGATTTTTGCCGAAAGCCCAGGTCAGCCTGTAATCAGAATTTACAGCACACCCAGACATGCGGTCCGCGCACGCTCCGGGCGCGCTCGTTGCGGAGTGAGGGTGGGAAGAGTGCCCTCCGACGCGCTCCTCTCGCTTCCCTGGCTCGCTCTCTGGCGCGGGGACAGACCTGTGCCCTTGAATCCACGGGAGGTAACTGTGGACTCGTTTGAGTTTTTCTCACCTTTCGTGAAGGAAATTAGAATTTTGCTTATTGGCTGACAACCTGGAATTCTAACCGGTTGTGTTGACTGCTACCTTGAATGTAGAATTTTCAAGCCTAAACACGCTGCCCGCATGTTACCCTCGTCAGGCCTTGTCTGGGTGGGTCGCCTGCCCCTTGTTGTCTTTCCTGGGAAGTTGAAGTGGACTTTCACGGTGGCTGGCATTTGTCCCCACAGAGGAGCAGTACGTCTCGGACGTCCTCAGCTACATCGATCACGGAGACCCGCAGGTCCGCGGAGCCACGGCCATCCTCTGCGGGACTCTCATCTGCTCCATCCTCAGCAGGTCCCGCTTCCAGGTGGGGGACTGGCTGGGCTCCGTTCGAGCTCGCACAGGTAGCGGCCAGTTTCTGAGGGTTGCCCTCTGGGTGTCATTGCCAAGTTCAAGTTCACACGCAGGCATTTGTGGCTTGCTCTGTTCAGGAAACACGTTTTCTCTGGTGGACTGCATTCCTTTGCTGCGGAAAACGCTGAAGGATGAGTCATCCGTTACTTGCAAGTTGGCGTGTACAGCTGTGCGGGTGAGCGCTGTGGACCCCCTGTGCGCGTTGGGAACCTTACCATTAGTACAGTTAAGATTGCACCTGTCTAGACATGCAATGTTGCAAACAAGAATAAACGTCTGTGTATCCATCCCTTTGCTTTAGGGATAAACCATTGCCGATAAACTTACGGTTTAATGGACTGTTTTAAAAGTTTTGATTCTCAGAATATTCTCATGGGGTTAGCTGGTTAGAAATATACCTTTTTCCTAAGAGCGTGTTTAGAAAAAGATCTCGCTCACATAAGTGTCAAAGCTGTTGAGTTAAAAATGACAACTCGTTGAGGCCGTCAGACACACAGTTAGAGTGAGGCTGGAGGCGTTAGTCACCTCTGTCCGTGACCAGTGGCGGGCCCCGTCCTTGGCCTGGCAGCTGTGCAGCCTTTCCGCCCTGGTCATAGTCCCCCCAGCCCGTCACCAGCCGCACTGAGGCACGCAGGGACATCGGGAAGCGCGAGGGGCGGGCTGGCCCTGGGCCTCAGATGTGTGGGAAGTGGCGGGTGACGGTGCCATTCCTTGTACTGCTGATGCGTGTTCACAGCATGGGTGTCTGGGAGGAGAGGCCGTGACCGAGGCAGAAATGGGAGGAAAAGGAAAACTAAGTTATGTGACAGGGACACACTTCGAAATGCAAGTTTGCTGAAGTAAAGCATGTATCGCAAATGTCTCTGAGCACATGGACCATTGTGTGTGAGTGAGTTGCACATGGACGAGTGTGTGCGACTGAGGTGCACATGGACCAGTATGCGTGTGAGTGCACATGGACCAGTGTGTGTGTGAGGTGCACGTGGACCAGCGTGGGTGAGTGATGTGCATGGGGACCAGTGTGTGTGCGTGATGTGCACATGGACCAGCGTGGGTGAGTGATGTGCACGGGGACCAGTGTGTGCACATGATGTGCACACGGACGAGTGTGTGCGCATGATGTGCACGTGGACCAGTGTGTGTGCGTGATGTGCGTGTGGACCGGTGTGTGCGCGTGATGTGCGTGTGGACTGGTGTGTGCGTGTGATGTGCACGTGGACCGGTGTGTGCGCGTGATGTGCACGTGGACCAGCGTGGGTGAGTGATGTGCATGGGGACCAATGTGTGCGCGTGATGTGCACACGGATGAGTGTGTGTGCGTGATGTGCACGTGGACCAGTGTGTGCGCGTGATGTGTGTGTGGACTGGTGTGTGCGTGTGATGTGCACGGGGACCGGTGTGTGCGTGTGATGTGCGTGTGGACCAGTGTGTGCGTGTGATGTGCGTGTGGACCAGTGTGTGCACGTGATGTGCACGTGGACCGGTGTGTGCACATGATGTGCACATGGACGAGTGTGTGCGCGTGATGTGCACGTGGACCAGCGTGGGTGAGTGATGTGCACGTGGACCAGTGTGTGCGCGTGATGTGCGTGTGGACTGGTGTGTGCGCGTGATGTGTGTGTGGACCGGTGTGTGCGTGTGATGTGCACGTGGACCGGTGTGTGCACGTGATATGCACGTGGACCGGTGTGTGCGCATGATGTGCACATGGACGAGTGTGTGCGCGTGATGTGCACATGGACCAGTGTGGGTGAGTGATGTGCACGGGGACCAATGTGTGCGCGTGATGTGCACACGGATGAGTGTGTGCGCGTGATGTGCACATGGACCAGCGTGGGTGAGTGATGTGCACGGGGACCAATGTGTGCGCGTGATGTGCACACGGATGAGTGTGTGCGCGTGATGTGCACGGGGACCAATGTGTGCGCGTGATGTGCACACGGATGAGTGTGTGCGCGTGATGCGCACGTGGACCAGTGTGTGCGTGTGATGTGCGTGTGGACTGGTGTGTGCGCGTGATGTGCTTGTGGACTGGTGTGTGCGCGTGATGTGTGTGTGGACTGGTATGTGCACGTGATGTGCACGTGGACCAGTGTGTTTGCACGTGATGTGCATGTGGACCAGTGTGTGTGCAGGTGATGTGCACGTGGGCCAGTGTGTGTGCAGGTGATGTGCACGGGGACCAGTGTGTGCGCGTGATGTGTGTGTACTGGTGTGTGCAGGTGATGTGCACGGGGACCAGTGTGTGCGCGTGATGTGTGTGTACTGGTGTGTGCACGTGATGTGCACGGGGACCAGTGTGTGCGCGTGATGTGTGTGTATTGGTGTGTGCACGTGATGTGCACGGGGACCAGTGTGTGCGCGTGATGTGTGTGTATTGGTGTGTGCACGTGATGTGCACGGGGACCAGTGTGTGCGCGTGATGTGTGTGTATTGGTGTGTGCACGTGATTTGTGTGTACTGGTGTGTGCACGTGATGTGCACGGGACCAGTGTGTGCGTGTGGACCAGTGTGTGCGCGTGATGTGTGTGTACTGGTGTGTGCAGGTGATGTGCACGGGGACCAGTGTGTGCGCGTGATGTGTGTGTACTGGTGTGTGCAGGTGATGTGCACGGGGACCAGTGTGTGCGCGTGATGTGTGTGTATTGGTGTGTGCACGTGATGTGCATGGGGACCAGTGTGTGCGCGTGGACCAGTGTGTGGCGCTCTGACGCTGTCACGCGGCCTTGCTCTCCAGCACTGTGTCATGAGCCTCTGTAGCAGCAGCTACAGTGACCTGGGGCTGCAGCTGATCACCGACGTGCTGAGCCTGAGGAGCAGCTCCTACTGGCTGGTGAGGACGGAGCTGCTGGAGACACTCGCAGAGACGGACTTCAGGTGCGCGCAGCAGGCCTCGCAGGGCGCGGGCCTCCAAAGGCGGGGCCTTTGGTGCAGGTGGTGGTGGTTGCCAGCCCAGATAGTGAGCGTCTCTAGCTAACCTGATGTCGAGTCACCAGGGAAGTGGGTGGTGAGGATCATCAGGTAACTCCTAGGTTTGGAGTCACCAGGTCAGCCCTGCAGTGAGCGAGGCCGGTCACCTGTGCGGCAGAACGAGGGGCTTAGAGCTGACAGCGCTCCGCTCCGTCTGCGCTCGGCCCCGCACAGTCGAGTGCAGTGCCGGGGTCTCTGATGGAGGGGAAGGGTCACTTCCCGCGAGAGCCGGGTCAGTTCTGGTCCATAGAGCGTGCTCACCACTGCCCCAGACTTGGGTCGTATGGCTGCTTGGTGTGGAGTGTGAACTTGATCAGATGGGCTGTAGTTTCTCGTCCCGGAGGAGTGTGGGTTTTCTGCCAGAGAGAATGTTTCTTTTCTTACCAGGGACTTTTTAAGCACAGTCTGGAGCAGTGGTTCTCAACCTTCTGGCTCTTTAAATACAGTTCCTCATGTTGTCACCCAACCATAAGATTATTTTCGTTGCTACTTCATCACTGTAATGTTGGTACTGTGATGAATCGTCATGTAAATATCTGATATGCAGGATGTTCTTAGGCGACCCCTGTGAAAGGGTCATTCGACCGCCAAAGGGGTTGCGACCCACAGGTTGAGAACTGCTGGCCTAGAGGCTGGTCTGTGCCAGGCGCGTGCTGGCCGCCCGCTGCAGGCGTTTGCTGCATCCTCAGAACATCTCTGAGAATTAGAGGTTGTCTCTCCTGTACCCCTCAGAGGGGCCACAGCCTGGGCGTGAGCACCTGCTGGCCGCGGCCAGTGGGCGGGAGGTGCAGCCCCTGCCCACAGTCCCCACATTTGAGCTAACTCTGCAGGCCCTGGAATCTTAAAATAATGCACGCTCATGTTGCTTTTGAAGAGAAGCATTTTCTCAGCACATCTGATGGGCGGGTCTGGAATTAGGAGAGGATGTGACACCATTTAGTGGGTGCTGCCGGCTCCCCGCCTCCGCGTCCCGCCGCCGCCAGAGGTGCTTGTGGAGGGATGGGTGCTCACCGTGAAACTTTCTTTCGTCAGGTTGGTGAGCTTTTTGGAAGCAAAAGCAGAACACCTGCACAGAGGGGCGCACCATTACACAGGGGTAAGCACGGTCCCACGGGGAGTGCGGTGCATGGTGCGCTGCTGACCGCGAGCTCTTCCTCACCGCCTTCCCCAGCCGCTGACCGAAACCTGGGACACAGCCGGTCTCTTTTCTCTCTCAAAGCTTTTGAAGCTGCAAGAGCGGGTGCTCCACAGCGTGGTCCTCCACCTGCTGGGGGATGAAGACCCCAGAGTGCGACACGTGGCCGCCGCGTCGTTAGTGAGGTATTTGCCAGCGTCTTTTCTCTTCGGTTACTTTTCTGGCGAAAGCACCGATGTTATGAGGGGACCGGGGAGCATTCTGGGCCAGAGGGCAGTATCCCTGCATCTTTCACAGTCACTTCCAGCTGCCCCTCAGTTACCAGGAAAGAAGTTACTCACGCCACGAGCCCAAAGCGTCATCGGCACAGCAGGACACTGACCCCTGAGGCCAATTTGCACTCCTGAATTTTTGAATATAGGGAATGGCGCTAGGAAGGAAGTGAAAATCACCATCAGTTCTGCCACTTAAAGATGATCGCTGTTAACATTTTGCTCTGTAGTTGGAACAAAATATATAGAGCTTTGTAATCTAGTAATTTCCACTTAAATATTAGCAATTTCCTGTTATCAGATACTCTCCTAGAAGAGAAATTTTAACGTGCCAGTTTTTACTATGTGATTGTAATAAGCCTTTATATAAATATTATTTAGTTGGATATTAAAGTTATCTTTCTCTTTTCAGTTGATTTTTTTTTGTTTTGTTTTGTTTAGAGAGAGGAAGGGAGAGAGGGTGAGGGAGAGAAAGAAACATCAATCAGTTGCCTCCGCCTGAACCCCAACCGGTAATCACACCCATGACCCAGGTGTGTGCCCTGACGAGGAACAGAACCTGTGACCTTTTGGTGTCGGAGCCACACCAGCCAGGGTGAAGCTGTCTTCCATTTAAATAATGAGCAGTGTTCCTTCCAGTCAGCATTGCCACACAACCATTTCTGCATAATTTTTGGAAGTTGAGTTACTAAGGCCAAGCTTTGGGATGTTCTTAATTTTTTTCTAATAGCTTTTTGAGGTATAATTTACATGCCTTGAAGTACACGCATCTTAAATGTACAATGGAAAGATCTTCAGCTCATTTTCGGACTGTGTAGCCATCACCACCGTCCAGTTGTAGAACGTTTCCATGGCCTGCAAGGATCCCTTGTGCCCATTTGCAAGCTCCCCGTTCCCACCGCAGCCAGGCAGCCAGGAGCCTGCGTCCTGCCTCTGGAGGGGGCCTCTTGGGCTGTTTCTGTCAGCGGGGCCGAGCGACAGGCGGGCTGCTGCCCTGGCGCCTCTCGCTTGGGTTTGAGGGGCAGCCGCGCGGGGACCCTTGTGTTCTGTTCGCTCGCTCACCAGGGGGTGGTCGTTGTTACTTCCCCTTTTTGGTGACGATGAGTCATGTTGCCGTGAGCATCTGCCCGCGAGGCTTTGTGTGGACTTAGTTTTCATTCTCCTGGGTGGGCCCTGGCGGTGGGCTTCTGTGGTGGGTGCTTTCTGCAACAGGCCCGTCGGACTCCCACGCGGCCTGTGGTTGTGCCTAGTTCTCACCAAACGTATTCCAGACAAGTTAACCGTGTCAGTCGTTGAGGAAGAAATTGGTATTTCTCTTTAAAAATAACACGTTTACTCAACAAAATCTAAGGAAAATATAAAAAAGTAAATAAAAATTCTTGTAATCAAACCACTCAAAACCAGTTAAATTTGGTGACATCTTTCCGCTTCCAGTGCTGGCATTTGCATTTTGTGATGCCCTGTGAGGTGTAGCTTTTCACTGGCTTCACTGGGTTTGTATGACTTGCCTGGTCAAAGATTTTGGATCTTTACCATTTTCTGAAAACGATTGCAATTTTATACGTTGAAGAATTGTGCTTAATGACCAAGTCTCCATAGAGGAAAGATACAAGGTTTTGCAAGTAAAATAGTGATTGTTTCTGAAAGTTCTGCACCCCTCCTGCCAGTGTGGGAGTCCACGCACTCACACAAACCCACAAACCCACAAAACGCTCCGCAGGAAGGAGCCCCCCTGCTCCGCTGGGAGAGTCCCCCGGATTCTGCCTTTGGGCTCAGCGTAGCTTGGTGAGGCGTGGCCTGTGATTGGAGACCCCCAACATGCTAGAGAACACATGCCTGGAAAGTGCAGTGGGCTTCGCGGGCGGACGGTGATGGAGGCCTGCCGCCTGACGGGTGGGGAGCTGCGGGCGGGTGTCCACGCTTCCTCCAGTGAACACCTCGCTTTCCTGTTAGGCTTGTCCCCAAGCTGTTCTATAAGTGCGACCAAGGACAGGCGGACCCCGTCGTGGCCATGGCCAGAGACCAGAGCAGTGTTTACCTGAAGCTTCTCATGCACGAGGCGCAGCCCGCCTCCCACTTCTCCGTCAGCACCATAACCAGGTACGCGACCAAGCCCGTCGGGAAAGCGCCCTTTCCTGGTGCCTTGCTCTAGGGCTTTCATCTACACTGGATTTTCTAGGACAAAAACCCCAAACTGTTTAGGTGCAGGTGTTTCAGCAGATCATCTTCCTTTGTTAGTATTTGTTCTTTTTCGGGATTTAGCTCTGCCGAGTCACACAGAAGTGACACCGTAAACTTTAGTTCAGTACTAAGTGTATTCCTCTGTAGGACTCTGATGCTGTCTTACCTAAAACGTGTCCGTGGAATGTTTCACTTTGTTTGTCTTGCCTATGCCCATTAATTTTTATATGAGTGGGCTATTTACTTATTTTTATTTATTTTTTTGGTAATCCTCACCTGAGGATATTTTTTCCATTGATTTTTAAAGAGAGTGGAAGGAAGGGGGAGGGAGAGGGGAGAGAAAGAGAGAGAGAGAAAAGACAAAGAGAAAAGAGAAGAGAAGAGAGAGAAACATTGATGTGAGAGAGACACACATCGATCAGTTGCCTCCCGCATGCGTCCCCGACCAGGGATGGAACCTGCAATCTGGGTGTGTGCCCTGACTGGGAGTTGAACCCGCCACCTTTTGGTGTATGGGGCGAAGCTTCAAACAACTGAGCCGCACCTGCCAGGGCTCAGCCATTTTTTATAGAATAACTAGAGGCCCAGTGCATGAATTCGTGCACCAGTGGAGTCCCTCGGCCTGGCCTGCTGGATCGGGCCAAAACCAGCTCTCTGACATCCTTCTAGGGATCCTGGATTGCAAGAGGGAGCAGACCAAGCCGAGGGACCAATTGGGGAGGGACACAAAAGGTTGGTCAGCCGGGGAGGGACCATGGAAGGGCTCCAGGGCATGTCCAGCCTGTCTCGTGCCGTCCTGATTGGCCAGACCCCAGCAGCAAGCTAACCTACTGGTTGGAGCGTCTGCCCCCTGATGGTCAGTGCACGTCATAGCGACTGGTTGACCAGTCAACTCTCCGCCCCCTGGTGGTCAGTGCACATCATAGCGAGCGGTTGAGCAGCCTTAGCATATCATCAGCATGTTACACTTTGATTGGTTGAATGGCCAACTGGATGACCAGACACTTAGCATATTAGGCTTTTATTAAATAGGATGACTACCTTATTTCCAGTCTTTCTTTAACTTAAAAGCCAAGACTGCTTTAACTTCTTATAGCCTTTAATCTTAAACTTCTAAATGCCATTTGAGTTTTGTAAATGCCGTGAGCTCTAAGAATACATTTAAGTTTCCATCCTTTTCTTATCAGAATATACAGAGGCTATAACTTACTGCCAAGCATCACAGACGTCACCATGGAAAACAACCTGTCCAGAGTCACTGCGGCCGTGACCCACCAGCTGGTCACCGCCACGACGCGCGCGCTCACGGTGAGTCCTTCGGTGGCCGCGCTTAACGCGATTCGTTTTTCCTCCTCTGTAAGGTCAGTTCTTTTTTGTTGTTAATTCTTATCCAAGGACATATTTTCCAATGATTTTTAGAAAGAATGGAAGGGAGGGAAGGGGGAAGAGAGAGAGAGAGAGAGAGAGAGAGAGCGACACATGGATTGGTTGCCTCTGCGCCACAACTGGGTCGGGGGTCACACCTACAACCCAAGTCCATGCCCTTGGCTGGGAATCAAACCCAAGACCCTTTGGTGTGAGGGCTGACGCTCTAACCACCGAGCCACCGACCAGGACGATAGGGCTCGACCAGGACGATAGGTCAGTTCTTTTTTGTTTTTTAAATATATTTGTATTGATTTCAGAGAGGAAGGGAGAGGGGGAGAGAGAGAGAGATAGAAACATCAATGATGAGAGAGAATCATGGGTCGGCTGCCTCGTACATGCCCCTCCTGGGGATTGAGCCCACGACCTGGGCATGTGTCCTTGATCAGAATTGAACCTGGGACCCTTCAGACTGCAGGCCAATGCTCTGTCCACTGAGCCAAACCGGCCAGGGCAGGTTAGCTCTTAATGGTGAGGTGCTGCTAGACTCATATGTGGGCCTTCCTAAGAAGTTGTGATTCTTTGGACAAAATCTTGGTTTATTTCAATAGGAATATACACAACTTCATTCTGATTATTAAAGTAGCAAATGTTCATTGTAAGAAATTCAGCCAACACAGGAAGACATAAAAGCCAAAATAAAAACTCTCATAATTTGAATGGGTTTTCTCAGAAGTTTAAACTGTCTCTCGTATAACTGACTCAGAGACTTTGTAGTATATACTAAGGGGTAAAAACCAGATATACCAACAAGGATTTTGTATAATGTAATTATTTTTATCAGGATTTATGATGCTGGAATTGGAAATGAACCATAATATCCCAGAATCCAAGAATGATTGAATTCTGATTATGACTAAATACAGTGTAGATGGTAGTGCATTTATTATGCACCTATTAATATGATGCTTGGAGAACTTTCAAAAGTTTACAGAGATATAACCTCAATTGTAATATTGAGTGAAAAAAGGCACAATTCAAAACTGCATGCTTGTGTGTAGTCAGATCCAAGTCTTGAGAAATATTAACATATATATACTAGAGGCCTGGTGCACGAAATTTGTGTACTGTGGGGGGGCTGTCTTTCAGTCCGGCCTGCACCCTCTTGCAGTCCGGGACCCCTCAGGGGATGTCCAACTGCCTAAGCCGGCAGTCGGACATCCCTCTTGCAGTCCGGGACCCCTCGCTCCTTACCGCCTGGTTGCTCACTGTTCCTTACCTCTCTTGCTCAGCTTGCTGCTCCTTAGCACTGCTGTGCAGGCAGGAGAGGCTCTCACCACCACCACCACTGTGCTCACCTGAAAAACTTAAAAATCACTCATCTCCCCCTGCCTGCACAGTCCCCACCCTTCCCCCTCACCTCAGGGAGATGAGCCTGTCTTCTGGCTGAGCGGTGCTCCCCCTGTGGGAGTGCACTGACCACCAGGGGGAAGCTCTGGCGTTGAGCATCTGCCCCTGGTGGTCAGTGTGCATCATAGCGACCGTTTATTCTGGTCATTCCGCTGTCACAGTCACTTAGGCGTTTATTATATAGACTAGTGGCCTGGTGCGTAAATTAGTGCATGGGTGGGGTCCCTCTGGGTGGCCTGCAGGGATCGGGCTGAAACCCGCAGTCCAACACTGCCTGCAGCTCTTACCTGCTGCCCCCTTTCATCCCAGCCCCACTGCGCCTGCCGCAGGCTCGCACCCAATCAGTCCCAATCAGGAGAGGCTCGTGCTGCCACAGCAGCACTCACCAGCCATGAGCCCTGCGTCTGGCGCCCTCCCAAGGGCAGTAGTCTGTGGGATTGGGCTGAAACTGGGTCTCTGTCATCCCCCAAGGGGTCCCGGATTGCGAGAGGGCACAGGCCAGGCTGAGGGACCCCACTGGTACACGATCGGGCTGGGGAGGGACTGCGGGAGGGCGCCAGGGCATGTCTGGCTCATCTTACTCAGTCCCGATTGGCTGGACCCCAGCCGCCAGCTAGCCTACTGGTCGGAGCATCTGCCCTCTAGTGATCAGTGCACATGATAGCGACTAGTCGACCAGTCGACTGTTTGCCCCCTGGTGGTCACTGCATCATAGCGAGCGGTTGAGCAGCCTTAGCATATCATTAGCATATTACACTTTGATTGGTTGTTCAATTGTTCTGCTTTTCGGTCTATTTGCATGTTACCCTTTTATTATATAGGATATATGTTTCTCATACTCGGGAAAATGACAGACAGAAAATTGCCAAAATTTATTTAGGATGAGTGATTTTTCTTTAAATTTTTCCGGTATCACAAATTTTCTAAAACAAAAAAGGGTAACTTCTATCATCAGGAAAAAGTATTATTCAGAGGTAGTGTCCCTTTGGTGGTGAGCAGGTCAGCCCTGGTCCTTTCCCTAAAGAGACAGACGCAGCACTTCCTTGCCGTGGGAACTCATGATGAGTCCTGATCAGCCTGAACTTGCCTTTCAGACCTAAGATCGTGTGGGCTCTCCAGTTTCATTTTCCTTTGATTTGTTCAGAATATCATAAATGTTACATGTTTGTACTTATTGTGGCCTCTGTGTGTCAGGAGGGCTGGAGGCTGTGCAGGCAGGGGGAGGGGGAGGGCTGGGGGCTGTGCAGGCAGGGGGGAGGGCTGGGGGCTGTGCAGGGAGGGGAGGGGGAGGGCTGGGGGCTGTGCAGGGAGGGGAGGGGGAGGGCTGGGGGCTGTGCAGGGAGGGGGAGGGGGAGGGCTGGGGGCTGTGCAGGCAGGGGGAGGGGGAGGGATGGGGGCTGTGCAGGCAGGGGGCAGCCAGGACAACTGCAGCTCTACGCAAAGGGCCTGCCGGCCTGGCCCACTATCCCGGCGGTAGACATGAACCTCGTTGTACATGTATGAAGCGTGGGAGGAAGGAGGCCGGGTTGAAGGAAGCTTTCTGTGTTGGTGATTTCATTATCCTTCCTCTTCAGTTCGGATGCTGTGAAGCTCTGTGTCTCCTCTCAACCGCCTTCCCGGTCTGCACGTGGAGTCTAGGCTGGCATTGTGGGTACGTGTTTCTGGGCCCGTGGCGTCCACAGTACGCGGTACGAGCATCCTCCCTGGGGCCTGTGGCTTGTTGTGTCTTTGCTGTGATTCCGTCATCGCCGGGGCCTGTGGGAAACGCCCCACGGGTGCTTGTTCTGTGCACTGCACCACAGGGGCGGGTGGCAGGAGCTGCTGGCAACACCGAGCTGGTTCCGGTGATGGGCGTCAGGCTCGCTCCTCAGCGTGTGGGGCTCAGCTACAGGAACCCCTGTGCTGGCAAAAGACTTCCTTTTCTTATCCTCACTGAGGGTTCGTTTTTACTGATTTTAGAGAGAGCAGGAAGCGGGGGGGGGGGGGGGGGAGAGAGAAACATGGACGTGATGGGGTGCCTCCTATACGCACCCGACCAGGGATCGGCCTGCACCTCTCAGTGTTCAGGATGATACACGCTTTGCCCTTCTGGGCCAAGAGACTTCTAGCTGCGCTTCTCCTTAGAATTATCCACTACGCATTGAGCACGGAGGGGCATTTTTTGTGTAAAATCTAATGTGACCCACCGCGAAGTGCGATGGCCGCAGGAGTGGGCGGAGGAATGCGGTGCTGCAGCTGCGGGGTGTCTAGCGTGCGCCCTGTGGGCTTTCCCAGCAGCGGAGTGAGGGAGCTGCTGTTCCGCACGGATGCCCACGTCACGCTGGGAAGTCACCTCGTCCATCGTGTGTGCCAGCGCATGGCCAGAGCTTTGCCCATGCAGGGCACTCTCCCGTCTGGAGTGACCATTTCCTGCAACAAGTACCTTCAAGCAACTGCAGTTTCTAGTCACAGACCCAGAAGCTGGCTTCTGCACTTGCATGCTGGGGTCCAACCCCAGCAGGTCCAGGGGTCCCCAAAGGTGTGGACGGAGTCGTCGAAGAAGGAATGACATGGAGACAGCATTCAGTTGATCAGCAGCCTTGCCAGGATCTCTAGCCACAATCTCCAGCCAAGTTCTGTGTCTATGTTCTCTTGCTAGGTTCTCCAGCCATGTTCTCCAGGTTCTCCAGCCAGGTTCTGTAGCCATGGTCTCTCGCTAGGTTCTCCAGCCAGGTTCACTTTAGGTTCTCCAGCCAGTTTCGGTCGCCAGGTTCTGTAGCCGGGTTCTTCAGCCAGGTTCTGTCTAGGTTCTCCAACCAAGTTCTGTAGCCAGGTTCTGTCTTTTGCCATGTTCTCTCCAGCGAAGTTCTTCTGTCTCTAGGTTCTGTGTAGGTTCTGTCTTCTAAGTCCTGTGTCCTAAGTTCTGTGTGTAAATTCTGTCTCCTGTTGTCTTGTTACATCTGTATTTATACCAGTTGATTCCAATCCTATCAATCTCTATTCCAAAGGTTAGGGCGTTTCTTATCTCCATTCCAGGGAGTAAAGATTATGTAGCTTAAGCATGATTGTTTGTAGTTAAAGTGATTAATTACCCGCCTGGCAGTTAAGAGGTTTTATTCCCTCCCTAACTTCAGGGGAAAATCTCTACCTGGGGAAACAACCTTTCTCAGAGAGGTGACCTTGGTTAAAACACATAGTGCCAAGAAGGTGAGCAAACATATTAAGAACAGTACGCCATATATGCCAGGTCCCTTGAAACAGCAAGGATGGACCGGCTCCCAGCACTTGCACTCAGTGCAGAAGCCAGTGCAGGTGCTAGCTCAGAGGTAAAAGAGAGTTAAAAGTTGCCAAAATGCTTTTGATCAGCTCGGCTACCTGCTTTCACCTCTCAGCTGGTGCTTGCAGAGCTGTGGTTCACAGGAAAGGTGCCGGGTAATTGTAAGGTCGCTTTCTGAGCTGTGTGCAGGGGACAGTGACGGGCCTTCTTGGTTCAGAAGGGAAGCAAGACTGTTGGCGTTAGCCCTGACCAGAGTGGCTCGGTTGGTTGGGCATCACCCCACGAACTGAAAGGTTGCCAGTTTGGTTCCGTGGTCGGGCATGTGCCTGGGTTGCAGGTTCGATCTTCGGTAGGGGGCGTGCAGGAGGCAGCTGGTGGATGTTTTACTCTCACATTGATATTTCCCTCTCCCCCTTCCTTGCTCTCTAAAATAATCAATGAAATTTAAAAAGACCGTTTGCTTTAAAATGTTTCTGTAACGTGACCTCGCCCCCATCTGCCCCCAGAGTGCCCCCTCTGAGCGCCTTGGACGAGTCCAGGAAGAGCTGTACTGTCGGGATGGCCACGGTGATCCTGACCCTGCTCTCGTCCGCGTGGTTCCCATTGGACCTCGCCGCCCATCAGGATGCCTTGATCTTGGCCGGAAACTTGCTTGCAGGTATTGGTTCTGAGTTGAAACAGAGACCTCGGGTCTTTAGCTTTTGATTTCCTTGTGAGGGGCAGGGCAGGGAGCACCTGAGGGAAGAGCACTGAGGTGGCTGCCAGCGACGGCTGTTCTGACGCCAGCCGTGACCGCGTGCGTAGGTGTCTGCTGTCGGCGTGTGCTGTCGGCGTGTGCTGTCGGCAGCTGGTCTGTGTCAGGTGTCCCATGAGCCCTTTCCCAGTGTAGCCCCTGCGAGAGGCACAGGCGGGCTCCTCTCTCATTTCGGTTTAGGGGCACGTGGGCCAGGCACTGTCTCAGCAATTGGGCGGTGAGAAAGTACCGTGTGGGCTCCATTCTCACGTCAAATGCAGATCAGGGGGACACGTGGAACTGAAGTGCCGTGGCAGCACAGAGTGGCCGCAATCACTGCCTTTAGGACGGGAAACAAGACTTCTTATGGGCTGGCAGGAAGGGCACGTGATGGAGGGCACAGCATGTGCAAAGGCCTGGAGATGTGAAAAATGGTGTGACAGCTGAAGACTGGATGTAGGGATGAGGACTAGGATGGAGACTGTGGCCGGGAGGCGGGGCCCCCTGAAATCAGTGGTGTGGGGTCCCCAGCGTCCACAGGAAGACTTGTCCTGCTTGCTGTGGAGGCCATTGAGGAGCTTCGTGAACGGGACCGACAGGTGAATTAGGACGGGTGGGCAAGCATAGGTTACTACTACTAATTAAGACGATAATCGGTATATACATAAAAAGCCAGCAGCTGTAACGCCGTCATGACCAGAATGATCATTAGACCAGAACCACCATGGCCCCTCGCCGGGCTGGCTCCACCCCCCAGGTAGCGGTTAGGGGCGCCCCTAGGCAACACGATAGGGTGCAAGTTTGATGAGGGAAAGCCAAAGAAATAGAGGGGAAGGTCTTAAGGGTCTGTGGGGTTGGGGTGGTCCATCTGGAGTAGGTATGGAGTGTGCTGGGAAAGGAAGAGGAAGATCCGATTAGAAAACGGCATCACTGCCGGTCTCAACCCTGAAATGGTGCTGCTGGCCGAGCACCTGCTGAAGTCGCTGCCCTTGGACAAGCAGATGGAGACCGGGCCCTTCCTGGAGGCGGTGTCCCACCTGCCGCCCTTCTTCGATTGCCTCAGGTCCCCAGTGTTTACGCCCATCAAGGCAGACATAGTGGTAACATCACGAAAATCAAAGCTGTGTATAACACGCAACCTGGCTGAGTTCCGGACCCTGCAGAACATCCTGGAGGCGGAGAAGGAAATGGATGGAGCAGAGTGGCCCAAAGTGGGGGCCACGCTGGCGCCGATGTGGCTGGAAAGGGGCCTCCGCTTCACCTAGATCCTCTTGCAGAGCATCTGTGACGAGAGCCACCCCAACCTCATCCGCGTCAACGCCACCAAGGCCTCGGAGATGGCGCTCAGGCACCAGGCTGGCTCGCGCAGATCTTCCCGGCGGCCTGTGTGCCGCGCCTACAAGTCCGACTTCCTGAAAGCGCTGTCCAGGGACCAGAACGTGAGGGAGGAGGAGTGCCTGGAGAAGGTCCGCTGTTCCTGGTCAACTTCACGGCCACCACTGACGTCATCTAGGAGAGGTACACCAGGATGAACACCAAGCTCAGCTACACGGTGTCGGCGTGCCCCCGGCGGCACTCCCAGGCACAGACCAGCCAGATCACTGAGAAGCAGCCGGAGGCCACGCGGCCTGCGTCCCCCAGAGCGGCCCAGAGTCTGGCTGGGGTTGCAGGGGACCGCCCTGGTTTCTGAAAAGTCACTTTTGGGGTCTATCCTAACGGAGCAATAAATAACCACCCTCTTCCGCATCTCCTTTAGTTCCACGGCAGCACAGACCGACTGCCTTCATCTCAGTGCGATAAAATCAGTTAATGTTGCTAATAAGGCAAGTCCTAGGGTTTTCTGTCCCCGGTCCCCATGTGTGCGTGGCCCTGGGGGAGCCCTGTCATACACCTCATTTTAAAAATGAGGATCTGGTGCAGAGATGTTTCGGGCCGTGTAAGGCCCACGAGGAGTCTGATTTGAAATTATACAGGATTGTTTTAAAGCAGACTGCTGTGTGCCCCTGTGGCTGCACAGCCCAGCCTCACAGCGCTGTCAGCATAGACCCCACTCTTTCCTACTGTCTTTTTCCCGACAGTTTTTTATAGTTGAAAACAACCAGCAAGCCTTTGGTGACCTTGACCAAGGGCACTGTATTTTGAAGCTGTCAGGTATGAGGAACGGACCCAGACGACTGAGCTGGCTTCTTCTGCATAAGCGTTTCCTTCAGGGACAGCCTGCCCCACCTGAGAAACTACCCATCCTGTGTGTTCTCCCAGAGGGGAGGCCGCGAGCCTCCCGATGCCGAGACCCAAAGAAACACCTCGCTGCTGTAACTGTCCCCCCGCCCCCGGCACTAACAAGAGCTGTATTTTGAAAGTGTTGGGGTGATAGAGGGACCCCCCAAAGAATTCATGTGTGTTAAAAACCCAATGAGGAACAACTGGTGATTTTTATGCAAACACTAAATAAGCCTTAGTAAATAAACCTCTATTTTAGAATCACAAACACATACACAAACTTTGGAGCCTGTGAAGGCCGTTTGTACCGGCTGCTGAGTGCTCGGAACTAGAGTTGAATTGGGGTAGAAACCCTGCTAGCAGCCCCTGATGCCTGAAATCTGAGTGCTCTACTTTCAGGCTTTACAGTCCAAGTGTTTGGGGCCTGCCTATTAAAACATGCCTGCTTGCAAAGTGATTGTGTAGAAGCCATAAGTACTAAGTATTTGCTGTGTTTACCATGCTTAGCTCTCTGTAAGGAATATGGAATAATGTTAAACGCCTCATGTTCTCAAGAAGCTTGAATTTTAAAATAAAAAAGAAGAAATATAAATATTAAAAATAAAAAAGAAGAACCTTGAGTTTTAGGGGCGAAATCAGGCAGGCAGGCAAGCAGCTAAGAGCCAGCAGTCCCAGATTGTGAGAGGGATGTCTATGGGATCAGGCCTAAACCGGCAGTCAGACATTCCCCAAAAGGTCTTGGATTTCGAGAGGGTGCAGGCTGGGCTGAGGGGACCCCCCCCTCCCGTGCACAAATTTTGTGCACCGGGCCTCTATTTAGTAATAATACAAGAATATGCTCTGTTCAAAAGTAGGTTACAGAACAGAGAACCCAGAAATCGACCCAAGCCATATTTGACAATATTTGACAAAGGAGGCAAGAGCGTACAGTGGAGTCAAGACAGTCTCTTCAATAAATGGTGTTGGGAAAATTGGACAGATACATGCAAAGAAATGAAACTATGCTATTAACTTATACCATACACAAAAATAAACTCAAAATGGTTAAGAGACTTAAATGTAAGACAGGAAACCATAAAAATCTTAGACGAACCCATAGGCAGCAAAATATCAGACATATATTGTAGCATCTTTACCCATATATCTCCTAGGACAATGGAAATTAAGGAGAAAATAAACAAATGGGACTACATCAAAATAAAAAGCTTCTGCACAGCAAAAGAAACCATCAACAAAACAACAAGAGAGCCCACTGCATGGGAGAACACATTTGCCAGTGTTATCTGCAATAAGGGTTTAATCTCCAAAATTTATAGGGCACTCATACAACTTAACAAAAGGAAGATAAAACAATTCAATCAAAAATGGGCAAAGGACTTAGTAAATAGACACTTTTTGAAAGAGGACATTGAGAAGGGCAAGAGACATATGAAAATATGCTCAAGTCACTAATCATCTGAGAGATGCAAATCAAAACGACAATGAGGTACCACCTCACACCTGTCAGACTGGCTATCATCAACAAATCAACAGACGACAAGTGCTGGGAGGATGCAGAGAAAAAGGAACCCTCGTGCATTGCTGGTGGGAATGCAGACTGGTGCAGCCACTGTGGAGAACAGTGTGGAGTTTCCTCAAAAAACTAAAAATGGGACTCCCATTTGACCCAGTGATCCCACTTCTAGGAATATATCCCAAGAAACCAGAAACACCAATCAGAAAGGACATATGCACCCCTATGTTCATAGCAGCACAATTCACCATAGCTAAGATTTGGAAACAGCCTAAGTGCTCATCAGCAGATGAGTGGATTAGAAAACAGTGGTACATCTACACTATGGAATACTACCCTGCGGTAAAAAAGAAGGAACTCTTACCATTCGCAGCAGCATGGATGGACCTGGAGAGCATTATGCTAAGTGAAATAAGCCAGTCAGAGAAAGATAAATACCACATGATCTCACTCATTTGTGGAATATACTGAACAACATAAACTGATGGACAAAACTAGAGACAGAAGCATCTCAGAGAGAAGGCAGGAGAGGTAAGGGGGGGTGGGTAAGCGATCAACCAAAGGACTTGTATGCTTGCATATAAGCATAACCCGGGACACAGACAGTGAGGGCATGTGTTAGGGGGTGGGAGTAGCCAGGGGGAGGCTAATGGGGGGGGGGGGAGACATGTAATACTTTCAACAGTAAGGAATTTAAATTATAAAAAATATGACCAAAAAAAGTAGGTTTACAGTTGTGAGTATGCAAATCACAGTGTATTCCTGTGTTGTTGTTGTAGCAGTACTGACCTCCCTGGCCCTCCTGTCATTTAGAAGGGTCACGCGCGCCCTGACTGGCTGGAGGAGGGGGAACCTGGGAGGTTCAGGTTGTCGTTAGGGGAGGAGTGAGCCCAGCACCACGTGCTGTGCAGGTGCAGGCGGCGGGAGCGTGCAGGCGCCGGTGCCCCTCGGGTGACTGCCACTCTGGGTGGGAGTGTGATGGTGATCGGCATGGAAATTGGGAGCATGTTTGGGGGGAATGCCAGTTTCCTGGTGATTTGAGGTATCAGTGACTGTCAGGTGGAGGTGTGCGTGTGGATGGGTCTGACTGCCACGGGTTTCCTAAGTGCTCTCTTTCCCGCCCGCTGCGGGGTTGGAGGTAACACCTGTGCCTGTATCACAGCCAGTGCCCCCCGATCTCTGAGAAGCTCATGGGCCGCTGAGGAGGAGGCCGCCCCGGCAGCCGCCAAGCAGGAGGAGGCGTGGCCAGCGCTGGGGGACCGGAGCCTGGTGCCCATGGTGGAGCAGCTCTTCTCCCACCTGCTGAAGGTGATCAACATCTGCGCCCACGTGCTGGACGAGGTGGCGCCCGGACCCGCGGGGAAGGTAACCTCGTGCCCGGGCCCGGGCCATGCCGTCGACTGGGCGTCAGTCGTGCCTGTGTGTGCTCAGCCGTCTGTCCCGTACTCTGCTTTAAGTGAACAAGATTGCTCATGTTGTGACTCAGAATTTCATACAAAATGCCATGATCCAGTTCGTAGCCCTCTGGCCTCGTCCTCAGGTACCGTTGCCTCCGAGGGCAAAGCTAGCTGTAGCGGGCGTTCCGTGTTAGCCAGAAAGCCAGGCTTGAGGTGCTGGCACGTCCCGACTGCTCTCTCCTGACGTGTCGGCAAACACTGCTTTTCTGTGAAGCAGTCAGTACAGTCACCTCCAGACCCACGGCCGGCTCTTCCCCCGTGGGTCCCGGCAGAGCACGCTCCCCTCTGCGCCTCTGTCCCCCCTGCGGTCTCCATCGCAGTCTCCGCCTCGAGCAGACCCGCCTGCCTTCAGGCTTTCCTCACTGCCGGCCTCCCCGCAGCCCTGTCTGGTGCTCCCGCTCCGCACGGCCTGACCCTGGCCTCTCTGAGGGCGCTGCCTGGCCTCTGACCCCGCCACACCCATTCTTAGCCGCAGGTCTGATTGCTGCCACGCGCTCCCCAGCAGCCCCTCCTGCCAGGTCAGTCTTTGAACCTTGTGGGTGCTTCCCGATCCTGTGTCCCCCCCGCCCCCGCGCCTCAGTTCCTGTCCTGGCACGTTCTCTCCTGGCTCCAGATTGGCTCTTGCTTCCCTGACTCTTCTGCTCCGGGCGTGTTCCAGGTGTGGTCTTCGCCCACCGTGAATGCTTTCGGGGCTCTGCCCCACATCATGCTCTGTAACCATGGAAACGTGCCACATCTGTGCTAGCCAGGAGAGTGGACCGCACCACCTGTGGCTACTGCGCCCTTGACATGCAGCCACTGTGACTAAGAAACAGAACTTCTTTTTTTCAAGTACAGTTGACGTTCACTATCAGTTTCAGGTGTAAGTTACAGTGGTTGCACATTTCTATAATTTATGACGTGATCCTCCTGATAACTGTCCCCACCTGGCACCAGGCATAGTTCCTGCAGTGTCATTGACTGTATTCCCTCGGCGGAACCTCACGTCCCCAGACAGCCTGTATGTACCAAACTGTACTTCTTAGCCCTGCCCCTTTCCCACCTGGTCCCCCAGGCACCCTCCCCTCTGGCAGCCGTCACTTTGTCCTCTGTACCTTTGAGTTCACTTATTTTGAGTTTTAGATTCCACATATAAGTGAAATCATGTGGTGTTTGTCTGTCTGACTTATTTCACTCAGCATCATAGCCTCTAGATTCATCCATGTTGCTGCGGATGGTAAGATTTCATTCTCCTTAATAGCTGGGTAATGTTCCATTGTGTGCACGTACCACGGCTTTTACCGCTCATCTGCAGGTGGGCACTGGGCCTGTGTCCATGTCTTGGCTACCTTAAGTAACTGCGGAGAGCACAGAGGGGCATATGTCCTTTCCAATAGTGTTTGCGTTTCCGTGGCCGTATCCCAGGAGTGGAATTGCTGGGTCAGATGGTAGCTCCGTTTTTGATGTTTTCCAGTTTGCATTCCCATCGGCAGTGCACAGGGGTACTGACTCCTGATGTCAGTCGTTGCGTTTGCACTTCAGCAGCCACATGTAGACAGTGCTCTCGTGGGCAGGCGGAGCAGGCAGCAGCTCAGCATCAGGGGCCCGAGGCCTGGCGGCGCCAGTCCGTGTGGTCCGCTGCCTCCCGGCGCTTCTGCCTGGCGCTTCACAGCCAGCCCAGACGGAGCTGCGCGGCCCACCGCCTGTGCCGGCCCCGGTCCACTCACTTCGCGTGTGCTTTTTAATGTTTCTGTTGGTCTCAGGGAGGATGGGAGAGGAAGAGAGAGACATCAGTGATGAGAGAGAATCATTGGTAGGCTGCCTCCTGCACGCCCCCCACTGAGGATCAACCTGCAACCCGGGCCTGTGCCCTGACTGGAAACGGAACAGTGACCTCCTGGCTCATAGGTTGATGCTCAACCACTGAGCTGACTGAGCCGCGTCGGCCGGGCTCACTGTGTGTTTTGTAAAGTTGGACACTGGGAGTCATTGCAACTCTTCATTCTCCCCCCAAGGCCTTGGTTTTCCCTACTAAGTATCTCGCAAGAAACTGTTTACATGCATGTACATATACGTGTGCACATACCTGTACACACACACAAGTGCACATGCACATGTACACACGCAGGAACACAGACTGTTTCCCCTGCTCACTGCCACTGCTCCGGCCAGATGGGCAGAGCCTCTCATCGGAGGCTGAAGCGGCCTCAGTGTTTTATTTTTTTATTATTATTTTTAAAAATATTTTATTGATTTTTTACAGAGAGGAAGGGAGAGGGACAGAGAGTTAGAAACATCGATCAGCTGCCTCCTGCACAGCCCCCACTGGGGATGTGCCCGCAACCCAGGTACGTGCCATTGACCGGAATCGAACCTGGGACCCTTCAGTCCACGGGCCGATGCTCTATCCACTGAGCCACACCAGTTAGGGCAGCCTCAGTGTTTAGAGCAGCGTGTTGAAGTGATGCAGTTGGCGTCATCCACCCCCCTGCCCCTCCCCCTGCAGTGTGCGGGTCACTCTCAGTGCCACAGTCGCTTGGCCGCCACTGCCGTCTGTTTTAGACCCCAGAAAGGAGCGCTGTGCCCTTAGCCGTCACCCTCCAACCCTCCGTGCCCCGGCTCCCGGCAGCCCCAGGCCTTTCCATTTCAGCGGGAGGTGCCTGTTGCGACATGTAAATGGAGTCACACCGGTGTCTTGCGTGCCTGGCCCCTCCCCTTAGCATGTTCCCAGGGCAGTCGTCTCCTGCTCTCCAGTCCTCCCACTGCCTCAGTCCTCCCCTGCCCGCAGCCAGCACGTCCGCTCTGCGGCCTCACGCTGACGTGCACGGTGGGTTCTCGGGGATCCCGAGCGAGGGCCCAGCTGGGGCCTGGGGCCCAGGCTCTGTCAGCATCCTCACTGCCCCTGTGGGCTGCCCCTGCAGCCTGGGAGCCGGGGCCTCCGCAGTCTGTGGGCCACCAGCTCTGTGCCCTCAGCTGTGACCTCCACTCAGTCACCTCCCCCGCGAGCCGGCTTCCTCACCTGGAAGGTGGCGTTTAAGACACGGCTCCCGGCGAGTGCTCTGGCGCAGCTCTGGGCGGTGTCCTGCCAGGCGCCAGGGCCCTCCGTCCTGCATTCCCACACGCCTGTCAGGAAGGACTGTCCACACCCACCGCCTGGGGTGACGGGGTGGGTGATGGACCTGGTTATGCAGTTTCTGAGCTCTGAGTGTGGATTCGCAGAGAAGGTGAACTCTGTGGGTGGATGCTTTTCAATAAATGGAAAACCACAGGCTAGGCCAGTGATGGCGAACCTTTTGAGCTCGGCGTGTCAGCATTTTGAAAAACCCTAACTTAACTCTGGTGCCGGGTCACATATAGAAATGTTTTGATATTTGCAACCGTAGTAAAACAAAGACGTATATTTTTGATATTTATTTTATATATTTAAATGCCATTGAACAAAGAAAAATCAACCAAAAAAATGAGTTCACGTGTCACCTCTGACACGCGTGTCATCGGTTCGCCATCACTGGGCTATAGACTGCAGTTTCTGTGCGGTTTACTCCCAGGTTCTTGCTCTCTGTTCCAGGCAGCCTTGCCGTCCCTGACAAGCGCCCCTGCTCTCAGCCCCATTCGGCGGAAGGGCAAGGAGAAGGAGCCGAGCGAGCAGGCGTCCGTGCCGCTGAGCCCCAAGAAAAGCAGCGACGCCAGCCCCGGTAGGAGGCACTGGGGGGGTGGGGGTGCCATCTGTGTCCTAGACGTTTAGGGCCTATGCTTACACGTGTCAAGATAATGGAATAACTTGGTACTTTTTGGAAATAAAATACACAGCAGTGAAGCCAGAGGAATGGTTTCCCAGGTGCGGTTCCAGATATTAACATGAACTCGTCTGTCCAGACCACATGGGTCCTAAGCATCTCTGCGTGTCTAGCTCACGTGTGGTCACAGCAGCCTGCGGGCCGCCTCCGCCCTGCCCGCCCGGCTCACTGCGGAGCGGGCGGGATCCTGGTCGGCGAGGGAGGTGGTGCAGTGTCGGGAGCAGAGGCGATCCCAGAGGGGCGTTCTGACATGGGAAATGGGAAGTCACGGTGGGGAGCGCCCCGCAGGAGAGAAAGGGGAGTCACCTGAGCGAGAGGAACCTGGGTCGTCACCCCCTGCGCTTCTCAGCTCAGTGCTCCGCAGCCCGCGGTCCGTGCCCGAGGGGGCCAGTCCCACCCTCCGCTCACTCTGCTGGGAGAGCTGGCGTGTGAGCTCGCGGAGCTGGCGTCTGGGGGGGACCGACCGCAGCCCGCGGGCCGCAGGGCTTCGGGGCTGACTGCCGTCTGCTGGGGAGACTGGCAGAGGGTCCCCTCAGAGTCTGAACAGCTTTGGGGGGTGCAGCGTGGAGATAGTGACGCCGCCTCCGTGAGAGGTGGGTTGTCAGGGCACGTCCCACGTCCCTGTGTGAGGGCTGAGAGGGCCGGGACCTCCTGGCCGGGACCGTCCTGGCCGGGACCGTCCTGGCCGCAGCCGCGGGCTCCGAGCACGTGCGATTGGCTGCAGGGGGTAGTCGTGCTGCTGACCTGTGGACTGGCAGCCGGGGGACAGGCGGGCAGGCGAGCCAGCGTCACTGCTCTTCGTGTCTGTCTTCTTCCTGTGTTTCCGGGAGGCGCTCCGATTCCGCTGCCGTTCGCCAGCCACTTCCTCATGACTGTTCACTGCAGTCCGAACAGAGTTGGCATTTTATCCCACGAGCGTGCTTCTAGGACGCTGTTGCAGCACCTGCCTCAGCCTCAGCGGGGCTCACTTTCCATCTCAATGTGTGTGTGTGTGTGTGTGTGTGTGTGTTACAGCCTCTCGACAGTCAGATGCCACAGGGCCCGTCACAGCCAATAAACCCTCGTCGCTGGGGAGCTTTTACCACCTTCCTTCCTACCTCAGGCTGCACGACGTCCTGAAGGCCACGCACGCCAACTACAAGGTACGCGGCTCTGCACCTGCGCCTGCCCAGTGCCTCCTGGGCGCGCTCTCCCTCTTCTTGCAGGATTATTTTTTAGGTAAATGGAAAACCATCTCAGTGTTACTGAGACACAGTTTATCTGTGACATAACATTTTTTAAAAATATGTTTTTGTTGACTTTTTTTTTAAAGAGAGAGGAAGGAAGAGGGATAGCTAGAAACATCCATGAGATAGAAACATCATGGATTGGCTGCCTCCTGTACGTCCCCTACTGGAGATCAAGCCCACAACCCAGGCATGTTGCCTGACTGGGTATCAAACTGTGACCTCCTGGTCCTGGGTCGACGCTCAGCCACTAGCCACACTGGGGTTCTTGATGTCTCGGGTTGGTAGCTGTGTGCATACCTGGGGATGTGAGTGACAGTTAGTGTTCTCAGGTTGGCTCGGCCTCTAGTGGTAGCTTCCAGCCCTCGGTCTTCACGTTCTCACCCCCGTGACCCTGCCCCATTGCCTGCTGGGATGGACTGCTTCCCACCCTCTCCCCGACGGAGCTGCATGGACCTCTCACTCTGGGTGCTCACACACCTGGCGGTTCCCTCCTGGCGGGTGGACGACGCCCTCAGGGTGACAGGAGAGTGGTCACTGTCGTTCCTACTACGTCTTTGTCCCGTGTGTCCCTGACCTGGTTCCTCTCTCACTGGGGCCGTCAGTTCATCCCACTGAGCTGCTTTCTGTTCACCGCGCACGTTTGAGGGTTGGGCCAGCTCCTGTTTCCACGCGCATTTCTTCCCTTTGACCTTGTTCTTGCCCATTGTACCCTGGGGCCTGACCATTTTTTCGGTTTTTAAATGGGGGACCGACTGCTGCATCATTTAATTCCGCCGAGGCCTTTAGAGCCTGAATTCAGTGCCTCCTAAGACTGATTTCACGTGTGTTGTTGCCAGGCTGAACGGTGGGTGGGTCTAAACTCGATGAGTCCCCCAGGGATGCTAGTTCATGGAACAGGGCGTGCACGTTATGAGTGTGGAATGCTGCTTGTCAGACACTGGTTGTGAGCGATGGTTCCCATCTTTCCCATTTTGACAGGTCAGGAGTCGTTTCTGTCTGTAGAGTTAGTATACGTAGGAAGATGCCTTTGAAAGAAACAGGTTTCCTACAGATACTGGAAGAGCGATTTCCTCTCCCAGGCCTTTCCCTGCCAGACAGACAGGCAGGCAGGACCCCCACTGGCGTGCACGGGGCTGCTTGGTGTGCGCCGCCCTTGCTGCAGACACCCCGACATGACGGTGCAGTGATGGTTTCTCCCTTCCCCCAAGGTCACCCTGGACCTTCAGAACAGCTCGGAGAAGTTCGGGGGCTTTCTGCGCTCGGCCTTGGACGTGCTCTCTCAGATCCTAGAGCTGGCCACGCTGCAGGACATCGGGAAGGTGCCATGTCTTTTCTTCTCGCTGAGCCGCAGCTGCCACACCGCGGCCCCAGGGCCGCGTGCCTGGGGGGGCCGGTGTGGGCCTGGCACCTGGGGCGGCGGCGGCAGCGGGGAGGCTGTGTCACAGCGCCTGGCTCTGAGCTGTGCTGGCCCCTGGCTGGTGGGGCGTCACAGGAGCCCACCTCAGTTACGCACTGTCTGTCGGCTTTGGCCCACTGCAGTCTAGAGGTGATGGGTTTAACACTGCGCTGGCCCGGCCTTCATCTTCTTACTTGACCTTCACAGTGGGAAGGGCACACGCAGACCTAGGAGGTGCACGGCCGCCCTGCGCCTCAGGAGCAGCGGAGCCGCAGGAGGACTTGGTTCCGAGTCCAGCGCCCCCCCCCGCCCCCCCGCCATTCTCTAAGGAAACGTTCAGACACGGAGGAGAGTTTAGAGAGCGTGTGGTGCCCACCCGCTGCAGACGGCGTGCTGCGGGGGCCACGTCTTATTTTGAGCCTGAGTTCCAGGTGCCGGGCCAGGGAACATGCGGCCCTTCGGGGAGGCACCGGCTCTAACGGAGTTCACCAAACCTTTTCTCCACGTCCATAGTCACCGGTCTCCGCCGTCACGCAGCCGCCCTGTGCTCCCCGTCACGCCTGTGCCTTTGCCCGTGCGTGCGTGCGGCCCTTGTTTCTTGTGGCAGGCCCCTCTTTGTTCTGGTCTGGGGGTGCTCAGTGATTGCCCTTCAGAGTGAAACCTGCCAGAGGTGGGGCGTCCCATTCCGGGAGACCCGCCTGGCGCCCTGTCTACGATGGCCCCTCTCCACACCCTCTCCTCCTCCCTGTTCCCCCCTCCCCGGCAGCAGCTCCTGCAGACACCATCACTCCTGTGGCCTCTTGGTCTTCGGTGCCTGGGGCCTGGGCGGTGGTGGCTGCCAGCGGGCGCGGGGTCAGTGAGTGGCGGGCGTTGTAGCTGGGACTGGTCTGAGGGCTGAGGGCTAGGCGTGCGCGGGAGCCAGCGCCCCCAGCCTCCTGCAGCGCCCGCTTCCCCCGCAGTGCGTGGAGGAGGTCCTGGGCTACCTGAGGTCCTGCTTCAGCCGGGAGCCCACGATGGCCACGGTTTGCGTCCAGCAGGTGAGGAGGGCTCTTTTCTCAGCCTCCGTCCAGGCTCAACGCGGGGTTGCTGCCACAGGAGGTGGCGCTGCTCATCACAGGTGGGGGGCGGGGGGCAGAGGGTCGTTGAAGCTCTGCTGACCCTCCTACGCAGCCCTGTCCCCCGGTCTCATTCACAACTCAAGACCACGGGCTGTTGGTGAAGGTGACGGCAGCACCTCACGGTGTGAAAGGGGCTCTCAGCGGGGACCCCGTGTCTGCATCCCCCCACCCGCCACCATCTTTGATGGCTTCCTGTGGGCGTGGGGCTCATGCTGTGTGCAGGGCGTGCTGACGGCCTCCTCTGTCTCTCTAGTTGCTCAAGACTCTCTTTGGGACAAACCTGGCCTCCCAGTTTGATGGCTTGTCGTCCAACCCCAGCAAGTGCCAGGGCCGAGCCCAGCGCCTCGGCTCGTCCAGCCTGAGGCCCGGCCTGTACCACTACTGCTTCATGGCTCCCTACACCCACTTCACCCAGGCCCTGGCGGACGCCAGCCTGCGCAACATGGTGCAGGCCGAGCCGGACCACGACGCCTCCGGGTAACCCTGCCGCGGGGGAAACAGGGAGCAAGCAGGGACTGATTTGTGAGAAACAGAGAGGGGAGCCAGCGTCCCCGAGGGGCCCGCTCCGTGCAGGGAGCTCTGGGAAACGTGCTGCCACGGAGGCGCTGCAGGACCGGCCCAACCCGCCTGCCTCAGAGCACGGGCCAGGGAGGGGCCAGTGGCTGGGCCAGAGGATGCAGCGGGCGGCGCCAACATCACTGCCGAACCATGGCGAGCCCGGCCTCGTGGGAAGGCCTTGGTGTTTCCCGGTGCGCCCTGCACTCCCTACGTGAGGGCCGTGTGTCGTGCCGCTCTTGGGGTCACTTCAGGTGAAGGGGCACCTTGCACGGGCCCAGGGCGGAGCGCAGAGGCGTGTGGGTGGGGAGCCCTGGTGGCCTCTGCTTCGTGCCTGTGCTGACGCCTCTTCACCGACACTGATGGCTGTGGTTGTGCGGCCTGCAGCGCAGCAGTCAGCTGTCTCTGGAACGACCAGTCCTGAGCCGGCTTTGAGTTGCGTGCGCAGGAGCAGGAGAGCACGTTCCCCTATCGTGTCAGAGCACTAGAGTCAGGGCCGAGGGCCGTGCCGTGGCCGGCCTCACGTCGGGACGCGCTTGCTGTATGTCCACGTCTCGGACAGGCCCTGCGAACGCTTTGATAACACGGTGTAAATAACAAGCAAGTGTATGCGGGTGTCCCAGTCCTCTCAGCTGTTTCTCACAAAGAGAAGCGTGTAATTGATAGAAGTGTTTCAACAAAAATTTTTCCAAGAAAACCAAGTGCTGTCTCCCGACTCCCTGTCCATGCTGTCACCGTCCAGCCCACCGCTGGGCGGGACTCACAGCCTGGCTGTCCTCACTGGAGGAGGAGCCGACGCGCAGGCGCGCTGAGTCCCGGCCGCATGGTGAAGGGCGGTCTCCATCGGCAGGTGGTTCGACGTGCTGCAGAAGGTGTCCACCCAGTTGAAGACCAACCTCTCGGGCATCACAAAGACCCGGGCAGACAAGGTACGCGGGGCCGCCGGAGAGCACGTGGGAGAGCGGCCAGGCGCCGTGCGGCCTGGGCCTGGCAGCGGAGGCACGCTCATGGCGCCCTCTGCCTCGTCCTAGAACGCCATTCACAGTCACATCCGGCTGTTCGAGCCGCTGGTCATCAAGGCGCTGAAGCAGTACACGACCACCACGTCCGTGCAGCTGCAGAGGCAGGTCCTGGACTTGCTGGCACAGCTGGTCCAGCTGCGGGTCAACTACTGCCTCCTGGACTCAGACCAGGTGAGTCACTGGGCCTTTCGTCTCCCGTGTCTGCTGGCGACCTGGGGAGAGTGGCCGCAGGGGGGCGCCACCACCACCTACGGCAAAGAAGGCGCTGTTCCCCCGCCAGCCTCTGCGTCTCACCAGGACTGGCCGCCGGGCCTGGCGCGCATTGGGGGTCTCCCCATCTGCTCTGGGCTGTTGGGGTCACCCTGGACCCTGGTCACATTGGCCAGAGGCTCTCCCATAGCCTGTGCAAGGCGGCACGGCATGCTGCTTTCTCCTCCTGAAGCCGCCTCTGGCACGTGAACTGGGGGCCGCCTGAGCACGGACAGGCCTGCTTCTCGGCAGCCTGCGCTCCCGCCTCGGCCCGCACAGCCCTGTCCCACCCCCGGACTTGGTAGCGTTGGGGCTTGGCCATGAACAACCCCTCATGTTGGCTCCCTTGCTCTCGCCACTCGGTGCCCTGGCTCCGCAGTTCTCAGGGCCACGCAGGCTTCCTGAACAGGGTGGGAAGCGAGCCGCGGACCACTGAGCTCCATTCCGATTTATTGAGCGCCGGCCGGGGAGAACGCAGCGGGCACGGCAGTCCGTGTTCGGGTTGGGTGAGCAGGTGGTGCTTGGAATGGAGTGGGACCACTGTTGGCTCTCACGCGGGCCTGACGCACTGCATCTGCTCCGGGGCCATCCTGCACCACCCAGCGCCCCGCGTGGGGCTCCTCAAGCTGGACAAGGAGGCCCTGGTGTGGCGGGCACTGCCCGGGGTCCCCCGAGTTCATTATTTGTTCTCCAGAGGTCTCTCCTCCGTGCTCAGGAAATGTTTACAGGGACCCTGGAAGGGCCCGAAACTCCAGTCTGACACAGTAAATTTGTTTGAGTTCTTGTAAATGACAGATTTACACAGATAGTGGGGAGCGAGGGAGCCTGGGGCGCGTTCTCGTTCTCGTTGTGGAAGTGACGCTTCTCTCCTGCTGCAGGTGTTCATCGGGTTCGTGCTGAAGCAGTTTGAGTACATTGAAGTGGGCCAGTTCAGGTAACGGAGTTTTCTTCTTTCACACTCTTGTTCTTGTTGCGTAAGTGCGTGTAGTTTTAGATTATTAACATGAACATACTTTAAAGGACTGTTAGGCATTTAAAAAAATGTTTTTATTGATCTTTTTTTCGGGAGAGGAGGAGAGAGAGAAACATCAATGATGAGAGAGAATCACAAATCAGCTGCTTACTGCACTCCCCACTCTGGGGATCAAGCCCGCAACCAGGCCTGTGCCTTGACCGGAATTGAACCCAAGACTCTTCGGTCAGGGGGCAGTGCTCAACCAATTGAGCCACAGCAGTCAGGGTGGATGGTTAGGCATTTTTGCTGGGTATTTTTTAATGGAAATCTGACTAATTTGCTATGCATTTTTGTTTCTCTTAAAAATCAATGAGGCCAGGCCGGTGTGACTCAGTGGTTGAGCGTCAACCTATGGGCCAGGAGGTCACAGTTCGATTCCCGGTCAGGGTACGTGCCCAGGTTGTGGGCTCGATCCCCAGTCAGGGGCGTGTAGGCGGCAGCTGATCAGTGATTCTCTCTCATCATTGATGTTTCTATCTCTCCCTCTCCCTTCCTCTCTGAAATTGGTGGAAAGATATAAAAAATAAATAAAATTAATGGGTATCTGAAGACTAGTCTAGAAGCTGTTCTGCATCTGTTAATCACAGATGCTGTCAGGTTTCAAAGCATCTGATTATGGTATTCAGTTGCTAAATGAAATCTGATCTGTTGAACACTAGCTCTTAATCTTAAAGAGCGTTTAGATGTGGTTGGCTTTAGCAAAGGCAGTTACCATGCACTTATGTCGGCTACAGCTTTGCTTGCTACACAGGAAGGGTTAATGCTTCCCCATGCAGCCATGGGAGTATAATTATTGAAAATTAAAATTCTTTTTCTTTTAATCCTCACCTGAGGATATGTTTTTATTGATTTGAGAGAGAGAGAGAGAGAGAGAGAGAGAGAGAGAGAGACACTGATGAGTTGCTTCCTGTACCACAATGGGGATCCAGACCACAACCTGGGCATGTGCCCGGACTGGACTTGAACCCACAACCTTTTGGTGCACGGGACGATGCTGCAACCAGCGAGCCGCCCGCCAGAGCTCCCAGTCGCTAGCTCCTGCACTGCTTAATGAGCAGCTGGGGATCCTGCCGAGGACAGTGTCCTGAGAGGCCGGGGGCTAGCAACCCGCTCTCCTCCCAGCCACGTGACGCCCGAGTGTGAGTGGGCTCCTCTCCTGCTTGGGGCAGTTTCTTGGACTAAAGAGTGAGGAGCTGAGGGAGCCGAGGAGCCGGCTCTGCTGGGCGCCCAGGGCTGCGGTGCTCTCTGCTCAGCCTTGCGGCCGCAGGCTCTGCACGGATGGGAAGGCGCCGTGAGCGATGGACGGGAGGAGCCCGCTGGGGCTGCCTCTTGGGCGAGCTCTCGCTTCCCATGAGGGTTTCGTATTGCTTCGTTGATCGTGTATCTCAGTTTTAGGGAGTTTACATGGATGTGTCTACATGGATGTTTTTGTTTCTAGGGACTCAGAGGCAATCATTCCAAACATCTTTTTCTTCCTGGTCCTCCTGTCTTACGAGCGCTATCATTCAAAGCAGATCATTGGGATCCCTAAGATCATTCAGCTCTGCGACGGCATCATGGCGAGCGGGAGGAAGGCCGTGACCCATGGTAACGGGACAGCCCTTCGCTGCGGTTCCCTCCTGGCTGCTCCGCAGGCTGGTCCTCGGGCCCAGCCCCGTGTCCGCACTGCTCTGCTGTGTGGCCCCGTGTGTGTGCGCATGGGTGCATGTGCACGTGTGTGTTCACACGTGTGTGCTTGTGCACGTGGAGGGGCACACTCTTTACTCGGAGGAGTTAGAACCTACTTAAGTAAAAATAGAGACACAGTAAAACGCTGTGCAGTACAGATAGGGCCTGACGTAAACACGTGGCTTCGTGAACATGGACAGTCCCACTGCCGCAGGACCCTGCAGTGCTCCCTGCGGTGGCAGGAGGCGCGGGCTTTCCAGGCGTGCGCGCCCGGCCTCTCAGCAGAGCTTCTGTCCCCAGCCATTCCGGCTCTGCAGCCCATCGTCCACGACCTCTTCGTTTTAAGAGGGACCAATAAAGCTGACGCAGGGAAGGAGCTGGAAACCCAGAAGGAGGTGGTGGTGTCAATGCTCCTCAGACTCATCCAGTACCATCAGGTGAGGGCCCGTGGCCGTCCCGTCCTCCGTCATCCCCGCAGGTAGAGTGGGTATTGCTCTGGGCCGGCTGGGGGTCCAGGGGTCTGTGGGGCTGTCTGAAGCAGCGCCACCCCATGGGGAGGACCAGAGCACCGAGGGGCCGCGTGGAGCTCGCTGTCTCCGTGGTTCTGGTTCTGTTACCCTTAAAGTTGAGCGAGAACCTCAGGTAGTTGGAGGCAGTGTAAGTGCAGAGTCTGGCTTCTTAGCGACTCCTCTCTCGCAGCGTGTCCAGCGGCCTGGCCCTCGCTCACTTTGTCCTTCTTTCCAGCTATTTGTCTTCAAACCTGTCAAGTCAGGAGCTTTTCTCAGGGGCACTGTCTCTGCTTCCTTGTGGTCAGTCTCAGTCGGGCTTAATTAAATGCGTGGCGTTTAGTTAAGTCCCATAACCACGGTAATGGGCACACCCGCTCTGGAGGTGTGCGCGCCGCCCGCTCTCGGCCAGCACGCTGGGCTGGTGGGCGGCCTGGGACTGGCTGCCCCGTTCTCGGCCTGGTTTGCGAGTGAACAGAGGGGCCGCTGGCCTTGGGTAGGGGGGTCGCTGCAGGTATTCTCATGCAGTAAGGGTACGGCCATGGGCCTTGAAGGGAGAGGCAGGTGGGACGGGGTGGTCAGGGCTTTGTGGGGGGTGGGCCTACATGGGTGCCTCTCTTTTTTTTAAAATAGATTTTACTGATTTTTGCAGAGAGGAAGGGAGGGGGATAGAGAGAGAGAAACATCGATCAGCTGCCTCCTGCACACTCCCTACTGGGGATGTGCCCGCAACCAAGGTGCGTGCCCTTGACCAGAATCGAACCTGGGACCCTTCAGTCCGCAGGCTGATGCTCTATCCACTGAGCCAAACTGGCTAGAGCAGGCCTCTCTTTTCTAGCAGTTGTATTTAGAGACCTGATGGGCACCCTTCTCCATCTGCTCCGTTCTCATTCTCTGTGAACAGGCAGGTAAAGGTTTTTAGCTTCGCAGGCCCTGTGGCATCTGTTGTGTCTGCTGTTCTGGGAAGAGCCGTCGTCAGCACGCTCACCAGGGCCAGGCCCGGAGCTGCCTCCGCGCAGACATGGCCGCTGGCCAACCGCTCAGGCACAGCCACCGCTGAGAGGCGGTGCCCGGGTGGGAGGTGTCCGGGCCGCTGAGGGCGTGAGGCCTGCAGGGTGCGCGGTCGGGCTGTGTGGGGTTTGCCAGAGGTGGGTTAAGTGTCGTTGCTGTTTTGTCCCGTTTCTTTGGTTATGAAGTCTCGTAGCTTCACAGGAATGACGAGGGCGAGGCGGAGCCGGCCCCAGAGGAGCTGCTCCTGGCCCGGGTCCCAGGGGGAGTTGTTGGCTCATCAGGCCGACGCTGGGGTCAGGAGGCTTGGTCCTGCTGTCCCACCCCGCGCGGGATGGGGTGGTGAGTGGGGAGGAGTGACAGCCCCCGCCGCCCGCAGGTGCTGGAGATGCTGATCCTGGTCCTGCAGCAGTGCCACAAGGAGAGCGAGGACCGGTGGAAGCGGCTGTCACGGCAGGTGGCCGACATCCTCCTCCCGATGCTCGCCAAACAGCAGGTGGGCCACGCCGGGGGAGGGGGCGCCTTGCTGGGCGCCGCACAGGGGCCCCGGCCTCCTTCACGCACGTCCATCTCCCCCAGCGGTGTCTGCGCGGGTCTGGGACAGGGAGCTTCCATTCCTCTCAGCGAGCTGTCCCGCTCTTGTCCCCGCTGTACAGCGTGGGACCCAGGGCCCAGGGATGTCGTGTCCCCATGAATCCCTAGAGAGGCCGACATCTTTCTCCTTTTCACTGATGAGGACGTGGGAAAGGGACAGCCAGTGTGGGAAGCAGGGGGAGCAGCCCTGGCTGCTGAGGGGCCGGTCCATGAGCCCCAGGGACTCAGGCTGCGCTTGGCAGACCAGGAGGTGGAGCCCCTCTGTGTGGGGGGTTACCCTAAGAAGGGGTACACGTGGGCGGCGGCCCCAGGAGGAGAGGGGTGGGTGAGGAAGGCTGGCCTGCATGTGCACCGAAGGCAGGAACAGGGTATTGGAGACGCTGGACCCCAGAAATTGCCACTCTAGTGCCCCGAGCAGGCAGCATAGTGCCAGTGGAGGCGGCGGGAGCTCGAGGTCTCGTCCCCTGGCGGGTGAGGTGGCTCAGGGCATTCGCTGTCAGACCTGCACCTGGAAAGGCACCTCTTCCCAGAGAAGTCGTTGGCTGTATAGACATGGGTCACCGCGACAGGGACTGGCCGCAGTCCGTGCCCGGCTGCACCTGAATGCTTTGCATCCGCTGAAAACGCTAGACTTGAACCCTGTTGCTTTGGGAGTTCGCCGTTGTGTTTTAAGGGGAAAGCAGGGTATTTATATGATTTACCAGAACGAACTACTAACAAGCCTCTCTCCGTGGAGCAGTGGAGAGAGCTGAGGACGAGGTGCCTGGGCGGCAGCGTGCTGACACTCGCTCCTAACGGGCGCGTGGGGATGGGGCGCGGGGAGAGCACAGGAAACGAGGAGGAGGTCCCACGTAGGGAAACTGTGTTCAGGTGCACGGGGGCGGCTCCCAGGGGGTGATGATGGTGTTGGGGTGCATTTCCACCTGGTTGTTGTTCTCTTACGTGTTTGAATCTTTTAAAGAAAACGTGTATTGTTTGAATAGAACTCCGCAGGGAAAGGTTTGCGTGGTGGGGACACGCAGCGGAGACGAGGCGTTGGGAAGCCGTGTGCTGGGGGCTGTGAGCGCTGGAGCTCCTTCCACGCCGGTCCTGACGCGGGTGGGCGGGGCGTCGGGCGGGGACCCCCTGAGTGTCGGTGTCCGCCTTTGGTTGTGATTGCCACAGATGCACATCGATTCTCACGAAGCCCTCGGCGTGTTAAACACGTTGTTTGAGATCCTGGCCCCGTCCTCCCTGCGGCCCGTGGACATGCTTTTGCGGAGCATGTTCGTCACCCCAGACACCATGGTGAGTGCCTGCCTCCGGGCAGCAGGCGCTGGGCCGCGCCGGGCTGGGTGGCTGGGGCCGGCATTGGACACTGTTCCTCGCGGCAGAGCGCAGCCTCCAGAACCTGCGGTGCAGGGGGGTGTGGGTGCAGCGGCCGAAGCGGGTGCTTTTCGGTCATCAGATCAGCAGTCAGGACAGCGTGGTTCTGTCCTTCCCGGTGACCGGCGCGTTTCCTCTCCTCAGGCGTCGGTGAGCACTGTCCAGCTCTGGGTCTCGGGGATCCTGGCCATTTTGAGGGTCCTCATCTCCCAGTCCACCGAAGACATCGTCCTCTCCCGCATCCAGGAGCTGGCCTTCTCCCCGCACCTGCTCTCCTGTCCCGTCATCGACAGGCTAAGGGACGGGGACGGGGCCTCAGCACCCGCTGGGCACAGCGCGGGCAGGCAGGTGCAGACTTTGCCGGAAGAGACGTTCTCTAGGTAGGCTGCGTGCGACCCTCCCGTCCCTCTCCCTCCACAGTCACGTGCTGCTTGGCGATCAGAAAGTCGGGACTGGCCCTCGCCTTCCTCAGCCGCCTGCCGGTGGCCTCGGTTCATGCCTCTCTCCTGGTCAGTGTCTCCTCGCCAGGCGACACGGGGGCTCACTGCCACGGTGGGGGCGGCTGCCCTGGGTGCAGGATCCAGGCGGCGCTGCTGCCGAAGCTCAGAGTCCAGGAGGAGCCACTGGGAGTGGGTCTCACTCTCCTCCCCACCAGGCGCTGGCCCCCCAAACACCGTCCCTGCGGCGGCCGCCCTGAGGGGCCGGGGCACAGAGGGGTCAGCTGGTGTCAGAGGCTCCGGGGGCAGCGGGCTCGCCCCAGGCACTGCGCACACTGAGCTGAATGGGCTGTGCCCTCCCCAGGCACTGCGCACGCTGAGCTGGATGGGCTGTGCCCGCCCCAGGCACTGCGCACGCTGAGCTGGATGGGCTGTGCCCGCCCCAGGCACTGCGCACGCTGTGCTGCATGGGGTGTGCCCGACCCAGGCACTGCGCACGCTGAGCTGGATGGGCTGTGCCCGCCCCAGGCACTGCGCACGCTGAGCTGGATGGGCTGTGCCCGCCCCAGGCACTGCGCACGCTGTGCTGCATGGGGTGCGCCCGCCCCAGGCACTGCGCACGCTGAGCTGGATGGGGTGCGCCCGCCCCAGGCACTGCGCACGCTGAGCTGGATGGGGTGTGCCCGCCCCAGGCACTGCGCACACTGAGCTGGATGGGGTGTGCCCACCGTGACCCCGCCGAGGCAAAGCGGCTTGGAGGACGTGCTGTGGGTGCAATTCTGCCGCGCACCTTCCAGCTGGGGCCCCCATGACATGTCCTCAGCCGCCTCCGTGGCCATCGGGTGCGGGGTGTGTGGAGAGGGTCCGACGTTGAGCAGGCAGCGGAGATGGATGAGTGACGATCTGGTGCCGTGTTGTCAGCCTCCTCAGCCCAGTGCCACGCTGTCCTCCTGGCAGTCCGCTGAGGGTGGCACGGCCGCTGCCAGCTCCCAGGGAGGAGGGAGATGTGCATAGAGGCAGGGGCCCCACCCCAGGGTGGGCTTACACATTCCATCACTTCTCTCACACTTACTCTAGACCATGTCTCCTGTGTGTGGGTTACAAACACACAGACGGGAGCCGCTGGGCTCCGTCACGTCGCTCAGTCACGTCACCCTGCCCTTCTCCGCAGGTTCCTCCTGCAGCTGGTGGGCATCCTCTTAGAGGACATTGTCACGAAGCAGCTCAGAGTGGACATGAGCGAACAGCAGCACACTTTCTACTGCCAGGAGCTGGGCACGCTCCTCATGTGTCTGATCCACATCTTCAAGTCTGGTGGGTGCCTCGCCCGCCTGCGAGAATGTGTCCCCTCCCGACCACACCTGGCGCAGGCCGTGCTGCCCGCCCCCGCCTGCGAGAACATGCCCCGTCCCACCACCTGGGGCACAGCCCACAGGGGAAGCCAGGTCGGCCGGGAGAGGCATGCTGAGCTGTCTGTCCAAGGGAGGCTAGGATGACATCACTCCGGGGATGGCTCTAGGCACGAGGAGGGTGCTGTGGGGAAACTGGTGGGCTGAGCCCCACGGGGTCTGCCCCTAAGGGCGTGGCCGCCCAGCCTAGCGTCCTGGTGGCCCTGGAGCCCACGTGGCCCTCAGCCCTCAGCAGCCTGCAGAGTGCCAAGCCGGGTGGAGCACCGTCCGCCCTCTCTGCCGCCGGCCGCGGCCCAGTGGCCTCTGTGGTTGCTGCCCCTCGGTTCTCAGCAGGAGCCGTGTGGTTGGCAGGAGTGGGTGCAGGGCCTCCTGCCCTTTGCTGTCTGCAGGGAAGAGGCGTGCACAATCCTTGACATAAAATCTGGGCCTCGATGAGCAAAGGGTCTCCCTTAATCTGTGTGGCTTTGGGTTTGCTTCTAGGAATGTTCCGGAGAATCACAGCAGCCGCCTCCAGGCTCTTCACGGCCGACGGCGCGGACGGCAGCTTCTACGGCCTGGAGAGCTTGAACGCGCAGGTGCGCTCCATGGTCCCCACACACCCGGCCCTCGTGCTGCTCTGGTGCCAGATCCTGCTGCTCGTCAGCCACACGGACTACGGCTGGTGGGCCGAGGTGCAGCAGACCCCCAGGTACGCCCGCCCGCCCGCCGCCCCCCTGCCTGCCCGCCGCCCCCCTGCCGCGGAGCCCTGGGACTGGGGCTTGGCCGGTTGCCATGGGCTTTGTGAGGGTTCTGCGTGCGTCCATCTTTCTGTCGGACACCATTGTAGAGAAACGTGGCCCCAGGCACTCGGAGCCCGGAGCCCACGCCACTGCGGGGGGATGGGTCCGTCCTGCGGCCATTCCTGCCGCCCGCCTCCCCTGCTAGGTTCTCCGCAAATTGGCTCCAGAGCAGGCATGTGGCAGCGCCTAACGCACAGTCAGAGGGGCCCTGCTGCTGCCTCGGCACTGAGGTCATCGCGTAGGGACAGTTCAGGACGGTCGGGAAGTGCCTGCAGTTCATTCTGTGAGAAGACGTGCTCAGCACCTGGTCGTGGGTGGCCCTGTTCCACGGGGACCTCCCGGGGAAACCTCCATTTCCAGGCGCTCCCTCACTCAGCGGTTTGATGGAAACAAAAGCTTTGGGCCCCTCCTCCCCGCCCCCCGCGGAGTCCTCAGGGCAGTGTTTCTGGAAGGCGGTGGCCCACAGCGGGGAGCACACGCAGTAGGAGGCTGCGGGCGGCGGGGCTGGGGCGGCTCTGCTCGGTGGGAGACGAGCCGTGTGCATCATGGGGCCCACTTGGCCACATGAGCAGGCGTTGAACATCGCTCTGTGCTCCATGGACACGCAAAGGAGAGGGGGCAGCTCTGCGACCCTGCGGTCATGCGCATTTGCTCCTGTGGCTTCTGGAACTTTCACAGCCTTCGCTTTTGTACCTTTTTGAGTTAATTTCAGCATCACTTGTTAAAAGCATGCCCTTTCTCTGTTGAGTTACCTTGGGCTCTTCTCAGACGTCAGCCGAGTGCCTGCCTGGGCTCCTTTCCGGACTCCACATCCGTCTGTCCCCGGCAGCACCAGCACCGGGAGGCCTGCTCTTCCTCCTCAGACGGCCGTGGCTCTCTCACTGCCTTTGTGTTCCCACATCGGTGCATTAGAGGCCGGTTCTCAGCTGGCCGCACAGCCCCGCTGGGTTTGGACCGGGGCCGCAGTGCCTCTGTAGGTGAATTTGGGGGACTTGTCATCTTAATGGTACTGAGTCGTTTGGTCTTTGAACATGGCCCACCCATTTGTTTGGGTCTTTAATTGTCACAACATCTTGTGTTTTTAGTAAATAAGTATGACACATATCTTACAGATTTGTTCCCAGGGAATTTTATGTTTTGTGATGCCATTTTAAGTGGTCTTTCCTTTCCCATCGCGTGTGGTAGCCCATAGCCACGCAGGTGGCTGTGTGTGTCGGCCTCAGAGGCGAGACCTTGCTGAGCTCGCACGGAAGTCCCGTGCCTTTCTGTGGTTCCCTGGGGCGGTTTCCTGACACGCGCCGTCTTCTCTGGTTTAAAGAGGCCTCTGCACAGCAGGGGCTCTGTGGGCACCTCGAGGGTGCAGCGTCGCCTTGGCCCTGGGATGAAAGCAGGGACCTGAGGTCTTCTGGCCGCTGACAGCCGTGCAGGCCTAGGCGATGCTCCAGCCGCCAGCGAGCGGGAAGCCGTGAGCGGGCAGGCAGGCGTTGTCGTTCTCTGCCTCTTCGGTTTCCCATCGGTGCTTCACTGTCGCCCAGAGGGGCACCAGGAGCCCGTCTCACACAGGCACCTGCGTGGCGGCTTCAAGTCCTGCTTCAGAACCAGGACCAGGCCTCCGCACTGCAGTGTTTACAGTGAGCTCGCTGCCGCCGGAAACTTGTCAGTGCATCTGTCGCTCCTTCTAGACGACGCAGTCTGTCCAGCACGAAGTCACCGAGTCCCCAGATGTCTAGAGAGGAGGACTCCGAGCTGGCATCCAAACTTGGGATGTGCAACAGAGAAATTGTCCGGCGAGGTGCGCTCATCCTCTTCTGTGATTACGTGGTAAGTGTGGACGCGCGAGGCGGGTGGGGCTGGAGAACATGGCTTCACACTTCGCAATGTATACACATCAAATCATTGTAGTACACCTGAAACTAACACTGTACATCAATTATCCTATATAATAAAAGCCTAACATGCTACGTGTCCGGTCTTCCGTTCAACAATCAAAGTGTAATATGCTAATGATATGCTAAGGCTGCTCAACTGCTTGCTATGACGTGCACTGACCACCTGGGGGCAGACACTCTGCAGGAGGGCGGGGCCCCCTGGTGGTCAGTGTGCTCCCACAGGAGCTCAACCACAAGCCTCCCCAGCAGCGCTAAGACTGTCCAACTGTGGCTCCCAGACTGCAAAAGGGCACAGGCCAGGCTGAGGGGACCCCCCCCGCCACCCCCCCCAAGTGCACGAATGTCGCTCACCAGCATTCTTGTCACATATAACGCAGATGTATTCCAAATTGATATTTCTCATTTCCTTATAAACCTTAGGTGAAATGCCTCCCTTTCTAGTTGACATGTGGGGTCCGTTCATAGTTTGGATTCAGGAATTCTATCGAAACTGACAGTTATAGGGCGTCCTCTTCCCACTGACCTCACGAAAGTGGAGAGAGTCACTGGGAGGCCAGACTGGAGCTTGGGGAGCGGTGGGCGTGGATGGCATCCGGCTTCGGGCAGGCACTGTGAGGGCAGCGCTCACCACCTGCCGCTGACGCCCCACCTGGGCCGCGCTCTCCTCCCGCCGTTGGCTGGTGTCCCTTGGAGCCCCGGGTCCCCCTGGAGCGGTCTCGCCGCAGTGTGAGGTTGGGGGGCAGGCTCTATAGGCGACCCCCTCCCTGCCGTCTCTGGCGGGCAGGCGTGGCTGTGCTGGGTGAGGACTGCGGTCGGTCTTGGCTCCCCTGCTCCGCTGGCCTGCGGTGGCTCTGCCCGCTCTCCCGGAGCCTGAGGGCAGGGCTCTGGCGTCCCTCCGCAGTGTCAGAACCTGCACGACTCCGAGCACCTGACCTGGCTCGTCGTGAACCACATCCAGGACCTGATCAGCCTGTCGCACGAGCCGCCCGTGCAGGACTTCGTCAGCGCCGTGCACCGCAACTCCGCCGCCAGCGGCCTCTTCCTCCAGGCCATCCAGTCCCGCTGCGAGAGCCTCTCGGCCGTGAGTCCCGCCTGCTGGGCGGTCCCCGCTGCCGCGCTGCGGTCGGTGGCACTTGGATACCCATTTCCTCCTCTCCCCCCCAGCCCACCACTCTGAGGAAAACCCTGCAGTGCCTGGAGGGCATCCACCTGAGCCAGTCGGGTGCTGTGCTGATGCTGTACGTGGACAAGCTGCTGTGTACCCCGTTCCGCGTGCTGGCCCGCATGGTCGACACCCTTGCGTGTCGCCGGGTAGAAATGCTTTTGGCTGCAAACTTCCAGGTACTGAGCCCCGGGCCCCGGTTTCCGGCGGGAACCCAGCGAGCAGGCCAAGCAGTCGGCGGTGTTTGCTCCACGGGCACGCTCTCCAATGGCCGGAGAGGAGCCGCGGGCGAGGGGTTGTCCCGTGTGTCTGACATGGGTACATGGGTGCTTCTTGTACCTCCTCCTTGGCCAGTGACAGCGAACCTTCTGAGCTCAGCGTGTCAGCATTCTGAAAACCCTAACTGACTCTGGTGCCGGGTCACATATAGACATGTTTTGATATGTGCAACCATAGTAAAACAAAGACGTATATTTTTTGACATTTATTTTATATATTTAAATGCCATTTAACAAAGAAAAATCAACCAAAAAAATGAGTTCGTGTGTCACCTCTGACACGCGTGTCATAAGTTCGCCATCACTGGTCTAGTCTGTCCTTGCTCTGGCAGATGCACCGTGTGTGCCTCTTGTGAGCAGACCCAGGCTCAGCGTGTCCCCTGTGTGAGTGTGAGCAGGCACGGGCTCAGCGTGTCCCCTGTGTGAGTGTGAGCAGGCACGGGCTCAGCGTGTCCCCTGTGTGAGTGTGAGCAGGCACGGGCTCAGCATGTCCTCTGTGTGAGTGTGAGCAGGCACAGGCTCAGCGTGTCCTCTGTGTGAGTGAGCGTGGGCTCAGCGTGTGCTCTGTGTGAGTGTGAGCGCGGGCTCAGCGTGTCCTCTGTGTGAGTGTGAGCGCGGGCTCAGCGTGTCCTCTGTGTGAGTGTGAGCGCACGGGCTCAGCGTGTCCTCTGTGTGAGTGTGAGCGCGGGCTCAGCGTGTCCTCTGTGTGAGTGTGAGCGCACGGGCTCAGCATGTCCTCTGTGTGAGTGTGAGCGCGGGCTCAGCGTGTCCTCTGTGTGAGTGTGAGGGCGGGCTCAGCAGGCGCCACCTGATGTGTTCCTGTCTCTAGAGCAGCGTGGCCCAGCTGCCCGTGGAAGAACTGAACAGGGTCCAGGAGCACCTTCAGAGCCGCGGGCTCGCTCACAGGTAGGGCCGGCGCCGGTGTCGCTGCCTGTGGGATGAGGGCTTAGACGTGTGAGGGGTGGACTCACATGACGGACGAGAGCTGTGCTTCCAGGGGGCTGCGGAGGGCTTGTGGGGGGCCACCTGCCTCGGACACAGGCCTCGCTGTGCAGGATCGGGAAGGCGGGCAGGACGCCTCTGCCGCTCTACGGGGGGAGGGCGCTAAGGGAGGGCTCGCTCCTCTCGACTGTGGGGCAGCCGTTCTCCCAGTGGAGGGACTGCGTTCCCAGCCGTATCTCACAGGCTCACAGCACCTCATCGGACGGCTGGGAGCGCTTCCCCTCGGACAGGCCTGATCCAGGCCTGGCTGCGCCTCCATCCATTTTACTTCTTGTAGCTGTTCCCCTCCCAGCTGGTTTGCCGAGTCGTAGAGCCTTTACAGAAGCAGGACGTCTCTTTATGAGGTGTCTCTGTGGCTGCCAAGCTATGGGGAGCAGCTTTGACCTTCATCCTCCCGGGTCGGCGGGTGGTGGTGAGAGAGAGAGAGAGAGAGAGAGAGAGACCTGTCACTCGCTGTGGCTCGGTGGTGAGAGAGGCTTGGTGGAGGCATCTTGCATTGAGGAGGGCGTGGCTGGTGGGCATCCCGGTCTGGGAGGACCCCTCAGGTGCGGGGCGGGACAAGTGTGACCGCCTGTCACTCTCACAGCGATGGTGGGTCGGGCTGCTGTCACTGTGACCTGGAGTCACTGCTCAGCCCAGCTGAGGAAGCCAGTCGGTATCCCCCTGGATGAGCCAACGCCCCCCCCCCCAAGGCAAGGCGTGGCGGGAGGGGTCTGTGGGGCGTGTGCACCGGGTCTCGAACGGTGACCGTCACAGCGCTGAGCGGTGGGCAGTAGCTGTCAGGCCACGCGTTGCCTGTCGCAGTGTGTGGGTGTGAGCGATGGCGGAAATCCTGATGGGGCGTGGCTGTGGTCCTGGAAAGGACACAGGCCTGACTGGCACCATGGCTGCGGAGGGTGGGGCACGGTCGGTCTGAAGGGCGTGTCGGGCACGGGCGTGGGCTTGAAGAAGCGCTGCGGCTTCCTCCGGTGATGCTGGGCGCTAACCCCGTGTGGTTGGTTCCAGGCACCAAAGGCTCTACTCCCTGCTGGACAGGCTCCGCCTCGCCACCGCCCCGGGGTCCCGGGGCCCCTGTCCTCTGGCCACGTCCCACCCGCTGGATGGGGAGGGGTCCCTGGCGCCAGAGACTGTGAGCCCCGACAAGGTGAGTGCCCAGCACGTGTGTGTGACACGTGGCCCAGTCGGGGCGCTGAGCCTGCAGCACTGGTTCGGGTTGGAGGGCATCATGGCACTTGGCACGGCTCCAGGGCTCCCAGCAGCTCCCGACCTGCTCTGCTCCTGCCGGCCCTGCACAGGGTCTCATCGCGGCCCCGCACAGGGTCCCATCACAGCCCCGCACAGGGTCCCATCACGGCCCGGTCAGCAGGGGTGGGTGAGAAGGAAGCGCTGACTCGGACTCTCCTGGTGGGGCGTCAGGGGTGTCGATGGGAGAGCAGGTGTTGGGTGGTCACAGCCGTAGGCCTGCACAGGCCTTCGGCTCAGGCCCACTTGGCCGGCCTCCCTCTCCTTAGGCTGCTGGCCCCCTGCCTCTGGAGCCACCCCTCCAGGGCCCTGTCCCCATCCTCACCGCTCCACTCCTCGGGCCTTCGTGCTCTGCTTCCCTGGGGAGTTCAGTTTAAGGGTGAACTGCATTTCAGAACCCAGCAGCCCGGGCATCGCAGGGCAGCGACTGCTGTGCTCAGGTGCGATGGCCGAGCGTGTCTGCTGAGCTGGCCCGGGGGGGGGTGGGGGGGCAGAGCTGCCACCCCAGTGGGAGATGACGGGTACGAGGCCAGATGGAGAGGCCGAGGCACGGGGCCTGCAACCCTCAGTGCTGTCGCCGAGTTGGAAGGACAGCGGCTGTTCGCCAGGTGAGGGGGAGGGGAGGTGTCTGGACAGTGAAGCAGGTTCAGAGCAAGCCTTCGGGGCAGCCTCCGTGGTTGGGAGCCGCCTGCACAGCCAGCCAGGGGTCCTTGTTACAGAACCGCGGCCACAGTCCGTGGCCACTGCCCTCTGGTCTGGGCAGGGGTAAGAGCCCATTGCCAGCAGAGCGGAAGCCCCAAAGCCCTGCCCCCTGTAGGCGTGACCGCCCTGTCTCCCCAGGACTGGTACGTGCGCCTGGTCAAGTCCCAGTGCTGGACGAGGTCTGACTCGGCGCTGCTGGAGGGGGCGGAGCTGGTGAATCGGCTCCCACCAGGTGACATGAGCGCGTTCCTGAGGCACCCGGTACGTGGGACTCCTGCCCCTGTCACTCACCCGCTCCGGCCCTCGGGCCGTGTCCTCTGACGCCGGCCCGGTAGCCAGGGCCTTGGGTCCAGGCACTCGGGACAGTGTTCCCGCCCGGTGGCAGGGCCTTTGCGGGCGGTAGAGGCTGACCATGCAAGTGAGGGGGTCCCCAAAGACCCAGTCTCCGGCGCTTTGTAATGCGGCTGCATTGGGACCAGCAGGAGCCCGGCCCCGGCAGCTGGCTGCCGCCACTTTCAGATACATCAGTGGGAGCTTACTGCTCACTGTCCTGTTTGCTTAGGGACCATTTATGAATTTTTAAAGTTAGGTCATTGGACTCTTACAGCTTTTAAAGGTTGTGGCTATAAGACAGGTTTAGTCGGGGTCACTATGATGACATAGGGTTTTCTGAATATTAACTAAAGATTGACATTCTACCTGAAAATTGGCCAAAGAAACCCTTACATGACTTTTAAAGATTGGCAAAATAATACCAATAATTGCGACGCCATATGAAATGCTTTTTTTCCAACCAAAATGGTGGCATTTATATGGGACCTTGATTTATTTCAGCTGGTTTTGAGCATAACTCACCTTTTTCCAACTCTGGGAGTGTGAAGGGCTTCACTGGGTCCTGGGCAGCAGTCAGCTCGATGTGTGTCCCTGTCAGTGAAGGTTTTGTCATCTACACTGTGATTTCATAATAAAATGAAAATACTCCTTTAAACTTAAACCGCCCCAAAGAGACCAGAGCTGTAGTCACCGAGCACGTGTAAGGGTGCGTTTATTTATAACAGATGCAGGATATGCTTAGGGTTTTACGGTTTCTAACCTGTGTACCTCGGGCACGTTGCATCACCCTCTTCCTGCTGTCTCCTGGCCTGATTAACCCTGTCATTGAACCTTCGATGCCCTGATGCAGGAGTTCAACGTCAGCCTGTTAGCCCCGTGCCTGGGCGTGGGCGCGCGGGAAGTTTGCGGAGGCCAGAAGAGCGCCCTCTTTGAAGCAGCGCGCGAGGCGACTCTGGAGCGGGTGACCGGCGCGGTCCAGCCGCTGCCCGCCGCCCACCAGGCGTTCCCGCCCCCCCTGCCTGCAGAGTCCACCGCCTACTGGAGCCAGTTGAACGATCTGTTTGGTAATTAAAGTACAAGTGTCTCTTGTTTATTTACTTTGAGAGTTTTAAAATTGATTTTTAGGGAGAGAGAGAGAAACATCTATGTGAAACCGAGTCATTGATCAACTGCCTCTGGCATGATCCACAACCGGGGATCGAGCCTGCAACCCAGGCATGTGCCCGACCGGTAATCGAACCAGCAAACTTTCCGTGCACGGGACGACGCAACCAGCCACGCCACACTGGCCAGGGCTAAAAATGTCTTTTACTTTTTAAAATGCTGCAGAGCTAGGATCTGCTTTGCGCTGAGTAAACCTACAGTAAGTGCTGTTGCTCTAATAAACAGAAGTAACTGGGACACAGCACCGGGGTCCCCAGTCCGCATGTCTGTGGATGTGGGGGCCACTTTGCTGGTCATGGGCCCACGCAGGCGGGAGGGCCTGGATGTGCTGCCGAGGAGCCGCGCCCCCGCCAGCGGCCTGCCCGCCCGCCCAGCGCGAGCCTCTGCCGGGTTCTGTCCTCCCCGAAGGCTTCTGTTCCAGGGGATGCCGGGATGTATCGCTCCCTGACCACGCTGGCCCGCGCCCTGGCCCAGTACCTGCTGCTGCTCCCCAAGCTGCCCGGCCACCTGCACCTTCCCCCGGAGAAGGAGAGGGACACTGTGAAGTTTGTGGTCATGACCCTGGAGGTGAGAGGCGGCTCGGCACAGAGGGCAGCACTGTCACGTGACAGGGCACAGGGCAGAGAGGTCCCCCAGCGAGGGCGTAGCCGCTGGCGTTAGAAGCTCTCTGGAGCGCACGCCCTCAAATCCGGCCCCCTGGCCGCAAGGAGGCAAGGCCAGCGCTGTCTGCCCGGGAAGGGCCTGGCCTGGTGTGTGGCAGGGAGGCTGCCGAGAGCAGCCCGCCGCGCTGGAGGGCAAGGCGCAGTGGGTCTGGGTGGGTCCTGGCAGAGAGGGGAGCCGGGCACTGTGGGGAGCAGCTGCTGGGACTGACCAGGAGTGGGAATGCAGCCCACCCTCTGGGCGGGCAGGGCTGTTGGGGCCCGCTGGCCTCGCGGGGTGGCCTGCTCCCCGACGGCGGCAGGAAGGGAACCGGGCCCGCCTCTGACGTGGGCCTCCCCTCCAGGCACTGGCCTGGCACTTGATCCACGAGCAGATCCCGCTGAGTGTGGACCTGCAGGCGGGCCTGGACTGCTGCTGCCTGGCCCTGCAGCTGCCCGGCCCGCGGCGCCTGCTGGCCTCCCCTGAGATGGTGACCCGCACCTGCTCCCTCATCCACTGCGTCCGCCTCCTCCTGGAAGCCAGTGAGTGTCGCTCCCTGGGCTCTGTCCTTGCACACTTGCACCCCCCTCCCCCGGCCCCCCGATCTCACAGGCGTTTATCTTGTGCCGCTGAGTCAGGAGGTGGACAACCAGGGGCCTTACTTAGTCGTCACTAGGACTGAACTTGAGTTTGCTCTTGTGGTCACTTCGGTTAGGTTTCGAGCTCCAGCTCTCATATCTCTGTGGCTGGCCCATGCGAACTGCCCGTGCTTTAGTGCTAAGGGGTGTAGGTGAGCAAGCCTGCCTTTGGGGGGACTGGCTGACCCTGAGCGTCGGAGTGCTAGCTTCTGTGCTGCATTGGGACACTAGCTGCTGTCAAGGGAAAATGAGTTATTCTTTTCAAGGGAAGTGTCCTCAACAAGGGTCAGTAGCCAAAATCTTTAATAAATTGGACGTTCTAGCTTTACATGTTGGAGAGTGTTTTGAAGTTTTGTGTTTTTAAATGGAACATTATAGAGTGGCGTTTTGAAGTTTCATTGTTTAAATTGCTTTCATCTGTGCATTTGTCGTCCACTTGAACATGAAGATCCAGGGAGCAGTTTCTGAAGCCAGGCTCTTGGGGCCGCAGCGTGCTTGGCAGCCCTGAACCCTGGGCCGCCTTGAGGCTTCCTGGTGGGGTGGGGCAGTGGCAGCAGACATGGGGGCGGGGGCTGGGAAGTCGGAGCCCAGGAGCCCGTCCGCCGGCGCTGCAGGTTGGCCGAGACCTTGGTGCCGAGGTCTGGTGTCGCCTGGAACTGTCTAAGCCGGTTCCGGGATGTCTAGACCTTGTGTGGCGTCGGCTGCCTTGGCATGGGGGCTGCATAACTGAAATGGGAATGGCGGGGCGGGCGGTGTGAGCAGTCCTCCCGTGTGTCCTTTCCTGATGCAGTTGTGGTGCAGCCCGGGGACCAGCTGCTCAGTCTAGAGAGAAAGACAGACACCCCGAAGGCGGCCAGAGAGGACGGAGGAGACTCACGCACACAGAGTGAGTGTCAGGACCTGTTTGGGGCTTGGACTTCACTAGCAGGAGAGACATGTGAAGTGGTCAGCGTGGGCCCCGGAGGTGAACTCAGCTGGTCCCATTGCTCACCCCGACACTGAAAGGCAGTGTGGGCCCTGGCCAGTGTGGGTCAGTGGATAGAGCGTCGGCCTGCAGACTAAAGGGTTCGATTCCAGCCAAGGGCACATGTCGGGTTGCGGGCTCGATCCCGTCGGGGGCGTGCAGGAGGCAGCCGATCCGTGATTCTCTGCCATCACTGATGTTTCTGTCTCTCCCTCTCCCTTCTTCTCTGAAACCAAGAAAAAATATATTTTAAAAAAATTAATAAATAAAGGCGATTGGGGACATTGACCTGCACGTTACCCTTCCTCCACCTGCATGTCTTCCCCGCCTCGGGCTCCCTGTGGCTGACCTCCCGCTCGGGGATGGCACACTCCCAGGAGGCCCTCCTCTCCTCCCGCCCCTCCCTCCTCCCTCCCTCCATCCTCCCCTCCATCCTCCCCTCCTCCATCCTCCCCTCCATCCTCTCCTCCCGCCCCTCCCTCCTCCCTCCCTCCATCCTCTCCTCCATCCTCCCCTCCTTCCATCCTCCCCTCCATCCTCTCCTTCCTCCCCTCCCTCCATCCTCTCCTTCCTCCCCTCCATCAATCCTCTCCTCCCGCCCCTCCCTCCTCCCTCCCTCCATCCAGCCTCTCCTCCTGCCCCTCCCTCCTCCCTCCATCCAGCCTCTCCTTCCTCCTCTCCCTCCATCCTCCCCTCCATCCCCTGCTCCATCCATCCTTCCCTCCATCCTCTCCTTCCTCCCCTCCCTCCATCCTCTCCTTCCTCCCCTCCATCAATCCTCTCCTCCCGCCCCTCCCTCCTCCCTCCCCTCCCTCCTCTCCTTCCTCCCCTCCCTCCATCCTCTCCTCCCGCCCCTCCATCCATCCTCTCCTTCCTCCCCTCCATCCATCCTCCCATCCATCCCCTTTTCCATCCATCCCCTCCCCCATCCTCTTCTCCACCCGCCCTCCATCCTGGCACTACGTTCTCTATGCACTTGTGTCTCTCACCTCAGACTCTGGCCCCATGGGGGCAGGGAGTATGTTTCCCTTCTGTGTCCTCACTGTTGTACTTGCCCATCAGATGCCGGTGGAGTGATGAATGAGTGAGTAGGAATGCTAAGGAGCTTGCAGCTAGTGGACATGCCCTCCTGAACGTTAGCTAGCTGAGTGTACTGCAGCCATCTATCTCGGTGGATTTTTAAATGGAAATTCCTGCTCTTCCTACAGAAACAAGGAGTCCACATCCCATTCACTTAGCCCTGCTCTAGACTCAGGCACATGCCCCGGTTCTTCACATCCTTTCTCTTGACGCGGTGTCTTCCCCGGAGCATGGTGCAGGGCAGGGCGGGAGGGTTCTGGACTGGGGCTCCTTGTCACCAGGGCCTCCAGGACCCAGGCCATCCGGCCCTACACTGCGGTCAGGCTGGATGCTGCCAGCAGCGGCAGGCAGTGTGGGGCGGGCGGGGCGGGGCAGGGCCCGAGGCAGGAGACCAGGCCGACACGGGTAGATGAGCCCGAGCTGCAGTCTGTAGGTCCCCAGGGGCCAGCTAGAGGCCTGGGGGGTGCCATCTTCCTGGGGCGGGGTGTGCCTTCTCCCTGGGAGGCAGGAAGATCAGGAGGTTTGGGGGTGTCCATCTTCTCTCCCGTTGGCTCAGGCCCCGAGCACGTGACTGCAGCCTGCAGGACGGTGGCAGAGCTGGTGGAGGCCTTGCCGTCCGTGCTGGCCTTGGGGCATAAGAGGAACAGCCACATGCCCGCGTTCCTCACGTCCGTGCTCAGGAACATCGTGGTCAGCCTGGCCCGCTTGCCCCTCGTCAACAGCTACACGCGCATCCCCCCCCTGGTGAGTCTGTAGACTGGCCCTGGCGGGGGTTCCAGTGACCCAGTTGGGCCAGCTCGGCTGCCACCTTGGGTGGCCCAGTGCCGCGTGGAGTCCTGACCCGGCCTGGTTCCCCCTGCCTGGTTCCCTCTGCCTGGCGTGCAGCTGGAGTTGCAGCAACGCTGGCCTTTCTGCGTGAGGCGCAGGGAGCTGCCCATAGACCCGCCCCTGGTGAGCTCGTCCCTGGTGAGCTCGTCCCTGGGTGAGCTCGCCCCTGGGTGACCTCGTCCCTGGGTGACCTCGTCCCTGGGTGAGCTCGCCCCTGGGTGACCTTGTTCCTGGGTGAGCTCATCCCTGGGTGAGCTCGTCCCTGGGTGAGCTCGAGCGGCCCTTTCGCTCCGGGCCGTGCCGGGCCGAGCAGGGGAGGGCGGCTGTGCCCACGCTGGGGCCTGGAGGCTGGAGCTCAGCGACGTCTTCCACCCCCTCAGGTCTGGAAGCTCGGGTGGTCACCCACGCCGGGAGGGGATTTCGGCACAGCCTTCCCCGAGATCCCCGTGGAGTTCCTCCAGGAGAAGGAAGTCTTCAAAGAGTTCATCTACCGCATCAACACGCTGGGTAGGCGGGCTCCTCGTGACCGCGCAGGTTGCCAGCCTTGGGTCCCCGTCCCGGAGTGCGCTCTGCGCCTCTTCGTCCCGTGGAAGGTCTGGGCACGCCCGCTCGCGGACAGGCGTTCTGAGTGCACACACACTCACCCTGAGAACTTCCACGCGTGTCTGCGTGAGCGTTCAATCCCAGGTTTCCGTGTGTCAGCATGTCTGAAGTCGGGTCGGTGCCTGGTAGTTGGTGATGGGAGCTGAATCCGACCCCCACAGGAGGCACCCCGCCAGCAGGGACGGGGACTGTCCCTGTGCCCTTGAGGTCACTGATGCCACCTCGTGTGCGGGACGGGCAGGGTGTGCGGGAGCCACCGTGGCCGATGCAGAGGAAACAGAGGTCAGAGGAGAGCCGGGCTCTGTGGGCAGGCTGTCCAGCCCAGGCCCAGCTCGGTCCTCGGGATTGAGTGGGCTCGGCCGCCTACAGCCTTCTCAGCCGCCCTGCGCGCTGCCCGCGGCACAGCGACCGCTTCCCTCAGGCCTCCCGCTCTGCAGCTCCGTGGCCGTGGCCATGGCAGTGGCCGCGGCCGCTTCTGTCCCCATTTGATGGTGCAGGTGTGATCTGCTCGGGGTCGAAAGGGCGGTGCTGAGGAGCAGTGCCCTGCACGGAGCTCCAGTGTCTTGGGAGGCCGGCGTAGCACCCATGGGCCCAGGCAGGCCCACCCTTCGTCCCTGCGGAGCCTCCTGCCTCGGGCTTCTGCAGACGTGGCACTGGCTTTGGTCCTGAAGGTTCAGGCAGCAGACACCTTGTTGGCCTGTATCCCCTGGAGTCCCGAGAATGAGGCCGACATGAGATCTGAGTAGCATGGAGGCAGCCGCCTGGGCAGGTTCCCTCCCTGCCCTCAGAGGTGGCTGTCAGGCAGCCATGGCCTCCCAGCCTATGCCAGCTCCCCCTTCCTGGGCTGTCCTGTGTTTGCCTGTCAGTCAGACCTCGGCCAGGGCAGTCCTACGACCTTGTCCTGACACCTGTTCTCGCTCTCACTCTCTCTCCTCCACATGATCCGAGCTTTTCTCTTCCCTATGGAAATGCCCATATATTTCTGTCGTCTTTGTACCCAAGTGTGGGTATCTAAGGCACATCTCAGTCAGTCTGTCTGTCTCCCTCCCTCCGTCCATCTTAGCGAGGAGATCCTGTCACTGCAGCCCCAGCAGGTGACGAGAGGGGCGCGGAGCACACGGTGCGATGCCCTCACTGAGGAGGAGCGTGCCCTGGTCAGACTGTGTTCCTTTCTGACCCTCTAGACCAGCGGTCGGCAGACTCATTAGTCAACAGAGCCAAATATCAACAGTACAACGATTGAAATTTCTTTTGAGAGCCAAATTTTTTAAACTTAAGCTATATAGGTAGGTACGTTGTTATTAACTTAATTAGGGTCCTCCTAAGGCTTAGGAAGAGCCACACTCAAGGGGCCAAAGAGCCCCATGTGGCTCGCGAGCCGCAGTTTGCTGACCACGGCCTAGCCAGTCGGGAACACTGAGCTCTGCCTCCTGTGAGCAGCCGAGCTTGGCGGGGCTCACGCAGCGCACACTGACCACTGGGGCTGGTCCCGGCCATGGTTGTGCCTGGTGCATCCAGGAGCTCAGTCCAAGGCGGGACTTCCTGGCCCTTTCCACTTGGCCACACCTGCCAGGCGGGGTCAGGAGGGCGCCAGATGGACACACACGCACACACCCCACTGCCAGGGCAGCACTCGGACACGTGTGCTCGGTGTCCGCGCTGGAGGGTGGGCGCCGCGGTGTTCTGCATTGCAGACCTGCCGAGGGCTGAGGCAGCTGCTGGACGTGGCCGGGGCACTGCCCACTCCGGTCGGAGCTGGCGGCCCAGCTGGCGCCTCACGTCGGAACGTTGGGGGAGCAGGTGACACTCTGCCTCACGTGACGTTTGCCTCGTAGGGTGGACCAGCCGCACTCAGTTCGAGGAAACGTGGGCCACCCTCCTGGGCGTCCTGGTGACCCAGCCCCTTGTGCTGGAGCAGGAGGAGAGCCCCCCGGAGGTAAGCCGCCCGCAGCCTGGGCATCCGCCACTGGCAGCCAGCAGAGGAGGGCAGCCAGCGCGCTCTCCCGTGTCACCTTGTAAGAGTAGCAGGTTGTGTAACGCTCGGAGCAGAGCGGCTCTCCCGCGGCCGGGGAGCTGCCTGGCCGCCCGTGGGTGCCGGAGCCCAGTGCGTTAGGCGCTGGGGTCAGTAATTCCCGACTCGGCACGTAGTTCGGTCAGAAGGAAAGGGCACCCGAGGAGGCCGGGCCGAGGTGCCTGTGCTCGCCCAGAGACGCTCCCAGGCGGCTGGGGTGGGCCGTGTGTCAGTAAGATATTAGGAAAAGCCACATTCGGAAGGCAAAGCCTGGGAGAGTGAACGTCATGGGCCCTAGTCCTGTTCTGGCAGGAGGGTGGCCTGACTGCGGAAGGGATAGTTCAGTGGTGGGTGTCAGAGCTGCGTGCACGGCCTGCGGGCCCACGCGTTGAAGCTGGCGGGTGGTCATGTGCCAAGTTCTCGAGTTAGTGATCCTGTGGGAGACCTTGCTTTGCGCAGTGGGCGTTTGCCCATTCGGTGGTTTCCAGTGACCGGTGTGGGGGCTGTGGTGGGTGCGGGCAGACAGGTCGGGACCTGGTGGGGAGGGCGTGGCCCCTGTGCGCTCAGGCTCCTTCCACCGGGCCACGTGGTCTGTGTGCAGGTGGGCACAGGTAGTGCTGGGGCCTGGCTGCTGGTGACGTGACCCCATGTGGCTCCTTCCAGGAAGACACGGAGAGGACCCAGATCAACGTCCTGGCTGTGCAGGCCATCACCTCCCTGGTGCTGAGCGCGATGGCCGTGCCCGTGGCCGGCAACCCCGCCCTCAGCTGCTTGGAGCAGCAGCCCCGGAACAAGCCCCTGAAAGCACTCGACACCAGGTTTGCTGTGTTGCCGTGTCCAGGGCACAGCGTGGAGGGGCCTAGAGGCACGCTCCTCCCACCCCACCCAGGGGCCAGCAGCTCACCCGCCCTTTCGTTTGTTACTGAAACTAAAAAGCAAAGCACCGTGCGTGTTACTGCGAGAGGTGCACGTGCTAAAGTGACGTGACCAGCCGCAGTGGACACGGCCTGAGGTGGCGGGCCTCTGGCTGGCAGAGCAGGAACTGGCCAGCCAGCAGGGTCTGCCGGGCTCAGCAGGCGCCGCCCGCAGAGGCTGTGCTGTGCTGCTGTAGGTGCCTCTCCTTTAGGCAGGGCTGGGGGCGGGTCCTGGCGTCTCTCACGTCTAAAATGTTAAAGGAACTGAAAGTTGAACCTTTGTCCTGGATTCTAGGTTTGGGCGGAAGCTGAGCGTGATCCGAGGAATTGTAGAGCAGGAAATTCAAGCAATGGTGTCGAAGAGGGAGAACATCGCCACCCATCACCTCTACCAGGCGTGGGACCCCGTCCCCTCTCTGTCTCCAGCCACCACAGGTGCCTGTCGGGAGGGGCCGCTTGTCCCCGGGCCGGAGCGTGCGGTGGCCAGCACACTGGCGGCAGCGGGGGGCAGCCAGAGGCTGTGGCTGCGTGTGCTGTCCCGGCCCATGGCAGTGCCGGGCGCCCTCAGGACTGGCCGCTTTAACCCTCTTGAGGGAATAAAACCGGGAAGCAAATGCTCAAGAGAAGGGAATGTTGTGGGTGTTTCTTTGCTTTTAAATATGTTTTTATTGACTTCGGAGAGGGAGGGAGAGGGAGAGGGAGAGAGGGAGAGAGAGACCCCAGTGATGAGAGAGGAACATCCATCAGCTGCCTTCCTCATGCCCCACGCTGGGGGTCTAGCCTGTAACCCGGGCACGTGCCCTGGCCAGGAACCGAAGTGGTAACCTGGCTCACAGGTCGACACTCAACCCCTGAGCCGCGCCGGCCGTGCTGAGGGTTTCTCATGCGCACTTTCTGCTGTTGGAGGCCCCGGGTTCTAGGCTAGTCCCTGATCCCTGGGCTGTGGAGGCGGTAGGTCCTCCAGGGCGCCGTCCTCAGCCTTTGCTGCAGGCTCCGTGTGCAATGCCCTGTGCCTGCACCCTCAGACATCCGGCGAGAGTCAGCTGAGTGTGGACTGGTCCCTGGGAGTCTCGGGCCCGCAGGGCAGAGGAGTCGCGGCAGCGCTGTCCCAGGAGCTGCCGCTGCAGGCATGCGCGGAGCACTGCTTCGGGGCAGGGAGGTTTCAGAGGGAGCGGGGTCAGGGGGCCTGGGCCTGAGGGAGGGAAGCTGGGAGGGGTGTGGAGAAGACCCTGAGGCTGAGAAGGGGCACCGCCCGCACCCTGCCCCCGGTGGGCGCGGCTGTGCTGTCCTCCGGGCCCCAGGCCCCTTGCAGGCTGCTGTCTCCTCCACAGCTGCAGACTCGGGCTGTGCCGCTCCCCCAGCCGGTGCCCGTGGAGCCAGAGCCGGTGCCTCCGGGAGAGATGGGCCCTGCCAGCTGCCTGCTGTGAAGGGACAGAACTTCCCAGGCTGTGCCTTGCCAGGCTCGGCGGCACTGCCAGGCAGCTCTGATGTCCTGTCGCCCACAGGTGCCCTCATCAGCCACGACAAGCTGCTGCTGCAGACCAACCCCGAGCGGGAGCTGGGCAGCATGAGCTACCAGCTCGGCCAGGTCAGCCCTGCCCCGTCCCCCGTCCTCGGGTTTGGGCCACTTCACCTTCAGAAGCAAAGTTAAATGCGTTTCAAATGAAGCGAAGGGTGACTTTTATTCGTTTTATTTATGGTATTTATTCTGAGAAGGGCTAAGGTGTTTCATGAGTTGGTCACGTAGGTGTGTGTAAACAGTGGAAGGATGTGAGGTAACAGGTGAGGGAGGGCCAGGGCCGCCGCCCGTGCTGCAGGCTGGGTCACTTTCACGGGCTCTGGAGAAGAGTGGACCGTTGTGTGCACGACAGGGAGGCGGCGGGGACACCCGAGTGGCAGCCTGGGCCCCGCAGCGGCTGTGTTCTCCCTCAGCGTGTGGCCGTCACGCAGAAAGCCCGGCCCCCAGCTGCTCCCTCTTTCCAGGGCTTCCGTTTTGAAGGCAGAGCTTCCTGAAGACCCCCCTCCCACCACCCAGAACCCACTGGTCTGAGCAGGCCCTGCCGGGGGGTGGGCCCTCAGTGGCCGGACCCCAGGCCACACCTGCGCCCTGGCCCTGAGCTCAGGGAGCCGGCGCCAGGCTCCTCGCGCTGACCCAGGCCTGTGTTGAAGGTGTCCATCCACTCGGTGTGGCTGGGGAGCAGCATCACGCCCCTGAGGGAGGAGGAGTGGGACGAGGAGGAGGAGGAGGAGGCTGACGTCCCCGCACCCCCGTCGCCACCCACGTCTCCAGTCAGCTCCAGGTTCCCACCGCCTTTGGTTAAAGCCCTTTGGGATTTATGAGTCGTCGGGAGGTTGGGGCCCGTAGATGAGCCTCTGTGTGCCCCGCAGGAAGCACCGGGCTGGGGTGGACATCCACTCGTGCTCGCAGTTCTTGCTGGAGCTGTACAGCCGCTGGGTCCTGCCGTCCAGTTCCGGCCGAAGGACCCCCATCATCCTGATCAGCGAAGTGGTGCGATCTGTAAGTTTACCTTGCCCGTCCCTAGTGCACACAGGCACGTACAGATGTACGTACATGTACATGTGCACACGCACGCACATGCACACGCGCGCTCAGGTGCCGTCTCTGGGAGCCTGAGAAGAACTCTCAGGCCTGGGACCTGGACGGTCTCCGCCGGTACGGGAGGAGCTTTGCATGTCCACCCACGGCGGACAGGTGCTCCGAGGGCAGGGTAGTGTCGAGGCGACGTCACGCCGCTGCCCAAGGCTGGAGGCTCCCCTCCTTGTCCTTAAGTGTCTCCCTGGGGCCAGGCTCACAGGCCCACACGCCCCCTCCGAGAAGCACCATTTTGGAGTTTTTGTTCTCAAACTGTTGGTCCCAGGATTCCTTTACGTTCTTCAAATGAGTGGGGACCCCAGAGAGCCTGTTATGGGGGTTATGTCTGCTAGTACTCACAGGATTGGAATCAAGTCTGAGAAGTCGTTTGTTTTTGTTAGTAATCCTAACAAAATCCTGAGGACATGCTTAGAGGGAGAGATGGCCACATCCGTGATGGGAGAATCGTGGGTCGGCTCTGCCTGCAGCCTCAGGCATGCGCCCTGACAGGGAATGGAACTGTGACCTCCTGGTTCAGAAGCTGATGCTCAACCACTGAGCCACGCCGGCAGGCTGATGCTCCTGTTAGATGTACTGTGAGGAGCTGAGCCTTCGGCAGCCGAGCGTTTGGGAGACAAAGAATCCCCAGCAAAGCGTTTATTTCTGAAACAGCGTCTCTGCTGGGCCTTTGAGAGCCTGACCCGACGCCATGGGAAGGCCTGGGGCTTTGGGGGCAGAGCAGACATGGGCTTGTCCGTGGTGACCGCTGTGGGCAGGTTCCCTGCGGGTCGTGGCTATCGCAGCTCCGCCCACTGCAGCGCGCGCGCGCACAGGCGTCCGTGAGGATGGCCCGACCACGCCGCGTGTGTGCCCTGCCTTGAGGTCCAGGGTTTGCGTGTCGGCACGCATGGGTGCCCGGAGCCCGGTGTCGCTGGGCTGGGAGGAGGCGGGCTGGGTGCGCCCCTTCCTTTCCTGATAGCGGCCCCCCTTCCTGTCCGAACATGGTGTCTGCAGCTCCTCGTGGTCTCAGACCTGTTCACGGAGCGCAGCCAGTTTGAGATGATGTACCAGACGCTGACCGAGCTGCGCAGGGCGCACCCTCCAGAGGACGAGATCCTCCTGCAGTACCTGGTGCCGGCCACCTGCAAGGCGGCGGCCGTCCTCGGCATGGTGAGCAGCGGGCACTGCGCGTGGCGTGAGGGGGCAGCATCAGCCGGCAAAGTCCACGGGGACGGCCACCGCCAGTGTGGCTCCCCCTTGGAGTGTGCCGTGGTGGGCGAGCCGCACTTGGGGGCTCCTGTGCGCCTTTGTCAGGTTGTCTCGGTGGCGCACGCGCCAGGAGCTGGCTGTGTGGGGCCCCTTCTCCGGGGTGCTGCTGGCCCCTGCTTCCTATCGCCTGAGCCCCTCCCGGGACTGCTCTGTCACAGTCCCCTGCACTCCCACCCCACAGTGTGGGTGTCACAGCCTTGTCACAGGCGGGCGGGCAGGGCCTTTGGGGTCCCTCCTGGTTCTGCCTGCAGCTGATGAGAACCCGGCCAGCGCCACACCCACTTTCTGGGCGGTCGTCACCATGTGGTGTTGGGGGAAGCCCCAAAAGTGGAAACTCAGGATCTGTTCCGAAGACCTGACACACAGCCTCATCCATACACGGCAGAACTTTCATATGGAGAAACGTACATACACGGCCAGGCAGCTGCCCACGGCAGGTCAGCAGGCGCCTCAGGCAGTCATCGCCCCCATCCGGCCATGGCCCGTCTCTGGCCTGACCTCTCTGTGGGTGCATCCGCTTCCTGCGGAGTCAGCCCAGCCTGAGGCTAGAGGTCGGACAGTCACAGAGGGTTAAACAAGCCAGCATTTCCCAGAGGCCTTGGCTGCTGGGCCGTGTTGCGTCTCTGAGGGAGTCCCGTGCACGCGGTACCTGCTAGACAGGCGTCCCAGACGGGGGAAGGCCGGCCTCTGAGGTCGCGCATGTGGAAGAGAAGAGCAGCCGCTCCGCCCGCTGCCCTGTGCCACCTCGGCTCGCCCTGCGCGTGGCAGCAGCCGGCGGTGTGCTGTGCCCTCGCAGGCCCCTGGCACCTCCTGGTGCAGAGACACTCCCTCAGCAGCACGAGTGGCTGCCTGGCCTTGGCCCGTGCCCTCCTGCGTGCTCGGCCCTGCCTGTCCTGACAGCAGCGAGCAGGCGCCTCGTGGAGCCCTCACCGTGAGTCCTGCCCCAGGAGAGCGAGATGAGGCCAGGGTGCTGGGCCGCGTGCTCCAGGTCACACAGGACCAGGCAGAGGGCTGAGCCCACGCCCGGCCTGGCTGCCCTCCCCACAGAACCCGCCCCTGCGAGCGAGCCCAGGCGCCGAGCAGGTGCCCCGTCCTGGGTGGCCCTGGTGCGCCTGCGAGCGCCCTCTCCGCAGCTGCGCCCCAAGTGTGGAGCCGTGGGACGCAGAAGCAGCTGCCTTTGGAAGCCCTTTGTCTTTGTGGGCGCTGAGCCGGCCTGTTCCATTGTGGTTGTGTTTTGTGCTCAGGCCCAGGTCCCCAGGCGTGCTGTGTGTCAGTAAATCAAATCAGTAAGAATTGTTTCTGAAGAGGCCCCGAGGCCAGATGGCGCTCTGGGGACTCCTCGTGCTGGCAGTGCGGGGGCCTCGGGCTTCTCCTCCTGACGCTTCAGCCCCTGCCGGCCCTGGTGGTGCCTTTAGAGCTGGGGCCCTGGAGGCCGGGGGGAGAGAGGGAATCCTCGGTCACGCAGGGACACGGACGGTTCCTGTGGCGGCCGCACTGCCGGCCTCCCGGAACTGCTGAGACTCCAGACTCTGCCGGCCGGGGTCGCCGTCCCAGGGGAGGGTCTGACCCTCTGTGGCTGCCCAGCACCCGCTTTCTGTGGGGTCTCACGTGGAGGGCACAGTGTAGGTTCCTCCTCACCGCGTGTGGTCAGGGTGCCCAGGGGATGGGCACGTTGGCATAGACGACAGTCGGGTCCCCGGGACTACCTCAGGGCTCCCAAGCTCGACTGATTACTTCAGTGACAGGAGCAAAGTCAGGGAGGGCGCACGGGGCCACGTCCACAGGAGGCCAGGATCAGCTTCAGAATCCTCTTCCGGAGTCACACGGGATGCGCTGTTTCTGTGAAATGCGTGTGAAAACCCACGCGGAGCCCTGCCCACCAGGGAGGCCCCTGCCTGGCCCGTCCCAAACTCCAGACCCCAGGGGCAGGAGTCAGCACCCCCACACTGCCCGCACAGAAGGCCCGGCACAGGCTGCCTCTTAGCAGTCGGCTGGGAGCGCTCCCCATACCTGGGCCGGACGCCTGCCAGGGCAGCCTGCACGCCCGCCCGCGCCCCCTCCCTCACCCCCCAGCTCGACAGTGGGCCTGCAGGCGAGCCCTAGTGGCCTCCTGCCCTCGAGGTCCAGCCCCTGCCTCTGCCTGGCTCCAGGACAAGGCCGTGGCGGAGCCAGTCGGCCGGCTGTTGGAGAGCACGCTCCGGAGCAGCCACCTGCCCAGCAGGATCGGGGCCCTGCACGGCACCCTCTACGTGCTGGAGTGCGACCTGCTGGACGACACGGCGAAGCAGCTCATCCCCGTCATCAGCGACTACCTCCTCTCCAACCTCCGCAGCAGCGCCCAGTGAGCGGGGCTGGAGGGCCGGCGGGGGATGGGCATGTCAGGCCCCAGCCTGTCACAGCAGAGCTGGGGCACCCGGGGCCCCTCTCCTGGGCTGTGGCGCCTGCGTGGCTGAGCGGCTGCCCCTGGTTGCAGCTGCGTGAACCTGCACAGCCAGCAGCACGTGCTGGTGATGTGTGCCACCGCCTTCTACCTGATGGAGAACTACCCTCTGGACGTGGGGCCGGACTTCTCCGCATCCATCATTCAGGTGACCGCCTGGCACCGCCCCGTAGGGTGGCACTGCTGGGAGCGACAGGAGCCCGAGGCAGGGCCCTGACCCGGACGCCTCCTCTCGCTCAGATGTGTGGGGTGATGCTGTCGGGAAGCGAGGAGGCCACGCCGTCCACCGTCTACCACTGCGTCCTGCGGGGCCTGGAGCGCCTCCTGCTGTCCGAGCAGCTGTCCCGGCTGGATGCCGAGTCCCTGGTCAAGCTCAGCGTGGACAGGGTGAACGTGCACAGCCCGCATCGGGCCATGGCCGCCCTGGGCCTGATGCTCACCTGCATGTACACAGGTGAGGGGGCCGGGCCCACCGGTGTCTGGGCTACTGATGGGTCTCCTGTCGCTGCTCCACGGGATGCGGACCACAGTCCCCGAGGTTCTCGAGGGCAGCCCAGAGCCGCGTTCCCTGTCGTGTTGCTGCGCGGGCGTCACACACACCTGGGGACCAGGGCTCCCGCCTGGTCCCGGCACCTCGGGCTCGCGGAACTGCTGTTTGGGTCCGGGCGCCTCCCCAGAGCCGGCCGGCCTCCCAGGCGCGTAGCAGTGCTGCCCTCGTTTCAGGGAAGGAAAAAGCCAGTCCCGGCAGAGCCTCCGAGCCCGGCCCTGCCGCGCCCGACAGCGAGTCCGTGATCGTGGCCATGGAGCGCGTGTCTGTTCTTTTCGACAGGTAAGCAGGGGAGCCCGCTCACCCACGGCCGCCGGGGCTGCGCCGAGCAGCTGCCCACACGCACGTCTGCCGTCCTCTCGGTCGCCGCTTCCCACCCGCGTCCTGACCAGCCCGGGCCTCACTCGCTCCGGAGCGGGCAGTGCTTGGCCCCTGGCACCCGAGTGCCCACGTCTCCCGAAGGCAGGCACATCAGTGGGGTCAGCAGGGCGCATGGAGGTGTGTGGAGGACTGGGCAGTGACGGGACCTCCGCCAGCACCTGCTGCCTTTGAGGGGAGCTGTGGTCCCAGCAGGCTCACGCGGCGCCCAGGGCTGGGCAGCGCCACATCGGGACGGCTCCCGGCAGGAAGGGAGGGTGTGTGGGGCCCAGTGCCAGTGTGGACGGCAAGCACGCGGGCTCTGAGAGGATTGGCTGCCTCCCACACCGCGCGGTGGTCAGGCTCTGTGTGCGGTGATGCCGTCGGGAAGGGAGGAGAAACTTGCCAGCTCTGGGGAACAGGCTCGGGACCTCATCGGACTTTGTCTGGGGGACAGGCCTCCATCCAGGGGGCATGATGTGTATGGCGTCGGGGAGGCTGGTTCTGTCCACATGGCCATCACATGGTCAGCCTGGCCATCATGGGGTCAGCTTGCCCGTCACGTGGTCAGCCTGGCCATCACGGGGCCAGCCCGGCCAGCAGAAGCCATTTAGGCTTTCACCAGGGCACACTGAGCCAGACATGCCTGTGTCCGTCTGGCCAGGCGACGTGCTCTGGGAGGCTCAGGGTGCAGTGTGTTTGGAGTTGAAATTGGACATGAGTGTGTGCAGCTGTGCTCCTGTCCCACCCATACTGGTCCAGTGCTGGCAGGGCCAGCTCAGGTCCCCGCCTTCCTGGGGCTTCTGTCCCAGGGCCAACAGGGAGGCCTTTCAGCACTGGCGGGTGGGAGGGACGGCCAGTGGGTGCTGGCATCTGTGGGTGGGTGGTCGGTCGTGGGCACACCTGGCAGGAGGCACAGCCCGAAGCTTACAGAGCACCCCGTGTGTGCCCCGAGGGTGACCAGGCGGCTCTCCCAGTGTCCAGAACGGGACCCCTCGGGGGCAGGTTCAGGGGCCCACAGGGAGGACCAGCAGGAGTGCAGGCAGGTCCAGGTGAGGTGAGGCGAGGAGAGCCCCGCGGACTACAGGGCCGCAGCGGGAGGATGTGGCGGGAGAGGCCCCGGAGGGCCGGCGCCTGACGGCAGCAGCACGTCCCGGGCAGCGCTTTCATCGCACGTTCGGTCTCTAGTGCAGGGCCACCCCTCCCCCCGCCCCAGCACCTCACAGGCCTTACACCCTTTCCTGGACCGTGGCCTCGCGTGGGAGGGTAGCCCCAAGCCTGGGCGCTTGTCTGAGTCACTCGTGAGGTCCCCAGTTAACATTCTAGGTGCCCCTTGGAGACCCGCCTGGAAAGTCTCCGAAGGTCCCAGCGGGGATGGGGGGCAGGACGGGGCAGGGCTGACTAGAACCCTCCTTTCAGGATCAGGAAGGGGTTTCCCTGTGAAGCCCGCGTTGTGGCGAGGATCCTCCCTCAGTTTTTAGATGACTTCTTCCCTCCACAAGACGTCATGAACAAAGTCATCGGGGAGTTCCTGTCCAACCAGCAGCCCTACCCGCAGTTCATGGCCACCGTGGTGTACAAGGTGAGGCCTGGCGCCCAGGGAGGGCGGGGCGTATAAGGTGAGGGGTGGCGCCCAGGGCAGGGCGGGGCACCCAAGCCTGAGCCGGCTGACCGGCTTAGAAGCCTGGACATCTCTTGCCACCTGGACGTGCTGCCCAGTGGACTTGCCAGCGGCCTGGTTCCTGCCCCTGAAGCCAGCACGGTTGCCTGTTGAAAGGGTGCCCCTCCCGCCCCCGCTGAGCTCCGGCCTCTCCTCAGGTTTTCCAGACGCTGCACAGCACGGGGCAGTCATCCATGGTCCGGGACTGGGTCATGCTGTCCCTCTCCAACTTCACGCAGAGGACCCCGGTGGCCATGGCCGTGTGGAGCCTGTCCTGCTTCTTCGTCAGCGCGTCCACCAGCCCGTGGGTCTCGGCCATGTATCCTCCCAGGGGCCGGGGCCGGGCGGGCAGCCCTGCCTCCCACCACCCTCTCTCCTGTCAGGTCTGGGTTGTATCTGTGTGACTTTCCCAAACTAACCTCGGCCAGAGCCCAGGTGTCAGGGTGCCATTGACCTTGAGCCCCTAGAGAGCAAGACGTGGACAAGCCACAGGAAGCATGCTGACCACGGGCAGGAGAGGCGGGCCCGCCCCGCGCCGGCACCCGTCTGCAGCGGGCCGTCTGTGCTGGTTCTCATTGTCCTGTCGTTGTGCTGCGTCCTCCCCGGGGAGGTTCCGTGGAGCCCAGCCCCACCCACAAGCGCTGGCTGCCAAAGGGGCGTTCCCTCTGCAGGGAGCCGGGAGGGCGGGCAGGGCGGCCTGGCGCTCCTCACTCGCTCCTCACTCAGCGGGAGCAGGGCTAGCAGGAGTGGCCCTGCCAGCACCGCATGGGGAGCCAGGCCAGGTAAGTGCTCCGAGGGGAGCGCCCACTGCGCTGCCGGGGCTCCGGCTTCCTCCCAGCTCTGCCCGCCCCCCTCTGCTGGGCAGAGCTGCTTTCCAGCTGGATGGAGGCAGCAGAGGCGGCAACCTGCCTGGGAGCTGTCGGTGGTGGGAGGCGGCTGCGGGCGTGGCCCAGATCCGCTGTCCTGCCCTGGTCCGTGGGCTCCAGGAGCCTCTGGGCAGTCCGATCCGCGTCGGTTGGGGCCACGCTTGCACTTGCTCCTTAACTCCCCCGCAGCCTGCCCCACGTCGTCAGCAGGATGGGCAAGCTGGAGCACGTGGACGTCAACCTCTTCTGCCTGGTGGCCACAGACTTTTACAGACACCAGGTAGAGGAGGAGCTGGACCGCCGGGCCTTCCAGTCTGTGTTCGAGGTGGTGGCGGCGCCAGGAAACCCGTACCAGCGGCTGCTGGCTTGTTTGCGGAACGTTCACAAGGTCGCCACGTGCTGAGCACCGTGGGGCACCGGCGGCGGGTTCAGCGGGGTCTGTGCCCAGCAGGCGCCCTGCAGTGGGGCCACCGCTGGGGGTGCTGTGGCCGACGTGGGGCTGAGCCTGCGCCCTGGCGGAGAGCAGGCGTGGCGGCGTGGCTGCGTGGCTGGCCCTGCCGTGGAGCTGATGGATGCCGGTTCACGGCGTGCACCTTCCTCCCCGACGTCATCACGGTCCTGGCGGCCAGGCTGCCGCTGCTCTCACGTCTGACGTCCAGCCAGGTGGCACCGGGAGCCAGGGGCCTGGGCTGTGTCCTGCTCCCGCAGGCGTGTGCGGTGGGTGGCGGAGCACGCGGGCCGGCGCCACGCTTCCCTTTCTCTGTTTTCTTCTCAGGACTTAAAGTTTAATTCTATCAGTAAAGAGATTAATTTTAAGGTACCTTTCTATGCCGTGTAAGTCTGCGCCGCTCGCCACAGCCCCGTGTACGCGACAGGCCTGCCCCTCCCACGTCACTGTCCGGCTGCTGCTGGCCCTGGCACCTGCCCCTCAGCACGGGGCTCCTTCACGGCACCCCTCCCCCCCACCCCCCGTTCCCACGCAGCCACATGAGGCAGAGCGTGGGGAGCGCCAGGTGCAGACGGCTGTCAGGTCCTCCGTCCTCCCCAGCGGAGGCTCAGCTTGCCCACTCCAGGGGCGGGCCTTCCTGAGGCCGGGCCCACTCGGGTACCAGCTGCAGTGTGCGCCCCTCCTGGTCAGGAGCAAAGCTTGGTGTCTTGGCAGGTGTTAGAGAAAGACCCCAGCACCTCCTCACCCTGAGCCGGGCCTCCTGGCAGCCCCGGAGCGCCGGGTCCGTGCCCGGGTGATGGGCTCTGCCTAGAAGGGCAGGGGTGAGGCAGGCAGGCAGGCAGTCACTGGCCAGTCTGTGGCCCCTCGGACGGTCGCCTCTACCCAGGCCCAGGCCCCTGGACCGGCTTACTGTGTTCTAGCCCAGCGTGGTCAGAACATCAGTGCCGATGGGGCTGGAGAGGGGGGGCCATGCCCAAGGAGCCCCGAGTCCTTTCAAACCCTTGTCCCCAGGCACCCTGCCTCCTCCGTCCCCAGAGGTGGGCTGGCCGCTTGCTCATAAGCTCAAGTGCAGTCAGGGTTCGAGGTATTTCACGTAAGGGGAGGTCACATTGAAACTTTCAGATGTGGGCAGAGGTGGAGCTGCTTGGTTAGTGACCCTCACCTGCGTGAGGCCTGCCATCTCACCACCATGCACAGGCCAGTGGGGGGCAGCCGGGGCCAGGGTCTGCCCGTGGCTCACACAGAGGGGCTGTGGGCCCCTCAGAGCAGCCTGCACGTTCCCGGCAGCCTAAGTGGAGCCTGGCTGAGGTGGGCACGCCAGGGTGGGCAGGCGCCTGAGCAGGCCCCTCGGGAGAGAGCCACCCTCCTCCCTCGCTCACCTGGGCTCCCATTTCTCATCCTGGCTTCTCCCCTAAAACGCCTGCTGGGGTGTTTACGTTTGTCGGAAAGAACGAGGTGACTAGGGTTTGGGACCATTCCCCACAGGGCTCGCGCCATGGGCCCACCGGGCGCGTAGCCAGCCTCAGTCGCAGCATGGCCTGGGCAGCCGCTCTTGTGGCTGGAGCAGCGCTGGCCCAGGTGCGCGTCATGGCTGTGCTGGGTGAGCGTGCGCACACGTCTGTGCTCACGTGTGTATCTCCAGGCACAAGGCCTCCGGGAACAGCTCTCCTAGAAGCCGACCTGCCTTAGACCTGCCTCCTGGCTGCGTGCCTGTGCGATGGGCGCCTGAGGCGGGCGGGTCCTGGCTCATCAACCCGCTGAGAGGAGTCCCCCTTGTCAACTGCGCACAAAGGAGGAGACTGCGCTCTAAGTCTGCACACAGTCACCCCCGGGGTGTCGAGGTCACTGTCAGGTGTGTGTTGGGGGTGGCTTCCTGCAAGTAGGATCAGGAAACATGGACGAGACCAGGTGGGCCTGTGTGCACCACCCTGCAGCATGTCCGTGCCCACCCCGCCCCCAGCCCACCCCGCCCCGAGTGCCTTCACACTGCGCTTCTGGAGCTGAGCCCCTTCCGGCCGGAGCCGGTGCTGAAACTCCTCGGACCCCCGGAGGCGGCCGCAGCCGCACCCTGACCCGTGCAGGCGCCCTCGCTGCTGGGCTGGCTTTTGAGCTCCCCGGGCCACGGCTGTCAGTCCGCGAGTCGCACTCTGAGCCACAGGGGCAGTCGCAGCTCGGCCGCTGGTCGGCTTGGAGCTCCGGGATTTGGGGGAGCGGCACCCCCTTCCTCTCTGCACGGCTGCTTCCTCGCAGGTGTCCTCGTGGGCTTTTGTTCCTCCCTCTGTGGTGAGGGCCCAAAACCAAAACAGGCTGCCGCCTGGGCGATGTTCTGTCCGGGAGGCGGGGGTGCTGGGCAGAGCCTGGATCGCCCGGGCTGGCTCTGCGGGACCAGGATCACCGCATCGTCCCGGCGGCCTGGGCTCATGTGTGGCCTGTGCACGCTCGGCAGGGAGGGGCCTGCTCAGATGGCAGTGACGAGGGAAGGTGGCCTGGGAGAGTCCAGGCCTCACTCCCCACCAGCCTGTCGCTTTCTAATGAGCGGAAGGTGCTCCTTACCCCAAGTGCTGCTGGAAGCAGCCTGCCCTGGGCAGCCACTGCAGCCCCTGGCAGCCCCCAGCCCCCAGCCCCCGCTGCAGCCCCTGGCAGCCCCCAGCCCCCGCTGCAGCCCCTGGCAGCCCCCAGCCCCCGCTGCAGCCCCTGGCAGCCCCCAGCCTCTCTGCTGGCCGTTGCAGGGGTGTGGCTCAAGCTCAGTGGGGCTGCAGTAGAGCGGCCATTGGGGGTTCAAGCCAGCACTGGGGGTCGGCAGGGCTGTGATGGGCGCGTCCCGGAGCCTGGCCCGGACCGATCTACTTCTGAAAGGGGAGGGGAGGGGAGGGCGGACACGAGATGGCTGTTGTTTGGCAACCTGCAAACCTGTACGCCTGAATTAAAGCAAGTCAAACCCCACTGTGCGAGGCCTCTGCTTCTGGGAACCTAGACTCTGCTGAGGGCCTGGGAGCACAGAGTTCGCCACTGGGTGGCGCCCCTGAGACTCAGGAGACCAGGCGCGGCCCCTGGGTGCCCATGGCCTCTGGCCTCTGCACGGCCCTGCCCTGGGCTCCCGGGGCGGCCAGAGGTGCCGAGCACCACACAGACCCCCAGCGCCAGTCTCGGGGAGACGGGCCTCGCCCGCACGCAGCCTCCCCGGGCCCTGCCCCCTGACCCCTCTTCTCCTGCAGGTGCAGCTGGACGCCTGGCCCGCCCTCTGCCTCCCCCTCCCGCGGAGCCTGAGGCCCCCAGCAGGCCATGCAGCTGTGCCCAGGTACGGAGGCCCCAGCAGAGCACAGGCCCAGCTCCTCGTCTTCGGGGGCTCGCCGGTGTCACTGACACCTGCAGAGGGACAGCCGGGCTCCAGCCTCGACCCCGAGTCCCGACACGCCCGCTGGGGTCACCCGGTGCCAGGCCCTGAGCCCGGGAGTGACGCTGTGGGCCAGCTGCTGCCCCGGAGGCATTGGGAGCGGCGGCAGTCCCGGTGGTATCCCCAGCCAGGGGCCCTGGGGTGGCAGCATGGTCCTGACGGCCACCTGCCGGCCCCCGCCAGGCAGCCCCAGCCCCTGCCCTCCCCGAGGCCCCGCGCCCACGTGCTGAGCAGCGAGGTGAGGCGTCCGCGGGCCTCGGCCTGGTGGGGAGGGCGCTCTGGCGGCTGAGGCCGGCACAAGGGCCAGAGAAGCTCCCTTCCTTCACCTGAGGGGCAGGACTTCCTGGAGGAAGTGGGCTTTCTAGTCACTCACTGCTAACATTCCTGAGTCGGTGCCCAGTGCCAGGGCCCAGAGGAGGGTGGCAGCCATGAGCCTTCCTGGGGGTGCGACAGGGCCAGGCGGTGATGTGCCCTTGACCCCAGTGACCCCTGAGGCCCAGAGAGCAGGACTCCCACCGGGAGCTGACGACAGGGCCAGGCCTGACCCAGGAGCCGGCTCTGAGATCCCACCCTTGCCACCCTGCCCACTGTCATTCCAGCTGTGACTGAGGGAGGCGGGCACCCCAGCTGCTGCCCCGTCCTGGGCACCTCCCTGAGCTCAGGCCACCGCCAGAGCCCTGCGGTGCCAGGCGGGTGGCTGGGGCGGCGCGGGGCTCCTCGTGGACAGGAGGGCCTGCCCAGCAGGTGCCCTGGCTCATGGCATGGACCACTGGCTTCTCTCAACATTGCGCCGCCTCTAGGTGGCGCCCTCTCCCTGCTGTCCCCACAGCTCCCCTGCCTGTGGCCCATGGCTGCCCCCGGGCACCCAAGTCCCTGAGCCCGGCTCTTAAGCCCACCTTCGGTCAGCTCCCCGCAATACAGCCTCTGTCTCACGGTGCCCTCCCCACCCAGCCGCGCTGGAGGCCGGGCTCCGTGTCCCCTGGCCCTCGGGACATCAGGCCTCTGCCAAGTCCTGACGGGCCCAAAGGAGGGTGAGGGGCCCACAGCCACGGACCCAGCCAGCAGCAGCCCCCTGTCCGAGGTCAGCATGGAGGCCGCCAGGAGAGGCGATGATGAGCCAGGGCCAGGCACGGTGGTGTGCACGGCTACTTGGTGGGTGCGGAGGAGGGATGTGTCCTTCACAGGAAGCCTGCCAGCCCTCGGGCCACACCCAGCCCCGGGCTCGCCTGCTGGTGTCAAAGCCTGGCCCGGCCCCGGGCCCACTGGTGACCTCACCTTTTTGGCCTCAGGCTTTTCATCTGTAAAGTGGGTGTTAACCGTGCCAGCCTCCCTCACAGGCGTATGGGGAGGGTCCAAGCAAAAAGCACACGGTACCACGTGGAGGACGGTGCCCAGCACTCGGGGTGCTCCGGCTCCTCCACATTTCTCTGTGGTGTCTAACCCAGGCCACACAGCCGGGAGGGAGGAAACAAAGCAGCTGGCTCCGTGGCTCCAGTCCCAGGAGGGGAAAGGGCAGAAGGACCACAGTGGAGTAGGAACACTTCAGAGAGAATGTGGTATCAGAGCAGGGTTTTGAAGGATGAATAGGAGTTTGCCAATAAGAGCAACGTCAGTAACGTCTAGGCTGCTGGGGCAGGGGATGACTTAGGGTTGGTGCCTTCATTCGTTCGCTTACTCAGCGAGCCTTTGCGGCCTTTCCGGTGGGGTCTGAGGACGCAGGAGCACCTGCCCGCCAGGAGGAAGGGCAGGTCTGGTGCTAGTGGGGCATGGCCGGGGCCGTAGTGGGGCTGCCCAGGGCAGGAGGGACACCCACACCGGCGCCCAGCTCCTCTCCGGCCTCAAGAACGGTCCTGGCGCCTCAGCCCACCCCTGTCACCCAGGCCGGCCAGCAGCCCCCTGCAGGGAGGGAGATGGGCACGCAGAGGGGCAGGGCTGGGCGTGCTCGGGGCCGGAGCCGCTCCTGCCTGGCCTGGGGTTCACACGTGTCCACTCCCCACTGTAAGGCGTGAGCGTGTTACCTGGGGCGCTGTGCGTGGGCCTTGGGAGAGGAGCCCTGGCCTGTCCCTGAGGGTGTCTGCTCCTGTGTCCACTCCTCCTTCGTGCCCGTCTCTGCCCCCACCCCTCCATCTGTGCCCTCAGTCCCCATCTCCCTCTCTGCCCCGTCTCCGTGTCTGGTCCCATCCCCACCCTGGCCTCTCTGGGCTGTGGCCTGTGTGGGCCGGGGCCAGGCTGAGGTGGGGGCTGCGGCCTGGGTCCCACCTCTCAGGAGCCAGGTCGCCCAGCGCAGGCGCCTGGGCCCATGTGGCCTTGGCCGTGGAGGCCCGGCGGCCGGGCTGGGGCGGAGGCAGGGCCGGGACCCTGGGCCGCCGGTGTCGGGCCTGGCCCGCCCGCTGCAATATTGATGGCCCGTCACGGCGGCCCTGATTCCTGCGCTTTCAGTTAAAAGGTTTCTGTTGTTGTAGCTGATGCAGTTGCTCTGTTGCTATGGAAACGTGACATCAAAATGACGTTTCCCGTTTAAAAGCTTTTAACTAAATTCCTGCCTGTCAGATGTAGGCCCCATTTTGAGCGTGGAGCTGCCTTCCCAGAGTGGGGCTCTGTCCACGGCGCCGGCCCCGGCCGCCCTGAGCCGCTCGCTCACCCACAGGCGCCTCCGGCATGGCCGCGGCCGAGGTGCCCGGCTACCTGGTGTCCCCTCAGGCGGAGAAGCACCGGCGGGCCCGGAACTGGACCGACGCCGAGATGCGCGGCCTCATGCTCGTCTGGGAGGAGTTCTTCGAGGAGCTGAAGCAGACCAAGCGCAACGCCAAGGTGTACGAGAAGATGGCCTGCAAGCTGCTGGCCATGACGGGCGAGCGCCGGCTGGGCGAGGAGATCAAGATCAAGATCACCAACATGACCTTCCAGTACAGGTAGGCTCTGCCCCGCCAGGCCTGCACGGCACGCCGAGGGCACCGCCACCACTGCCGCGGGCACCGCCGCCCGCCTGCCCGCCCGCCCTCGCCTGGCCCGCCCTGGCGGGGGCTGCTGCTGGCAAGAAGCAGGTGGGGCCCTCATGGTGGTGAGATGGGACGGGGCGCACACTGCTGGGGAGATGGGAAATGAGGCCAGTGAGGGCAGGGCTGGGGCAGATTTCAGCTCCTGGGGCCTCTGCCCGGCCGCCCCAAGGGCACCTTTCGCCCTGCCCCACGGCCCGCAGGCAGCTGCCCCTGGCCCGCACCCACCCCAGCCAGGAGCCTGCAGCCCCCAGCGCAGGCTGGCGCCACAGCAGGTGTTGGGAAGCTGCTAAGCAGGGAAGCTGAGGCCCAAGGCAAGCAAGAGGCTCAGCTCCCTGTCTGAGTCCTGCCTGTCCTGCTGCTCAGCCGTTTGCAGCATCCACTGCGCCCACTGTGACCTCAGGGTCGGGGAGCCCTGAGCCCAGGAGGGGCCCACTCGTGGGAGGGGCCTCGTTTGTGAAGGAAGAAGGAGACCCGTTCCACCGTGCCCCCCCACCCCCGGCAGCCTTGGGGGAACTGTGGGTGGGGCGCAGACGGGCTCCGGGGGAGGCAGAGGCATTGTGCAGGAGGGAGCCGAGCGTGGCCCGCGGGCCCAGCACCTTGGGGTTCATGCCGCTCAGGCCTGTCTGCAGGGGCACAGTGTGGAGAGGGTCATGGTCAGGGTGAAGGTCACTGGCTGGTGGAAGGTCGCAGATGGGCCAGGGTCTTGCTGACATGAAGGTCAAGCAGGGGCTGGGAGCCATGGGAGCAGCGCCAAGTGCATGGGGTCCTGTGGGCACCTGTGCAGGGCTGGGCCTGGGCTGCCCCCGAGCCTGGCAGTGCCCTGGACGTGAGAGGCTGTCCTGGGTGGGCCCTCTGGTCCCAGCCCTGCTGCCTCCTGGTCCTGGTGGCAGCCCCGGGCAGGGAGCAGCGGGGGGTCGGCGGGGGGCAGGCTGGTGCAGATGGGCCCTGCAGGGTGGCCCCAGACACGGGGGCGGGGGTAGGGGGGCGTGGGGAGAACCATCCCTTATAGGCGAGGAGGTTGGAGGTGTGTGCAGGCTCCTTAGGCCCTTGCCCCCGAAAGGCTGTTTCCAGCTGTGTTAATTTAACGTCCTGTGGCCTGTGGAGGAGCAGGGCCTGGGTCTGGCCGGGTTCAAAGGCCCTTTCTGACCCCCAGCCAGGCAACCAGGCCCCGAGCAGAAACGAGCTGCTGGGTCAGAAGGCAGGGAGTCACTTAGTGAAGCAGCGAGGAGTCCCGGCTGCGCCAGGGCCAGGGCTGAGCTGTCTGGGCCCTCAGCCCGGTGGGGGCTGCTGACCAGCCTCGCGTCTGATGGGTAGCGCTCGGGCTCCCATCGGGGTCTGCGGTGATTCATTATTTATCCTGAAAGCCTCGGAGTCCCAGGGGAGGGATTCGGTTCGCTCCTGGAGGCGGAGGACGCGGGCCAGGCGGCCGGAGAGGAGGTGCAGCGGAGCGGGCACCTGGCGGGGGCGGGCGCGGAGGCTGGGGCGTGCGCAGTGCCGCACGGGTTGTGGCCCATCCTCGGTGCGGCGCCTCTCAGCTCCTGTCGCCAGGGAGACACTGAAGCCAGAGCAGGAGAGATAGCCCAGGCTGCACAGCCCTTAGCAGGGGCACTGTGCTGACTCATTCCCTATCCCCCCGCCCCCCCAGCAGAGGCTGCCCTTATTTGCTCACAGTCGCTCTTTGCATATTGAGGCTCAGGCTAAGGAAGCCTGAGGGGGTTCCTCACAGTGTGGCTTGTTGGAGTTCAGGGGCCTCCCGTGCTGGGGGGCAGCCTTTCCTTTTTCTCCAAGGAGTGGGCTGGCTTGAGGGGGTCCCTGGAGGGGCTGGAGGGGAGCCCGGGTGGAGGCTGGGGGTGGGCCTTCGCCCTGCGCCGTGTCTGCGGGGCCTCCAGGGGATGGACGGTGGTCCTGTGGCTGGGAAGACAGCAGCCACGCTCTGCCACGTGTGATCTGTCCGTGGCATTTGGCTGGGGCTGTGTTCTGCTAAGGCAGCCTCTGCTCACCGCCCTGAGCCGCGGCCCCTTGTCGTCTGGTTGTGCTGTGGACTGGGGCGACTCGCTCAGATGGCCAGGCTATTTCCAGCAACCGTGGCCGCACCCCAGTGGGGAGCCCCGTGGGGGAGACGGGAGCCCGGCCACAGGGCACTTCAGCTGCAAGGCCTCCTGCGTCGGAGCAGCATGGGTCAGGGACGGGGGCACAGTCGAGGCTGGCCAGGGAGCCGTGGGCTGCAGGAGGTACTGGGTCTGCCTTGGGGCTTCTTTCTGGCCTGGCCTCAGCTGCAGCTCTCCAGTGGGCCCACCTCCCCAGCCCTCACCTCTGGGGATGGCCCGGCCAGGGCCTGTCTGCAGGGAGGGCAGGACGCTGGGCCTGTGGGCGCTCGGGCTCCTGGTGGGCAGAGCTGGGCTGTGTAGCCTCTTGGCCCGAGGTCTGGGTGGAGACGAGGGATGTCGGGCAGTGTGAGCAGGGGCCTGCCCGGCCCAGCCCTGCTGCCTCCTGGCACCTTCCGCTAACATGGTATCTGCTCAGCCTGCTGTTCGCCGGGCACCGGGCATCGTCCTACTAAACCTTCCCTACGGCCGTGTGAGGAACTCGCGTTGATCATCCCCATTTTACTGACGTGAACATGGAGGCTCAGAGAGGTTAATGAACCTGCCCAAGGTCACACAGCAAAGTGGTAGCTAGAGACACATCTCAGCTCAGCTGGATGCCGAGGCCTGTGCCCTTGGCTCCTGTGGGTCTCGCTCCCCGAGGCGGCCTCTTCAGAAACACATGTTCCTTCGTTGCGGTGTCCGATGTTCGTGTGTCACCACGTCCCGCCCTCTGGCGTGCTCCCCGGCGGCGGCGTTACGGCCTTTACCATGCTGCCTCGCTGGGCAGGGCCGTTCCCTGCGGGGAGCTCAGCCGCCGCGCATGGCGAGGCGAGGGACGGTGGAGGGGCCCCGCCTCCTTCACGCTGCGGCTTAGCGTCCAAGGCTGCGTAGGTCCCGAGTCCAGCTTCTTTCCAAGCCCAGTGTCACCTTGGCCCTGAAGCCTGGCCCATCTTTCTGGGGAGGCCTGTCGACCCAAGAGTGGCTGCCGCCCGAGCCCCGTGGCCCCCGGGTCCCGGAGCCGCGCTGCCTCCGCCAGGGGCCGGGCGGGCCGGGCGGGAGGTCTGTTTCTCACACTTGGCTCTTGTGTGTCTCGTTGCAGGAAATTAAAATGCATGACAGATAGCGAGTCCGTCCCGCCCGACTGGCCCTATTACCTAGCCATTGATAGGATTCTGGCCAAGGCCCCCGAGTCCTGTGATGGCAAACTGCCGGACGGCCAGCAGCCGGGGCCCTCCGCGTCCCAGACCGAGGAGTCCCTGTCGCCGTCGGCTAAGTCCACCCCTCTGTACTTACCGTATAACCGGTGCTCCTACGAAGGCCGCTTCCAGGACGATGGCTCCGACAGCTCCTCCAGCTTACTGTCCCTTAAGCGCAGGTAGTGTGCGTGCCCTCCTCCGGCCCCCACCACAGGAGGGCTGTGAGCGGCCAGGGGACATTGGGGCTGGGTTTTCATGGGTGAATAGGAGTTGGCCAGTTGGGAAAGAGCAGGAAGTGTTCTCTCGCTGGCGGGCTGTAGAGGGAGGCAGCCGTGAGCGCCTCCAGGGACAGGGCGGCCTCGGAGGGCGGCTCCGCAGGGAGGCAGCGGTCCCTGCGCCACGTGGCGGCCCTGGCACAGGCTGGGTGTCCCCGGCTGCGTCACTTGGAGCTGTGTGGAAAGTTCGTGACCTCTCTGGGCCTCCGTGTCCTCTGTAAACGGGGTGGATCAGTGGCTTCTCAGAGGGTGGCTGCGAGCGTCAGGGGGGAGGACACACTCGGGCGCAGGGCCCCGCCCATGGAGGAGCGCCAACTGCCCCCATCTGTGCGCCCGGCCTGCCTGCCCCTCAGCCTCTGCTTCTGGGTCCCCCTGACCCCCTAGGGGGCCCTGCCCTGAGGTCCCCTTCACATCAGGAGAGGGGTGGGCTGAGCCTCCAGTGTCCTCGTAACCTGGCTGCGTGGGGACGCCCACCCCCTCTGCTGTCTGTCACGTGCTTCCTGCCACGTGACCCGCCATTGGGCTGTCAGCCTGCCACGCAGGAGACTCACCCCCGTGGTGTGGGGGCGGGAGAGCAGAGGAGGGGCCATTTGGGGTGGGCTTTCAAGGGTGAGTAGGAGTTGGCCAGTTGGAAACGAGGACAGGAAGTCTGGATTAGAGCCACGGCCCTGACCCTCCCGAGCCCCAGTGTTCGAGTCTGCCATTCGGGGGGGTGAGGGCGGCATCTTGGGGCCTTCAATTCTGACACCCCCGGGGTTGGAGCGCTTGTTCCGTTCATCTGTGCCCCTTCCTGGCGGGGATTTCTCAGCAAAGACCCCGGACGAAAACGCCTTTGCCAACAGCCAGGCGAGTCGGCAGGGAAGCCGGAGCCCGGCCAGTTGTCCCTGTGGACTGAGCCCTGTTCCCAGACGCCGGCTGCCCCAGGGGTTGCTCCCGGGCTGGGATGGGGGACCCAGAGCTCCGCCCTCCGCCCCTGAGGTTGGCTGGGTCGCTGTTCTACTCCGAAGCTTGGGGGTGGGCCGGCCTGAGGTCTGGTGGGATTGGGCAGCTCCCTGCCCACCGTGGGGGTCGGTTCAACCAGGGGTGCCCCACCCCTCAGCAGAGAGCTCCCGGCCTGTGCTGCCTTCACCCCTGCCCACCAGGGGTTCCTCCGAGCCCCCCCACCCCCAGGCGCCTGCCCTCTTGCCTCCCCTCCCCCAGGTCCAGGTGGCTGGGACATGAAGGGGCCCATGACCCAGGCCCTCTCTCCCGCGGCCTCAGTTTCCCCATCTGCCCAAGGCCAGCAGGACTGGTGGTCTCTGGCTTCGTGGGAGAGCCACACTGCCCAGCACCCCGCCCACCCAGCCTTCCTCCTCTCTCCCCGGTGGCCTCTCCACCCCGAGCCCCCCCGGCCTGTGCCACCAGCCCCCCAGCTCAGTGCATTTGGGGGTGTCCTCTGACAGGGTGTTCCCCGCCCTCCCAGACTCAGGACCTGGGGGTCCTGTGACCGGGTCGTTGGGTCCCTGTGGACGGCAGTGCCCGTGGCCCCCGTGGCCCGTTTGCCGTCCTGGATGCTGAGCGCTGAGCGAGTGTCTGAGCGCCCTGGGGCCTCGGTCTCCCCTTGGCCCGGGGGGTTCCCGGGGTTCGGGCCCGTGCGGCTCCCCGGCCGCGCTCACCACGCTGTGCCGTCCGCAGGTCGGAGGAGAGGCCGGTGAAGAAGCGCAAGGCGCCGGGCGGCCCGTTCCGCAAGCGGAAGCTGCGGCTGCTGGAGGCGATGCTGGAGGAGCAGCGGCGGCTGAGCCGCGCCGTGGAGGACACGAGCCGCGCCCTGGAGGACACGAGCCGCGAGGTGCGCCGCGTGCTGGACCAGCAGCACCTGCTCCAGGTGCAGGGCCTGCAGCTGCAGGAGCGCATGATGAGCCTGCTGGAGAAGCTCGTGGCCAAGGCCAGCGGCTAGCGCCCCAGCCCCCTCCCGGCCCGGACCACAGGCCCTGAGCGCCCCGGGCACAGGCCGGGGTCCCCCAGCGGGAACGTGCTGGCGTCACACTCCACCGTGGTCCCCGACGACGACACCTGGAACGCGGGATGCGACGGTGTGTCTCCTGCCCGAGGTGGGCACAGCCGCCTTCCCGGCTGGTCTGGGCCAGAGAAGCCAACGGAAGCAGGTTGGGCAGGTCTGCCCCAGGGCAGCCTCCCCCGGACAGCGCTCTCCCTCCCCAACTCCTGCCTGCCCCCAAACGCCCGTGGACACTGAGGCCCCGTCTGCCCCAAACGGCTGAGGACACTGAGGCCCGCCTGCCCCCAATGCCCTCGGACACTGAGGCCCCGCCTGCCCCAAACGCCCATGGACACTGAGGGCCCCGTGTGCCCCAAACGCCCGTGGACACTGAGGCCCCGCCTGCCCCAAACGCCCATGGACACTGAGGGCCCCGTGTGCCCCAAACGCCCGTGGACACTGAGGCCCCATCTGCCCCAAACGGCCGAGGACACTGAGGCCCGCCTGCCCCAAACGCCCGTGGACACTGAGGCCCTGCCTGCCCCAAACGCCCGTGGACACTGAGGCCCCGTCTGCCCCAAACGGCCGAGGACACTGAGGCCCGCCTGCCCCAAACACCCGTGGACACTGAGGCCCCATCTGCCCCCAATGCCCTCAGACACTGAGGCCCCGCCTGCCCCAAACGCCCGTGGACACTGAGGCCCCGTCTGCCCCAAACGCCCGTGGACACTGAGGCCCCGTCTGCCCCAAACGCCCGTGGACACTGAGGCCAAGTCTGCCCCAAACGCCCGTGGACACTGAGGCCCCGCCTGCCCCAAACGCCCGTGGACACTGAGGGAGGCGGGCGCAGGGCCTTTCTCTCCTGCCCAGGACGTGGGCTGGGACCGCCCCTCAGTGGGAACTAATAAAGGGAACTCTTCCGATCATGTCCCTCCGCTCACTCTGGGCAGATGGAGGCCGAGACAGGCCTGGCGTCGGGGAGCAGACAAACGTGACTGGACGTAAACACGTGGTGGGATGTGATCGCGGGCAGGGAGGGTGGGCCACGGGGAGGGGCTGGACTCTGCCGGGGGGCAGGGGGGCCGGGGGCAGAGGCAGGCAGGGCTGCACCAGGAGCCTCTGCCGCTGGGGCCTGGAGGGCAGCTGGCCTCAATGCCTCTGCCCCGGCCAGTGGCGACCTTTCTAGAAGCTCCTTGACTCCTTGGGCACCGGGCACTGGCTGCAAAGGAGGCTGGTACAGGAGTGCCTCCTGCCCGGGGCTGGCACGCTGCTGCCCAGGCAGGAGGGTCTGAGGTGGCAGGGAGGGGTGGGCTAGTGGCGGGCGACATGGTGTGACTTCTGGTCTGAAGGATCCCCCTCTGACGGCGCTGGGCCGACTGCTGGGGGCAGGGAGAGAGGGCCAGGAGGCTGCCGTGGTCACCGGGGCAACGCCGCTGCTCATTGGACACTCCCGTGGCCCTAGCCAACCAGGCAGTCACCCAGGGCTACAGAGGTCACCCAGCCAGGCAGAGGTCACCTAGGAGTGCAGAGGTCACCCAGGGGTGCAGGGGTCACTAGGGGTACAGAGGTCACCAGGGGTTGTGGAGTTCACCCAGCCAGGCGGAGGTCACGAGGGGTGTGGAGGTCACCAGGGGTGTGGAGGTCACCAGGGGTGCAGGAGTCACACAGGGGTGCAGAGGTCACGAGGGGTGTGGAGGTCACCAGGGGTGCAGGGGTCACACAGGGGTGCAGAGGTCACGAGGGGTGTGGAGGTCACCAGGGGTGCGGAGGACAGAAGCCAGCTGGGCAACAGGACCCCTTCGCCAGCCCCGCTCATGGACACAAACCCTGCTGCTCAGGCTGAAGCAGAGGCGAGTCTGGGAGCCATCCCCAGCCCAGGGTGGTGGCCGGGCCCTGGGTTAGGAACTCGCCCGTCTCGGTGGCGTGCCTGTTCCCACCAAGGCCAGTCCAGCCGCCACATGGCGTCACTGAGCCCATCGTCGGGAAGGGGTGCCTGGGGGCCCCAGCACAGCTGCGCAGTGGGGAAGGCCCAGCTGACCAGCTCAGGGGCCCGCCCGCCTCCACAGGCGCCCCCACAGGGCTCATCGTTTGACCAACACTGGGCCTGCTGGCCGGCCTGGCTGTGCGTGTGGCCCATCAGGGCGGCCAGGCCCCAAGGGCCCCCAGGAGGTGACACTGGGGTCAGTTCTGCGGCAGATTTTCCCCTTAAAAGCCCTTGTGGTCCTGGAGCCGCGGCCGTGACGGGCTTACTTAGCACCTTCTCACTGTGCTCAGCGGCGGCCGAGTGAGGTGGGTGGGGAGGCCGTGGGGCGAGGGGCTGCAGGTGTGGGGTGGATGGTGAGCAGCAGGAGGGACACGGAGGCCGAGTGGGTCTGGTTCACTAAGGCTGTGAGAGTGGCCATGAGCTTCTCGGTGGCCTCGTCCCACGGCCTCCTGGGCATCAGGCCGGCCTCAGCGCGGGTGCCGCGTTCCCGTCTGATGGTGCCGCCCAGGTGGCTCAGGTGGTCGCAGACGATACAGGACGATCCTTCCTCGGGCACCTCGGGAGCCCTGCCAGCTGGGAGCCAAGGCGGGCAGAGGGCGGGACTGGCTCCACCTGAGTGGGGGGACCTGGGCGCCCATCCCCACCCCCACCCCACCCTCCCTGGCCCGGCCGCTCCTCCTTCCACGCCCCAGCGTGTCATACTGTCCGTGTCCTCAGTCCCGCACGGGGGTGCCCTCCCTCCTCGTCCCAGGCTCAGGCCCCGGAGCCATGATGCTGACATTGAGATTCCAGCCGTGCACCAACCCCCTCCCCTCGCTCCCCGGCGCCTGCCTCTCCTGTTCAGAGACCTTCCATGTTCTGCTGGGAGCAGTGCGGCCTGGGGCGCCAGCTGGCATCGCCTGCAATTATCCTTAAATTACAGGGACAATTTTAATTCCCAATAATTAGAAATATCAACTGCAGCTCAAGCTTTGAAACTAATGGAATTTTAATGGGCAGCTGCTTAGCTTACAGCCAGGAATAGTAAGGCCGCCGGAGCCCGCCTCTGTGCCCACCCCACGCTGGGAAAGTGAGATTTGGGGCGATGGGACTCGTTCCTCATCTGGAGTGGAACCGACATCCCAGCCGCGGGGCCCAAGATCGATGTATCACCCCTGGTCACGCAGCCTGGCCCCGGTCGGCCAGGCCCTCATCTCCCTCTGGGTCCGAGCCTGGGCGCAGGAGAGGCTGCCTCCTGCGGGGCCTGCAGATCCGAGGTGGCTGCACGGGGCCAGGCAGAGAGCAGGGCTCGTTCCAGGACGGCAGGCCAGCGCCCAGCGCCCGAGGGCCGGCGTATCCGTTTTGTGCGGCTGTCAGCTGTCGGAAGGGAGGGCGGTGAGGCCGCTCAGCCCGGGACGCTGCCTGTGGGAAGTGGGAGCGAATGGTGTCTGTGGGTGGGCAGAGATTTTGCTTTTGAGAAAAATCAAAATGACCTGATTTATTTTTCGCCTCCGGCTAGCGCTCTCCGTGTCCTAAGTCTCCAGGCCTTTTCCCGTGTTGCACTGCGGAAGCTGTGTCTGTGCCTGGGTCTTTGATCCGCCTCAGGTTAACCCTGTGTGATGTGAGTTAGCTCCACGTCCATCCCCCAGAGGACCCAGCGTTAGAGTCGTCCCTTCCCGAGTGGCGTTTTCCTTGTGCTTTTGTCAAAAATCAATTCTCTGGGCAACAGCGGGTCTAACGTCACTCAGTTCCACGGGCCTGCAAGTTACCTTCCCTCGATTACTGTAGCTCATAGCACGTCTTTTTAAAAAACATATATATTTTTATTGCTTTCATAGAGGAAAGGAGGGGGGGAGAGAGAAACATCAATGGTGAGAGAGAATCATGGATCAGCTGCATCCTGCACACCCCACACTGGGGACCGAAATTTTCTTTTTCAGTGCCTAGAAGCTTAGCCAATGCATTTTAACTTCAGATATTGTGATATTATAGTTTTCAGTTTTTTAATTTCTTTTGAGATTTTTAGAGTTCCCATTTCTCTTCCAAAACACCTCATTTCTTTATCGATTCTTTCTTTCATCTTTATCTGTAAATTCTTCCACATAGTCCTAATATTTTTCTTACATTGCGTGTTGATTAATTTCAATTACTGGGTCACGTGGGTTCTACATCTTGTGATTGTTTTCTTTTTGTTATAGGCTATGTTTGTCTACTTCTTCGCATGTCTTGTCATTTCTATTCCATTCCAGACATTGTGTGCAAATAAACAGTGGAGAGTGATATGTAATATTTTGATTTTATTTTGCTTCTTTGCCACAGAATGCAATCTGTCTCCTCAGTTTGGGCGAGGAGCTGCAGTGCGGGGCCCTAGTCAGGGAGGCTGTAGGGCGGGAAGCAGCTTTCACCGTGTCACGTGTTGAGGTGGCCCACGCTCGGCCCCACCCGCCCACCCGCAGCCTGTCTGATGGTGCAGGGCTGCCGAGGGCCCAGCTGCCGCTCAGGGTCTATCGCTTCACCTTAGATCCAACGCTGGCTGCGCAGCGCACTGGGATCCAGGGCTGGGAGGCGGGAGGACTGGCAACCACCACTGTCTGGCCCTCCTCTCACTTTCTCTGCGACGTTGGGGTCTGGGTGGGAGGGGCAGACGGTGGTGCTGAGTGACTGGTCCTGAGGCTGGGCTGTCCCTCTTTAATTTTGAATATATTTCTGTTGATTTCAGAGAGGAAGGGAGAGAGAGAGAGAAAAACATCAATGACGACAGAATCATGGATCGGCTGCCTCCTGCACACCCCACACTGGGGATCGAGCCCACAACCAGGCATGTGCCCTGGCCGGAATCAAACCCGGGACCCTTCAGTCCGTGGACCGACGCTCTATCCAGTGAGCCAAACCGGCCAGGGCTGGGCTTTCCTCCCTGCTCCCCACTCCCGACCCCCAGCACGTGGCCCGACTCCTGTGACAGGTGCGGACCCTGGTCGGGGAAGAGCCCTTTCTCCTGGGAGCTGAGTCCATAAAGGTTCCCTTGCAGCGCCCGCCTGGCAGCCGGTCGGAAGCTGCGCTGGTGGTTCTCGGAGCCTGCGCCTGCCTCCGCAGCCCCGCGCCCGCGGGAGGGCAGTGCCAGCCCTTTCCCTGGCGGGTTCCTCGAGGCGGAGACGACAGGACAGGCGGTGGACAGACCTGTCACAGCCCCTCTGGGAGGAGCGAGTGCGCGGAGCCGCCCTGAGCATCCTGTGGTTCCCGCCCGTTTCCCCTCCGATCGGCCCACAGGTCCCGGAGCGGGCGCGCGCCCTGTGCCCCGCGGAGCGGAGCGCCCCTGACTTCGGGCTGCGTCGGGTCGGGCCAGACCAGGGGTGGGTGCGGGGGGTCGTTTTATTTCATAGGAGCCGATTGCATTTTCAAAGGCAAGTGAGAATCTACACATCTGCAGACGCCCGGGAGGGGCCGTGCGGTGCCCTCACGGCGGGTGAAGGGAAAGGCAGAGCCGAAGCCTGGGCGCCCGGCGCCTCCCGGTGCGGGCAGGGGAGCCGGGCTGTGCTGGAGCCGTGGCTGCCGTGGGTCAGCCCAAGGGGGCGTCCGAGGAGCGTGCCTCATGTCTGCCCCACGGTCACCGGAACCACGACAAGAATGTCAACGAACGCTGTGGAAGCAACGAGGCTGAATTTTCGCAGGACTCGAGCTGCAGGGGGCGAGGCCAGCGAAATACCCTCCGAGACAGCGCCTCGAGTCTCCGGAGGGAAATGGAACCCGTTTCAGAGCCGCACCTCGGCCGTGAGGGTGCTGCCTGCTGGTGATCACTCAGGGGAGGCGCCCGGGAGGACACATGGCGAAGCAGAGCACAGGCTGCCCCGTCCATGTTTAACCATCATTGTTTTCAGCTGGAGAGAGACCGCTGCCTTCACCTCCCCCGGCCCTCCTCCCAGAAGTCCGCCCTGACGGCCCTGGAGGGGAGAGCCAGACGCCCAGGCCTCTGAGGGCATCGGGGCAGGAGGGGTGCCTGGGGAAGAGGCTCCCACAGAGGAACTGAGAGGCCGGCCTTCCCGGCGCCTGTCCCGCCCAGAGCATCTCCTGGTGCGTGGCGAGTCCCTCAGAGGTGGGGCGACCGGCCTCCCGGTTGGCCAGGGACCAGGGATGCTAAGACCCAGAGAGGCCCAGGCCCCATCCCCTGCCCTCCCCCGACGCTGTGACTCTGCAGGTGGAGGGCTGGGTGGGGAGAGAGAGCGGACTGAGGCCTGGGGGCTCGGCGTCATCTCCGCCCTCCTGCCTCGGCTCACGGAACCACCACACATGGGCTCTGCCTCTGCAGTGCCAGGTGAATGGGCATCCCTCGTGCCCACAGACTCAGGGTGTGGGAGGCACTCGGCTGCCTGGGACACAGCCGGCTCCCAGGGTTCCCTCTGCGGGGGGACACGGCACACAGAGGAGGCGCACCTCACCCCATGCTGGTGGGGGGCCCCATCTCGGGCCCAGGGCAGGCTGAGTGCCCGTCGTCCATCGTGGGAGCGTGGGCTGCTCAGTGCCTGTCGTCCCATCGTGGGAGCGTGGGCTGCTCAGTGCCCGTCGTCCATCGTGGGAGCGTGGGCTGCTCAGTGCCTGTCGTCCCATCGTGGGAGCGTGGGCTGCTCAGTGCCTGTCGGCTCCGTGAGAACGGGGCCTGTCCTGTGGTGTGACCTGAGTGTATTTAATAGCAAAGCGCCTGGTAGTGACTCTCGAGCCTTCTGGTTACTAACCGCATGGTGCTTCATTTCACTTAGTTCGTCTGTTCGAGGATCCTAACAAGTTCCAAACCCAGGGGTGGGTCAGGGGTGTGGGTAGGTGTCCGGGCGGGAGGTCTTGCTCCCTGGACAGACCTCGTGGGGGAGCTGGGAGTCACACTGCAGGAGTCTGGCACCCTCGGCCCACGTCTAAGTCCTGTGGCCGGGCCCTCTGGCCCCCTTGGTCCTTGGTCCAGGGCCCCACTCCTCTCCTGCCCACACTGACTCCAGCCTCTGCAGCCCACGTGGCCACTTCCCCAGGAAGCCTTCCCTCCCCGAGGCAGTCACTGTCTCCCCGAAGCGGTCCCTGTCCCTCCCCGAGGCAATCACTGTCCCTCCCTGAGACAGTCCCTGTCTCCCTGAGGCGGTCCCTGTCCCTCCCCGAGGCGGTCCCTGTCCCTCCCCGAGGCGGTCACTGTCCTGCTCCACAGCGCCACCCCCCAGCCTCGCGGTGGTCCGTCCCCTCCACGGAGCCAGGGCTCTTCCTGAAACACATCTGCCTGGTTTTCACTCCCCACTCCCCCCCGCAGGCTGCAGCTTTCTCCGCCGCCTGGGCCATCGCACCTGCTGGGCTGGTCCCCCCAGAGTCCTGGGGCCCTGCACACTTGCACACTGACCCCACACCCAACACACCTGGCACAGGCGGGGCGCTCGGCGTGTCTGATGTCGGAGTCCGTCTCTGAGAGGAGGGGGTGGGAGGGCGAGGTGAGTGGTGTGGGGGCGTGAGACAGACGTGCACTGACCTCCTCAGAGACAGGGCGGTGACAGGTGTGCCTGAGTCTGACGGGTGAGCGGGAGGGGCTCCTTGTCACCTGGGCGGGGCGGGGGGGGGGCGCGGGTAGGAGACACCTGAGCTGGGCCCTGACAGGTGAGGAGGGAGCGGCAGGTGTGGGAGCAGGGGGCTCTCAGCGGACCCGCCAAGGACAGGGGCAGAAGGGCACCAACTCGCAAGGGAGGAGCACCCGCTTGACCCCTGGGACCCGCCTCACTCCAGCTGGCGCTGCGGGTGCCGAGCCCCGCCCGTCCCCCCAGCTGGTGGAAGGCACGGGGCCTCGGGAACCAGACTGGGATTTCTTTGTGCAGATGGTGGGCCACTGTGCATTCTGAGCCGGATGGTGGCTGGAGGCTGGGGCGGGGCTGGCAGGGGCGCTGGAGGGGGCGCTGTGGAGCTGCCAGGCTTTGGGAGTGCAACCCCAGCTCTGCCGCTCAGTGGGGCTGACACCAGCTCACCCGCCCGGGAGGAGGCGGGCGCATCCCACGCGAGGGTCACTCCGGGGACCAGGCTCCATGGTGGCCGGTGAGGGGTGACAGGGCTGGTGGCTGGCTGTGCTGGGAGCCTGGCTGAGAGGCGAGGTGCGGGGCGGGGTGAGCAGACGGCAGCCAAGGCGGTGGGGGTGGCCCTTGCGGGTGTCCTGCGGGGAGAAGGGGGGGCGGGGGCTGCGGAAGCTGGCCTGGGGACAGCCACGTGGCAGAAGGAGTGGACACCACAGAAGTATGTTCCTGCCCTGGCCAGTGTGGCTCAGTGGATAGAGGATCGGACTGTGGACTGAAGGGTCCCAGGTTTGACTGGTCAAGGGCACCTACCTCAGTTGCAGGCTCCATCCCTGGCCCTGCTCAGGGCGCATGCGGGAGGCAACCAATCAATGTGTTTCTCTCACATCGATGTTTCTCTCTGTCTCTCCCCCTCCCTTCCACTCTCTCTAAAAACCAATGGAAAAATATCCTTGGGTGAGGATGAACCAAAAAAGAGAGAGAGTTTCTCTCTCCCCCCTGCCTCCCTCTTCTCTGGGTCCCCTAACCTCTGGGCTGCCCCCTCTCTCAGCCCCAGAGGTGGTGCCGCCCGTCCCTGCGGTCTGTCCGGCTGTGCACCAGCCCCGGGGCCTGCAGCGGGGGCTCCTCTCAGGTTTCCCCACTTGAGGAAGCCACCTGTTTCCTCCTGGGACGCAGGTAGTAACAAAGGACCTGAGGAGGACGAGCTGCCAAAGGGCCTGGAAGCGGGAGGGGAGGGGAGGCAGGGCCTTATCCTTGAGGTCAAACCAAGCAGGCGACACTCGGAGGAGGCGGAGGACAGGAGAGGGGTGCCCGGAGCCCTCAGGGAGCACAGTTTGGAGGGTGGCAGGCCGTGAGCGAGGTGTGTAAAGGGGAGAGAAGGCAGGAGAGGAGGCTCCGCAGGGAGGACGCAGGAGGAAGGCGCAAAGCCGCCAGCCCTGGAGAGAGGAAAGACGAGAGGAAAAAGCAGTCCTGGGCCGAGCGGGTGGCTGGGACAGGCTAGGGAAGCCAGGAACGGGAGCCGGGAACGTGGTGGGTCAGAAAGGGACCGTGGTCTCCAGCTGCCCTCCGCCAGCACCCTGTGCAGCAGGGCGGACGTGGGTGCCTTGTCCGTCCCGGGTGGGGTGGGGCACTGAGAAACAGCCGGACCTGAGTTCTGGGGGCGGGAAGCCCACCACCAGGTCCCCAGCAGGCTTGGTGGCTGGTGGACAGCGCCCTCTACTGTCACCTCACGTGGGGGAAGGGACAGGGGGCTCCGGGGGCTCTACCCTGACCTGCTCACCTCCGAGGCCTCACCTCCTAGCACCAGCTCACCAGGGGTTAGGCTTCAGCAGGACGTTTTGGGGGACACATTCAGTCCACGGCAGAGACAATGGCCCCGGAGTCACGGCGTCCTGTCCTGCCGAGAGCGCTCATCTAATGCCCCCTGCACACTCCATGGCGCCGTGGAGGTGTTTTATTTGCAAACACAGGGGAAGAGGCACTCGGACGCCATTCCGGGCAGTGGGGGGATTGCCCTCGCTGTGCTTGGGGCGCACCGGCGGGCACGTGAAAGCATAACCTCGGTTCTGATTGCTCCAGCCGGTGGCGGGCTGGACTGGGACGGCCGCTGGACTTGTCCCGAGGGCTTCGCAGACAGCCCGGGAGATGCCGTGCCGGCTGCGTCCTGGAGGCCGCCAGGGCCCGCTCGCCAGGAGCCCTGGACTTGCTTCCCTGCCACCCCCTGCCCTGAGGCTGCACAGCAACCCCGGGGCCCCTCTCCTGCAAGTCCTCAGGCGGGCCGGTGACAAGGGGGACGTCATTGCCACGAAATAGTGAGTGCGGGGCGGGGAGCGACCCCGGAAAGGTCCAGTGGGCAGAGGCGGCGGTCGGGCGGTGGCGGGGGGCGGGGCGCAGGCCCCTGGGCCCTTCATCGCCCGCGCTGGGCTCCGCAGGCCTGGCCTCCCACCTGCGGGCGGCGAGCCACTCTCCTCCTTCAAAACTTTCCCATGAATGCGATCTCGCCGAGCATCAAAGTCCGGAAGGCAGTCGGAAGAGGGGGCGGGCGGGCGCGGCGGGGGCACCGAGTGGTGGCGGGGAGGGGACTGAAGCGGGGGCGTAGGGCTTCCACGGCCTGGCGGGATGCGCGGTCACCACTCGGCGGCGGAAGTCCCGCCCCCTGCCTGGGAGGCCCGCCTCCTATTTCAAGGCCCCGCCCTTGTTTCTTCCTACCTTGGTCCCCTCGATGCCCCGCCCCTAGCGGCCTGGCCGCACGTCCGGTTTCGCGCTCCGTGAAGGCCCCGCCCCCTGGAGGCTCCGACCCACCCATCAACTGCGCTCCGCTGCCTCCTGAGACACGCCCACACCCGGGGAGGCCACGCCCCACCTCGCCCTGAGGCCACGCCCAAGCACGACCACGCCCCCGGATGCCCCACCCGCCAACCCCTCCAAGCCCCCGCCCACAGGCCCTGACCACGCCCCGTATCCCGGGCCCCGCCCCTAACCCCAGGCGGCGGCGGCTGGCGGCTGTGGAGACCGTTGGGCGCGCGGGCGGCGCGGACGCGGGCGGCGGAGCGAGCGGGTAGGTTGCGGGCGGGCGCAGGGCCGCCCCGCCCCGCTTTCTTTCTTCTCCGGGCGCGAGCGAGCGCCCTCGGCCGCCGGCCCCGCCCAGCGCGACGCGGGGTGCAGGGCGCGGGCCGGTCCGCTCCTCAGGCCGCCGCCTCCTCAGAGACTCCCCGGACCGGCCGCCGGCCGCCCTCCTTTTGTTCCCGGCCCAGCGCCCGGCACTCGTCGGGGCCCGTGTGCGGAGGCCTCGCGGTGCTGCGGGACCGGTCGGCCGGGCTGGGGGCGGGCGGAGCGGGCGGCGTGGGGGCGGACCCGGCCCCTGCGCCCCCCGCCGGGCGTCCGCTCGCCCCGGCGGGTCCTGGTTTCCTGGCCGGACCTCACAGGCGCCGCATTGTTGGGCAGAGGCGTCTCCAGGGACCCGGCTCAGCAAATGAGCCGCGAGCCCTGCCCCCCCGCCCCCGCGCCCCAGACTCCGGAGTGGTCGTGTCCGGGTTGTGGGGTGTAGGCAGAGGCCCCCGAGTGGGTCTGCCCTCGGGCCGGTGGCCAGGTGCGCGTGCCTCAGCTTCCCCGCTGGTGGATGGGGCTGGTTGGGGTCGCGGGTGCGTGCAGGCGGCGGTCCGTGGGCACTCGCACCTGCAGGACAGGGACAGGGAGGGGACAGGGAGGGCAGCCGAAGGGCCACCGCGTCCAAAGGAGGGAGACGCCCCCTGGGTGCCTAGAGCGGCGGGGGTCGGTGGTCTCCCGGGGGCGACCAGCGGGAGAGCCGAGTTCTGTTTAGAAATAAGTTGTCCTACGTGTGAGGTTTCATGAAAACGCCTCCGTTCCGGTGGGCTTGAGGCGTGAAGTGCCCGCTGGACCTCGGCTGCGGGAGGGCTGGGCGCATGGCTGAGGCGCCCCCGCCAGGCCTGCGTGGCCGCTGCTGGGGGACCTCCGTGGGGGTGAGCAGGGAGGTCCCCAGGAGGAGGGCTGTGGCGGGAGGCGGGCGGGCGCCCGAGGGTCAGGAGGTGAGGGAGGCCCCCAGCGGCCTGTGGGCAAAGCCGGGGTCCAGGGCCCTTGTTGGGATGACCACCCGGAGGAGGGCCGGGCCAGGCAGAGGCTGAGGACCCGGCTGGGGCCGGCCGTCGGGGTCGGGGTCGGGGTCGGGGTCGGGGTCGGGGTCGGGGTCGGGGTCGGGGTCGGGGTCGGGGTCGGGTGGGGCGGCTCGGGCAGCCCCAGACGGCAGCGGCAGGTTCGCTTCTGGTTTTACTGCCTTGGACCAAACAGCCGTCAGGATGAGGGAGGAAAGCGATGACGACACACCTGGGGAGAGGCCTTTTCTTTGAATTTGGAGCATTTCCCATCAGCGGGTGCTTTCCTGTGAGCACTTGTAGGACTGCTGTGGCTGTGAGACGAGTGCCACCAACTTCGGGGCTTAAACACAGACGTTTCCCTGGGTCTCGCTGGGCTGAAACCGCAGGAACCTTCCTGCCCCTCATCAGCTTTGGAGGCTGCCCTCGGCCCTGGCCGCAGCCTCCCACCCCATGCCCACCCCTGCTTCCCTGGTTGCGCCCGCCCTCCTCCCTCCCGCCGGGACCCTTGTCGTTCTGTTCTTGGCCCACGTGTGTCCACCAGGATCCTGAAGTTGATCACACCTGCCAAGTCCTGTTCCCTGCACGGTGACACTCCCGGTTCCAGGAGCCAGGACCTGGCGTGTTTGGGGACCACCCGTTAGCCTGCCACCGTGCTCCTGGCTTCATTGCTGAGAGGACTGTGCTGAGAGCCACCTCCTACACCTCCTGGTCTGCCGGCAGCTCTAACCAGAGGGGCTGCCGCTGCGCCTCCGGCAGGGCCTTGTGGTTGCCCTGCCCCGGAGGAGAGGCTGAGCCATCCTGGAGCAGTGTCCCGGGAAAGAAGATGAGCCTGGCTTCACGCTCAGGTCTGGGGAGCAGCTGTTCTTGACTTTCTGGGAGCTGATGGCCGCTCGCTCCTTTGGCCATCTCTCTTCAGAAGTAGACACACATTTCCAGAATTTCCACCTGGTGCTGCTTTATAGTTCCTATGTCTCTACTGAGATACACCACCTGTTTATTGTGACCACATTTTCCATTAAATCCTTGACACACTCTTAGCTGCTTTGTAGCTCTTATTTGCTCATTTCAGCCCCTGGGTTATCTCAGGATCTGTTTCTGTTGACCTCCTTTCTCTTGACTGGTCACATCTTGACTGGTCACACTAATGTCTGAACATCTGATAGTATTTGGTTGTGTACTAGACATCGTGGATGGCCCATTGCAGTGATTCTTGTTTGAAAAGAGTGTTGTTTTTTGTTCTGGAAGTTACTTTGGACTCAAACTGAAATCTCTGTCATCTCCACTTGGTGCACTTGGCCTGCCAGCTGCCTCCTGCAGCTCCATGGATTCACCCTCTGCATGGGCAGCGCCGGGGCTGGCCACGGACCGGGACTTAGCTTATGAACAGATCTCAGGGCTTCCTCTCTCTCCAGCTCCTCCTTTCTGAGGTACTGGAATGGCCCCCTCTCTTCCCAGGCACCCTGCCTCGAAGCTGGGAGGATTGTGCTTTCCCAGAGCTCCGAGCTCTGTCACCGTGCAGACGCCCTTTTAGGGGACAGCTCCCTCCCAGGTTCTGCCCGCTCTTCGGAGCTCTCCAGTGCCTTCAAATAGTTGGTCTTTATATGTTGTACCTGCTGGGAACTTGATTGAGCAGCAAAGGAGAGTGCATGAGGCTTTTCCCTGCACTGATAGCCTGTGATTAGTAGTCTGTTTACTAGTCTCATCTGGAGAACCGAGTAATGGGGGAGCGAGCCACTCTAGCCTAACAGAGCCTTTCCCTAACAAACGCGGTGAGTGGAGCCCTGCGTCAGCCTGAGCAGCTGCCTGGTTCGCGTGTGCGGTTTGCTGAGCCTGCGGCAGTAGCGGCTGTGGTTCTTCCCTGCCTTCCTCTGATGTGAGCCGCTTAGGGGCAAGGCCGGGGTTCTTTGACCTCCCAGAGGCGGCTGCTCTCTGGGCCCACTGCGCGTTTACCCGGCTGAGGGCTGAGGCCACGGTGCAGATTTTGCCTTTCGGTACCACGTTCTTTACCTCATCTGGTACCTGATTTGACCACGGGCAAACTACTCTCTGTGCCATGGTCTCTGACAATAAAATAGGTTAATAGCAAGGCTGTGGCGAGGATATGTCAGCCTCCTTGGTGCCAGTTCAACACCAACAGGAGTCCCCAATTTGGGGTGCAGTGAGGAAGGAAACTTTATTTAGTGCAAAACAGCTCAACTGTGGCCCCACAGCTGTGGAAACACACGGCTGTGAGGCAGCCCTGCCAGGCCCCGTCCAGCTAGCTCTGCCCACTGCACTCCTCGCTGCTCTGCGCCCGTCTGCTCTGCCTGCTGTCTGCTCCTCCCTCAGTGAAGCCAGGGAAAGGCAGCCTTTGGTGGAAAGGGAGAGTGGGCTCCCCGGGCCAGAGGGAAGCTGACTTCTAGACAGAAGTCCTGCTCCTGGTCCCCGATTGGTCTGTCCTCATGCAAATGAGGGATCCAAACCTCACAGTTCAATTGGTCCAAAAGGCACTGTGCTGATTGGTGGGTGAAGAAGCTGTGGGGCTATGGCTGTGTGCTTCTCTTGGATGGGGAAAGCCTCCGTCCTATTGGTTGAAATAGGATTCCCGGAACTCCTGGCTCAGCCCACAGTTCAGTGCAGAGGCGGGTAGCTCAGTGCAGGTTTTGTGGTTTTTTTTTAAATTTAAGCCCAGTTAAGCCACCAGGACCCCTTCTTAACTAGGCATCTTCTTTCTCAGGGTCCACAGATAATCCGTGTAAAATAGTGGGGAACTATGTCTGACACACAGGACGTTCTCAGTACCTGTTAGCGATGGTGCGAATCTGGTCATGTCTAGGCTTGTAGTGTCGTTGCTGTGACTGGGTTTGTGCCCCGGAGGGCAGCTCAGGCCTTCATGTAGCACATCTGTATCAAGCCCTACTACGTGCCAGGCTGTGACTCCTCCTGAGTGCAGGCCAGAGGAGCTGAGGGGGCACTTGGGCAGAGTGAGGTGCCCAGATGTCCACCAGAGCCCTCATTTCCTGGAGTCCAACCCAGGACAGCTCTGTGGAGTTAAGCATTTAGCAGCCAGTCAGGGCCTCACTGCGAGGGTCGGGCAGTGGGGACCCAGGAGGAGGAGGGCTCCCAGGGCCTACCTACCCCTTGTATTCCTTTCCTGCGGCTGTTGTAATAAAGTACCACAAAGTGAGTGACTTCAAGCCGCAGAAATTTATTCACTCCCAGTTCTGAGGCCAGAAGCCTACGGTGTGGCAGGGCTGTGCTCCTCCCGGAGGCGCTGGGGAGGATCCCTCCTGCCACTCCCAGCTCCTGGTGGTGCCAGCAGTCCTGGGCTCGGGGCCGCATCACTCCAATCTCTGTCCTGTGTTCACATGGCCTCTCCCTGTGTCTGATCTCCCCTCTTCCCTCTGCCTCCCTCTTAGAAGGCCACTTGTGATTACAGGTAGGGTCCACCTGATTGGTGGGTGAGGAAGCTGTGGGGATCTAGCTGTGTGCTTCTCGTGGATGGGGACAATTCAGGGTCATCTCCTCGTCTCAAAGCCTCTGATTCCAGCTACAAAGATCCTTTTTCCAAATAAGGCCACATTTCCAGGTTCTGGGGATTAGGCCCGTATGTCTTTGGGGCTACCATGCAGCCCATTATCCACCCTGCCTGGACCTGGGAGGTGAGGAGCCAGGAGGGGTCAGCAGGGGCACAGGGCCTCCTGCCCACATGACTTCCTCTGGCCATTCCTTCCCCCTTGCATCTAAAAGTGGTCTGCCGCCCTAGCCGGTTTGGCTCAGTTGGCCTGCGGATTGAAGGGTCCCAGGTTCGATTCTGGCGAAGGGCACATGCCCAGGTTGCAGGCTCGATCCCCGGTAGGGGGTGTGCAGGAGGCAGCCAATCAATGATTCTCTGTCATCATTGATGTTTTTATCTCTCTCTCCCTCTCCCTTCCTCTCTGAAATCAATAAAAAAAAATATTTAAAAAATTGTTTTAAAAGTGGTCTGCCCCCAGCACCCTGTGTGCGGACTGGGCTCGCAGCTTCTCCCTCACAGCCTGCAAAGCGGCGCCTGGGAGCTCGTGTACGTGCAGGTTGCCTTGTCTTCCTGCGAATGACTGAGACATGCGAGCAGAACGATTCCCTGCGGCCCCAGTGAAAACACAGACCAAGCCCGGCCAGCAGTTGCTGCTTTTCCGTGGGTCGCAGAGGGCAAAACAGCATTTGTATGTGGTGGGGATCACACAGGAGGCCTGTCCTTCCTGGTTATTCATTTGGAGCTGAGGCCGGGTGATGGTCACACTGTGCAGGTGGGCACAGGGCCTGGCCCCACAGTCAGCTCCGCCCTGGGAAGTGGCTGGGAGGGGTAGTGGGGTGCAGGTGACGTGCTGGTGGGATCATGGAAGCCAGGGTCCAGCAAGGAGGAGCCCAGGGCCACTGGGTCAGGCTGGGCAAGACGGGCTGCCTCGTCTGTCCCTGCACAGATTGGCCAGATACAACATGCCGTGCAGTGTTTGGGACGTACTTACACTAAATGTGATTCATCTTATGTCTGAAATTCACATTTAGGTGTCCTGTATTGTGACTCACTAAATCCAGCAACTCTCTATAGGCTCACTTTGCCCCGGATTAAAACCACAAACAAATATTAAGTAGAGATAAAAAGGGAAGGAGAAATTGACACGGTTTAACCTTCAATATTTCAAGATTATTGAACAAGAATTTGTTTCTGGAATTAAAAATAGCCCTGCACTCCCATCGGCTGTAGATCCTGAAAGGAAGTTGCTTGGCTGGTCTTGTTTACTTTTCCCGAAACTTGGACACCGCCAGGCTGGTGCCAGAGCTCTTGGGCGGAAGCGGCCCACTGGCTTGGGGGTAGGTCAGTCCTGCTCTTTGAGCCCCTTGGGCTCAGTCCTACTTGGAGGGACTGGGGGAGCCAGATGGGGCTCCTGGCCCTGCCTGAGCTGCTGATTGTGGTCTTCCGCACATAGGATTCCTACCATGCACGGCCTTGGCCTTGTGCGGCCCAGCCTCTGGCAGGTGGAGCCCAGCTGCTAGTCCTCCCAGCTTCTCATGACTGCCCAGCGCCACTTCCCTACTCAAGACGCACGGCTTCCCCTCAAACCTGTCCCTTGTTCTGACGCCTGCGTGTGTCCCCACAGCCTGCGTGTGTCCTCAGTGCACCAAAGGCCGAGTGTGTGCCGCTGCCACGGGTGCCCACTGCTCTGCCTCAGAAGGCTGGGGAGGCTGTGCAGTGATGCCCTGGGCTGGCGATGGACAGCAGGCACAGCCCAATCGTGGGGCCCGCTCTGCAGTTGGGGGCGGGTGAGGGTTGGAAGAGTTAGTGGGGCCTCATGGGGGAGACGGGATCTGAGCTGAGCCAAGGGGCAGCAGGAAGGGGTATGTTCAGGAAAGAGTAACTTCTCAAATGGAGTCAGGGCTGTGGGCCTTCCTGTGTGGACATACCGACCTGCTGAGCGGTCTTGTCCCCAGGGGCAGGGCCATCTCTAGTCACCTGTTCATAACTGTCTGCCTGGGGCTGCTGCGGAAGCCCCTCGACAGTCATTGAATGGACACACAAACAAATGAAGAGCGGGTGGGAAAGTCCTGGGAAAATCCCGGGGCTGTGAGGATGGACCTGCCTGAGGTGACGGTGAGCTTTGGGTAGGGGCCTGGTGAGGTGGCCTTGGAAAGCAGGCTGTGGGTAAGGCTGGGTCCCTCGAGAAGCATCATGGGTGTGAGCAGGGTTGGGAAGATGAGCCAGAGGGAGGTGGGGGCGGGTGTAGGTGGGCAAGGTGGCACCAGAGAAGAGGCTGAGTGCTGGACCGCTCCCGGCCTTCTGCTAAGCTGCTTTCCTCCGTTGAGACCTGAAGTCCCCGTGTGCAGAAGGCATTGCAGTGTGATGTGAATAAAAGAAGTTCCTTCCGAATGCTCCGACCTCAGTGCCTTTGTTAAGCCCCACACGCTAGGGAGCGATGGCAAGTGACAGGAGAGCCCTGCATCACCCCGTGTCAGACAGTGACAGGGAGACAGTTTTCCCGGACTTGGATGCCTTTCTGTTCTCTGAGGCTGAGGTGTCTGCCGTCCTCAGTGCCTGGCGTGACCCAGCCAGTATGCTCTCGCAGTGTCCTCGCCGTCGGAGGGCGTACATGTGCACACTTGTTCCTCTTCATTCGTAATCCTGTGGATCTTACTTGAGATAACCACGTTACAGAGGGTTAGAATCAATGTGCAGTACAGGTGACCCTTGGACAACGCGGGTCTGAGCTGTGCAGGTCCACTTATACGTGGGTTTTTCAATAAATATGTAGTCAGCCCTCAGTATCCCCAAGTTTCACACTTGGAGTCAGCCAACCGCAGATTGAAAATAGTATTTTTGATCCGTGGTTGGGCATCCTCTGATGTGAAGGACATTATTGCGTAGTTTCATGCAACAATGTGTGAGGGACTATTGCATCCTCAGATTTGAGTGTCTGTGGGGGTTCTGGAACCCATTTCTCACAGATACCAAGGGACTGGAGTTAAGTTTGGGGGGAGTCAAAAGTTATATGTGGGTTTCCGGTGCCACTAACCCCCACACTGTTCAAGGGTCAACTATCTATATAAAAGTTTAAGCAACTGGATGACCGGCCAGTAGCTATGATGCGCACTGACCACCAGGGGGCAGATGCTCAACACAGGAGCTGCCCCTGGTGGTCAGTGCGCTCCCATAGCCAACCTCCAAGAGGGCCCCAATCAGCCCGATCACTGGCCAGGCCGAGGGACCCCACCTGTGCACGAATCCGTGCACCGGGCCTCTAGTATGTTAATATTTTTGAACCAGTAAAATGGTCCTTTGTAATTTAAAGTAGTATAATATTCTGCTAAATCTAGATTTTCTTCTCCACACATTAAAAAAGGGAAAGTTCTGAGTTAGAGATGCTACTTGGTGTGAGGCCCTCTGTAGCGGAGACACCAGGAACCAGTGATAAAATATTCAAGCAGCTGCTCAGGGATCCTGTTCCCGGCCCTTCTCCTCCTCCCCGGAGGCCTTGGGCGCTCCCCCCCTTGGGGCCACCTCTCTTCTCCCAGCCTGAGTGGGAGGGGGGAGGATGTGTTCAGGGTAGTGTTTAAAACTTTGCGGGGGGCATATGACACCAGCGTAACTGTGTTTCTTCAACTTTATATTGTTTTTGGAATTCCATTTCATTGTAACATTATTAACTGTATACAAATTTCTGATGTGTTCAAAGAAATTAAATGTCCTTAAATTTGCCGTCTTGAATTTCTTCTCTCCCTTACTGCTTTCCCCTCGTTCCTGATTATTTATCTCTGCTGTATTTCCCAGTTCCAAGAGCTGCTTTTCTGTTTGTAAAGTCTTGTTTGGCTGCTTAGCAATGAACTAAGTGGGAAGGCGGGTCGTGCTCCTGGAGACCGGAACCAAGGTGCCTGCCGCACGCCCCTGTAGCTGGGCCTTTGGTTTCTTGGGGCTTGAAGTGGTAAAACCTCCAGAATTGAATTAAAAGCAAACAAACATGTAAAAACTTGCATAATAACAAAATGCTGAATGGGAGCGTTTTGAACAGAGCATACTCTTCTGCTCAGTCTGTTTTAAGTTACTCAGTGACCATGCATACAATAATGTTGGTGGCTGCCCACCCACTGCCTAAATTTACAGTAATGCGCACATTTGGGGGTGAAGCTACCAAGGACTTGAGATGGACTCTTTGAGACCGGGTGAATCATTTTTGCCAGCAGAAGTACTTCAAGGAGGTCAGTTCCCCCACAGCATGTGCTTGTGCTAACAGTAAACTGGAGGTGGCGGGGTGGTGAAGAGCCACTGGAGCAGCCTGTGTGAACCCAGCCCCGCACAGCAGCCGGAGCAGGGCCGCGCTGGCGCCGTCCGCCATGACGTTCAGCTGTGAGGTCGTGGCTGCATCGGCAGGCAGGGCGTTAGCCGGGGTTTCTGTCCCAGGGCCCACCTTGGGCTGCCTGTTAGTGCTGAGCTCCTGCGCTCTTTTTGGAGGTTTCTCTGGTGTGTCGGTGACCTCTGTGGTGTGGACTGCGGCGTTTGAGACAGATGTTTTCCCCACAAGGTACCGCGTTCGCATAAATTAATTGGGGGGGCGTGCACTATGAGACATCAGCAGATGCTTTCCGGGGGAAACCTTCCTAGTGATCATGCACAGGTGGACCTGGGCTGCCTCAGAAGTGAGACCCCGAGTCTGTAGCCAGCGCCGCATTTTAGTCCGACTCTGCCCTGGGTTCAAATGCCCCTCAGACACATCGGTGTGCAGGGGAGCCCCTGGCGGTGGCTGGGCTGCGGGCCACACTGTGAGTGTGAGGTTTCCAGGTCCCTTCTCTTCTATCTGGATCGAGAGGCGGAACAGCACCAGGAAGTGGGTCCTGCAGAGTCCCGAGGGCAGCCTCGCAGGAGGGTCGTTGTTGAGGGGGACCCGTCCTGGGAAGCAGTTCCCACTTTGGAAGGAAATTCTTAGCCTGAGATTTGCTCTCTCCTCCGCTGACATTTGCTTGGTAACTGGAGACTCCTTGGTGATGGGTTTTGCTATGAGATACCTTTCCAAGTTCAGGTGATGCCAGGAAGCAGTGAGGCCTGGGCTCTTTAACGCTGAGCTGTTGTTTTTCTTCCTCAGGGCAGCATTTCTAGAAAACGATGGCAGCAGCAAGCGTTCTCTGAACTGTGGGGCCCCCGGGGAACTATGTTCCTGGCCTGGGAGGCGCTGAGATGTACAGAGCGGGGGACACAGTAGAGCGCCCGCCACCGGGGACGGCACCCCCTCGCCTGAGGAGTGTGGAGGTCGCCAGAGGGAGAGCAGGCTACGGGTTCACCCTTTCCGGCCAGGCGCCCTGCGTGCTCAGCTGTGTCATGAGAGGGAGCCCCGCCGATTTTGTGGGCCTCCGCGCCGGAGACCAGATACTCGCTGTAAATGAAATCAATGTGAAGAAAGCGTCGCATGAGGACGTGGTTAAACTCATCGGGAAATGCTCCGGGGTTCTGCACATGGTGGTGGGCGAAGGCCTCGGTCACCTGGAGTCTTGCTCCAGCGATGAGGAGGTGGGCTTCTATGACGGGAAGGGCTGGCGGAAGCCCAGACTCGATTCCAAAGCGCTGGGCATCAACAGAGCCGAGAGAGTCGTGGAGGACATGCAGTCGGGGGGGATTTTCAGCATGATCTTCGAAAACCCTCGTCTGTCTGCAAGCAGCTCAGAGCCCTCGAAACTGACGCACAGGTCGCTCTCGGAGTCGGCAGCTGCGCGATTCGACCCGGGGCAGGAAAGTGTGGGCAGCCCGCAGCCTGGCCTGCTTCCCAAGGAGATCGCACATGTTATCAACGACGACTCGGTTTTCAGTGTTGGACTAGAGAATCAGGACGAGTTTGGGTTAGATGCAAGTATTTTAAACGTCGCCATGGTCGTTGGCTATTTGGGTTCCATCGAACTTCCTTCCACGAGCTGCAGCCTGGAGGCCGACAGCTTCCAGGCCATTCGCGGCTGCCTGCGGCGCCTGCGGGCCGAGCAGAAGATCCACTCCCTGGTGACCATGAAGATCATGCACGATGGCGTGCAGCTGTGCACTGATAAGGCCGCCGTGCTGGCCGAGTACCCCGCCGAGAAGCTGGCCTTCAGCGCCGTGTGCCCCGACGACCGCCGGTTCTTCGGGCTTGTGACCATGCAGAGCAGCGATGACGGCAGCCTGGCACGGGAGGGCGAGGGCGTCTTGCGGACTTCCTGCCACGTGTTCATGGTGGACCCAGACTTGTTCAATCACAAGATCCACCAAGGCATCGCCCGGCGGTTCGGCTTTGAGTGCACAGCCGACCCTGACACCAATGGCTGCCTGGAATTCCCGGCATCCTCCCTGCCGGTCCTCCAGTTCATCTCTGTGCTGTACCGGGACATGGGCGAGCTGATCGAGGGTGTGCGGGCCCGGGCCTTCGCGGACGGGGACGCCGATGCCCACCAGAACACCAGCACCAGCAGCAACAGTGATAGTGGCATTGGAAATTTCAACCAGGAGGAGAGAAACAGCCGGGTGCTTGTGGTCGACCTGGGCGCCAGTTCCAGCAGACATGGCCCCAGCAGCAGCACCTGGGAGGGGGCAGGAGGGAGGGGCTCCCAGCCTTGGGCCACCCCCTGGAATGGGGCCTTTTGCCACGATCCTGAGGCAGGGCCCCCATTTGAAGCTGCTCCACAGGCTGACAGGGGCTGGGACTTTAGTAAGCATTTGGGGCCCACTTCTCACGTGGAGGTCCTCCCGACCCCCTTGCGGAGTTCGGTCCCACCTTCCAAGAGAGGCGCTGTGGGCCCTGGCGGTGGGTTCAGCCAGCGGGGGCTTCCGGTTCACGTCCTGCAGGAGTGGCAGTGCGGACACGCCAGTGACCAGGAGTCTTACACGGACTCCACTGACGGGTGGTCCAGCGTCAACTGCGGCACGCTGCCCCCTCCCATGAGCAAGATCCCCGCTGACCGCTACCGGCTGGAGGGCAGCCTGGCGCAGCCCCTGCTGAGCACCCAAAAGAGGGACTGGTCCAGGAAGGCGTTTGGGATGCAGAACATTTTTGGGCCCCATCGAAACACTAGGAAGACGAAAGAAGACAAAAAGGTAAGCCTGCGGGGGGTAGTTTAGTGAACGTGAATTTGACTGGACGACTCAGTCAGTGGCTGGTGAAATGACAGCGCACCAGCTGCCCAGTCCCCCGCCGCTTCCCCTAGCTGTGGCCTCTGTTGGCTGCCACCGCTGTCTGCTGTGATTGTTGTGCTGAGGCTCCGTCTCGCCTGGAGCCCTCCCTTGAGTGGTCTCATCCCCAGCGGGCCCTTGCTCTGATGGGACAGGCGGGGGTGGAAGGGATGGTGACTTCTCACAGCCCAGGTGAGGGTCTCCCCTCCTTCCTCCCCGTTCCTACTGCTGGTGCCTGCGGGTCCTGTCACCGTGCCTCTGATGTCCATTGTGTTTCTGGCCAAGCGGGGGAGGCAATACACCCTTTTGTTGTTGTTGTTCATCCTCACCTGAGGGCATTTTTTCCATTGATTTTTTTTAGAGAGAGTGGAAGAGAGGGATGGTTGGGGCGGGGGGGTGGGGGGGAGAGAAAGAGAGAGAGGGAGAAAGAGAAACATCCACGTGAGAGAGCATCCTCGAGTGAGGATTAAAAAAACGTAGCGAGAGGGACAGTATTGGCTGGTGTTGCCGCCCTGTCACAGACGAACGGGACGCTTGTGATGGAATCATTATGGCTCATGTTGGAAGATAAGCCTCGAGTTCCCCAGCTCATGCCAGGCCTCCTTTGGGACCTGGTGGGGGTTCTGTGAGCTCCTCAGGCTGGTGCCTCCTTTTTATTTTACTGACCCGCGTATTAAACAACTTGCCCGTCGGTGGCCAATGAGTGCTGAGACTCTGGACCTGGGGCTCCGCGGGGCCTCCTCCTGTAGTTCCCTTTGTAATGACAACGGTGACACACAATTGTAGTCATGAATTGTGTTTTATTGGGACCCTTCTGTAATCTCTTGGAATTCATTGGCTACTTTTTATTTTGCTAAATGGGTTCCCCTGCGTTATTAGCTCAGGGTCACCCTGCACGGCCTCCTCAGTTGGAGTGCAGAAGCTTCCAGAGTGGCGAGGAGGGTCCTCTGTGTCCCTCCTGGCCTAAGCTGGCGGAGGTGGGTCAGGATGAGCCCTAGCACAATGACAGGAAGTTTTAAAATAGATTGTAAACATATCTGGAAACTATGCCCGGGTTTGATCGTGACCCTGTGCAAACAACGCCCACGGGCGACATTGCATCACTGCAACGTCACAAGGAGGGGAGGACACAGTAGCAGCCTCTGCTGAGAGCCCCCATCTGTGGGATGACACTCCGGTAGAGGGCGCTCCAAGGTTCTGAGCTGCCCTGGGCTGGAGCACTGGGCATGGGTTCCTTTGACAGTGCGTGCTGCCTCTCTCCGGGGCTCAGTGCAGGGGGAATCTGCCGGCAAGGCTGCTCCAGGCTCCAGGGGAGCAGAGGGAAGTAGCTGGCCCGCCCTCCGGGCCTCCTCACTCTCAGGGAGACATTCCCAGCCTCCTGGGGGCCTGGCCCAGCCCAGATGGTCCCTCTCCCTCCCCAGGGCCTCGCTTTTCCTCGCTCCCCTGCCTGCCCTGAGGGCACTTAGGGTTTCGAGTCCCCAGGAAATCAGATATTTTCAGCTGCGCTGCTTTTATGTGAAAGATGTGGTGACTTATTTGCTGGAACCACGATCACATTCAGAGAAGTGTCTAGCATAATAACAGTGAATTAATTCTAGTAATTTCCCAGAGAAAGAACAAGATGTTTCACTGGCCGGTTATTTCCGGCACCTGAGTCGGGTTGGGCTTCAGACGCCAGCTGAATGTGGGATTCTTTAGTTTCCCAGACGCTCATGAAATTAAGTTACAACGCGGCCTTGTGACACCAGCCTTTGTTCATAACCATTATTCTCCACACTGCGCTCCCACGTGCTGTTCATCTGCTCCGGGGTCAGATCCTGGTGACGGGAGGCTGAGGTGGTCGTTCTCCGGGCGCATAGTTGTCAGGGGCAGAGCGAGCCCCTGGAGACCGGGCCACCTTGGCTGTGGCTCTGCGTTCTCATTGAGGTGATGCCTGCAGGTCATGACGTTTCCCCGGGGGCACAGTCTGGTTTCCTGGGCCCCCTCTTCTCTGCAAGGTGGTGCCTCAGGCAAAGCTAAGCACCTCTCCCCTGGCGGTAACTCACTTTACCTTTTCTTGTGTTTAGGGCTCAAAATTTGGGCGGGGACTTGGTCTCGCTCAGACTTCTCAGCGCACCTCTGCGCGGAGATCGTTTGGAAGATCCAAGAGATTTAGTGTCACTCGCTCCCTTGATGACCTAGAGGTAAGCATTTCAGTTTCTCTTATTCTTTAGGTTTTTAGAAATGAAAAGCTTACTGATACATCTGAATCTCTTTTGAATTCCACCCGGATCCTACTCCACTCCCCTCCCGGGGTAACCATGTCTTCTAATGCCCATCGGTCACCTTTCTGCACAGCACATGTGCCCACGCCGGCGTAGTGTTGTCCGTGTTGTAGCCCACGTGCCCGGTGCTGGCTCAGCACTTCGTACAGAACCTGTTCAGCCTCACAAGTCTGTGAGGAAGGACAGGCCCAACGTTACCCCGTAAAGGTGCGATGCTGAGGCACAGATACAGAGAATACCTGTTGGTGTGGTTCTTTCCTTTTATCCATTTTTCTTAAAAATTGAATGGGCTTTACTATTAGAGCAGTTTTAGGTTTGCAGGCCAGTTAAGCAGAAAGCACGGGAGCCCTGTGCTCCCAGCTGGCCGTGTGCTAACATCCTGCATCTGTGTGCTGCGTTTGTCACAGGGGGTGAGGCAACATGGTGCCTTATTTTTTTAAAATATGTTTTTATTGATTTCAGAGAGAGGCAGGGAGAGGGAGAGATAGAAACATCAATGATGAGAATCACTGATTGGCTGCCTCCTGCACACCCCCCACTGGGATCGAGCCCACAACCCAGGCATGTTTCCTGACTGGGAATTGAACCATGATTTCCTGGTTCATAGGCCAATGCTCAACTGGTGAGCCACACTGATCACGCTGTTTTTAATACTTAAAAATCAGTCAGTGTAATTTACCACATTCACAAAGTAGAAAAATCACATATCATCCCAACAGACCCAGGAAAGGCCATTGGCAAAATTCAGTATCCACTCATGGCTACAGAACTCCCACAAAAGTTAAAATAGGAATTAAAGGGACTTCCCTTAATCTGATAAGGGTATAGAATCCCCTTGAACAGGGATCATACTTAAGCTTTCCCTTTGAGATTGGGAACAAGCAACATGGCTGGTGCCATTTCTGTTTTGATTTTCATTGCATGTCTTTGTCACTGTACTATGAAAGTCAAACAATAGAAACTAAAAGGCTTGGAAAGAAAAATTTAATGTTATTCTCACAAGATACGATTGTAACAGAAAATCTATAAGAATCTGTAGGTTATTAAAATCAGTAAGTGAGTTTAGCAAGGTTACGGTCAATATACGAAGATTAGTTTTGGATACAGTTAGAAAATGACCTACAGATTCAGTGCACTTTTTAAAAAAATATATTTTTTTAATTGATTTCAGAGAGGAAGGGAGAGGGAAAGAGAGATAGAAACATCAATGATGAGAGAGAATCATTGATTGGCTGCCTCTTGTGCGCGCCCTCCTGGGGATCGAGCCCACAACCCAGGCATGTGCCCTTGATCAGAATTGAACCAGGGACCCTTCAGTCCACAGGCTGATGCTCTAACCCAGGGGTGGGCAAACTTTTTGACTCGTGGGCCACAATGGGTTCTTAAACTGGACCGGAGGCCGGAACAAAAGCATGGATGGAGTGTTTGTGTGAACTGATATAAATTCAAAGTAAACATCATTACATAAAAGGGTACGGTCTTTTTTTTCAATAGTTTTATTCATTTCAAACGGGCCGGATCCGGCCCGCGGGCCGTAGTTTGCCCACAGCTGCTCTAGCCACTGAGCCAAACCGGCTAGGGCTAGCCAAGATATTCTTTTTTTTTTTTTTTAATATATTTTATTGATTTCTTACAGAGAGGAAGGGAGAGGGACAGAGAGCCAGAAACATCCATGAGAGAGAAACATGGACCAGCTGCCTCCTGCATGCCCCCTACTGGGGATGTGCCCACAACCAAGGTACATGCCCTTGACCGGAATCGAACCCGGGACCCTTGAGTCCGCAGGCCGAAGCTTTATCCACTGAGCTAAACCGGTTCTGGCCCAAGATATTCTTGAAGTAAAATACGATAGGAGAACTTCCTCTATCAGCCATCAAAATGATGAAGTGTAAGAGCAATTTAAGACTGTAAATGTTGGCTCAGGATACACAGACAGACGTGGCGTAGAAAACAGCCCCTGGGCTGTGTGTCCAGAGCAGGGTGAGTTTGTTTTTTTAGTGGTGCTGGGAAAAGGGGAGAAAAAATAAAGAAAGGAAGAAACTGGATTCCCACGTCATACAGACAGGATGGACCCAGCTGTGCAGGTCTGACTGAGGGTCACAGACACAGCTCCATGGAGGCGGGGGGCAAAGACTCTGCCCCAGACACAGAGCACTGCCCATCAAGGCAGAGATCGCCCACTGGGACTCCAGGAAGCTCGGGGACTGCAGCATCCAAACACCTGTACTGAAGGCCCATTGGTCCTGAGCGCGCCTCTGGGAGCAGAGTGGGCCAGGGAGTCTAACAGGCATTTGATGAAAGATGATTCCCAATAGCAAAGCCGCAGATGAAGAGGTTTCCAACCACATTAGTCACCAGGGAGGCGCAAGTTACAGCCACAGTGAGGCTTGTACACAGGAGTGGCCCCAGTGACCAGAGACAGATGGTGTCACGTGTGGGTGTGGCCATGAAGCGGCCTACACTCTGATAACCCTCCGGTAGAGGGCGCTCCCTGGGGGGGGCGTGTTTAAAGATAAAGTGCCCTGAGACTCGGCAGTTCCGCTGCACCCAAAATGTCCATCCTGAGTTCCAGGCAACGTGCATGAGGCCTCACAGCTGTGGTGAGACTCCTGAGCCAGAGCAGCCCAAATGCCCAGCCGCAGGGAGGACGCCAGGGATACTCTGTGGCTTCCTGGACACATGTCACAGAGAGAGGGCAGACACACGCAGTGTGTCTGTAGGACTCCATTCATAGGAGCTAAAAACAGACCAGACTAAGCCATGGCTTTTGGTTGTGTGTTCAGCGTAGAACTATTAAGAGAAACTAGGGCCTGGCCAGCGTGGCTCAGTGGTTGAGCATTGACCTATGAACCAGGAGGTCATGGTTCGATTCCCAATGAGGGCACATGCCTGGGTTGCAGGCTCAATCCCCAGTAGGGGGCATGCAGGAGGCAGCTGATGAATGATTCTCTCTCATTAATGTTTCTCTCCCTCTCCCTTCCTCTCTGAAAAAAAAAATGTATATATATCCTATATAGTAAAAACCTAACATGCTAAGTGTCCAGTCATCCAGTCAGCCATTCAACCAATCAAAGTGTAATATGCTAATGAAATGCTAAGGCTGCTCAACTGCTCGCTGTGACGTTCACTGACTAACCAGGGGGCAGACACTCCGACTGGTAGGTTAGCTTGCTGCTGGGGTCCAGCCAATCGGGACTGAGCGAGCTGGGCCGGACATGCCCTGGAGCCCTCCCACGGTCCCTCCCTGGCTGGCCCACCTTCCGCATCCCTCCCCTGCCCCGATCATGCACCGGTGGGGTACCTCGGCCTGGCCTGCACACTCTCGCAATCTGGGACCCCTCGAGGGATGTCAGAGAGCTGGTTTTGGACCAATCCCGTAGGCCAGGCCAAGGGACTCCACTGGTACACGAATTCATGCACTGGGCCTCTAGTGTGTGTGTGTGTGTGTGTGTGTGTGTGTGTGTGTGTATGTGCGTGTATTTTTTTTTTTTTTAAGAAAAAAACCAGCCAGAACATCACTATGCTTTTGTTATGACCTGGGTGAGGCTACGCAGGCTTCACTTTGGGATAAATCCCAGAAGTGTGTATTTCCAATTGGTGCTCTTTTCTGAATTTGCTGTGAAAATTACTGGTATGGGGTATGTCTCTCCCAGGCCTGCCGAGATAGATGCTGGAGTCGGCAGCACTGGCTGCTAGGGTTAGGGTTTTACAGATGAGCCTGAGAGAGGAAGATGGAACCAAAGGACGAGGGTGTGTGGAGGGAGTGTGAAGGGAGAGGACAGGAGCTAGTGACAGATTGTGGGAAAGGGACTCCTGAGCAGGAGGTGAAGGTGGAGAATGAGACCCGTGCTGTGGGAATGGCAGAAGGAACGTCTAGAAGAAGACCTGGTACCTGACCTGAAGGGCGTGCAGGGACCGTGGGCAGAGTGGGGGACAGGGGTGCGGAGACGGGCAGTGCAGCCAGGGCCAGCGGGAGTGAGAGGGCAGCATGCAGGAGCCAGGCCCACACCTGCTGGAGAGGCCGGCACGCCCTGGGGTCCCAGACTTCTCTTGGTCTCATTGTCACATTCTGTCTGCCGGCAGCCTTGGCGGGGGGACAGGAACTCGGGAGTCCGCCGCGTCCGTCACACTTGGTTCAAAGGCTGTAACTTTGTAGGGATCGCTGAGCCCTGGGAGGTCCCCATTCTCCGCTGTCACCCTCAGACACTGGCATCTGCCGCCCCCTGGGGTCTCCGTGGCTCATGACTTCCATGTACTGTGGGGAGGACTGCAGTGTCCCCACTCCCTGAGGGCAGCTCCCCCGTCCCAGGGCCCTGTGCAAGGGGGGTCACCAGGCCGTGCACTGATGGGCCACACGAGGCTAATGGCCCTGCCTGTGTCCATGACCTGCCCCGTCACTGGTCACACTGTGACCTCTGGGCCGCAGGAACTATCACTGTTTCTGCTTTACTGAGTGGGAAACTGAGGCGAGGTGGCAGTGCCAGGGGATAGGAATTGTCCGCTCCTGCACCCTCACCTCTCCAGCTTCCTCTCCCAGAACACCGAGCTCCAGCAGCCTGGGCTGCGCATCTGTCCCCCAGGAGCTGTGGCACGTCCTGCTCTAGGGAGTTGCTCTCCAGGTGAGAGCCGTGGCCGACCGGTGCTCAACAGGGAGGTGTCGGGCAGGCGACTTCGTGACTTTGTCGGCGGTGGGGGCGGTGGGGAGCAAGGCCGGGTGAGGGGAGGAGATGGGCACCCTTGCAGGCCGTGGTCTGGTGGCTGCTCTGAGGAGGGACTGTCCACACCAAGCCCTCAATGTTAAGAGGGGACCAGCCACCTGAAGGTCTGGGGACAGGGCACAGCCAGCGTGTCCCGGGACAGAGGGGGGTGGTCTGGCTGACCTCGCGTTTTCTTAGTGTGCGGAGCCTGCGGGAGCCCAGTGAGAGTGCCACCTGCCTGCCTGAGTTCCGCCTGCTCTGGGCACCCCTCCAGGAGGGCCGGGCGTCTGTTTGGAAGCCCCTCGGGCAGCATGGAGGCTGGCAGGGGGCTGAGATTCCCCCGGGGGCAGTGCAGGCCATTGGGGCCAGGCAGCCACCTTCCCAAGCGAAGCTCTCATGTTTCCAAAGACAGGAGGGGCCGCCACGCTTTGGACTAGAGAGTGGGGTGGGCAGTAGTTTTGTTGGCACGTGGTCAGGCCCTTCGCACATCTTTGCTGTTTTCACGCTGAAGGCAGAGCTAAGTGGTAGTGTATCACCCGCAAAGCCGGTGTACCCTGTGAGGCCAGTGGCCAGCTTGCTCCCAGCCCTGCTCTAGGCTGTTCTCTAGACTGTGGGTGGAGTCCTCCAGGCCCTCCCCGTCGCCCGAGACTCCACCCTTTTCCTGACCACCGCTGACCAGTGTCAGGCCCCCCGTCCTGCTGCCCTGGACTCCCTGGCTGGTTAACTGTGGCCCGGTCCCAGCCCAGCACACTGGTGCTCCCCGTCCCTTATCACAGCCCCTGAGGGCTCCTCCTGCCGCTCACAGCGCCCTCAGCCCCTCCATCTGCATCACCGTCTAGAGCAGTGATGGCGAACCTTTTGAGCTCAGCGTGTCAGCATTTTGAAAAACCCTAACTTAACTCTGGTGCCGGGTCACATATAGAAATTTTTTGATATTTGCAACCATAGTAAAACAAAGACTTATATTTTTGATATTTATTTTATATATTTAAATGCCATTTAACAAAGAAAAATCAACCAAAAACATGAGTTCGCATGTCACCTCTGACACGCGTGTCATAGGTTCGCCATCACTGGTCTAGAGCAGTGGTTCTCAACCTTGACTGCACATTAGAATCACCTGGGAATCTTTTTAAAATCCTGATTTCTGGGCCTCATCCTCCAGAAATTCTGTTTCTTTGTTACTCATGTTGTGGCCTCACCCCATAACAAAGAAACAGGATTTCCGGAGGATGAGGCCCAGAAATCAGGATTTTAAAAAGATTCCCAGGTGATTCTAATGTGCAGCCAAGGTTGAGAACCACTGGTCTAGAGCAAGCATGTCACACTCATGGCCCGTGGGCCCCATGTGGCCCACAATGAATATTTTTGCAGCCCACCAGTATAACGGTACATAAGAAACGTTTTAATAAGAATTTCATAACTTGACTTTTATAATATCCTGTTATACATAATCATTAATAATGAACTACAGCATTCGCTAATGACTGGTTACTATAATCGTGTTGCCTTCATTTCCCTTACGTGCCTTACGTGCAGGCGCACCATTTCTCTCCACTAATACCAGCAGCGAATATTCTAGCAGCGATGGCTATGTCATTAGTCTTGGACTGACTTGTTTGGTGTGCACAACAGGAAATATTTCACTTTCGGAGAACAAGAAAAATAGGTTTATTTGCGTGATGCTTATTAACTTGTGTAGTTATTCAGTGTCTGGTAAGTTAATGTTCAAGAAAAAAATATTAATTTTTATTAAAATGGTCTATTATTTTATGTTAACGACTCATTTATTTCAGCCCTTTATATTCAGCATGTCTCTACTGAAATAAACCTACGTTTCTATGAAAATTGAAGCTTTTGTTTTTTTGTGGCCACATCCACTTACACCTTGTTTATTTGGCCCGTGGTAGCCCTGGAGTTTGACATACTTGGTCTGAGTATTTGCTGGAGGAAGCACTCCCCCGCCCCCTATTTCTGGGCGCCTAGGTGTTGATGGCAGGAACTGGCAGTGCGTCCTGGACAGCAGGGGGCGCCCCTGTCCAGACTTCTCTGCTTGGAGAGGGGAGGGTGGTGGCGGGCGGCCCTGAGGCTGCCTCCTCTGTGGCCAGGCTCTGTGTGTCTGTTTGGACAGCCCCGGACTTGCTGTCAGAGGCTGTCATCCGCCCGAGGCAGGCGGACCTGCACGAGACCCAGACTCAGAGGCCACCATTGCCTTCTTTGGTCGCTTTGCCTTCTCAGCCCCCTGGCCGGTTGCTGCGCTCCTCCCAGTGCTGGCTCAGCTCCGGGACGCACTGTAGTCATGGAGTTCACGTGATCCAGGGTGCAGTGTACACAGACACTTCAAAATGAGCGTTTTTTATTTTAAAAAAATCTTAAGTTTGCTGTTTTTATCTCTGGGAGAAATTAACTCCGAAGTTTTTGCTTGGTTTGGTCCTTCATGTACTCATCTAGCCTTTAGGTCGTTTACGTAGGAAATTATCTTAATTCTCTTTAAAACCTTGTTCACTTGGGATGCATTCTAGCACAGCGGTCGCCAACCAGTGGTCCACTGGGGGCCTGTGAGGTCCAGAAGGGTGGCGCCCGCTGTGCTAGGATGTCTCAGTGAGTGGTCCTTAAACACCCACTACGTGCCCGTTGCTGTTTCTGCTCAAGGGACAGCAGGGGACAAACGATAGCAGCCCTGTTGTCGTTGGGCTGGCCCCGCCCGTCACCAGCACTGAGCAGGGGGGCGCTGGACAGGGCACCGCCGAGCTGAGGCTGAGCACTGGGCGCTGGGAAGGAAGGGGCAGCTAGATTACAGGCCGTGGGGTCCACACCAGGGCGGGGACTGGGTCAGGAGAGAGCAAAAGGTCAGACACCTTACCTGAGCCCAGGGATGGGGCCGAGGTGGGTGGTGCCTCCTCCTCCTCCACCTCCTACTCCTCCTCCACTTCCACCTCCTCTACCTCCTCCTCCTCCTCCACCTCCTCCTCCTCCTCCACTTCCTCCTCCTCCACTTCCTCCTACTCCTCCTCCACCTCCTCCACCTCCACCTCCACCTCCACTACCTCCACCGCCTCCTCCACCTCCTCCTCCTCCTCCACCTCCACCTCCTCCTCCTCCTCCACCTCCTCCTCCACCTCCACCTCCTCCTCCTCCTCCACCTCCTCCTCCTCCTCCACTTCCTCCTCCTCTACCTCCTCCTCTTCCACCTCCTCCTCCTCCTCCACCTCCCCCTCCTCTACCTCCTACTCCTTCTACCTCCTCCTCCTCCTCCACCTCCTCCTCCTCCTTCTACCTCCACCTCCTCTATCTCTACCTCCTCCTTCTCCTCCTCCTCCTCCTCCTCTACGTCCTCCTCCTCCTCCACCTCCACCTCCTCCTCTATCTCTACCTCCTCCTCCTCCACCTCCTCCTCCTCTATTTCTACCTCCTCCTCCTCCACCTCCTTCTCCTCTACCTCCTCCTCCTCCTCCTCCTTCTCCTCCTCCTCTACCTCCTCCTCCTCTATCTCTACCTCCTCCTCCTCTATCTCTACCTCCTCCTCCTCCACCTCATCCTCCTCTACCTCCTCCTCCTCTATCTCTACCTCCTCCTCCTCCACCTCATCCCTCCTCTACCTCCTCCTCCTCTATCTCTACCTCCTCCTCCACGTCCCTCCTCCTCCTCCACCTCCACCTCCTCCTCTATCTCTACCTCCTCCTCCTCCTCTACCTCCTCCTCCTCCTCCTCCTCTACCTCCTCCTCCTCTATCTCTACCTCCTCCTCCACTATCTCTACCTCCTCCTCCTCCTCCACCTCATCCCTCCTCTACCTCCTCCCTCCTCTATCTCTACCTCCTCCCTCCTCCACCTCATCCCTCCTCTACCTCCTCCTCCTCTATCTCCCTCCTCCTCCCTCCTCCTTCTCCTCCTCCTCTACCTCCTCCTCCTCTATCTCTACCTCCTCCTCCTCCACCCTCATCCTCCTCTACCTCCTCCTCCTCTATCTCTACCTCCTCCTCCTCCTCCTCCTCCTCCTACCTCCTCCTCCTCTACCTCCTCCCTCCTCCTCCTCCACCTCCTCCTCTATCTCTACCTCCTCCTCCTCCACCTCCTCCCTCCTCTACCTCCTCCTCCTCCTCCTCCTCCACCTCCTCCTCCTCCACCTCATCCCTCCTCTACCTCCTCCTCCTCCTCTATCTCTACCTCCTCCTCCTCCACCTCCTCCTCCTCTACCTCCTCCTCCTCTATTTCTACCTCCTTCTCCTCTACCTCCTCCTCCTCCTCCTCCTTCTCCTCCTCCTCTACCTCCTCCTCCTCTATCTCTACCTCCTCTATCTCTACCTCCTCCTCCTCTACCTCATCCCTCCTCTACCTCCTCCTCCTCTACCTCCTCCTCCTCTACCTCCTCCTCCTCTACCTCCTCCTCCTCCTCTATCTCTACCTCCTCCTCCTCCTCCTCTACGTCCTCCTCCTCCTCCACCTCCACCCTCCTCCTCTATCTCTACCTCCTCCTCCTCCTCCTCCTCTACCTCCTCCTCCTCCACCTCATCCTCCCTCTACCTCCTCCTCCTCTATCTCTACCTCCTCCTCCTCCACCTCATCCCTCCTCTACCTCCTCCTCCTCTATCTCCCTCCTCCTTCTCCCTCCTCCTCTACCTCCTCCTCCTCTATCTCTACCTCCTCCTCCTCTATCTCTACCTCCTCCCTCCTCCACCTCCTCCTCCTCTACCTCCCTCCTCCTCTATCTCTACCTCCTCCTCCTCCTCCTCTATCTCTACCTCCTCCTCCTCCACCTCCTCCCTCCTCTACCTCCTCCTCCTCCTCCTCCACCTCCTCCCTCCTCTATCTCTACCTCCTCCTCCTCCTCCACCTCATCCCTCCTCTACCTCCTCCTCCTCTATCTCTACCTCCTCCTCCACCTCCTCCTCCTCCTCTACCTCCTCCTCCTCCTCCTCCTCTACCTCCTCCCTCCTCCTCTATTTCTACCTCCTCCTCCTCCACCACCTCCTCCTCTACCTCCTCCCTCCTCCTTCTCCTCCTCCTCTACCTCCTCCCTCCTCTATCTCTACCTTCTCCTCCTCTATCTCTACCTCCTCCTCCTCCACCTCCTCCTCCCTCTACCTCCTCCTCCTCTATCTCTACCTCCTCCCTCCTCTACCTCATCCTCCTCTACCTCCTCCTCCTCTATCTCTACCTCCTCCCTCCTCCTCCTCCTCTACGTCCCTCCTCTCCTCCTCCACCTCCACCTCCTCCTCTATCTCTACCTCCTCCTCCTCCTCCTCCCTCCTCCCTCCTCTACCTCCTCCTCCTCCTCTATCTCTACCTCCTCCCTCCTCCACCTCCTCCTCTGTCTCTACCTCCTCCCTCCTCCACCTCCTCTACCTCCTCCTCCTCCTCTATCTCTACCTCCTCCCTCCTCCTCCTCTACGTCCCTCCTCCTCCTCCACCTCCACCTCCTCCTCTATCTCTACCTCCTCCTCCTCTACCTCCTCCTCCTCCTCCTCTACCTCCTCCTCCTCTATCTCTATCTCCTCCTCCACCTCCTCCCTCTGTCTCTACCTCCTCCTCCTCCACCTCCTCTACCTCCTCCTCTATCTCTACCTCCTTCTCCTCCACCACCTCCTCCTCTACCTCCTCCTCCTCCTCTATCTCTACCTCCTTCTCCTCCACCTCCTCCGCCTCCTTCTACCTTCTCCTCCTCTATCTCTACCTCCTCCTCTACCTTCTCCTGCACCTCCTCCTCCTCCTCCTCCTCCTCCTCTTCCTCCTCCTCCCTCCTCCTTCTCCATCACCACTACCACCTCCTCCTCCTTCTCTTTCTACTCCCCCGATCCTTGCTGCCCCCAGCATGTCCAGGTGATGACGAGGCCTCCGACCCTCCCCTGCTCCTCTCTTTCGTACCTTTTCTGTGCTGTGTGCCGGTCTCTGGAGCAAAGCTGTCTGAGGAAGCTGGAGCCGATGCTGTTTCTGTCTGTAATGTCCTCCCAGGCAGGTGTACGTTTCTGCAATAGACGGAGCTGTGTCGCGAGTGCCCACTGGGAGCTCGGGTCCTCCAGGAAGAGCGAAGGGCAGGGCGGGCTCAGCGCCCTCCCCGCAGGTGGCCCGGCCCCAAGCTGGAGGGCCCTCATCCCAGCAGGTGTCCACGTGGGCGCCGTGTTTGCAACCCCGGACACTCCCTGAGGTCTGCCCTTCTGCCCTTCCAGGAGCCCATCCAGTGAGGCCCCAACGTCCCTGCCATCACATGGACGGTGTGGCGGCACTTAGGGTGAGCCCAGGACCCTCCAGGGAGACCCAGGGACACCAGGTTCTAGAACTAGTCTCTGCTTCCTCCTTTTCTAAACCAGGACCTGGCATGTTCCCTCACTCTCAGGTGTGTTGGATGTGGGGAGGCAGGCCAGCAGGTCCTAGGAGAGGCCCTAGGACAGGGTGAGGGGGACGCAGAGCCCGCGGCTGGCCCCGCCCTGCCCGCGTGTGGAGGCTAATAATAGAGCTGTCATTACGGCCGGACGCACGGAGCTGTTCTGCGTTCTCTCAGCTTCTCGGCAGCTGCTGTGCGGTGGGGAGATGGCCCCTGTCGGCTGCGCTGTGTTCTGATTTGGTGGAGGAAATACTTTAAAAGTGATCTCACAGCGTGATTTACGTAAACGGCTTTATTCGCTGCACGAGACAATCCAGAGTCTGAGTCCCCGGCCAGCACAGCTTCCTGCAGTGTCCTGTTGCCACGGGTTACGAGGAGAGCGGAATGGAACTTCATCTGCACCGTCTTTAAACTTTCCTGCCGCGCACAGGCCTGCCGCGGGGGAGTGGCAGCCCTCAGCGCTGCTGGTCTGCAGAGGAGCGGGCGTTGTCTGTCTTAAGATGGATTTGGGGGAAGGGGCGTCCAAGGAGACATGCGCTTCCGACGATCAGCAGGTGAGTCCTTCCAGCGTTGGGTCACTTACAGAGTCTTGTGTGGAGGCTTGGCATCCCCATTGCTGCCTGTTCTCAGCTGCTGGCAGGCCGCATAGCTGTACACTTCGTGAGCGCTTGTCTCGTGGCTGCCTCCGAGCTGGACGGGAGTCCCGTGGCCGTGATGCCCGGCTCTGGAACCACAGACCAGCGCCCAGAGCGAGCTGCTGGCGGCCCGTCACGCCGGGTCCAGCCTGCCTCTCAGGACCCCGCTGCCGGTGCCCCCATCAGCCTTCTTCTCGTCCTCACCACGGTGACATTAGAGGTTGTGGAGCTGAGGAGTTCATCGTGTTGGGAGAGCACATTTCAAAACCTATCCTGCTCTTTACCACTGTCATGTCTGACTTCTTAAATGTAATGAGTTGGTTCTGTTGCATATACAGACCTAGGGAACTGCGGCCCTCTAATGACTGGCTATTACCTCAGCTTATAAAGTTGAACTTCTGTAAACATTTTTAAAGGTGTGAGATGATCTGAAAAGAATACTTTTTATTTTCCTTTTGTGGCCCTGTGCTGTGCTGATAGAAGGCAAAATGAATTGAAGTTATTTATAGGAGATTGTCACTAATTACAGGGGCCGGTTTTAAACTCATTCTTTCTTAGAGGTGTTTTATCCGCACTTGTCTTCCTAATCCCTAATGAGGGCCTTGTGTGGAGACCTGAGGGGAGGGGCACTCAGATGTGGCGGCTGGAGGGTGGGGTGGGAACAGGAGCGACACCCTCCTTCCACTCGGGCTGCTGGACAGGCCAGGACTATGCTGATGAAACGCATGCAGGTTTAATGTGCTTGGGAGACTGCATGTGCTCGGAGCCCCGGGCAGCTGTGGGCGGGCGGGCTGCGGGGTGTGGGCGGCCCACTGCCTCGGCCCAGGGAGTGGCTTACATCCCGCTTCTCTCCTTCCGCTTCTCTGGCTGCACAAGTGAGTTCCCGGCCGGTCATGTCCGCAGTGGACCCGGGAACAGTTATTCCTATGCCTGTGGGGCTGCGTTTTCATTCACTAGTATCTTAAGGCGAGTTGGTGGAAATGTGGGCTTTTGTTCTGAGTGTTTAGAAAAGGAGACTAGAGAGCCACTGTGCGGGCTTGTGTAGTGAGGGGGTGACTTGTGGGGTGTCTGCTGTGCCCTCTGGCAGACGAGCTGGTCACGGAGGCCACTGGCCGTCGCTGGTGTGTGCGTACCTTAAGCAACAAAAACTGAGCGGCTCCCTCGTGGAGCAGGCGGTGGCAGGTGGGGGTCGGTCCGTAGCCACTGGGGCCCAGGTTAGTCATCGCAGGCCAGCCCAGCAGTGGTGCCAGGTCACATGGGCAAGGGGTGAGGCTGGAGGCCGGGTGGGAGGGTGCTCCTTTCTGAGCCTCAGCTGGTTCATCTTGAAAATGGGGGGATGGGGGGGTGGGCATGGAATGCTGGGCTCCCTCCAGAGGGTGTGTGTTCTGTAAAAGCCGTGCTTTGTGACAGGGCTTGTAAAGGGCTGTGCTCCTCGTGAGCTGCTTTCATGTGAAGTGGAGAATCGTAAGCATTTATAGGCGCTGTTTCCCATGATCCACAGGCGCCGGGAGGCGCCTGGAGCCGCCAGAGTGCCGCCCAGGACGAGCACGGGGCTCCCGGCCGAACGCACACATCGGCTTCGCATCTTTACGAGGGCGATGCAGCTGGGCTGGAAGTGTCCACGCCCCTTTGCAGAGCAGAGCCGTCATCTTTAAACCACCTCATGGGGTTGTCACAGTCCAGACGCCATAAGATACCGGTTGAAGGAAACACAGAAGCCCGCAGCCTGAAAGAAATGTGAAGTGTCACGGGAGAAGCTTTAACAGGTGCCCGCCCCCCCTTGGATTGGCACCTGCTCCCCTGCCCTGTCTGACAGTCTTGCTTCACGGGTCCCTGTGCCTGTCCAGGAAGCCTGTGACAACATTCACTGGGGCTGCTGGGGCAGTTTTTGCGGGGCCTGGGCTGGACGGAGGCTTCCTGAGCCAGAGGCAGGGCAGGAGCAGTAGGGGACTCCCTGGCAGTCCCAGAGTCCCACACGGGCAGTCCTCTCCATCCTCTGAGCAGCAGGAGCAAGTCCCACTCCGGGCCCAGGACACGCTGACCTGCTGCCTTGCCCTGCGTCCCCCATGCCCCCCTGCTCTGTACTGGGGCATGTGCCCGCCATGTTCCGTGCATCCTCCCTTAGTGCCGGCTCAGGTGGCGGGCTGCACGGGGGCTGCCACTGCTGGTCTGCCCCTTCTTCGCTTCCTGGTCATAAAGGACCGGCTCTGTGTGTCGCACACTCGGCAGAGGCGTGTATCTCGGGTGTGGGGCACGTGGCTGTGGCAGGTTAGCTTTGACTGGTCTGCCGGGCAGGTGCCTGGGGCTGAAGGAAGGAGCTTTCCCAAGACCAGGGCTTTGCCTCTGCACCGGGCTCTGCAGGATCGGAGGGTCCACCAGGCCCAGCCAGGGCCTGCCTTTCCCAGGCAACAGGAGCCCCTGCGCACTCAGAGGCGCCGAGGGCCCCAGAGGGCCGGACAGGGCAGAGGCTGGAGGAGGCCGCCCTGGTGTTGAGCGGAGGCGTGCGTTTGCGCGGGGAAGTGTGAGCAGCACGAGGAAGACAGCACGTGCTCGGAGGAGTCAGGGCTGCCTGTGATGCGAGGGGCTCTCTGGCTTCAGAGCCAGGCCTTTGTCCTCTGTGTCATTGACCAGGACTCTGCCTGCTCCTCTTCCGGCCACCGGGCAGGCAGCCTAACCCTCTGTGCAGCCTGGGTCCCAGAGAAGCAGGGACCGCCCGGAGGGGGCATGGGGTGCACAGGGAGCCGTGGCGAGGCTGCTGGTGGCCGTGGGCGTGAGCGCGTCCGGTGTGCCCTTCTGTGGGCTGGTGTGCTGGCAGCGCCTCCGCCTGAGCCTGTGAGATGAGCTCACGCTGGCTGCGTCCTTCGGGACTCGGCGCCCTTTTCTAGCTCAGATGAACCGCCGTGTGCGTCGCCCTTCTCCCAGACGGCCCCGCAGAGGCCTGGCCAGGCAGCCCTGTGCGCCTCCTCGGCCCACACGTCTGGGCACCTAAGGCTGATGGAGGAGGGGCCGCCGCCTGTTGGGGCGGTGTTTGTCCCCCTTGGGTCAGCTTTGCTCACTGTTATCTGTTAGGAAGGCAGCAGGAGGGAAACGCCGCTCCAGACTGTCCCGCAGCTTCCCCTTTTCACGCAGAAGCAGGCCCCGTGCATGCAGCCTTCCTTCCTGCCGTCTCCTCCGCCCGGGCCTGCGGGCAGCATGCGAGCATGTCCCGCTGCGCCCTCTCCCCACCCTGGCGACTGAGCAGGGGCTGTCCCTCTTGAGAGCAGCTGCCTCTCCCAGCGTCTGTGTGGCTGTCCTTGGGCCTTCCCGGCCTCGCGCTTCCCTCCTGACCCAGGTCCTCTGTGCTGTCACTTAGAGACTGGCCCCCACCCCAGACCCACAGCACGTCCATGTCCCTCCATCTCCCTGGATGCGCAGGAGGCCTGGTGGCGAAGTGCCCACCTCAGACTTGGACTCCTCACTCTCCATCTGCTCGCCCCTCAGAGCCCTGCCCCTCTCACAGGCCAGCCCTGCGTCCGCCACACCCGTCCCTCCTGTGACAGCTCGGGGCACCGCCTCAGCCCTTCTGTCCAGGCTGCTCTGAGGCGGGGTTCTGGGTTCATCTCCAGCCCCAGCACATGAGTCGGGGCGGGGCTGAGCAGGGAAGCTGCGGGGCCATCTCACCCGCATTCCCAGGCCCGCACCCACGGCCCCTGTACCAGGCTCTGCAGCTGGGACAGCCTGGGGGCAGCAAGAGCAGCCTGGGGGGCACGCAGGGCGGTCTGAGCCTAAGTCACCACCCAGACGTGTTGTGAGTCCCTTTCACACCTGTGTATCTGTCAGTGTGGAGGCCAGCCGGGAGGCGGCGCCTGGCCCTGGTGAGGCGGCCTCCTTCCGGGTCTGTTTCTCTCGTCACGGGAAGGTGCTGGCGCACCGGGACCTTTTCCCTGGCAGCCTCCTTTGCGGCTGTTCTCTTGTGAGTGTAACACGCGGATTTGGGAGGGACCCAGAGAATGCGGAAAATGAAAACAGGTTATTAATACACATTGTGCCGGGGATCAGGAAACGTGAGGAATGGTAGGTCTTACTTCATAAAAACGTTCCCGTGGCCTAGCAGAAGCCAAGGACCTGGCAACGCCTAACCTTCAGTCCCCGAGCTGAGGCTGTCTCTGTGGTGTTCTTGCCTCTGTGGTGTTCTGGAATGATCCAGGGCTTCCGTTGTGAACTGCGCCGCCAGTCAGCCAGGATGTGCTCAGAGCATGCAAACCAGGCTTCCAAGGGCAGCGTGGTCAGAGTTGGACCTGCGGCCAGTCCCAAGGCAGAATGACATGATCTGGGTCACCTGCCTTTCCCACACCCCCCAGGTCGGTGGGTTGTCTGCCTGCACCTCCACCCCCACACCAAGCACTGGCCACCAGGAAAGCACACTATACCCCACACTCCCCACAGGGCACGTCCGCCCTCCTCTCCCCGGCCAGCCCTTCCCCGTGGCACTGCCTGCTCCGCCGCCTGGGAGAATGCAGCCCGGCCACGCGCTCCTCCGCTGCTTCGTGTCCTGGGTGCTTCCCTCGCAGGAGCTGGGCCGGGCTCCACCCTGCCCCGGTGCGCACCTGCGCATCCGCACGTGTTAGCAGCCGGAGGTGGGTTATGGTAACTACACCTATTCATTTGCAGGTTAAGTGGCCTGTTTCTCGCTCATATGTGACCTGGACGGAGGACAGTGGTTTTATGTCCGGGTGACATTAACTCTGTCTCCGGGCTTTCCTTTCAGGTCAATGTCTGGTTGGGCTATGAACAGAGGAGGTGGAGACCACGAATAAAGGGTTGGGCTGGCTCCCGGTGGCACTCCTCACACTGACTTGTTGGGAGCAGCCCAGTGTGAGCTTACCATTTATCAAGGGCTTCTGGATGGAGCTTGCTGCCTGATGCGCATGGCAGCCAACACGATGGTGCCAGCTTTTGAGAAAAGAAAAAAGCTTTAGTGTGTGAGCGGACCAGCCCAAACACAGGAGGCCAGGCTCAGCCCCGCCCCGTCCAGGGCTCGGGGGTCTGGGGTTTCAGCACCGGGCCTTCCTGGACAGCGGACCCTTGGCTGCTGCAAGGCCCCGAGTCTCATGTCCGGCCCTGTCCCGGCCTTTTGGTTCCACGTGGGCGCAGCGAAGGACTCACCTGTGTCCCTTGTGAGTGTGCATCTGGGCCTCGTGGGAATCCGGACGGGACCGGTCCGAGCTGGTTCCGCAGTTACAAGTAGATGTGGGGTGGGCAGGGGACATCCGTGACCTCTGAGTCCTCACTGGCCCCTCCAGGAGAACCCTCAGTACAGAGGCCACCCTGGATGCCTAGAACTATCCTTAGAGTCTGGGCTTGGGAAATAACTCTGGGCACACGACCCAGACTCAGGGAGGGAAGGAGATCGGATGAGGCTGTGCCTCAGGCGTTTGAGTCCTTCCTGGACATGCCGGCCCCTGAGGCCTCTGGAACCAGCACTGTCCTGGTGGGCACCTTGAGCAGCGCCTGCTGGGACGGCCGCGGGTGGTGAGCACTTTCAGGGCTTCCCGCGTGCTCGCCACCCGCACTGTGCACCCCTGTCCTATTCTCTGTGCCTCGTTTTTCCCGAGTCTGCCTTCCAGTTCCCACATCTTCTCTCCAGCTTTCTAATGTCTGCAACCTCTCTATTGAGGGTTGAATGCCAACAGTTGTAGTTTTCATTGTCAGACATCCGATGGGGGTTTTCAAATCTGCCGCCTGCTTCCTCTTCTTCAGCAGCTTTTCCTCCTCTATAGTCTCATGTTCTCTGACACCCTGTGTGAGGTAGTACTTACCCGTGTCTCAGTTCCATTGTCCGTTCTGCTGGCTCTTTCTCAGGGTGGGTTTCTCTTGGCTTTAGGGGGTTTTTGAACTGTGAGCTCATATTTGTGTGGGCTGCTTTCTCCCCAGAAGGCCTTGTGTGTGGCTGCCTGCCTGGGGCACCTCTGAGTGGCCCACACTGCGTGACGCCCGGCCCTGCCCTGGCAGTGGCGGCATTTGCTGACCGCTCTCCATTCCAGGGTCTCCCCTTACTTCTGTGGGAGCCGCACTATTAAAAAGCATGTTTGTGACTGTGCTGTCTTCACAGCTTTTCTGCAAACATAAAGCTGCACCAAAAACAAAGCACGGTGCGCTTCTGGCAGCACGTTTGTTGAGCTTGCATTGGATCTGCATGCTTTGCACCGGAGGCCCCACAGGCTGGAGCGCAGCCTCCCACTGAGCCCTCTGTGGGCATGCTGAGCCCACCCTGCTCGCCGTGTCCACATGGCCCCCTCTCCCCACCCCTCAGGCATCCCACTCAGCATCACGTTCCTCCGTCTCTGGCTGCAGCGACCCTCCCAGACCTCGTCTCAGGGCATTGGGGCCAGTGTGGAGGGTTTGCAGTGCCTCTGTCTTGTCTGCCACGGCCCGAGCACTCGTTTAACCTGTATCCTGAAGTGGCCCCGTCCTCACGTTCCTGCCACTTGCACGGGATGACTTATTTCTCAGATGCTCCTGGTGGACACACAGTTTGTGGTGTGTGTGTGCCTCGCAGATCTCCCTCTCCTCGTCTCGGAATCATTTGCCTGCGATACTCTCTAATGTGTAGCGTGGCTGGGCGATCGATGGTGAGTGTGGGCGAGGGAAGCCGTCACGGCCTCTGTCCGCCGGGAAGGACACCCGCCTGCTTCTGTGATGGAAGCCAGACCCTGCGCCGAGGCCGGTAGCCAAGGACGGGCTGCAGCTGCTCTTGGCAAAATGGCAGTTAAAACGGGACACAGAGCCGCACATATCTGACCCTTGAAAGTCATGGATAAGGTGCCGAGCGACAGTTTCGGAGATTCTGACCCAGGCCTCGCGACGGTTTGAAAGAGTGGCAGACCCCTCCTGGGGGAAGGTGGGTCACTTAGCTGGCTCGCTGGGCTCCAGGTGCAAGTCCCGCAGGTGAGGGGCTGCGACAAGGTCTGCTCGGCATGGGAGAGGCCTCTGTCCCTCTTCCGTGCAGGCTGAGTGGCGAGGTTTGGGGGCATCGCATTGGGCATGGACCAGCAGGCAGAAGCACCGAGCCTGCTCCCCTCCAAGCGCCCCACCAGCTCCCACCTCCCCAGATTCTCCTCCCTCCACACGTCCAGGTGGAAGTGACCTTCCCACAAGGCAGCCCTGAGCTGCCGGCTGCGAACGCATTCCCATAGCCCTTAGCCCTTGCCGCCCGGCCGGGACTACACGGCAACGTTTGTTGTTGAGTGTCTCATTCCAGGCCTCTCTCCACCGCAGCCTCCTTCCAGTCCCAGCTGCAGCACGTGGCCCTGTCCCCGGGAGCCAGCCCTCCTCTCCTCCAGCCTCGCCCTCTTCCAGGCGCCCTCCTTGGAAACCTGCCCCGCCTGCCTGCTGCGCCCCTCCTCCCACACCTGGCGTGGCTGGACCTGGTGGTTTGCCATTCGGGTCTGCCCTGGGCAGTGGAGGGGGTACCAGTAGCCTGGTACCAGGGTGCAAGCACCGAGTGGGGTGTGTTGTGCCCAGGGCAGCGCTGGCACCGGGCACAGCCACTGGAAAGCCAGCAGCACTGTACGGACGGCTGGCACATCGCCTGCCCCCGTGAGACTGCCCCACCGCAGCCCTCGCCCATCAGGTGAACATGCAGACGTGCTCTCCCTGAGGCTCTCGCTGAGCTGAGGCCCGACGTGCTGGGATTTGTTCTTTTCCAATGAAATGACGGGGACTTCCGCCCGTCCTGATGTGGCCGTGCTCACCCACGGCTGGGCGGAGTCCGCTCAGGAAGTGGGAGCGCACTTGACTCACTGAGGTGTCTGGTTTTGCTGGGCACCTGCGGGGAGCGAGCCTCGGAGCAGCCCCGGCTGGGTTCCTCTGGGTTCCTCGGAGGGACTGCTGTTTCCGACTTTGCCATGAGGCCTAATTAACTCATGTCTCTCTCTCTTTTCTTTCAGTCTGCAACTGTGTCTGACGGCGGTAAGTCACACTTTCTGATGTATATTTTTATTATATTTAATGACGTTTTCAAATTGTGAAAGTGTATTTGCCATTAACTCACTCATAATAGGTGTTTTCTTTGCCACGTCCGGGAGTGTGGGGGGCGTGTTAGGGCTAGTGGGGGGGCTCCCCCTCGCCCCCGGTGCCCGTGACATGCTTGGGAAGCCATTCCCCGCAGACGTGTGGTGAACCTGAATTTCAGCGTGAAGGCAGCTGCGTGGCGAGCCCACACCCTGGCTGACAAGCCCAAGCCTGCGCCTGTGGGAGAGCCGCTTGGAACCCGGGCGGCTCGGAGCTCTGCTGGGCGCTCTCAGCTGCAAACGCCCCCTTTCCCAGGAGAGGGTCCCAGGTGGCCAGAGCGGGGAGAGGGGCAGAGGCTCTGTGTGTAACCCTCGTGCACGTGGGGCCCTGGATGGGACTGGCCCCCAGGGGACGGCCGAGGCCTCTTACTTCCCTGCTCACCCAGAGCTCGCTTTGAGCTCCAAGGTCCTGGGAGAGTTGCTTCCAAAGCTTCCTTGATTCTTCTGATGCTCACAAAAGCCTCTCTGCTCACAGGCAGCCTTTACAGGATTCTAATGAATCTATTCCTCTGTCCTGTATCCTTTATCAGAACGTGCCAGCACTGTCTTCTCACTGAGTCCAGGCCACAGCCTAGCGCCCGAGCGGGGGGCAGCGGGCTGAGGCCGCTTCTTGACACTAGAGAGAAGTGAAGTGTTGTTTTCTCGGTGCTTTATGTTGTCCCATAGCTGCTGGCTTCCCCCGGGCCTGGGAGTGGATTGCTTGCCCTGATGGCCAGCCCCAGGCAGGGAGGGGCATCCACCCGCAGCCACAGGCGAGGTCACACCTGGAGCTGAGCCTGCACAGGCCTGAAGTTCGTGTTTGGGGCTTTGTTTCTTTATAAAAGGAATTGTGTTACCGCTTTATGTGCAGTGATAGCCCAGCCATTTAATCCGGCCTCAGCCCAGAGTGGGAATCGCTTCCTTAAAAAGCAGTCGGACCTGTCACCAAATCCAGGATAAAGTGTGTGGTTTTAGAGATGTGTCCATGCCCACCCTCTGCTGCGTTCCGGCCTCTCTTCTGGTAAAAGGCTCACTTCTGCAGGAAACATATCACCGAGAAGTTTATTCACTGTGTTCAGTCGAGTCATAGGCATTGGCTTTGTTGGTCTCTGAAGTTCTCTTCTGTCCGCAGTAGATGCCAGAGCCGTAGGAGCTTTACACTGAGTCTCTGTGTGCTTTTAAAACGCTGACCTTCCCAAGTGGGAAGTCCCTGGCTCCTGGGCCCCGTGTCCTTCCTAAGGAAGTGGTGTCCTGGCTGGTGGCAGTGGTTCCCCTCCGTGGGGGCTTTCCACCCCCGTTCCACCTTCCCTTCCCCCCTCAGACCCTGGTGCGCCGGGAGGGCTGGCCCCTGAGTCCCTCGTCCCGGGAGGCCCCCGTGGCCGAGGGAAGGAGAAGGCGCTGTTCCGTGCGCACCCTCTGCCCTCAGGAACGTGCCAGGCAGCTGAGATGGGTCACTAAGTCTTGGTCATGTTTTTGTTCTTTTTCCTTCTTCAGTTTCTTTACTGATCACACGTAAGAAGGAAAGGCCTCTCATTCAATTCGCACGCTCGTTCTAGGCCACGTGCTTGCATTCTGCCGTCTTCACCGGCACAGGCACTGAGGCCGACCCTGGGCCATGGCTCAGGGCCGTGGAGACAGCGGGGAAGGGGCCCCCACCCCTCGCCCAGAGCCCCTGCAGGCCCTGACCCCACTTCCTGGGCGCCTCCGGGGAAGGAGGAGGCCCCAGCCTGTCTGCCCTCCGCAGTGGTGGAAGGAGCTTGAGAGGAGCCGGGGGAACCTCAGTTGTCTCCACGCAGAGGTGTTTGTGTTGTGTTGAGCAGGACGGCCTGGCTCACCCGGGGTCTGGGCTCCGGCAGCGGTTTCTATGGGGAAGACGCTCTGCTGGTGCGGTGACCTGGGCCCTGGGAACGCCAGGCCGGCAGGGTGGCTGGTCTCACCATTAGCCTCGCTTTGCCGAGAGTACGCCACTCCCTCCACAACGTTGTGTCCGGTCTTGTCAGGGAGGTGATTTGGACTCAGTTAACTCTGTTCCTTCTCACAATGACACCTTTGTCCGTGTGCTCACCATGGCGCTCTGTGGCTTTGTTTTGAGGAAGTTGGACAGTGCTGCTTTTGGAGACTTTGTCAGCTGCAGGGTTCCCCTCCTCAGAGGGAGAGGAGCTCCCAACGCCAGCTCCCCGGGCCACGCGCTGGGACGGCGGGAGGTCAGTCTCTGGGGGTGAGCCAGGGCGGACTGGGGGCCAGGGAGGCAGGTCCCGCCTTGCGGGAGGGAAGAACGAACGTTCCTGCATTAGAGAGGCCTGACCTGCCGCGCGGGAAACCACTCAGCCGTGGGCACACAGGAGCCCTCGCACTCGGTGGCGTGTGAGGGGCGCGTGGTTGGAAGAAGTGGGTGAGACCCTCCATGCTGATGGGACAGAGCCCGCCCTGCTCCCCGGCTCGGATCTCGCCGCTTTATTGAAACAAAGTTGGTTCTTATTTTCTTTCTTCCATTTTTCACTCTGTACTAAGCAGCTTTGGCAGGATACCCCCCCCCCCACTCATGTATTCCCAAAGGTGGGGTGTTTTCTGCCATGTCTGGGTCTGACTTCTGTAGTGGAGAACTTGGGGTGCCGCAGGCACACATCAGGCCGTGAGCGTGGGGAAGTCCTCAAAGGAACCGCTCTGGCCCCGGGTCTGTGACGCCCACGCGATGCCTCCACGGTGTCTGCCTCATCAGTACTCCAGCTTAGCTTGTCCACGCTTGCGCTCGGCTTCCCCTCCAGGCGGGCCCCAGAGTCTCTCGTGGGCGTGGGCCTGGGTCCATGACCTTCTCCGTGACCTTCCTGTAACCTCCTAGACCTGGCACCGCTCTCCACCTGCAAGCTGCCTCGACGCCATCCCCCACCCTGGTCTCCTAGGGCCCCTCAAGCGCACAGCGTTTCCGCCCCTAGCTGTCCCGGCCGGGGCAGGCTCTCAGATGAGCCTGTGCTAACTGCCAGCCCCTCTCCTGAGTGTCAGCCGCTCCTCTACATCACCCCCTTCATGAGAGTAAGTGCAACTCACAGAACAACTCACTCCCTGGGCCTTGGGTTGTTGGCTGGCAATGCCTGTGCCTGTGCGTTTCCACACGCAGCTCATCCTCACAGGGAGGTGGGGAGGGGCCCGGCCGGGGTGGGGAGGTGTAGGTTCTGTACCCACAGCACAGCTCACAGGCGGACCTCCGACCTCCGAGGGCATCCCTCCCCCTCTGCACCCTCCTCTCTGCTCCGGGCCCACAGCACCTTCTCCACTCGTGTGCAGGGCCGCTCTGCGGGGCAAGGTGGAGGCACCACATGGTGACCCAGCCCTCACTGCCAACCTCGGGCCCAGCAGGGTGAGATTAAGCCGGGGCTAAACTGCATCCCCCTTTCAAATCCAAGGTGGTCGCTGTCATAGCTTTGGCAAGTGACACTGGAGGAGGGGAGAGTGAGGGCTCTCGCAGAGCCATGGCATTGGCAGAGCTTTGGTGAATTCACCTTTTCCTTCTCAGAAAGGCAGTGCAACCTCATTGCCCATTTTTAAACACGTTTGCTCGGTAGTGGAGACGGACTCACGGCGACATGTAACTGCTGCGTGAGGAGGGGTCTGACCAGAGCCCTCTGTTTGGGTTGAATGCATCGCATTCCTTATGGTTCGCTGGGGAACGTAAAAATGCCGCCAGAGACCACAGTGTGGCTCCAGCGCCAGGCGGATGGAGCTCGCTCTGGAAGCCGACTCCGTGTCCGCCACGACGCCTCCGGCACGTTCCTGCCGCTGCTCCGGGGGTTGGAAGAGTGATCAGGAACTGCTTGTGTTGTGGGATTGTTTCCAAGCAAACAGGTTCAACAGTAGTAAGACCAGTGACCACACACCTCCGAGAAGTGACGTGCTAACATTTGGGCATGCTTTGTCTAAAGCATGGAGGTCACAGTGGAAGCCCGTGAGGCCCTCCTGTGTCCATTCCTCACTGCCCCCCTCCCCAGGCCCTACCTGCAAGCGGGTGCGTGTCCTTCCGCTGAGGGGGGGCCAGCACCAGGGCCCTAGGGAGAGCCTCGTGACCACGCAGGAACTGGAAGCGGGAGCCCGCTGGCTGCCTCAGGAAGCCCTGCGCTATGACTTGGGCCATTTTCTGTTGCACTATAACAAGGACGTGACTAAAATAAATACCGTTTTATATGCTTGAAGCTTTCTCCCAAAGAACTTTCACATTGGTCTGGAAAGTTTAGCAGATTCACTCTCCAGAGAATATGCTGAGAGAAAGCTGAAAACAGAACTGCTGAGGGAAAGCTGAAAATCGGATTGGCCAAAATAATTTAGGAGAAAGGTCTAGAAGCAGACCCTGAGGTTGGGGAGGGCTCAGTGGCTTTTCTCAAGGCCTCTCCCTGAGTAGCTTGTATGCAAATTAGGGATACTCCCCCACCCCCAAGTAGATGCCCTGTGAAAGGTGAAGGATGTGCCTTTGGGCGTGCCACTTGGAAGAGAGCTTTAAGGTTTTCCGTTTACTGCAGGTGTCAGCATTTCAATTATGACGAGTCGTGGGCTGGTTCTGTTTGTATCTGTGCTGTTTGGGGTTTGTTGAGGTCAGATATTGTTCACCCTCCTTGCTTGGGGACTTTAATTACCAATTAAACTATTTGAATTTTTCCTACGGCCATTGAGGTCTGTCCACCTTCAGTCCTTTCCCCTCCATACGCTTCATGTGTCGTGATTTATCTTGCTCCTTAAATGCTTCTGCATGTCTAATACGCTCTCGTTTCCGTCCTGTGAGCTATTCATTTCAGTGAGTGTGTTCTCTCTGGCAGTGGCTTTTGGCTTTTATAGCCCTTTGCTCTTTCATTGTGTTCATGCTTTCCTTTAAACCCTCGAGCATGTTTACAGCATCTCTGAGTGTCTTCAGATTCCCATCTTTCCTGTTGACTGATCTTTCTCCTGGTTCGAGTCATATTTCTCTGTATCTTCCATGTCTAGTGATTGTTAAGTGGGGGCTGGGTTTGGTTGTCTTCCTTTGCAGGGGGTGGAGGTTGTTTAAATAGGAATTACGTTACTTGTGGGTGGGCTTGGTGCGCTTGAGGCTTGTTTTGGGCTTCATTTGGGCAAGTTGAATGTGGCTTCACTGAAGGCTGGTTTAGCGCCATTATTTAGGACAGGGGTCCTCAGACTTTTTAAACGGGGCCAGTTCACTGTCCACACATGGGAGCGGTCAGTGACTGAGCTGATTACCCCACGTTCCCATGTGAGTACCGCGCCTGGTCAGCTGGGCCCGCAAGCTGAGTCTGGGGAGGTAGGAGGGGCCGGAGAACCGGGAGAGCAGCCGGGGAGCCGGAAAGCTGAGGGAGAACCAGTGTCCATGAGCAGAGCGTGGAGTCCAAAAGGTTGCCGGTTCAAGCCTCAGAGATGAGAGGGAACCCAAACCCCCCTGAGCTTCCGCCGGCACCTGCGGGGACGGCGGGGAGGAGGCAGGGGGAGAAACGGATCGTGGGCAGTCCCCGCGCTGTGTGGGCCTGGGCCCTTGGAGGGGCTCACTCCATTTTAGGTGGAGACGGTGGGTAGATGTCGGGCAGCAGGAAAGGGTTGGGCAGGAAGCGTGCAGCTGGGAATTAGCGGTCTGTCATGCGTTTGAGGTCTTGGTAGATCTGACTACCAGGTCACGCAGAAAGGCGGGTCTCCATCGGGGGAGGCGGGTTGGAGAGGGGCCGTGAGGCGGTGGAACATGCGGTGGCTCTGGGATCAACTGTCCAGGTTTAAACCCCAGCTCTGGACCAGCTGCCGCCTCAGTTCTCTTACCTGCAAAGCGGGGCCCCGGCACCTTGCAGCGTGGCGGAGGGCCACCTGCTTAGCTTTGATGCCTCAGAGCAGCGCCTCGCACAGCAGAGCTGATGAGTGGCAGCTACCACGTCAGTGGGACTCTTGTACTTCTCTCCAGTGCAGTCAGCCTGGGCGTGGACACCATTGCCTGGAGGGAGTGGGCAGAGACAGAGCTGGGACAGGTCCGAAGGCAGGTACAGATCTGGAGGAGAGAAAGCCTCAGAGGAGATAGACTCCCCACTTAGCTGGTTAAAAATTCAGTTTCAAGCCCTGGCCAGCTTGGTTCAGTGGATAGAGGGTCGGCCCGTGGACTGAAGGGTCCTGGGTTTGATTCTGGTCAAGGACACTTTGCTGAGCGCTGGCTCTCCAGCCCCATCCTGGAGGGAAGGTGCCTGTGGCCTGGTCTCTACCCTCAGGGTCTCCATGCAGGCCCATGTGGGGTGCCCTCCCTGGCTTGGGGGAGCTTCAGCACCATTTGAGTCTTCCTCATGGAGCTCGCACTGGGGGCCTTGGGCTTCTGCATGCAGTGTCCTCTAGACAGGGACAGGCCACAGCTGGGCCACACTTCCTGTGTGGCCCTTAGCACAGATGAAAGAATGTCTTTATGCCCTGGTCGGGTGGCTCAGTAGGTTGGAACGTCGTCCCATACACCAAAAGGTTGCGAGTTCAAGCCTCAGTCAGCATGCATGCAGGGGGCAACCGATCCATGTGTCTCTCTCACATAGTTGTTTCTCTCTCCGCTCTAAAACCAATAAAAGTGAACGCTTCATAAAGCATATGTATTTAGTTGTTGGGATGAAATACATTAATTCCACACAGAAATTACTTGGGAAGTGGATCATGTAAACTTTTGTCACTGCAGTCCACATGCGAAGGGGGTGTGTGACCAGGGCTTGGAAAATGCCCTGTCTCCTTGGCAAGGCCAGAGGCTCCTGTGGTCCGGCTGCGGGTGGAGTCGGGAGCTCTGAGCCTGGAGCCCGGACACCAGTGTGACAGGCGACAGGATTCACACGCGTCCGTCTCTCCCACCTCCCACGTGAGCCCTTTGCAGTTGCCGCCCTGCCCACTCGCGGGCTGTGAGCTCCCCGTTTCCCATCTGCCTGGCATTTCGCGCTCCAGAAGCCGCGTCCTGTCAGGCAGGAGGCGGGCTGGGCTCTGCCTCGGACAGGCTCGCTCCACTCCCCAAGCTCACTCGGGAGGCTCGGTTCCGGTCCCCGCACACAGCTCCTCGGGCCCTCGGGGGGGCCTCGGCGGTCTGCAGAGTGCACTGCACTGCACTGAGGGTCCCGGAGAGCCTGAGGCCCTTACCTTCTCTCCCGAGCTGTGAAATCTGCCTGGGGGGCCAGACTAGGTGAGCCCATGACCTGTGATGCCGGGAGGAAGTGCCAGCCCTGCCACTAACTACTCTCAGGCAGGTCATAGTCTTCAGACCTCCACCACTTCATCTGTGAAATGGGCTGATGGATTAGATCACTAGTGTGGGCTCCATTCTGAGGAGGTGCTGTGGGATCCAATTATCAGTAGGGCCCGGGCTGCACTGGGGGAAGGTCTGTCCCACCTGTCCTTGTCTGAATCCTGGGGGGTGGTCACCTGGGCTCGGGGGTGGCGGGGGAAAGGTGATAGATCGCGTGGGCTTGGATATCCTTGTGTCTGGGTTTTCTCATTGGGGGACAAACTAACATTTGCAGGGACTGGGGCAAGAAAAAAGGCTTTTAAAGAGACGTGACCATTGAGTGATCCTGAATTCGATCCTGGACTGGCAGGAAATAGCTAGAAAAGACATTATTGATGGAATTGGAGTATGGACTGTGTTATGTTTCCCAGTTTTGATAGCTGTACTGTGGTCATGGAAGTGAATGTCTGTGCACTTAGGAAATACACACTGAAGTATTTAGGGGCAAAGAAGTTTGCTGTCTCCAAGGTAATTCAGATAGTTGGGCGAAAGTTATGTGTGTGAGTGGGTGTGTGCATGTGTATGCATGTGTGTGTAAGTGTGCATGAGTGTGTGCACATGTGTGTGAGTGTGCGTGCACATGTGTGAGTGTGAGCGTGAATATGTGCGTGAGTGTGTGTTTAAGAGTATGAATATGCGTGTGTGCGAGTACGCATGCATGTATATCAGTGTGAGTGTGTGTGTAAATGTGGCTGAGTGTGAGAGTGCACACACATGAGTGAGAGTGTGAGTGTATGTGCATGAGTGTACGTGTGCGTGTGTGTGTGAGTGTGTGTGTGTGTGTGAGAGTATGCATGAGTGTGTGTGTGTGTGTGAGAGCATGTGCGTGAGTGTGTGTGAGTGTGTGCGAGAGCATATGCATGTGTGTGAGAGCATGTGCGTGTGTGTGTGTGTGTGTGAGAGGGGAAGGAATGGGAAGAAGGGAGTGAGGGGAGAGACAGGAGACTGATATGGTAAACAGGGCAATAGGTAGAGGTGAGTGGCTGCAAGGTGTGTAGGCGTTCCTTCTGCTATTCTCAGTAAGCTTTCTGCAGGTTTGAAATGACATCAAATAATAAGTTGTCCCAAACAGATGGCCCGTGGAAAAGGGCGACCCTCGTGCAAGGGAAGGTTTCCCAGGCACCTGCCCATCCCTGGGTCATTCAGCTCTGCCAGGAGCTCTGCCTGCTGGTTCCACAGGCATTCATTCGCGTCTGCACTGCTCTGTCCTCACGACCACGAGGGAACAGAGGCCAGAGGGCCTGCGACAAGGGCAGAGCCTGGCACTCCACTGCTCCCGCTCCACAACCTCGCCGGGGCGTGGTCCTGTGCTGCAGGGACTGAGGTCAAAGGGCATTGAGAGGAAGGTAATAACTGAGGCCATGCTTCGTCTTCAGGCCGTTTCCCATAGTCATTTTCTGGACAGTGTTGAGGTTGAGGAAATACCTTTTTCCGGGGCCGTCACCCAGTTGTGGTTATTTGCATCGCAGTGGCCGCCCTGCCAGTCCCCAACCCCCTGAGTCCCAGGCCCCGCCAGTCCCCGCCACAAGGGTGCAGCAGCACCTCCAAAGCCATGCGGCCAGTGCTAAGGCTCCTTGCCCTTGTGCAGCTCCGTGGTGCAGCTGCATAGGGCCAAATGCTTCTCCCACCACCATGCAGTCTTTGATGATCACTCACCATGAAAAAGATCCGTTTCATGTCTGTGAAGTGAAAAGTGTTTAGATTGAAAATCCATAGGGCGATAAGAGTCTGCACCCTTATCTGTATATATAAAAGGCTAAGCAACCGCCTGCCTGGTAGCTATGATGCGCAATGACCACCAGGGGCAGACACTCCAACTGGTAGCTATGATGTGCACTGACTACCAGAGGGCAGATGCTCAATGCAGGAGCTGCCGAGCTGCGGTGACTTGGCAGCAGCGGTTCTCAGGTGACGCACCCTGGAACCAGAGAGAAGGGGGCCCGATTCAAGAACCACCCTCTCACAATCCAGAAACCCACGGGGCATGTCAGAGAGCCAGTTTTGGCCCAATCCCCGCAGACCAGGCCGAGGGACCCCACCTGCCGGAGGGACCCTGCTCATTCTGAAGACGCCCTTTGAGCCGTGGTGCCGCCCCAGGTGCAGCTAGCTGGGAGTGAGCCTGGGAGGTTGGCTCTAGGGCATGTCTGGCTTATTTCGCCCAGTCCTGCCCTACCGGCCACCTTCTAATTAATTTCCTTTCAATGTGCACGAATCCGTACACCGGGGCGCTAGGACATGTTATAAGAAGCTACAAGTATTTTTTCCTTCCACTGTAAGAGCCAGTTACCTAGGCAGAGCCGTGCACCGCAGCTCAGCCGCTTTGTCCGGGGCCTGTGGCTCCGATGCGGCGTCTGCACCACTCTGGGCTGTAAATAATTCAGCCCGCTGCAGCGCAGGCTGAGGCCGTGAATTATACATGTGCCCGTACTGCTGTGTGCTCAGGGCACTATTGGTTTCCCTCCGGAGCTGCAGGCAGGGAGCCGCCTTTGTCCGCCTGCCTTTGCATCGCTGGAGAAAGCGCACTAATTTCCTCCTTGGGGAGCGAGCTAAGGAACAATGTCTCTGTGTGTGGCCCGAGCCTTTGCCCGGGGCCCCGGGGGCTGTGCCGGCTGAGCCTGGTATGGATTCAGAGGGGTGGTTTGCAGTGAATGGTTGGAAGTATTTGGTTAAATGGCATCACAGTGGCTCTTATCAGCTCTACCCAGGTAAAGTCCTCGCGGTCTGTGCGCCTTGTGGTTGGCGGGGGCAGGCTGGCTTGTTCGGCCTCCAGGTATGTGTGTGGGGCGGAGTTGGCGGGCACAGGCGGCTGGCAGCCCGGAGGTGCCCGGGGGTCGGGAGGTAAACATTGGCTGTGCTTGACTCGAGGCGCTGGTCTGGGGGAGACGGTCTGGAGGGACAGGAGCGGGTAAAGCCCGTTGCAGGACTCTGACATGAGTGCCTGCAGTACTGCTTGCACCAGGCAGCCCACAGGTGTGTCGGCCACTTAGAGGGGTGGTGTTTCCCGTTTCAGCAAATCTGAAACGGACTTTAGAAACCCAATCACCAGGAAAGCATTCTTCTGACTCAACTGGCCAATTGCAAGAAAAGGAAACCACAACAGTGACACGAAAAACCAGGAAATGCTCCCTTAAGCGATGCCGCTGGGCGGGTGGGTGGACTCTTCTGGGGGCGGTGCCTGTTTCCCACACACCTGACCTGAGGCAGCACAGGCAGCAGGGGGGCTTATGGGGACGCCCTCTCCTGGCCTTGGAGGTGGGGGGAATCCTGGCCTTGGAAGGAAGTCCATTTCAGGTTCAAGGTCATCCTTCATAAATGTGCGCCATGTTCCATGTGTCAAGAGCAGGCCGAGAGCGGCCCAAGGGGTGCGGACTGGAGATTCAGCATTGGAGGTGGACATCCAAGATGAGGGGTCTTCCCTTGTGAGGCGAGATGCAGGGAGTGCTGGGCTTTGTAACCCACGAGGGCAGCTCCCGCCTTATCCCCCTGCCCAGGGCTCTCCACCACCGCCTGGCTCTCCGGCCTGCAGCACCCGCCGCGGGAGTGCACGCGGAGGCCCCTGAGGGAAGGCGCTCTGGGGGCTGCTCTGTGCACCGGCCCTGTCTCAGGAGCCCTGGCTGCGCAGCGGGAGTGCTGGGGTGCAGCCTCGGGTGGTGTGGCCTGGCCTCCGCGTCACTGTCCGCTGTCTCGTCTGCAGCACCCCTGGTGTTTGAGGTGAGGCCCAGAAGCAGGCAGGAGGGTGTACAGTCAGAAACAAAACTGGTGGGTGTGTTTCCACAGCAGAGAATGGAGACTGGAAGGAGGAGCGGGAATGCTCCTGACCCTGCAGTTCAGGGGAGAGTGAGAGCGAGGACCCCGGGGTAGGGTGTGGGGTGCCCTTCTCAGCAGAGCGGACAGTCTCTCCTCCGTGTGGCCCTGTGTGCTGCTGGCTCAGCAGCCCGTCCTCTAGGCCACTTTGCCTGTTGTGCTGTTGGAATCCAAGCACCTTTCATGTGAAATAACGGCTCCCACACTCTCAGCTGGCTCGCGGCTCTGCTACAGTTTGCAGTGTCTTCCTCCTGCCTCCCCGGCCCCGGCCTCGGCCCCTCACTGGCCTGCAGGGACAGAGCTCAGGGCTGCCCGCCTCGTGCGTGGGAAGAAGCGTCTCTTCCTGACCTTCCCTGTGTATCACTGTCCCCAGGGCCTCGTCCAGCGCCGGGCCTTCTGGCCTGTCCTGGAGGCTTCCCCACTTCCCCGAGGGCGGCTCACTGCTCACCCCTCAGGCCTCTTGTCAACCTCCATTGCCTCCAGGGAAGAACAGCTCACGACAGATGTGTTGGTGCTCATAATACGAGTGTTTTAAAAAGAGATCATTCATTTTGTGAGATCATCTTGTTTATCAACATAAAAGACACAGGCCCCTTTTGCTCAGGGCCTGCTGAGGGCGATGTTGGCCGTCAGTAGGTGCAGAATGGCTCGCCATTACATTCCCCTGTAGCTTATGGGGTGGAGCTGCACATGTCTCCACAAGGGTAGAGCCACCGTGGCCCTTGCTAGTCACTGTCCATACTCTTCTCCGTGCTACTCTGATTAATGGAGCTGTTTCTTATTGACATGAAGGCCTTTTAAACATAAAGAAAATGAGTCCTTTGTGTGTGTGGTGTGTTATACATATTACCCTGGGATTTCTTTTTTGTCTTTTGACTTAGCTTATGGTGTTTTTTACAGAGATTTTATTTATTTAATTTTTTTATTGAGACACTAGAAGCCCAGTGCATGAATTCGTGCACCAGTGGGATCCCTCGGCCTGGCCTGCTGGATCGGGCCAAAACCGGCTCTCCAACATCCCCCGAGGGGTCCCGGATTGTGAGAGGGTGCAGGCCAGCCCGAGGGACCCCACTGGTGCATGATCGGGGCCGGGGAGGGACACGGGAGGTTGGCCAGCCAGGAAGGGACCACGGGAGGGCTCCAGGGCGTGTCCAGCCCGTCTCGCTCAGTCCCAATCAGCTGGACCCCAGCAGCAAGCTAACCTACCGGTCAGAGCATCTACCCCCTGGTGGTCTGTACACATCATAGCGACTGGTTGACCAGTCAACTATCTGCCCCCTGGTGGTCAGTGCACATCATAGCAAGCACTTGAGCGACCTTAGCATAGCATTAGCATATTGTGCTTTGATTGGTTGAACGGATGACCAGACACTTAGCATGTTAGGCTTTTATTATATAGGATCAGTGATATACAGTGTTAGTTTCAGGTGTACTATAATGATTTGGTGTGTATACATTGTGAAGTGATCACCACAATAAGTCTAGTTAAAGTCTATCACCTCACATGGTTACAGAAACCTTTCTTGTGATGAGAACTTTTTCTAAAATTTATTGATTTGAGAGAGAGAAATATGACTTTGTTGTTCCACTTCTTTATGCATTCATTGGTTGCTTTGTGTGTGTTTTTTGTTAATCCTCACCTGAGGATATTTTTTCCATTGATTTTTAGAGAGAATGTAAGGTCTGGGGAGAGACAGAGAGAGGAACATCAGTGTAAGAGAGACACATCGATTTGTTGTCTTAACCTGGGCCAGGGATTGAGATTGCAACCGAGGTACATGCCCTTGACCAGAATCGAACCCACCACTCTTCGATCCATGGGTTGACATTCTATCCACTGAGCCAAACTGGCCAGGGCCACTGGTTGCTCCTTGTATGTGCCCTGATCGGGGATTGAACCTGTAAACTTGGAGTATCGGGACGATGCTCCAACCAACTGGGATACCCGGCCAGGGCCGTGAAGAGAACTCTTCAGATCTATTCTCTTAGCAACTTTCAAACACACAATGCATTGTTGCTAACTGCAGTCCCCATGCTGTTCATTAAGTTCACAGCACGCGTTCCTTTTATACCTGGAAGTTTCCACCTTGCCTCTCCCCCATGCCACCACCTGCACCACCTCTGTTGCCCACCGGCCTGGTACCGTCGAATCACTGTTCTCTTATGGCTCCGGGCTGTGTCGTGAGGCTCCTCGTCAGCTACTTCAAGAGGTGACTGGTTTTTCCTCGTGCTTCGTAATTTCATGGTGACACGTCTTTGGTCAGTGGCATTGGCTTCCGTGTGTTGGAGGGATCGGTGGCCTGTTTTTCAGAGGCTCTCCGCTGGGCCTGCACCGCTGACTGAGCGACCCGCTGCGCGCTGTCCAGCGATGGGTGTTTCTGCACCTGCGCCCCCAGCCGAGGGCCAGCGGCGGCTTGGCTCCCCCTGCTCGTCCCTTGTTCTCTTTTGTTCTCCAGTGTTTCCGGCTTGGTCTCCCACATGAACCTTCACACTCTGTGTGCCTAGTTCTCTTCAGCATCTGTTGGGAAGTGCGTTGGGTTGTATGCTAATTAGGGAGCATTAATGTCATGGTGTTGAGCCCTCGATGCTCCAGTTACTGGACAGACATCAAACTCAGAGCTGGGCCCCATCTAGGACCCCAGCTTTAGAGAGAGAGAGAGAGAGAGAGAGAGAGAGAGGGAACATGCGTGTGTGAGAGTGCACATGGGAGTATTTCCTATATCCTGTCAACGCACAAAGCATCCAAACCTGTAGAGAATTGTTATGAGAGTTTATTTGAGCTAAACTGACAGCATGTGCCAGGAGCAGATCCCAGATGCTCCGAGAATGAGTTGGCAGCTTGCTTGTGCATTTGGAATCAGGAGGGGATGTAAGGAGATTACAGGAGGTGGGAGAGCGAGGGGATCGGATTACAGACAGGATCCTGCGCTGTTAGCTCTTCCCTCTTCCCAGTGGTTACGGCTTCAAGGAGGCATGTCACAGGTGTGTGACCTAGAAGCACGGAACTGGACAGGGCTGGCTCCAGGCAGAGAAACCTTTTACTACAGAAGATAGAGGCCTGGGCGGGACCACCCACGCTGCCCTGCCCCTTGAGGGACTTCCGATCAGATCACCTGTGAGGTTACTTTTCGTAGGACCCCCTTCTGGTCCACAGTTGGACATGTGGAGTGGAGAGCTGCCCAGATGGGAAGTGTGTGGCCAGGCATTTCCAGATGTTCTGTCGGCAGGAGGCCTGGCTGGGCCCTGGTCCTGCTGCGCACACCGGCCTGCTGGGCTGAGGGCCTCAAGGGAAGAGTCAGTGACCTCTGGTCTCACGCAGCTTCTGAGTGTGACTTGGGTTTTCTGTGGCAGCTACAGGACCGGCTTACTCTCGCCCTGTCTCCTTCCCTGTGCAGACGCCTTGGGAGCCTTCAGGAGAAAGGGGCTCTAGTGAGCACTTGGATCCCAAGGGGCCAAATTCCTGGCCTTGCTTTCTGGCCCCGAAGGCTCACGCTCCGGGGTGCGGCGTCTGCGCCTGGCCGCCTCCGCAGCCCTCGGGCTCGGGGTTGCCTCTTGAGTTGTGGGCCTCACAGTCAGCATGTCTGTGGAGGGGGCTCGTCTGAAGGCGAGGGTCCCTGCCGGCCCATCAGGGGCTGGCGAGGCTTCACTCGCCCCACCCCTCACCAACCTCTCCCCGCTCCGGCCCTCGTCACTGAGAAGACGCCTTCTAAGTGGTTGGCCTGGAGCTGGAGCCAATTAACTAGTGCACTTGACGCCTCACCACGACCAGCCGGACGGCGGGCTGCGCACTAGGACAAGGGCGGGCGGGCGGGCGGGCGGACGGAGAGCCACGCGGGAGCACGCGGAATGGGCGCTGCTTCATGGGCTTCCCGTCTCAGTTGTAGGACCTCGAAGGGCATGTCCCTCTGCCTGCCCGGCTGGCCTCCACCCCTTCTGCTCAGGTTTCACTGCCTGCCTGTCCACGCGGGACTGGCACCCAGGCTGCTCACAGTAGGTGGCGAGGGTGCCGTGGGGCATCATTTGAGAGCTCACATGAAGGCAACGGAGCCACTTTTCGTTCCCATTTGAATTCTCACTGCACTGTACTACCCATCTGTCTGTTCTTCTGCCTTTAAAATACTGTCTAAGTTTATCCATCACAGTTGACACAGTGTCATGTTAGTGTCATGTGTGCGCATGTGCTTAGGCAGTCACTAGTGCCGTTTTGCAGGCAGCTCGGCAGCCAGCCTCCTGGGGCACACGTGGCGCTTGCTGCATCGGGTGGCCTGTACCGAGCTGTCCTACCAACATGTGTGCTGAAACACCTCATCTGGACATGGTGCCTGGATGCTGCACTCAGGCCCAGCCCAGGGCAGGAGTGCACACGTGTGAGTGGGCGGCTCCACAGGGCCCCGTCCTGCCCTCCATGCGCTCCTCACAGGCGCACTCCCTCGGGAGCCCCTGACGGACGGCCTTGTGGTTGTGGGCGCCTTCACTGCTGAGTGTGCACCCTGCAGCCACCGGTCCGTGCTCGGTCCACTCGCCTAGAGCAGCACAGGGCCGTCCTGGCGCTCGGTGCAGTGCCTGGTGCGGTGCCAGAGGAGACACTGGTGGGAGCCCAGGTTGCTGCCGCGGGCAGGATGGAGCCGCACCTGCAGTGGGTCTGTGCTGGTCCCGCAGAGCTGAACGGCGCTGACCTGAAAGACTGCGTGAGCAACCACAGCCTGAGCAGCAATGCCAGCCTCCCCAGTGTGCAGAGCTGCAGGCGCCTGCGCGAGAGGAGGGTCGCCAGCTGGGCCGTGTCCTTTGAGCGTCTCCTGCAGGACCCCCTCGGTGTGCGGTACTTCTCTGTGAGTAGGACGGGCGCCGGGCTCAGCACCGGAGTCTTGTAAGGGCCCGGAAGGCAGCGCCGTGGGCGGGTCCTGCTGCCCAAGGGGTCTGGGCACCGTGCTAGCGGCTGCTGCGCGGGGGCTAAGTTATGGGTAGGTGCTCCTAAGCCCACCTCTGAGAGGGAAGTGGGAAAGGTCGGAGTGAAGAGCAGTCCGTGGGGAGGTGGGCCGGGGGATACTGACCCCACTTCTCCGAGCGCGGGTGGAAGTTCACTGACCATGTTTTTCTAGGATTTTCTAAGGAAGGAATTCAGTGAAGAAAACATTTTATTCTGGCAGGCCTGTGAATACTTTAATCATGTGCCCGCACACGACAAAAAAGAGGTACGCATGCTCCTTCGTGCCCAGGGAGGGGTGGCCACGGGCAGGATTTTATGGGGACACCCCGGGGCGGTGGAGAGGGTGTGAAAGCACCCTCACACGGTTCACACCTCTCAGAGTGGGCTTCTCGGGGCCGCTGTGGCATTTCCTTGTGCTGAGCACAGCCTGCGAAATGCCTTCCCGCAGCCGCACCCCCGCGCAGTGTGGGGAGGGCGGCACACGGGCTTCCAGGCAGCCTGGGCCCCTCTCATCTAGTGAGGCACGTGTCAGGCATGACCCCACGGCTGCACCAACCCAGCCCCACTTCACAGAGACCAGCACACACGGACCGGCACCTGGCGCCCACAGTGGTGGTGCCGCCCAAGCCTGTGAGCCACGTACTAGTAATTGCCCATCGGGAAAGTTTAGAGAGGAGCCGAGTTGGTGATGATCTCATGCTGGCCTGTACTTTGTTTATTCAACCAAGGAGTGCTTACTGCCCCGGGGACTGTCTCCAGTCGGGACCTGGGGGAGCTGTGGTCTGCAGGTGGCTCGCACGCGTGTCCCAGCAGCTCTCCTACAGGAGCTGGGGGAGCTGTGGTCTGCACATGGCTCACACACATGTCCTGGCAGCTCTCCTACAGGGCCCGGGAGATTTTCAGCACGTTCCTGTGCAGCAAGGCCACCACACCTGTCAACATTGACAGCCAGGCCCAGCTGGCAGACGACATTCTCAGTGCCCCGCACCCCGACATGTTCAAGGAGCAGCAGCTCCAGGTGAGCCCGTGCCTCCATTGCCGCGGGGACTCTGGCCAGGCGCAGGGAAGAGGGCTTGGGTCCCAGACAGCGAGCTCCCAAGTGCCACCAGGCGGGGAGGGGAGGAGCTGGTCAGCGAGCTGGGGAGGAAGGAACTGCCCTTCCCCGCTGGGCTCTGGTGTCAGGTGTGGCCAACCAGACCCCGGGTCTCAGGGGCGCCCACAATGACCATCCAGTCCCACTGCTGCGTGCGCGCCCGTGGGAAATCACAGGCAGGGTGCTGCTCGTGCAGGGCGGGGCAGAAGTAGGGTTACAGTGTGAGTAGGAGAGACGGTTTGTTCTCGCTCCGTTATGTATTTGTGTTGTGTAAACTTACTCCTGCCCATCCTGTATGTAAGCTTGGATTTTTTCAGTTAACGCATCACTGAGGCAGGAAGTGTGCCTGGACCTCACGTTCTGTGGCCTCCATTGTAGAGCATGTGTCCCACAGGCTTTCCAGAGTCCTGCTTTGGAGCCGCATGGTCATGGGATGAAGAAGGGAGGCGTGGCCCACGCAGTCCTTGCTCCCTCCAGATGCCCACGGGTTTGGGTCATTCTTTTTTTCCTAAATATGTTTTTATTTCAAAGAGGAAGAGAGAGAGAAACATCAGTGATGAGAGAGCATCATGGATTGGCTGCCTCCTGCAACCCGGGCATGTGCCCTGGGGATCGAGCCTGCAACCCGGGCATGTGCCCTGACCAGGAATTGAACCCTGACCTCCTGGTTCATAGGTCGATGCACAACCACCGAGCCTCACTGGCCGGGCTGGTTTGGGGCCATTCTTGCCAAGTACAGCTCCCCAGGGTCACCCCTGGCTGTGCTGTCTCCTCCTGGTGCTGGCTTCATGGAAGGTGCTGGGATTTGCTGGTTTTAGGTGACAAATGAAAGACTGTGTGTTACGGCAAAGAGTAGTCAGAGGTAAAGGAACTTTGGAAAGTGACTCTGGGGTGTGGGTGGAGAAAATGGGCTCATGGCGTCCTTTCAGAAGAGGCCAGAGGAGTGTGAGGTCCCCGCCCCGAGCCTTCAGGGCTGGCTGTCCCGGTTACTCTTCACCAACGTTGTGGCATGGACTCCGCAGATTTTCAACCTGATGAAGTTTGATAGCTACACGCGCTTCCTGAAGTCCCCTCTATACCAGGAGTGCATCCTGGCCGAGGTGGAGGGCCGCTCCCTCCCCGACGCCCAGCAGGTGCCCAGCAGCCCGGCCTCCAAGCACAGTGTCAGCTCGGACCACTCCAGTGTGTCCACGCCAAAAAAGGTGCTGCTGTCCTGCGCATGCCGCGGCCGTGTCCAGGGTGGGAGCTGCTCCCGGGGTGGGAGTGGGAGGGAAGCTGTGCCAGGTGGGTTCCTTCACACGTGGAGAATGCAGGGCACCTCCTGGGACGCGGCATGCTGAGGCGGGGCTGGGCGGGTCCGCTGGGGTCCAGCTGCCCTCTCTGGGCGGGCCTGTCGCCCACAGAGCAGTTCTCTCTCCCTCGCTGCTGCTCCTCAGCTGCCAAGCGCATTGCATGCGTGGAAGTCACGCACATGGTTTTCTCAACGTTTTCCCCTTGACGGCAGCTGACTGGGAAATCGCGGTCAGGACGGTCCCTGAATGAAGACCTGGACGAGGACAGCGAGCGGAAGCGGAAGGGAGTGTTTTTCTCCTGGTCCAGGACCAGGAGCACCGGGCGGTCCCAGAAGAAGAAGGGCCACGGGGAGCACACAAACGGTTTGTGGTGTGCGGTCGCGGGCCAGGCGGCGGGGCTTTAGTCCTCCGCACCCGCCCGCTGTCTGTCCTCTCCTCTGGCTCCAGCAGGAATAGGTGCTGGAAACATTTGGAAAATACACCCAAGTAGGAAGGAAAGCACCGAGGCCCGCGCTCCCAGGTGGCTCTCCTGGCGGGGCTCTGGTCCGGTGTGCGGGGCTGCACCGCCCTCCTGGGGTTCAGTGAAGGCCATCGTGTGCCCGCAAGCTTTGTCCAAATTGTCGTTTTTTATTGTAAATCTCAAAGGCTGTGCTGGGGAGACGGGGTATGCACGCCTCGTGCAGTCTGTCCCCCAACAGGACCCAGAGGCTGGGGTCCCCACATCTGGCGGCTTGTTAGCTTTAGATCCTGGCTCCGGGCACTGCCCAGGAATCCAGACTTGGTGACGTGGGAATCCGTAGCTTTTGGAGGGAGGGCCTATAGTTCAGAAGGTCAGGGGACCCGGTACCCCTGTGTCTGTGCCCCACTGTGGCCCCCAGGCCGGCATAGCAGGGCCTGGGGAGCAGACCCCAGGTTGGGAAAGGCCCTTCTAGGTGGGTTTTCATGGAAAACCAGGAGGAACAAGAGGGCTTGTTCCTCAATGGAGGGGAACTCATCTAGGACTTTGTGGGAAGATGAGCCATAGGTAAAGGGATGGTGACCACTGGGTGTTCACTGCTGCCCACAGGGGACAGTTTCTGTATAGGCCCAGAAGCCAGCAGTTGGATAAAAATTCCAGGTTAACCAAAGCGAGGGAGGTCCTGCCCAGGAGCACTGCCCTGCACTCCCACCTGCCTGGAACCGGTGGGGGGACAGAGTGGGGGACGGGGGGACAGAGTGGGGGACGGGGGGAACAGGACAGGACAGGGGGAAACAGGGCGGGACAGGGGGGAACAGGATGGGGACAGGGGGGTGGGGGGGACAGGGCGGGACAGAGTGGAGTCTATCTCTGCAGCTGTGGGGGCTGCTGGGCTGCAGCAGCCCCAGGGAGGGGACAGGGGAGGGCGGGGGGCAGAACCTCGAAAGGCCTGTTGTCGTCCTGCCTTCCTTCGCCTGCGTCTGCTCAGCCTGAGGGAGTGGGGGTGGGAGCTGTGACCAGGAGGTGGGTTTCTGTGTGGGGTGAGACGAGCAAGGCTGTGTGATTCTGAGTCGCTGTGTTTCCCATCAAGACCCCCCGCACGCCAACGGAGGCCTGGGCCGCCGGGAGTCACAGGGCTCCGTGTCCTCCGCCGGGAGCCTGGACCTGGTAAGTCCCCACCTGCCCTCGCCCACAGGCCGCACTGCCTCACGGAGCCCACACGCCCACACACCTAAGGAGGGCTCCCGAGCCGGTGAGCACCCGGGAGATGGGTGCTCCTCGGGACTGAGACCAGCTTGGGGTCATTTTGGAAACCTGGTCTCATTCAGTTACGCTTTTGGAATCCCACTGAGAACAGAAAGCTGTGAAGGCAGGTGCTTCGTCCTTGCACGTCCCACTGCCTCAGACATGGCCTGATTGGAGGCCCCACGGGGGCTCCTCTCTGTCCTCCCACCTGCTCTCTGGTTGCCTGGGGGACCCGCTGCCTGGGTGGCGGCTGTGCGTGCCAGTCTGGGAGCCAGGTCGCTGCGGCGTCTGTCGCTGGGACCTGTCGGGCAGCGCGCGCAGAACCTCGTCTCCGCTGCCGGGGCTGACCTGCGGCACTAGCCCGCTCCGCGAGCCACCCAGGGCGCAGGTGGGCAGGGGTTGCTGGGACTTTGGCGATCAGTCTACCACCTGCACAGTAGCTCTCTAAACCATGTGAGAGGGGACTTGCCGTGTCCCGAGGAACCATGACAGGAAGTGCCCAGCAGGCCAGCTCCACAGGAGGCCTGTGCAGGGGCATTTCTGGTGAGGAAGCGAGTTGTGACTCAGGCCCAGGGGAGGGGTCAGGAGAGACCCTTGCTGCCCTGGGCTGGCCTTACCCACATCCCGCTGCCCAGGAGCCCTGCCTCTGAGCACTGCGGGCTGGTGCAGGGGTATAGTGCTGCTGAGCAGTTTCCGGAGCTCTGGGCCTGGGCATGAGTCCTGCAGACAGACCGCCCCGCCCCACCCGCAGGTGTGTCCTGCTGCTCCTGGGCGGGGCCGGCAGGTGAACGCCATCCTGCTCCAGGCGGAGGCAGCTAGCATTCCCTGGGCAGATAGCCAGCTCTGTCCCTCATGCTGACAGGGCAGCCCTCTGTCAGCACCAAACATGGGTGGAGCCCAAGTCCTCCTAGGCACCCCCAGCCCCTGCCTGCCCCTCCATGGCTTCCCAGCACCCACCCTCAGGCTGACCTGCTCTCCCCTAGATCAGGCTGTTCTCGGAGGGGCTTTGGAGCCTGGGCCGGGAGGTCGGGCAGAAAGATGACGGAAAACAGCAGAGGGGCCCCCGGCTAGGCTGGTCCTTGGGCCCCTGTGTGGGTTCTGTGTGGTCCCTGCCCCACAGACGGAGGTGGGCGAGGGTAGCTTAGCGTCACAGCGTGGCCTGTTCTGGGGGAGCTGGCTACGTGTGGGCCCAGGAGCACTTGGGTCCGAGGCTGGCCAAGGCTGTGAATAGTGTCTGAGCAGGAGGAAGCCCATGGCTGTCCCTGTGTTAGCGTGGCCTCCACCCTGAGTGCACAGCGCAGGTGTCCCACGGATCTGCATCTCTGGAGCTGGATGTGGGCTTCCCGAGGCACATGCAAGCTCCCATAGCTCTTCTGGGGGTGCCCCGCAAGCTCCCTGTGACCCCAGCGCCGTCTCTTCCCCAGTCAGAGGCCTGCAGGACGCTGGCGCCCGAGAGGGACAAGGCCGCCAAGCACTGCTGCATCCAGCTGCCCGACGGGACGTCCTGCACGGTGCTCGTCAGGGCGGGGCTCCCCATCAAGGAGGTCCTGGCCGGGCTCTGCGAGCGACACGGCATCAACGGGGCCGCCGTGGACCTCTTCCTGGTGGGCGGGGACAAGGTATCGGGCTCTTGGTGTTAGGCCCTGGCGGTTGCCCTGCTCTGCACTCCTGTCTAAGCTGTTTGCTGGAGGCCGTGGAGGGTGGGTCCTGCGGCTGGGCCCCTGCCTGGTGTGGGTCTGTCTGCGGCTGCTCCTCCGCGGCACCTGGGCGTCCCTGCACCTGGGAGCATTGCTGGGCGCCCGCTCCCTCTGATCCCCCCTCTTGTTCCTCCTGGTTCCCAAGCCCCTGGTGCTGCATCAGGACAGTAGCATCTTGGCGTCTAGGGACCTGCGCCTAGAAAAGCGGACTTTGTTTCGGTGAGAAAAATGCAGTTGCCATTCCCATGAGCTCCCAGAAGGCTGGGCCCATCCTGAACCGGGTGGGGCAGCAGCACGCAGACCCTGGAGCCCAAGGGGCCAGAGGGTCGTTCTCCCTGTCCCATGACCACAGAGGGCCACACCCAGGGGTGGGCAGGCTGGATGGAGTTGGCCATCCTGTGGGGGAGGGGTTCTCTCTTTGCTGGTGTGACAGCCCCTCTCACCCCCCAGAAAACCTTCCAGAAGCCCCCCACAGCCAGAACCTGGGGCTGGATCCGGCGGCCCCGGGCGTAGGGAAGTGAAGACTGGGTGGGTCTGCGCAGATGTGCTCACGCCTCTCCCCCCACAGGCTGGACCTGGTTCCCATTAACCGCTCGGTGGGACTCAAGGCCAAGCCCACCAAGCCCGTCACGGAGGTGCTGCGGCCCGTGGTGGCCAAGTACGGCCTGCACCTGAGCGAGCTGGTGGCCAGGCTGGTGAGTGACTAGGGGCTGCGGCGTGTTCCCTGAGCTGGCAAACAGGGCGCCTGTCACAGGGCCTGTGCGGGACGCCCCACTGGTAACTCTGTGGTACGCAAGCAGCTGCCACGCCCTCAGTTCCCCCCACGCTGGCCAGGTGGGCCGTGTCACCTCCGTCCCCCACTGTCTCATCCTGTGGAGGGGATGCTGGTTTCTTTAGACTCGATCATTCCCTGGGGGCTGGGGCCGGGGCTGGGCTGGGATTTGAGAGGTGGTTTTGGTCCAGGGAAACCAAACGGAGGAACAAACAAGACCCCCTGAGCTCTGCTGAGCAGGTGCAGGTCCCAGCAGACAGCTCAGGCCAGCTGCCTCGGGCGCATCTTCCCATTAAATGTCCTCGTTGCCACCCTAGCCGCTTTGCCTCAGTGAGTAAAGCATCAGCCACGGACTGAAGGGTCCCGGGTTCAATTCCCGTCAAGGGCATGTTGCAGGCTTCATCCCCGGCCCTGGTCAGGGTGTGTGCAGGAGGCAACCCATCGATGTATCTCTCTTGCATTGATGTTTCTCTTTGTCTCCCCTCACTTCCACTCTCTCTAGAAATTAAAGGAAAAATATCCTTGAGTGAGGATTAACAAAACAAAAAAATTTCCCAAGTCTCATCTCCACTGGCGTTTCCAGGCAGGGCTGCTGAGCTAGTGGAGGCGAGGACGGGGGGGGGAAGCTGAGGAAGAAAACCCTGGGGCAGAAGGAAGGCGGGGCTGTAACCCTGTAGCCCAGGCCGTGCTGCGGGGCTGTCTCCTCTGCAGGCTGTTGGCCAGGTCCCCATCTCTCTGGAATCACTGCCTGTCTAGCAATCTGCACCCATTTGCTTCAGAATACAGTGATTCATGATTTAGTTTGCCTGCGTTCTCATTTTTTTAGAAAATAAACTACTGGAGCTGTGATTTAAAATATTTCAGCGTTTTAATTTTCTCTGACACGGACCCTAAGACTGTGCAGGCTCTTGGACGTGAGGAGAGGACTGTGTGGAGCGGGTTGTGGAGGCCCAGGAAGCCCGAGGCCCCTCCCCTCAGCACCCGGAGGCCCAACATGCTGGCCGAGAAGGCAGGCCAGGCTTCCTGCGCCTCCCGCTCTCTCCCTTGAGACCCCAAGCTACTGCGTGACCCTGTGGCCTCAGTGTCCCTGTCTGTAAATGGGTTAGTCAGGGCTGTGGTGGGACTTCTGGGCTGGTGGCGGTCAGGGCTCCGGGGCTGGAGACTGTGACACTGTTATGCCCAGATTTCAAGAACCCCAAAAAACCACACCAGGGAGCCAGCCGTGTCCGATGCAAAAGCAGAGAGTCTTTATTCAAACTAGTTTGGGCCCCCAGTCAGCCACACTCGCCAATGCAGCGGCAAGCGGTGGAGAGAGCGCGAGAGCCCCGTGGAAAGAGGGGTTCTATAGGGGGGTTGGAGTAAGGGGAGGAGAGAGGACTGTGGGCCCTGCCGATTGGCCAGGCGCAAGTCGGTGTCTCGTTACACAGGATGTGGTCATATCTATGGCACTCACGTCCCTTGATTGTCATTGGTTAGTTTAAAAAAGTCCTGGGTGTGGCTAGCAGAGGCTTGGGCTTCCGGAAGAAGCCTTGCCGCGCACATGGCTGCCCAAAAATGGAGGATTCGGGGCAAGATGGAGGGCGTAGCCCTCGCCCTTTCAGACACGTGGCTTTTCTGTGGACCCACCAGCTGACCCTTCCCTGAATGTGTGCGTCCACGGAACCGACATGAGAGAGGCAGGGCCAGCGTGGTGGCCGCCTCCCTGGGCGAGCTCCGGCCCGACCTCCTGCAGGAGTGGCCTCTGGGCACTTCGGGCCTCATGGCCAGCAGGGACTTTAAGAAGCTGCTCCAAGCTCAGGCTTCTTTCTAAACAGTGGCTGTGGGTCCTGAATAGCAGGTGTTCCCCCCCCATGCCCCGCCCTGGCCCCGCTCTGTGCCCCTGTCCACAAAGGCAGCTCTGTCCTGTTCACATCCTACCTGTGCCCACAGGAGTGGGGCGAGGCCCGTCCAGGTTGTGAGCAGGGTGAGACCTGGATGCCAACTTGATGCCTTTGAAACAGGACGTTTGTGGACTGAGAGGGTTGCAGCCTCGCCAAGTGTCCTCGCCCGGGCTTGGGTCTGGCGCAGGGAGGCCACCAGCTGTCACTCGCATTCCAGGCACCCTGGGCTTCAGGCTGGGCACCTCTGGACTGCCCTCGGGCAGCCCGGCCAAGGTGGCGGCAGCCGGGGTCACCTGGCGTGCCACGACATCAAGGCTGGACCGGTCTTGCTTTCAGTAGCTGGATGACAGACAGGTGTTCTGGAAAGTTCTGGTTCGGTGAGTCATGTGGTGCACCACCTTGGTCTCTAGAGTGGCGAGAGGGAGCCCCTGGACCTCGGCGCCCCCATATCAAGCCTGGATGGACAGCGGGTCATCTTGGAGGAGAAGGACCCCTCCAGAGGGAAAGGTGAGCGAGCCCAAGAGTCCCCCTCTCACTGCCTCCCACCAGCCCATCCCTGAGCCCACCAGAGGCCCTGCCTCCCCGCTCCCCCTCCACCCTCCACAGAGCCAGGCCCTCTGAGGCCGGGGCTAGCCCAGTCCTGCCTGGGCAGAGGCAGCAGGACCAGGAGCATGAGGGCCTCACCCGGTGACAGGCCTTGCGCTCCTCCAGGACTGCCCGAGGTTCAGCACGCCGGGTGTGGGGCGTTAACGAGACACAAAGACACAGCTCTGGTCCTGTGAACAAGGGACACGCCCGGGCCTCGTGGACTGGGGGTGTTGCCGTCCCGTTGTCCCCGGTGTGCGGGAACCTGTGGTTTGTGGAGCTCCTCCTGGCCCCACAGCCCCGCCCGAGCCTCCCGCAGCAGCTCCTGCAGAGAGCTTAGGGCTGGCCCAGCAGGGGCTTGGACCAGAGACCTGAGGGCTGGCTCAGTTCTGAGATGCCTGCTGCCTCCCCCAGGGACCTGCGGTGGCCCTGGTGGTGGCTCCTCCCCTTGGGAAAGCAGAGTGGGTCCTGGCCGGTCCTGGTCCAGGAATGCCTGCTCCGTGCTCCTCCCGCCTGCTCAGGGCCGGCCCAGCCGGGCCTCAGGCCCTTGGGCACAGGTGAGCTGCGGGCCAGGCCGCAGGCAGGGGCAGGCTGTCTGAGCAGCTGCGGGAAGTGGGGTGGCCATTCCTGCTGCCCAGGGGGGCCAGAGAAGTGGACTTGAGGCCTGGTGGGCCATTGGAGGCCAGACCACAGCCCTGATTAACAGCGGTTCTAATAGAAAATAGGTGACTCCCTACTTTTCTAGAGAATATTCACGCCAAATAGTCCACGAAACAAGCTCTTTAATCGCCTCTCCTCCAAACATCCCAGCACATGGGGTCCAGCCGCCTGTGGCCCTCTACACACAAACACACACACACACACACACAGCACGTCCTGCCCCGGGCATTTGGCCTTTATGTGCAGATTGGAGAAGGTGCAGGTTACTCCTTTGTCTTCTCCCGCTTTGCTCTCAAAGATACTGTAGCCGTGATGCTGTGTCAGTGCGCACTGTGACTGCAAAGCTCGGCGCTCTGTTCTTCCCCACAGATAAACAGAGAGGAACGCCGCTCAAACAGACCACGGCCGTCAACTCCAGCTCCAGAAATTTCTCGGCTACGGTAATCCCCCTCCCGGCCCGCAGGGTGCCCCGCTCCCCGCATGCTGGCCGTATGCTCCCCAGAGAGCCGTGCGCTGCCCCCCGGGGCCCGCCACGCTCTGGTCGGGCTGGCAGCCCCTCTCGGTGTCCTCTCGCCCCCTCTGGGGCTGTTCCCGGGGCCTACTCGCCAGCTCGCTGCCCTGTGGTGGGTACAGAGCCCGACGTGCTCTGCGGTTTGAACCCTTGTCATGGCTCCCGTTCCAAAGCCCGCCTGTCACTGAATTGTGCTGTCGTGTCTGAACTGTGAGTAGAACTTTGACTTTCCTTCTGATGCAGGGAGAGGAGAGAACACTAGGCAAGTCTAATTCTATTAAAATAAAAGGAGAAAATGGAAAAAATGCTAGGGATCCCCGGCTTTCAAAGAGAGAAGAATCTATTGCAAAGATTGGGAAAAAAAAATATCAGAAAATTAATTTGGACGAAGCAGAGGGTATGTGTACTTTTTAAACTTGCACGTTTTTTAGTGAATACAATGTCCGTTTCTAGTCCACTCGTTAGAGCTTTCTCTGAGGGATTGACAGCGGGTGACTGATCCCTGTCACCTGAGAGTGTGTTCCTCCGTGTCAGTCTGGGGCTGAACCCCAGTTTGCAGACTGAGAGCCGGGCCCCTAGGAGTCAGGGAGGACCCCTGGGGGGCAGGGGCAGCACCGTGGTCCTGGCAGGCTCCCCAGCTCCCTCCATCTCTGTCCCTGCTGGGATGGAGGCTCAGTGGTATCAGGGTCCTCACCACAGGCAGCACCAGCAGAGCAGCTGTGGCGGGGGGGCCCTGGGTGCCCGACCTCTGCCTTGACCTGCGGGAGGCCTGCAGGAGGCACCGCGGAGATGGAGAGGGTGGTAGTCTCCTCTTTGGAAACATCTAAGAGAAAAGCAGAAGCAGAACTCATAGTGGTCACTGGGACCGGATTTTAACCCAGGTCCCTCCTGCTCAGCTGTCCAGCTCCCTGTGAAGTCCCCCCTTATAGCCATAACCCTATACCCTCACACCCCCCTTACAGCCATAACCCTACACCCCACAACCCCCCTTACAGCCATAACCCTACACCCCCTTACAGCCATAACCCTATACCCCACAACCCCCTTACAGCCATAACCCTACACCCCTTACAGCCATAACCCTACACCCCCACAACCCCCATACAGCCATACCCCTTACACCCCCACAACCCCCATACAGCCATACCCCTTACACCCCTCACAACCCCCATACAGCCATACCCCTTACACCCCTCACAACCCCCGCATACAGCCATACCCCTTACACCCCCCACAACCCCCCATACAGCCATACCCCTTACACCCCTCACAACCCCCCATACAGCCATACCCCTCACAACCCCCCATACTGCCATACCCCTCACAACCCCTGCATACAGCCATACCCCTGCAGCCTAACCCCTTCCTTACACCCCTCCCCCCCCCCCCCCCCCCCCCCCCCCTGCAGCTATAGCCCTATGGCATGGCTGTGATCCTGTCACCTGAGAGTGTGTTCCTCCGTGTCAGCCGAGGCTCTCAGGCAGAGGGCGGGAGCACGCACCCATGCTGAGGTGGGCGCCTTCCTGAGAGGCATTAAGATGTCAGGTTTGAAAGTCCTTGTCCTTGAGAGCAGTTGGATGCTAGAGAAGCCCAGCCAGGCCCTTCTCCTTGACCGTGGCCTTGAGCTCCACTGGAAACGCCCTTAGTAAGACGGCTCTTGAGGGGCCCACTGGGGCCAGCAGGTGTGGAGGGCGCGGAGGGGCCCGAGGGCTGAGGGGCTCCATGCAAACAGGACTCCAGAGCCCAGGCTTGGTGCCCCCTCCAAGGACCCCGTCACCCCGCCCCTCGCGGGCCCCTCCTCTGGCCCAAGCGGGCTCACCCAGCCACTGGCCCTGTGGAGCTGCAGCCTCTGCGGTCAATCCTTTATCCGGGAAGAGGCCCAGGGCTGCGTGTCAAGGCCCCCAGTGCCACGTCCCCACCAGAGACAGCCAGCACCCCAAGCTGTCGGCACGGCCGTGACGGGTCACAGGTGTGGGTGACTGGGTCTGGACTTCACACACCCCGATTTTCGGCTTAGGGCTGCTCTGGATTGTTCTAGAAGCCTGGGCCTTCCTGCAGTTCTGTGGGCCGAGGTGCTAGGGGTGCAGGACCCCTGGCCGCAGCCTGCAGTCCGAAGGCAGTAGGACAGCGAGACGAGAACTTTCCAGACGTGCACTGCGGCTGTGGGTGGAGAGTGAGGCTCTCACACTCGGTCCACGGGTTTCCTCCCAACAGCGTTTTTTGAGCTTATTTCCAAGGCTCAGAGCAACAGGGCTGACGACCAGCGGGGGCTGCTGAGGAAGGAAGACCTGGTGCTGCCCGAGTTCCTGCGCTTACCCCCGAGCAGCCCCGAGCCCGGCCTCCCCGGCCAGACCCCCGTGACCAGCCCTGGCCAGGAGAAGGCGCCCCGGCCCCGAGAGCACCCCGCCAGCCCAGCCACCAGCCCTGGCTCTGCTGACAGCCCCCCCTTCTGCACCTCCTCGACCCCCACAACGCCCACGCCCCATGCGCAGGAAGCAGAGTCCGGGGGCGTCCAGACCGTAGAGGGCGAACACGTGGCCGACCTGATGCTCACCGGGGAGGGGGACATCAGCAGCCCCAGCAGCACTTTGCTGCCGCCTCCCCCCACCCTGCAGGACCCGGCAGGACTTCCCACTCCAGGTACCGCCGGGCGTGGCTCCCCTGCTCACCTCTGACTCTGCCACTCCACTGTCCCTCGGGGATGTCCCCCGGGAAAGTCCACCTGGTCCCCAATAAAAAAAGACATGTGGGAGGTCGACCCTCTGCCCCGTGATCGTCTAACAAGGCTTTTCCACAGCACTGTCCCCTCTGTTACCATAGTTACTGTGGGCTGGTCTACCAGGAGGTGTCAGGCACAGCTGAGGTCGGAGTGTGGTCAGGACGGGTCCCGGAGGCCTCCCGGCATGTGCCGTGTTCTGTGAGCAGACAGCGGCCTCCTCGCCCCTCGCCCTCTGTCCGGGGATTCCAGAAAATGTATGTGTTCCTTAAAACGAGGAGAGCTAGCATGGTCCGTGTTCGTCTCGAGACTGAAAAAAAGCATTTGTCTTGAGTGAGTGACGCCCAGGTGACTTAGGACCACGCTCAGCACAGAGCCGTCACAGGGGCGTCGGCCTGGGCCAGGCAGGCTCGGGACCAGGGCTGGGGGTCTCCGCGGGGTGTCCTGACCTCGGGCAGTCACAGGCATTTCTCTCAACTCCCGGAAGCGTGAGTTTGGTTGTTCACTGAGTTCGGTGATGTACGGCTGGCGGAGGGACTGGCCCAGGAGCCGCGGCTGGAAGTGGAGGCGAGGCTCCTGCCTGCTGCGAGGGGCTTCCCGGAGCCCTCCCACCCGCCCACACTGGGCACGGCCCCGTGTGCGTCCCTGCTGGGTGGACAGGGCGCCTGCTCGGTGTCCATGCTGACAGCGGGCTGCCCTGCTCCTGCACACACGACTCTTGGACGCTGTCGGTCCTGATCCGCTGGCAGGCGATGGGACGCCCCACTTCACCCGCCAGGGCAGCCTGGGTCCTGCCGGGACCTGCAGCCGCACCTGGGGGTGGGGGGCACGGTGCGGGCGGTGCGTTGTCCCTGCCTCCTTGGTAGCTTGTGGAGGACTGTGCTGTAGAGGATGGCGCCTTCCCGCTGAGAGCGCCCCCCAGTGCAGGAGCCAGGTGCATGCTGTCGCCTTCCGCACGCCCTGCGCCCCCCTGCTCCCTGCGCGCCTGTTTCCTGTCGCCCATGTCTGGGTCCGTGCTCTTCCAGGAGGAATAAACCACAGCTCATGATTGGACTGGATCAAAACTTCTTTCACTTGAATATTTATTTCCGCTTGAGCAAGCTGTCGATGCATTCTACTCCAAGGAGAGTGTCACACATTTTTAGGAACTCCATGGGTCCCCTTAACAGAGTGGCTTTTAAATATGTTTTTATTGATTTCAGAGAGGAGAGAGAGAGATGGAGGCATCAATGAGAGAGAATCATGGATCGGCTGCCTCCTGCACACCCCACCCTGGGGATCGAGCCTGCAACCCGGGCACGTGCCCTTGACTGGAATCAAAGCCGGGACCCCTCAGCCCCCAGGCCAACGCTCTATCCACTGGGCCAAACCAGCCGGGGCGATCTAGTGGCTTTTAAAAATAGGCCGTTCACTCAGCAGATGCTCTCAAGCACCCATAGGCAGCCCTGTGCCGGCGGCGGGGAGGGGGCAGCCTGGGCCTCTCCCTGAGCGGGCATTGGCGTCTGCTATCGCCTGGGGAGGGGAGGCAGCCACGCCCGATTCTTCCGCCCGTCCCGTGGGCCAGAGCCGACCCTGTGGTTGGCGGTCAGTTCCCACCTGCCCCTGCGGCTCCGTGCTCGGAGCTCGGTGCACCCCGAGTGGCCGCTCCGGCTCAGGCTTCCCACCTGGTGACAGGCGTCCTCTGTTTCCTGGGCTCAGCCCTCGGGTCTCAAAGCCTCCGTCTCCATTCTCCTTAGAGGTCACCTCACCCCCAGGGTGCTCAGCACGCACTGGCTGATGAGGACCTTTAACCCCGCCCCCACCTGTCACAGAGCTGTCCCCACCTGCTGGGGTCTGCGTGGAGGGGGACTGTGTGTCATGAGCAGGAACCAGGGCTTTGGTTGGGGCTGTGAAGCTTGCTCACAGGGACTCAGCCTCCGAGGCGGTGGGGTGGGGTGGGGTGTCCAGGGCTGGTGGCTGAGGGTGGACCACGGAGCCCCTGCCCCTCCCCTCCCCTCCCCATATTTCCCAGTTTAGCTGCGCCCAGTCTCCTTGTGCTGTGAGAGAGAGGGTCACCCCGGGAGGCTTCACAGAGGAGGTGGCAGGGTGGCCTTGAAAGACACAAAGGACCCGTCTAGCAGACGATTCAGAGCATGTGGGCAGGAGTCACAGCAAAGGAGGACAAGGAGGGTCCCTCTGGGGCAGGAAGGGCCCGGGGAGGGCAACTGAGATGGCTCTGGCGCCCCGATTGCGGTGGGGCTCCAGCTGGGCCCCCGGAGCTGACTGGAGCCAGAACCGCAGAATTCGTCAGCTCATGTCGGGCTGTGGAGCCCTGGGGGGAGGGGCCAGTAGGGCCCTGAGAGGCAGAGGCAAGGTCCTGGCCCAGCCTCCTATCTGCTGGAGGGAGTGGCTCAGGCACCCTTTGGAAATGGCCCCTGGTGCCCTGTGGGGTCCCGTGTTGCCTGCCTGCCAGGGAGGCCGGGCGGGTAGCTGCTCCGGGCCAGCCCTGGCACCAGGCCTCAGCGCCCGTTGACTGCATGGGGCTGGGCTGCTGCCACTGAGTCACGGGCCTGGGGCTGCCACTTACTCAGAAAGCAAATCTGGGCCAGGCAGGCAGGAAGGGCCTGGACTTTGGCCACCCGCCCCCAGACACAGGTCCTCAGCCTGTACCAGCTGCCCCGTCCCCGACACGGCAGGCCCGCCCTGGGCCTGCACCAGCTGCCTCGTCCCTGACACGGCAGGCCCACCCTGGGCCTGCTAAGCTGTCCCGGCTCCGGCTGCCCCTGCAGCCTCTGTTGCCCAGGCCCATCGGCTGGACGGGAGGGCCTGGCTCCTGGCCTGAGTGGGACTGCAGGTCCTTTACTGCTCCAGACAGATGCCCCCGAGTGGGCAGAGAACCTAGAAAGCCCTGCCCTCCACCCTGAAGCTAAATGGAAGCGCCCTGCCCACACCTCCCACCCTGCGGCCGCCTGTGGAGATGGGGGCCCAGTGACAGATGGGACGGTGGGTCCCAGTGGGAGGCCTAGTGGGATGTTTGCTGAATGACTGAAGGACTGGACCCTCGGACCTCAGGGGAAACCCTTCCCCATGGTTTTGAATAGGACACGCCTGGCTCAGCAGCCGTGGCCGGAGAGGACACGCGGCCAGGCACTCTGACACCGATGAGCCACGGGGAAGCCCTGGGGGCCACGTGGAGGTGCTCATGGAGGCCTGGGGTGCAATAAGGTGGGACTTTGGGGCCACGGAGCAGCTGGGGACACAGGCTCCTGATCCCACAGCCATCCCACTCTCACTCAGAAGCCTCAATCCACGGAGGAAGCGGAGCCAGGCCAGGGAAACCGAGGCCCAGGGAGGGCTGGTCTGTGGGGCAGGACTCCATGTCTATTGTGGGTCACCGGCCGGGACGCCTGCTCGCCGTGGGCACCTGAGAGTCATCGGCCCCTGGGCTCACTGACACCCTATAGATTCTACGCCAGGGCCCTAGCATCCCTAACCTGGGCAGCACCGCCTGCCCTGTCCCAGTGGTGAGCCAGGGGAGGGCAGTGGAGGGCGCCAGGGCTAGGAGCTTCTGCCAAGCCCACCCCATGCCGGTCCCTGGGGACTGCGCCTGGAAAGAAGACAGGTCTCCGTCCTCCAGGGCATCACCCGGGCTCTGCGGCCCACCCAGAGGTTACTGGCACAGAACCAGGGCTGCCCACCAAGGGCCTAGGAGTTTCTGGCGGCCCGAGGACTCCTGGGGCTGAGGCGGGGCCACTGGGCACTGAGCAGCCTGCAGAGGAGCAGATAGTCCACTCGGGACAGGCACAAGGCCCGGGTATGGCCATAGGGTAGGAGACTGCAGCCAGAACCCAGGCAGGTGCCAAGAAGGACTGTTTGTGAGGGCGAGGACATGGGCCTGAGTTGGAGGCAGGTGGACAACTGGCAGCCAGGCTGGGTGGGCACAGGGGCTCTGGAGCTGCCTCTGCCCCACGCTGGCCTGTGAGCTGCATCCTGCAGCGAGGCTGGCAGTGAGGTCTGTGTTGAGGCCGAGTGCCTGGGGGTCTTGCCAAGGGCCAGTCCTGTTTGGAACAGTCCCACCCAGAGCTTGGTCCCCACCAGCCCAGGCAAGGGGGCCTGTCCCTTGGCACCCACTTACTGTGGCCCCAGTGCCCCTGGCCTAAGGGCAAGCCCTGCAGACAGCCCCCAGGGGAGTTGGGGGCCATAGTAGCCTGGAGTGGAGTCAGGGAAGGCAAGGTGGGTCTCAGCAGGGAGCCTGGGCAGCAGGGAGGTCTCTTGTGGCCTCAGTCTCCTCCCCGCCCCCACCCCCCACTGACTGCTCTCCACTGGCCACAACCCAGCCGGGAGCCCCTGGATCCCTGCAAGCAGCCCTGCTGCCTGGTGGGGCCCTGGGACCTCTCCCCTCCCCCTCCAGTTCCTCTGCCACCCCAGCCCCGCCTGGGGCCCAGAAATCCTCATTCCTGCACCGCACACTCACAGCCCAGCTGGGGGCAGCTCAGCATCCTCGGCCAGCCGGGGGGCCACCAGGAGGGGAGGAGTGAGGGAGGCAGGGGCAGGGGCAGGTGGGGCAGGGCCCAGGTGCTGAACAGCTTTTGAAGGACCCGGGCTGACCTGGCACAGACGACCAGGGCAGGGTGCAGGGAGCCCTGGGTGTCCTTGTGACCAGTAGGGGCTCCCCGGGCGCCATGGCACAGAACCTGGGCCCTGCACCCCCAGCACCGGGGCCCCAGCCTCTTCCTCCCCTCTCGGTTCATGCCTGTGCCCCCTCGGCCTGGGGCCTTCCCCACACTGTGTGGCCTCTGCCGCCCCGACGTGCAGGGGCCCCAAGGGGCTGGTGGCTTGAGGCTGGCGGTCTGTAGACCCCTGACCCCGGCGAGGCCAAGGTCAGAGGTCGCTGGCCTGCGGGATGCATATGGACATTTGAGGAACCCTCCCACGGCCAGTGTCCATGCAGGGCAGGTGGGTAGGGATTCCTGCTGGGTGTCTGCAGGCCTGGGGGGATGGTGACAGCCTCTCTCTTCTCCCTGTGACAGGAGGCGGGGCACACAGCAGCCGAGGCCTCCCGGTCAACACGATCATCGACGTGGACCTGGTCGCTGGCTCAGCCCCTGGGCCAGGCCACAGGGCTCCAGGGGTGCGGACAGGCCCCCGGAGGCCACAGGCCAGCAGGCCCCCCGCACCAGACCTCCCTGGCCTGAGCCCCATCGCAGGTGGGCCCACCAAGCCCAAAGCCAGCCCGCACCACGCCACCTTCGTCTGAGGCCACCCGCAGCCCGCCCACTGGCGGGCCCCATACCCCCAGACCTCCCCTAAAGGCCATGTCTCGGGGCGGCCCCAGCCCATCCTGAGGGCCTTTGGCGGCCACCCCGACCACCGCGCCCTCGGAAGCCACCAGGAAGGCGGAGGCCTGGCTCGGCGGCCTCCTGGGCCCACCCCCTGCCACGGCCTCCAGCCTTCCCCCAATAAAGTGTCTTCAAGGACCCTGTGTTGGCCTCCTGCTGGGTGCCGGGCCCCAGGCCATCTGTCCTCCGTCCTCTGTCCTCGTGTCCTCGTCCTAGTCCTCGGAGGTGTTGCCATGGCCTCCAGGACCGTGTGGGGGAGGGGCTTGAGGAAGTGGGGCCTGCGGGTCAGGCCAGGTCTCCTCCAATCCACACCATCCCCTGCAGGTCAGCGCAGGCTCCTCCAGGCAGTGGGGACCTGCAAGCTGCCATGCACTTGGCCTGTCAGTGGAGGGATTGTCTGAGCGGAAGGCCTGGGCAGGGGTGGCAGGGCCGTGCCCAGCCCCTGAGGCTGAGCGGGTTTCGTTACAGAATGGCCTGAGCCAAGTCAGGAGGGGACCGGTGGCAGGTCAGCGGCAGGGCCCCGGGAGGCCTTGGGTTGAGGCGGACGGAGATGGCGCCATGGTCCCAGGCTGCCTCGCTGGAACCCCAGTGTGCAGCTCAGTGTGAGGGGCCTCCTGCCCTGGCCTGCCAGCCGCGGACGGTGGGGAGGGGTGGGTTTGTCAGAGGCCAGGGAACAGCCAGGCTGCGGGGCTCTGAGTGTCCCAGGGAGGGGCTCCAGGGGAGGCGTGGGCAGGAAGACGGCAGCACCCATGTGCCCAGCGCCCTCTCCTCCCGGGCGCAGTGAGGCAGGTGCAGTGCCAGCCCTTCAGCACCCCGTGCGGGCGGCCGGCATTCTGGGCAGGAGGGACAACTGCCGTGTGCGGGGCACTGCCCAGCCCAGGCCACAGAGGGGCAGGACCCCAAGCCAGGCCTCTGGCCCTTGGTGGCCCCTGGGTACCTGGCCTCGGCTCTGCTGGGGACCAGAGAGGAAGTCCAGGAGAGGTGGAGGGGAGCTCCTGGACACCCCAGGTCAGGGCAGCCCGAGGGGGCTCTGGTCCTGCTCCCCGTCTTGCACTTCCCGGGGGTCCTGCCCCAGGCTCCTCCTGGAGGGACAGCAGAGGCCCCCATCCTGGGTCTCTGCCATGCGCAGCCCAGCACACCCAGCCTCCTCTCCGCCCGGCCTGGGGCTGGTTGTGGGCAGCACCCCCTCCGGCTGGGCAGGAACGAGCAGACACGCAGCTGCTCTGGGTACGGGCAGCTCAAACACGCGGTGGCCAGCCCCGCAGCCACGTGGGAAACGGAAGCCAGGCTGGGGGCCCGGGCCCCTGCCTGCATGCCATCCTGGGAGACCCAGGACATGGGACATGCCCTGTGCGCCTGGCGGGTGAGCTGGGCAGTAAGTGCAGGGCCTTCGGGCCGGCAGGGGAGGCAGCTGGTTAATCATTTCCAGGCGGCCTTGACCCCACCTGCCCCGGCCGCTCTGCTCCTGACTTCTGCTGCCCTCACTCCAGCGCGGGAGGAGCCATGGGGCGCTGGGCCTGGGTCCCCAGCCCCTGCCCCCCGCCCAGACTGACGCTGCTGCTGCTGCTGCTGCTGCTGCTGCTGGCGCCTCTCAGGGCCCAGCCCCAGGCTGGAAGGGTGAGCACTGACCCATCACACTGTGGCCTGGGGCTCCCTGTGCCCACTCTGGGTCCTGGGGCCGAGGCCAGGGCCCATGTAGAGCGGGCGAGGGGCCCAAGGTGCTGAAAGCGGGCTGTGGGGGTGCTGGGCTAGTGGGCAGGGCAGAACCTGGGCATCCAACTTACTGGGCCCCACCTCGGGGCATGGGGGCCGCTCCCCGCTCTGGGCCTGTGGGGTCTGAGAGTTTGAGGTGGGAGTAGGGCCTCTGAGGGCCTCACCGCAGCTCTAGGCCCAGGATGGAGCAGGCGCGGCCGGCCCTGAGACAGCTGTCTCGGGGGGGGGGCCTGCTGGACTCGGCGGGAGGGCTTGTTGGACCCTCAGGGTGCCCCGTGGCGCCCAGTCCCCACTCCAAGGTCTGAAGGCCCACTACCTGAGGCCCAGGGCAGGGCCTGAGTGTTGGGGGGCCGGTCCCACTTGAATGTTGTCACAGCTCTCGGCTCCTCCTAGAACCACACGGAGTCCCGAGAACCTAATGCCACAGTGACCTCCAGGACCCCCACTATTCCTGTGACCTCAGTGACCCCCACAACCTCTCCTGCGAGCACTCCAGAGGCAGAGGGTCCCCGTGGTGGGGGGCTCACCTCCCCGCCCAGGGTGGCCCCCTCCGGCAGCAGCCCTGGGGGCTCAGGTCGGTCAGGGGGCTTCCTGGAGGAGGTGGGGGCTGCACACGGAGGGTGGGTGGGGAGTCGGGGAGGGTGGGGAGTGGGGGAGGACGGGTGGGAGCCCGTGATGCTGGCCGCCTCCCAGCAGTGCTCACCGAGGACGGGAAGCCCTGCCGGTTCCCCTTCCGCTTTGGCGGCCGCCTGCTCCATTCCTGCACATCGGAGGGAAGCGCCCACAGGAAGTGGTGGGTCCCACTGGGCAAGGCCCCCCCTCCTGGTCCCCCGGCCCCCCCCCTCCTGCTCAGATGGGTGGCACAGGTGTGGTGAATGGACACATGACTGACTGGGCGTGAGTGCGTGCGTGCAACGCAGAGATCTGCAACCTCGGGGCTGGAGGGGCAGCTCTCTGGTCTGGGCACCCACGTCACCGCACACGTCACCCCCAGGTGTGCCACGACTCACAACTATGACCGTGACCGGGCCTGGGGCTACTGCGCTCAGGGCTCCACGCCCCGGGAGGGCCCAGGTGGGTGCCTGGGGGCGGGGGGGGGGCGGTTCGGGAGGCCTGAGCCCAGGCCAGAAGGGGGCTGGGCCTGTGTGGGCTGAGCTTGGGGCATCCAGCCAACATGCTGAAGGGGGTGGGGGCCCAGGGGACAGGGGCAGGGGAGCCATCAGCCAGGGGACCCCCTCTCTGGGGCCACAGGGTTGCTTTGTCCATTGCTGGGAGCAAGACGCCCCCTGGTGGCCAGGCCAGGCCCTGCGGCCACACAGGCCAGCCCTGTCCAGGTGAGGGCCAGTGGGGTCTGCAGGTGCTGGCAGCCTGCCTATGATGGTCCCAGGTCACAAGGGAGGAGACTGTGCTGCCTGACTGGGGGTGGTCAGGCTCCCAGGGTGCTGGGAGCAGAGCTAGAGGCCCTGCGTGCTGAGGGGGGCCGTGGGCAGCCTGCATTCCCTCCCAGCACCCCCTCCCAGGACCCCAGAAGGGGCATCTTTAAGGTGACAGGCCCAACAGAGGCCAGCAGTGAGGGTCACAGAGCGGGGGGACAGACTGCCCGGCTGAGACCCCTACCCCACTCCTGCACGTCCCCAGCGGCTCTGGATCCCTGTGCCTCCAGCCCCTGCCTCAACGGGGGCTCCTGCACCAACACCCAGGACCCCGGCTCCCACCACTGCACCTGCCCTGTGGGCTTCACCGGCAAGGACTGCGGCACGGGTGAGCGAGGCCTGGGGGCCGCGGGCCTGGGAGGAGGGGCGCCCGCCGCATGCAGGGGGGCTGCACGGAGCAGTGGTGTGCCGAGAGCAGGGACACATGGTGTGGTTCCCAGAGAAATGCTTCGACGAGACCCGCTACGAGTACCTGGAGGAGGGCGACAGCTGGGCCCGCGTGCACCAGGGCCGCGTGGAGCAGTGCCAGTGCGCAGGGGGCCGGGTCCAGTGTGAGGACACACGCCACACAGGTACCCCGGCTGGGCGGGGGGCAGAGCCTTCCCACGGCGTCCCGTGCCAGGTGAAGGGACTCCACTGGGACCCCCCATGCGTCCGGCCCCAAGGCCTAGCTTCTGAGCCCTCCCCCAGCTTGCCTGAGCAGCCCGTGCCTGAACGGGGGCACCTGCCACCTGCTTGTGGCCACCGGGACCACCGTCTGCGCCTGTGCCCCGGGCCACGCCGGGAGGCTCTGCAACATCGGTGAGTGGCTCAGCCTCAGAGCCGTGGGCCGGCCCCTGGGCTGGGCAGGGCGGGGGCAGCCTCGGGCCCAGTCTCACCGCCGCTGCTGCCCACAGTGCCCGCCCAGCGCTGCTTCGTGGGGAACGGCACCGAGTACCGGGGCGTGGCTAGCACGGCGGCCTCGGGCCTCAGCTGCCTGGCCTGGAACTCTGACCTGCTCTACCAGGAGCTGCACGTGGACTCGGTGGGCGCCGCGGCCCTGCTCGGCCTGGGCCCCCACGCCTACTGCCGGTCAGCACTGGCCCGGCCCGAGGCCACCTCACCCGCGGGCAGGGTCCGTCCTGGGGAGGCCTCCTGTCAGGCGCACAGGGGCTCCTGGCCCTTCTGCCTAGACCAGTGATGGCGAACCTATGACACGTGTGTCAGAGGTGACCCGCGAACTCATTTTTTTGGTTGATTTTTCTTTGTTAAATGCCATTTAAATATATAAAATAAATACCAAAAATATAAGTCTTTGTTTTACTATGGTTGCAAATATCAAAAAATTTCTATATGTGACACGGCACCAGAGTTAAGTTAGGGTTTTTCAAAATGCTGACACGCCGAGCTCAGAAGGTTCGCCATCACTGGCCTAGAGGCTCTTCCCCAGGGAGAAGGGCCAGGCGGGGTCAGGCCCCAGGCCCCTGTGTCCATCACAGAGCGTGCAAGGCTGCTCCGGGCGGGTGGAAGGACCCCCTGCAAGGGGTCCCATGCCCCTATCCCCACTTCCCTCGCTGAGGGCAGTGTGACAGCACCCACCGCTCCCCTGCCCCCAGGAACCCCGACAAGGACGAGCGGCCCTGGTGCTACGTGGTGAAGGAGCACGCGCTCTCCTGGGAGTACTGCCGCCTGGCAGCCTGCGGTGTGTGCTGGCGGGAGGGGGAACAGGGTGGGCGGTGCTGCCCAATCCCACTCCCACTCCCACTCCCGGCCTCTTCTCTCCAAGCAGTGGAGAAACAGCTCCCCGGCAGGGCTGGTCCCAGGAGTCAGCAGGCAGGCCGGTCCCCGGGCCCCTGAACTTGCAGGCATGGGGGAGTCCAGCAGGCGCCCTGGAGGCAGACGCTGGGGGGCAGCTCCCCTCTGGCCCTGCCTGTGCTCTCTGCCCCTAATGGCCTTGCCTCTGGGGTCCCTAACCCCTGCCAGGTGTGCAGGCCACTCTGGTTCCCCCAAAGCCTGGGGTTGGGGTCTCCTCCGGATAAGGAAGCCGAGGACAGAGCGTGAGTCCTGTGCCCGGAGGCAGAGCCGGGCCAGCCCCGGGCCCTCGTCCAGAGGGGCTGCCAGGATGGGGAGGGCGGCGGGGGAACGCCCGAGGGCCTGAGGACGGTGGCAGGTGGGCGCACCTGGGGCTCGAGTGACCAGCGACCGGTGCCCACAGAATCCCTCACCAGAATCCAGCTCCCACCCGACCTGGCCCTGCTGACGGTGCCTGAGGCTGCCCGCGCTGCGCGCCAGACCTGCGGCCGGCGGCACAAGAAGAGGAACTTCCTCCGGCCTCGCATCATCGGGGGCTCGTCCTCACTGCCCGGCTCCCACCCCTGGCTGGCCGCCATCTACATCGGGGACAGCTTCTGCGCGGGGAGCCTCATCCACACCTGCTGGGTGGTGTCTGCCGCCCACTGCTTCTCCAACAGGTGGGCGCTGGCCCCTGGGTCCTGACGCCCCGGCCCACCCCCAGTCTCTGCCTCCACCCCACCCAGCCACCCAGCCACCATGGCCCAGCCATCCACATCTCTGGGCTCTCCCCCTCCCCCCGCCCCGCCCCGCCCCTGTCCCCCCACCCAGCTGCCTGTCCGCGTCCCCGCGCCACCTCCATCCTTTGGTGCCTCTGCTCCCGGGGCCGCGGCGCCCCTCTGCCCCCGGTGGGATGGGACCCAGAGGCTGCAGAGACCCGCGGGCCCCGCCCGATGCCATCCCTGCTGGCGCCCAGGCTGCGGCTGTCAGATGCTCGGGGCGCGGTGGGGGCGGGCTGGGGGGAGTAGTCAGGCATGCGCAGTAGGGTGCAGCCCCGCCAGCCCCGCCCCTGGACTGCCGGTGGCATGGGGGGGGGCGCGCTGGGACTCGAGGCCCCGCCCAGTCGGCGGCTCCGGGAGTGCGGACCCGCCTCTCACTCCCCGGGGGACCAGCAAGCTCCGAGCGAAAGCCAGCTCAGCCCCGCGGCCGGCCTGGGGCCCCGAGGTCTGGGGGTTCTGGGGGTGGGCACTGTCCTGACTGACAGCTCAGGAGTCAGGAGCCGGGAGAAGACTGGGGGGTTGGCAGTGCACCCCTGTGGTCACCCCAGGGACTGCAACGTGTGTGTGGGGGGCGCCGGGCTCCGTGGGCACAAGTCCTGTGCTGACCTGTTACCTCCGCAGGCGCTTGGCTGGGCCTGGGAAATGGGACCCTGAGTAGGGGTCAAGGGGCTGGGGGAGGGGAGGAGCCGGGAGGGGCCAAGCTTGGTGGGGGGACGGGGGACCCCAGCACGCTGGCCGCACGACTGGAATGGGACAGATGTGGTCAGGAGAGAAGGCAGGAGGTTGAGGGCGTGGCTCAGACTCTTGGTCCCGCCCCTTAGAGGACACAAAGGCGGAGCTGGCTCCCCTCCCCAAGGCCTGTGTGTCCCCAGCCCTGAGCTCACTGGCCGCCCACCCTGAGCGAGACCCAGGAGCCCTGAGCTCTGGCCCTGCCCAGGGGCCGAGGCACCGAGCCCCACGGTGTGCTGGGCATCGGCTGCCCAGGTGTGGGGGCCGTTTCCCAGGTGGCCTGAGGCCTGGGAGGGCTGAGCAGAGTGAGAGGGACCCCCATACACAGCGGATGGGAAAGCGGGGGCGCTGACAGGCCCGGGGCTGACCGAGGGGCTGCCTCTGGGACGCTTGGCCCCCATGGGTGCAGGGACAGCCAACCTCAGGGCCCAAGGGGAGGCCAGAGCCCTGCTGCCCCCCCAACAGCCCCCCAAGGGAGAGCGTCTCCGTGGTCCTGGGCCAGCACTTCTTCAACCTGACGACGGACGTGACACAGGCATTTCGAATTGAGAAGTACATCCCGTACCCACTGTACTCGGTGTTCAACCCCAGTGACCATGACCTTGGTGAGGCTCAGGGCAGGCGGGGTGCAGCCAGGAGAGGGGCAGGGTGGGCACCTGGAGAACCCTGGGAGAGTCCTCAGGTCCGAGAATGTGAGGAGGGGTGGATGGAGGGACAGAGGCGTGGGGAGGAGCCTGGCCTGGCCTTCCTGCCCCCTCTGGGTCTTCCCGTCACAGCCTCCCGCCCAGCAGGGCGCACCTGGTGTGACTCAGCGGCCATGCTGTACCCATCATGGACCCCCCACCCCGGCTGACCTCTGGTCTCTCTCCCGCCCAGTCCTGATCCGGCTGAGGAAGAAGGGGGACCGCTGTGCCGTCCGCTCCCAGTTCGTCCAGCCCATCTGCCTGCCGGAGCCCAGCAGCCCCTTCCCCGCGGGACACAAGTGCCAGATCGCGGGCTGGGGCCACCAGGACGAGAGTGCGTGGCGGGGGGGGGGGGCAGCTGGCAGCGTGGTGCCCAGGGAGCAGTGCCCACCTGACACACGTGTCCCTGCCCGCAGACGTGAGCGGCTACTCCAGCTCCCTGCGGGAGGCGCTGGTACCCCTGGTGGCCGACCACAAGTGTAGCAGCCCCGAGGTGTACGGGGCCGACATCAGCCCCAACATGCTGTGCGCCGGCTACTTCGACTGCAAGTCTGACGCCTGCCAGGTGAGCCAGCCTCAGACCTGCATGCCCTGGGGAAGGGGACCGGCCCGCAGGGCCAGCGGGGGCCAAGGCAGACGGCACACAGGCCCCATCCCTGTTCCCGCCGCTGCTGGAGGGCCCCACAGTGGGGCAGAGACACCCCTCACACAGATGGGGAGCCTGAGGCCCAGGGAAGGGCAGGTCACAAAGCCGGACAGCCCAGCTGTCCAACCGAGGGCAGGGCTGGCCACGTGACCCCAAAGGCCAGCCTCTTCCCCCAGAGCTCTCACCGCGGGCTCTCCCATCGGCCAGTCCCAGCAGCGCACACTCATCCAGGCAGGACGTGTGTGTGCAAGCCTGAGGCGTTATAGATGGGGAAACTGAGGCCCAGAGAGGCCCATCACACTTCCCAGGTCACACAACTCAGATGTGGCCAGGGAGTGGGGTGGGGGCCGTTTCCGGGGTGCCGAGGAGCTGGGCCAGGGTCTCCTGAGCTGGCCCCGGCTCTGACGGGCAGCTCTGCTGCAGGGGGACTCAGGGGGACCCCTGGTCTGTGAGAAGAACGGCGTGGCCTACCTGTACGGCATCATCAGCTGGGGCGATGGCTGCGGGCGGCTCAACAAGCCCGGCGTCTACACCCGAGTGGCCAATTACGTGAACTGGATCAACGACCGGATCCGGCCCCCTAAGCGGCCTGCAGATTCCCCCTGAGACCCCCCCAGGACATGCTGCCTCCTTGCCATTCCCTGCCGGCTGGCAATAAAGCTGCTCCCAAGAGCACAGCTCGCCCAGCCTGGCCGCTGCCCCGCCCAGCCTCCCCTCCAAGGCCAACCCAGGCCTGCACACACCTCCCCTGCACGAGCTCCCTCTAACCCTACCCCCACCCCGGGTGTTGAGTGTGGGTCCGTTAAAGCAGTGACTCGCATGTATAGTTGTCGAGGGCCAAGCCAGCCTTGCATTCCTGAGTGAACTGCTGAGTCAGAGTGTGAGCCAGGCATCGTCCATGTGCCCGCCCCAGGCTTGTTCCCAGCCCAGGAGGCTGGTCCCCCAGGCTGATCAGTGAACTCTGTGCCCAGTGGGTTATGGTGGGGCCTCAGGGAGCCCGGCAGGAGGTCCGAGAAGGAGCCGAGTGAGATGGAGTATTGATGTCCCTGGCTCCCTCCTTTTGGGGTCACCTCAGTGTTACAGGTTGTACCCTAAAACCCGTATGTTGGCGTCAGGACCTCAGAATAGGACTGTTTGGAGAGACCTTCACAGAGCGACCAGGTTAGCATGAGGTCAGGGTGGGCCCTGATCCAACACAATGTGTCCTTATAAGAGAGGGAGAGTGGGGCCAGGCAGACGGAAGGAAGCCGGTGTGACGTGCCACCTGGGGAGGCGGCCATCTGCAGCCAAGGATGGGCCTGAGCAGCTCCCCCCCTTGGACACCTCCATCCGGGACCTCTGCCCAGAACCTTGAGATGCTGTGTCCGCTGCTTAAGTCCCCAGTCTGTGGTGCTTTGTTACAGTGGCCGAGCACACCGGTACACCCAGACCCCCACCGACGGTCACTCCCCACACACGCACATGGCTCTGGACAGTTGCGGTGACTCACCCTCCCTCACCCCCTGGTCTGAAGGAGCCAGGGCAGCAGAGCACCCCGGGGCCCCCCACAATGATACCTTGTGAATAAACCCGTCCGATTTGTCCTGTCATGCAGCCTGCGAGGACTCTGGATATTGGTCACGCTATTGTCTTTTATAAGCGCATTTCAGATTTGCTTAGGTTTCTGTTTAGGATTTGACATTTGCGTTTCTGACTGAGACTGTCAGTGTCTGTCCTCAAGGCTATACCAACCTCAGCATGAGCTCAAGAGTACCTCACAGGCCCAGTGGCCAGAAGCCAGAGGCCAGGCTCTGAAAGGACTCACTTCCAGGTGTGCAGACGGCCGCCTGCTTTCTGTGTCCTCAGGTGTCTCTACTGAGGAGGTCACTAATCCCGCCGTGGGGGCTCCACCCTCGTGACCTGCTCACCTCCCAAGGCCCCTCCTCCTGACATGGGCACACAAAGGGCTGGACTTCACACATGAACTGGGGGACACACACGGGGTCTGCAGCAGGAACCAAGGAGTAGAGGTTGGAGCCGACCCAGCGTCCGGAGTGGGAGCCACGCTGAGGCTCCTGCCTTTCAGCAGCCCTGTGGCCCTGGACGGGAGGGGACTCTCCCGGCTGAGCCTGAAGTTCCCTGGCCTGTCCCAGAGCAGGTGCAGCGCCAGGCGTGGCGGGAGCTGGGCCAGGGCCAACCCTCAGGAATGCAGGCACGTCCCTCCCGGCAAGGATGACCAAGTGCCAGGCGCCTGGGGTGGCGGTTGTGGCAGTGGCCACAGCCCCCAGCCACCACCCGCCTGTGCCAGCTGTCCAGGGCCAGCCCCTGGGACCTGAGACGTGTGGGCGCATGAATGGCCTCTGTGGCGGGGCAGCTGCTGTGAGAAAGGCTGCGGGAGCCATGCAGGTGACGGGGGGGGGGGGGGGGGGGGAGGTCGCAGGGCACCCGAGCTGCTCCCCAGCCCTGCTCTGCCTTGGCCCTGACAAGACATCCCAGGACATCAGCTTCAAGCTGGTGGCCCACCAGGGACCTGCCCTCTCAGACCCCCAGGGGCGGTGGGGAGGGGGCCCCAAGTTGGGGGGGGGGATGGCGCTCTGCACCCAGCCACGCTCCCACCCGGTCCAGGCTCAGCAACGGGGGTCAGACGGAGCGAGACCGACCTGTGCGCTGAGTGTCACTTCCTGCTCCGTGGGCAGCAGGGCCCAGCCTGAAGGACCTGGACAGTGTAGAGACCCCGTGCCCCACTGGCAGCCTTCCTGAGGCGGATTCCGGGGTAACGGGTCGCCACCTCTTCCCTCTTCTCCGCGAGAGCATTAGCCCCTGAGGGGACCCCCAGTGGAGCGCATGCTCCTCGTGGCTTCTCTGGGGCGCCCCCACCTCTGCCTCGCCCGCTTGCCTTGGATGTCCCTGGAGTCGGAGAGGGGGGCTGTTGACGCCGGGGTGTAGCCCTGCCAGGTGCCTGGACCACCTGGATTCCTGGAGAACCGGAACCTGAGCTAGAGCTACAGGTGGAGGTGGGAATCCCAGCGCCAAGTCCCCCCCACACCCCACCCCCCAGAAGGGCCTCCCCGCAGCCAGTACAGAGCAGCACAGCTCTGGGTGCCACCTTCGGGGCACAGTGCCCCCTGGGCTGCAGGAGACCAGACACGCAGCCCTGGTCCCGCCACACCTGGCAGAAGCTGAACTGGGGTTCGCGCCCCAGGCCATGCGCTAGGACCCCCTCCATCACCCCGCTGGGGAGTGGGCGACCTCCGAGGGAGAGGAGAGGGGACTGAAGGGCTGGGGCTGGGTCGCCTCAAAGTCAGTCTGTAGTCAGGGCACCTGGCGGGGGGCGGGGGCGGCCCTGGGTGCTGGGGGGCAGGTGCCAGCGGGGAGGCCAGGCTGGTGGAGATGAACTTGGAAACTGGGGGACGGGGGCAGAGGAGCCCCTTTGTGTGGGGTTTGCGCTGATGGGGGAGGGAAGCAGCACCTCTGACGCCCCGCCCGCCGGCCCCGCCCCGCCCCCGGCCCCGCCCCGGCCCCGGCCCCGCCCCGCCCGCCGGCCCCGCCCCGCCCCGGGCCCCGCCCCGCCCCGGGCCCCGCCCCGGCCCCGGCCCCGCCCCGCCCCCGGCCCCGCCCCGCCCGCCGGCCCCGCCCCGGCCCCGCCCCGCCCGCCGGCCCCGCCCCGGCCCCGGCCCCGCCCCGCCCGCCGGCCGGCCTCCGCGAGCTGTTCTGAAAGTGACCCTGGGCCGGGCGGCGGGCGGCGGGCGCGGGCCGGGCGGCGGGAACCATGACAGAAGATGACCGAGGCGGCGCTGGTGGAGGGCCAGGTCAAGCTGCGGGACGGCAAGAAGGTGCGGGCGCGCGGCGGGCGGGGGCGGGCGGGCGCGGGCGGCCGCTCACGCCCCCTGTCCCCGCAGTGGAAGAGTAGGTGGCTGGTGCTGCGCAAGCCGTCGCCGGTGGCAGGTGAGCGGGCCGGGCGGGCCGGGCCGGGCGCGGGGCGCGGGCGCCGGTGGCCTCCTGCGCTGGGCGGCGGAGCGCGGCCAGCTCCCCGAAATAGCTGGCGCCGGGGCTGAGGCTGTAACCGGAGAGCGCGGCGGCCTGGCCTCCGCCGCCGGGACCGGACCCACCGCGGCCGGTGCGGGGCTGAGCGCAGTGTCAGCCCCAAGGCCCGGGCGACAACCCCTTTCCGGAGGCGGACTGCGCCCGCGGGGGTGCGAGTGCGAGCCGGCTGCCCTCCGACCCCCAGGGACCCGCGGAATGACCACTGAGCCAGGGCCTGGAGCCGAGGGGTGGGGCCTGGCCCCCCACCTGCCCCGCGGCCCCCCACCTGCCCCGCGGCCCCCCCACCTGCCCCACGGACCCCCCATCTGCCCCGCGGCTCTCCACCTGCCCCGCGGACCCATCTGCCCCGCGGCTCTCCACCTGCCCCGCGGCCCCCCCACCTGCCCCACGGACCCCCCATCTGCCCCGCGGCTCTCCACCTGCCCCGCGGCCCCCCCACCTGCCCCACGGACCCCCCATCTGCCCCAGGTAGAGCAGGGGCCGGGCTGGGGTGGGAGCAGGGGTGCTTCTGAGAAAGGGGTCACCTGGTGTGGGGGCACAGCCCTCCTGGAGGAGAGAATGGCCCCCGCCCCCACAGGCGGCACCCCAGCCGGAAGCCGGGCATCTCCCCCTTCAGCAGTGACTGGGCCAGTTGGGAAGCTGGCGCCGGCTGCAGCTGCTGGTGGAGACAGGTGCCCGGAGCCGCCCGGCGGGCTGTGTGGGATGCTGGGTGCACCGCACAGTGGGGCCTGCCACAGGCTTCCCAGAGAGGGTGTGGGGTGCCCTCCTGTTCTCCTGCGCCCCCTCCTCCGTCCCTTCTGCAGAGCCTGCTCCGGGCACCGCGCGGGTGCAGTGCAAAGCCCACGTTTGGCCGGACTCACTCACTCCCTGCCGGCCTCGCCGCCCCTCGGGCCTGGCTCCCTGCGAGGGGGACTCGCCGCCTCTCCTGCGGCCCCTGCGCCTGGTGCCCTGTCCTGGGAACTGCAGGGAGGCCGGGGAGGGCGTGGGGCTGGGAGACAGGGAGAGCCCCAGCCAGGCTGAGGGCAGGCAGGGCACAGGCCCATGTGCTGGTGAAAGGCTTCAGCCAGCTGTGGTGAGCTGGGCCCGGGCAGACCTGGGGGGGGCCCCGGAAGAGCAGCCCTGGGGTTGGTCTTTGTCTGGCAGGGGGTGGGGAGGAGCAGTGATTTCAGCCCGTGGTGGCCTTCTTGCCAGTGTCAGCTGAGAGTGAGCATGGGTCTGGGGGTGCAGGGGGAGTGTACAGGCCCCCAAAGAGGGCAGAATCATGGAGCTCCAGGGTCTCCAGAGCCGGAGCGGCAGGGAACAGCCACCGCGGGAGCCCAGGGCGGAGCTGCTGGAGGGGAGCGGGCAGGACACTGGGGCCCTCGGGTCCAGGGTCTCCCCTCTGGGTGACGTCCACCCTGTTGGGCATGAGAACTGCAGGCATCGTACAGACCGAGGCAGAGGCTCCCGCCGAGCCCCCATACGCGGCCCTGCCCCCCCCCCCATGTGCCGGGTGCTGGGGCCGCGACCCATCCGGACCCTCCCTGCCTGTCCTGAAGACCAGCTCCCCAAAGGGCTCTGGGGCAGGGAGCAGGTTCCATCCCTGAGGACTTCACAGCTGAGCCCCCCCGATCCTGGTGAGGCGACAAGGGGAGCCTGGGAAGGAGGGGGGTCAGTCCTGCCCTCGAGTTTGTCCCAGGAGGGCCCGCGGACACTAAGAGGTGGCAGGGTGCGGCGCGAAGGGCACCTTGTCTTGTCGCCTGGGCGAGGAGGGGTCGCACCTAGGGAAGCGGACGTGGAGAACCTGCCCCACCGGCCCTAACGCTTCGTGGGCGTGTCCCTGGCCTCAGCCTGTCCTGGCGGGGATGCGTGCCGGTCCCTCTGTGGTCGGGCCCACGCCTGGTGGCCGGGCAGCGTCTCCCTTCCTCCAAGCTGAGGCTCAGGATGGCGGGAGGGGGTGTCGTGTGCGGCCTGGAGATGAGGCGTCCAGACGCACTTCCGGAGCAGAGTTGGGTGGCTCCCGGCCCACCACGCTCAGGGGTCCCTCGTACCTCATCCTGTGCGGGTGCCCTGGGGCTTCGTCCAGCCCGGAGAAGGGCCTGGCAGGGCCTCGGGCGTTATTATAGGCATAGCCTGCCCCCAGCCCCCAGCCCCCAGCACCGCTGCCCCGTGGCAGGCTGCCCTGTCTCCCCGGGTTTGTGCTGAGGCGGGTGCCCGAGCAGCCTTGCCTCGTGGGCAGCCTGCGGGGGTGGGACCTGCTGGGTGAGGGGCTGGGAGCCCCGCTGCTCTCGGCAGCACCTGCGGCTGCACAGCTGCCCGGGACGGGGCCTCCCAGGGCCTCCCAGGGGTCGGCGCTGCTGGTGCATCCCGGCTGGTGGTGAGCGGAGGGTCTCCTGGCCTTGGGAGCTCTGTGCCCACAGGAATGGACGCGAAGTCTGGGTCCCGGCCAGGCAGGCAGCCTGAACAATGTGGGTGCAGCCGGGGCCCCTCAGCTCAGATCTGGCTCTGCTCACATGGGGTGCTCCCTGCCTAGACGGGGGTGGGGGGGTGGGGAAACGCAGGCCGGGCACCCGGAGCCTGTGTGCCCCCAATGCCTGTGTGAGCCCGCACGCCCTCCACGCCCAGGTGCACAGCCTGAACCCGGTCCTTCCTGTACCAGCCGGTGAGCGGGCCTGTACGGACCTGCAGGCCAGCCCGGCCAGTGGCCCCCAAGCCCACGCGCCCCACCCCCTGCTGCACCATCAGCCGGTCCCCCGGCTCCAGCAGCCGCTCCCCCGAAGACACCACCTCAAGGTCACTGTGACCTCTCAGGGCAAGTCCAGCTGCTGCTCCTCCGGCCTCTGTGCCGGCTTCGGCCTTGTCGGCGTGTGGACCCCCATCTCCAGCAATTCGGGCTCTGGTCTTCGCGGCAGGCCCCCCTGCCCCCCACGGAGTTGGGAGGTTCTCTTCCCAGATGCCCCCTCCTGCTGTAAAGGCCTTTGCGTGCTCATGACTCCACAGTTATTTTTACATTCAGCTGCTGGGGGCACGCCGCCTGCTGCCCTACAGGCCTCTCTGGCTCACGTGTCCGGGACAGCACCCCAGCTCGGCCCCTGCCCCACTGGCCCCAGCATCCCTTCCCTCTTCCTCTCCCTCATCCCGCCTCCAGGAGGGCCTGTGAGTGAGGCTCTCTGGACCTGTCGCCGTGGTGACCGCAGGCAGCCCAGCCAGCGCCTCTCTCCTGAGCAGCTGCCGGAGCTGGAGGCTCTGTGATCACCCGCGTCCCCTCTCCACACGCGGCCAGGCCAGGCCCCTTGGCTTAGAGCCCGCCGGCTCCCTGGGGCGTTGGAATGAGGCTCTAGGCCTGCCTCTCCAGGCCCCCGACCTAAACACCTGGTCTGGGACCACTCTTCCGCTACCCCTCATGCCGGCCCAGCCCTCTGGGTCCCTGCCTCTGAGCCTTCGCACTGGCTGTTCCCTCCAGCACCATGCTGTTCCTTGTGGGGCTGCTGGGCTGGCTCCTTCCATCACTCAGAAGTCAGAGTCTGTTCTCTGACCCTGAGCCCAGGTGCACCGCCCTCGCTGCGGTCAGTGCCTGTCCCTACCCCATCGCCCTCCCTCAAGGCTCCTCCTCTTGTCCTGCTCAGTGCCTGACTGCTGGGCTGTCCCCCAGGTCCCCAGGTTGCCCTGAGCAGAAGGAGGGCTGAGGGGAGGCGGGAGGCTGTGGGGCAGAGCGGGGGGGTGAGAGTGGGCCCCCAGGGGACCAGTGAGGGACTTTCAGGGTCCCGACAGGGGCAGGGCCCTTTGCCTTTCCCACCCCTAGCACCAGTCCCCTGCTGCCCCCTCCCTGCAGGGCTGGGGCGGGCTAGCCTGGGGCGGGCCACGTGGGCAGGCTGCACCCTTCCCTGTGTTTAGGGACCTGCTAGCCCCGTGCTCGCCCGTGGGGTGGCGATGCCGAGGGCTCCCGTGTGACGGGGGCCCAGTCAGGGGCTCAGCTCCTGGGGCGGGGGGTGCCCCTTTCTCAGACGGACAGAGAGGCTCCCAGCGCTGAGGCGGCGGGGGTGCTGTGAGGAGGGCACGGGAGGCGGGGGTGGGGCTGTCCCTGGCCTGCTCCCCGGCAACTGCCTGCCCTGTGCTTCCCCCTGCGCCCCCCCGGGGTGTCCTCCCCACGGTCTCCTGCTGGCCCTTCTGCGGTCACCGCTCCCTCACGTCCTGACGTCTCCGGGCTCTGGAGACACGTTGGGGGACGTTTTCATGGCCACGCGCCGTCGTGCTGCCGTGTGACTGACTCCGGGCCACACTTGGGAGAGAGCATGCTGGAACCTCTGATGGGTTCTGGTTTCCTTCTTTATTTTCTCAAAATGGGAGATCTTTGCATTTCCTGGTGGAAGCACCTGAACACAGTGGCCAGGTCTTGAGCAGGAGGCGAGGCCCCAGCTCTGTCCCCGCCGTGAGGCTATGAGCGTGGGTTTGCAGGGACACAGCCACCTGCTGTCACCCCTCGGGCGGAGGGCGCAGCAGGGACGGAGGCTGCAGTGGGCAGCGGCCTCGCTGTCGCTCAGGCCCCCTTGCTCTGAGGCTGGGACCAAGGTTCGGGGCCGGGCCGGGCAGGAGCCAGCCAGCACCGCAGCTCATTCCCGGCAGCGTCAGGGGCAGGGGCAGCGGCAGGGGCAGGGGCAGGGGCCGCGGCAGGGGCAGGGGCAGCGGCAGGGGCAGGGGCAGCATCAGGGGCAGGGGCAGCGGCAGGGGCAGGGGCAGGGGCCGCGGCAGGGGCAGGGGCAGCGGCAGGGGCAGGGGCAGGGGCAGGGGCAGGGACTGGGACCAGGGACCAGCGGCAGGGGCAGGGGCAGGGGCAGCATCAGGGGCAGGGGCAGCGGCAGGGGCAGGGGCAGGGGCAGCGGCAGGGGCAGGGGCAGGGGCAGGGACCAGGGACCACTGGCAGGGGCAGGGGCAGGGGCAGGGACTGGGACCAGGGACCAGTGGCAGGGGCAGGGGCAGGGGCAGGGACTGGGACTAGGGACCAGCGGCAGCGGCAGGGGCAGGGGCAGGGGCAGGGACTGGGACCAGGGACCAGCGGCAGGGGCAGGGGCAGCGTCAGGGGCAGGGGCAGGGACCGGGACCAGGGACCAGCGGCAGGGGCAGGGGCAGCGTCAGGGGCAGGGGCAGGGACCGGGACCAGGGACCAGCGGCAGGGGCAGGGGCAGGGGCAGTGTCCGCCCACGTGGGGTTGGCGCTGTAGGTCAGGGATCAAAGCGGCAGCGCCCTTGCCCTGCTCCCCGGGCGATGTCTCGCGCTTTCCTGCAGGATTTGGGGCGCCATCCACTTAAACGGGACGCTGCGCCCCAACCAAAGACTGGGGGAGGGGGGGGCTGCGCTGAAGGCAGGTTTTCTGGGCCACACGGAGGTGCAGCGGCGTTGGTGGCTCAGTGGCTGAGCGTCGATACTCCCGTCCCCACCCTGCTAGCCAGCTGCCGGCTTTCCCTTTGGCAGCAGGTGGGGGGACCCCAGCACGTGGAGGCAGAATGGCTGCGTGGCTGGCTCAGAGTCACCCCGAGAACCCAGGACTCCCTGGGGCGGGTGCTGGCTGGCGCCCTGACGCCCCGCCCGCCCCCCGCAGACTGCCTGCTGATGCTGGCCTACAGGGACCGGGCGGAGCGCGCCAAGGGCCTGCGGGAGCGCAGCAGCCTGACGCTGGAGGACATCTGCGGCCTGGAGCCCGGCCTGGCCTACGAGGGCCTGGCCCACACGCTGGCCATCGTCTGCCTGTCGCAGGCCGTCATGCTGGGCTTCGACAGCCGCGAGGCCATGTGCGCCTGGGACGCCCGCATCCGCTACGCCCTCGGCGAGGGTGAGTGGCCCCGGGCCTGGGCGCAGCCTCCATCCTTGCGGACGGCAGGGCGCCGAGCGGGGTGTCTCGGGGGCGGGGCCCTGGGCGTGGAAGCGGGCTTAGAGGGGGTGGAGATGACGCAGGGCCGGGCAGGCTGCTGTCACCCTCCCTGGGGACTGGTCCCCCAGGGGTGCACCCCTCCCCGAGGTGGGATGAGTGTGCTCAGCACCAGGGAGACCCCTAACCGAGAAGGGAGGCCCGTCGCCAGGCGGCTGTGAGGCAGCCTGGGCGCTGCAGCAACTCCCTGAGCCTCAGTTTCCCCGTCTGAAACGGGCTGCTTCCTGAGGGAGATTCCGTGAGGAGCCGCCCCGGAGCCAAGCCTGGCTGTGGGTGGCAGGAATGGGCAGGGCAGCTGCTCTGAGGGCTTGCCCGGCTTGAAGGCCAGGGAGGTGAGGGCAGCCACGGGGCTGGTGCTGCCCTCTGCCCTGCCCTCTGCCCCTGCTGCTGCCCTCTCCCTGCCCTCTGCCCCTGCCCTCTCCCTGCCCTCTCCCTGCCCTCTCCCTGCCATCTGCCCCTGCTGCTGCCCTCTCCCTGCCCTCTCCCTACCCTCTTCCTGCCCTCTGCCCCCGCTGCTGCCCTCTCCCTGCCCTCTGCCCCCGCTGATGCCCTCTCCCTGCCCTCTCCCTGCCCTCTGCCCCCGCTGCTGCCCTCTCCCTGCCCTCTCCCTGCCCTCTGCCCCCGCTGATGCCCTCTCCCTGCCCTCTCCCTGCCCTCTGCCCCCGCTGATGCCCTCTCCCTGCCCGGCTCAGTGCACAGGTTCCCCGTGACGGTGGCGCCGGGCACCAAGCTGGAGAGCGGCCCTGCCACCCTCCACCTCTGCAACGACATGCTGGTGGTGGCCAGGGCCGTGCCCCCGGCCGTCGCGGGGCAGTGGAAGCTGTCGGACCTGCGGCGCTACGGGGCCGTGCCCCACGGCTTCATCTTGGAAGGCGGGACCAGGTGTGGCTACTGTAAGTCTGCGGGCGGGGCCTGGTCCCGCCTCCCCCGACCTCCACCCCAGGTCACCCCCACTTTGCCGGCAGCTGGGGACCGGCCAGGGCGCTGGGTGCTGATCCGACCTGGGGACGGGCCCTGCGGTGGGAGGGTGAGGAGGGCCCCCGCGAAGCTGCCGGAGGCACCGGACCTTCGGGTCACAGGATGGCCCTGCGTCTGAGGCCGCCGTGCCGGAGCTCGAGTTCAGATTTAATGAAAAGAAAGAATAGACGGGTGTGGGGGGCAGGCAGCGAAGCCCTCACACACAGGGACCAGGGCTCCTTGGGGTTCCCGCCCCCGCCCCCCCGGGCAGGGAGGGTGGAGGACTGCCCGGCCCCAGAGGAGGCCAGGCCAGCTCCCAGGGCAGGTCTGGAGGGGAGGGGAGGGTGTGAGGCCTGGCCGCTACGGGGTGGACCTGGGCCTCGGGGACTCTGGGCCGCCTGCCTGGCTGTGCCGAGGTCTGGCTGGCAGGGCTGGGGGTGTGGGCATGGCTCCTGGGGGATGTGGCCCTGCTGTGGCCTTGGGGCGGCAGCTGCCGCTGCGGGGGGCCTGGAGCCCCTTCTCTCCTCCACCCAGAGGAGAGGTTGCCAGGTCGCCGGGAGCCCCCTGCAGATGTGTGTGAGGTGGCACCTGAGCGGTGCAGGGGGGGAGGCAGGGCCTGGGGAGGTGCCAGCGGTGGTCACGCTGGGGACGGGTTCCCAGCAGCTGTGGGGGGAGGGCCTGTGGGTTCCTGGCCCCTTAACTAGGTGGTGATTGAAGGGGGTGCGGGAGGGGCAGCGGGGTGTGAGGAGGGGTGAGGTGAGGGTCCCAGGGTGGGGGTGCAACCTGGAGCCCCTCCCCGCGCCAGCCCCTCTAGTGCAGGGGCTGGGCAGCCTGGGCCAGGGCCCTGACCCCCCCCCCCAAACCCGCCCCCCTCCGGCAGTGGACGAGGGATGTTGGTGAGTCGCAGTCAGAGGACAGGAACCCGTCAGGGGGTCAGGGTCCGGCGAGGAGCTCGAGGCCCCGGCTGACCAGGCAGCTGCACTCGCCTGGACCTGCAGCTCCCGCTCTGGGGTTGTGGGGGCGGGCTGGTGCCACCCCAGCGCGATGCTGGGGCGAGTGTCCAGATGGTGCGGTGCCCGAGGTGACACGGGGACACCCAGCGGGGGGCGACCCGCCCACCTGCAGAGTCCCACATTCCTAGGGCTCTGGGTGCTAACTCCCCGGTCCCAGCGCTGGCCTGTGCGGACCCCATCCTGCAGGAGGAACCCGGGGCGGGCAGCACCCACACTTGCCCGTCCGAGTGCGATGGAGCGGGGCCTACCTGGTGGTGTGAGCACCTGAGGCGATGCCAGTGGCCTCCGGGGGTCCGCGCCTCTGTTCCCTCCCGGCAGAGGCAGCCCGGGGGCCGGGAGCCTCACCCCTCCCTCCAGCTGGAGGCGTTCCCATTCGGGCCAGGATCCCGGGCGGTGCGACCATCTGCAGATCGCTCTGCCCTCGCCTCCGGCTCGTCTCTCGGCCTGTTTCCTCCTCTGCTCCACGGGGCGCTGTACCCACTAGGTTGGGGGGACTCGGCCTCGGGGGAGCCCTCCCCCCGGGAGCCTATGGGGCCAGCGAGAGGTCAGGGAGCGCCCGTCCAGGAGCCTCGGCCAGCAGCCGCCTGGCCCGCAGTGGGGTGCTGGCAGACGCGGAGGAATGCGGCGCCCGGCGCCCTGTAATGTGGTTTTTTATAGTCGGAGGACTGACTGTGCCTGGCGGCTGCCAGCTGCCCAGAGCTCGGATTAGAGGCCGGGCCCTTGGTGGGCGCAGCAGGCGGGGGAGCCCCGGTGGGGGCCTGGCTTGAGCCCACCTCTCGGCCCCTCTGGGCCTCAGCTTGCCCGGCTCTGCGGCAGCAGGTCACAGGTGGGGCCTTGCATCGGACTCAGGGCACTGACCCCGTGCCGGGCCCTCCGCACCGTGGCACTGCCAGGGGTGGGGCTGCCCGGGCGCCAGGGACCTTCCCCTCCGGAGCACGTGCCTTTCTCTGGGCAACGGCAGAGCTGGGCCCGGGCATTCCTGTGCGCTGAGGCCACTGGCCGCCCAGCCCACATGACGGCGTCCCATTCACTCGCAGTGAGGGATTTCATTCACCCGGCGGCCGCTGCCTCACCCCGCCTGCCCTCTGCCCAGGCACCCCCTCTGCCCCAGGCGCCCCCTCTGCCCAGGTGCCCCCTCTGCCAAGGTCCCCCCTCTGCCCAGGCGCCCCCTCTGCCCAGGCGCCCCCTCTGCCAAGGTCCCCCCTCTGCCCAGGTCCCCCCTCTGCCCAGGTGCCCCCTCTGTCCACCCCTGGGGCTGGGATCCCCACCGGGCCCTTCCATTGCCAGGAGGGAGCCCACCTGTACACAGGGCCAGGCGCTGGCTGGGGGGCAGGGGCCGGTTCTTCAGGCGCAGGCCAGCACCTCCTCACCACTCAGGACCCGGGGCCTGGGGACAGGTGTGGAGCCCGACACTAAGTCACTGCCCCTCCTGGGGGTAGACCCTGCTCCAGGCAGCCCTGCCCCTCCAGAGGAACTCGGAGATGTGGGGGGGCTGCTGGGCTCCCCATGCAGCCAGGACACCGGCCAGCTCCTCCTGTGGCCACCAGCCCCTGGAGCCCCTGTGCCCATGGGGAGCCCCCCCATTCCTGTCACACAGAGGGGTGCTCGCTGGCGTGGCTGGTCCCCAGGGCTCGGGAGCTGTGAGACTCATCCCGGCAGGGGGCGGGGGGTACGGGGATGCTCCTGACAGGGGCCTCCAGGCTCTGCTCAGGGCTCCCTCCTGCCAGCCCCACCCCCACCCCGCCCAGGGTGCCGCCCACTGTGGGCGCCAGACTGACGGGCTGTCCCCGCAGGGGCCGGAGTCTTCTTCCTGTCCTCGCCCGAGGGGGAGCGGATCAGCTTCCTGTTCGACTGCATCGTCCGGGGCATCTCCCCGAGCAAGGGCCCCTCTGGGCTGCGGCCGGTTCTCCCAGGTGCGTGGGGCGCAGTGCCAGCGGAGGGCCCCTCGGCCTCTGCCCTGTCCCCGCTCCTGTCCCCGCTCCGCTGGGCCCTGGGCACAGGCTTCCTCCTCCGGCTGAGCCGGGCGGACACGGCCCCGCTTCTGGCTGGGACAGTGGGGACAGGAGTGGTCAGCCAGAGCCCCGACCCGGACGGGCCCCTGAGGTCGCGGGATGGTGGGCTGGAGGCGGTGGGCAGGGGCTGCACGTGGGCCACACCTGCGGCGCCTTCCCCGCTGCGGCGGGGCTCCCTCCTCCCGGGCCCGCCCGGGGCTCAGCCGGCTCTGCCGGGCCCGCCGCGCCCTCTGCTGGCGCCGTCCCGCCGGGCGGCCCCGGGCGCGGTGCGGGGCAGGGTGTGGACGGCGGGGCCGCCCGTGGCCTGCACCAGGGCGCATGGAGCCCCGACCGTGCCGGGCTCACCTTGCGTCCTGGGCGGCGCGTGGCCGTGGCGGGGGCCGGGCGGGCCGGAGGCTGGGGCTGCCTCTTGTGGTTCCTCTGCCGCAGACGCCGGCCCCGGGGGCCCCGCCGCCGCGGAGGAGCGAGTGGCCCAGGAGGCCCTGGAGGCCCTGCAGCTGGAGAAGCGGCTCAGCCTCCTGTCCCACTGCGGCCGGCCGGGCAGCGGAGGTACCGCCCGCGGGCGGGGGGAGGCGGGTGGGCCTTCGCGACTCCGCGCCCTCGCCGCGCCCCCTCGTGCTCGCCGCCTTTCCCTGGTTCATCCCCGACGCCCGCGCCCAGCACCAGGTGCCACGGGGCCGCCGCCCCAGCTAACGGGCTCAGGGCGCCGCCGCGCGTGGGGAGGGAGGCGGCCGGGGACGTGCCGGCGGCGAGCGCCCAGCGCCTCTCCCTCCGGCTCAGGGGACGACCGCAGCCTGTCCAGCTCCTCGTCGGAGGCCAGCCACTCGGACGTCAGCGCCAGCAGCCGGCTCGCCGCGTGGCCGGAGCCGTCCTCGTCCTCCGCCAGCGCGTCGCAGGAGGGGCCCGGGCTGCCGGCCTCCGCCCTCGCCCTCGGGGAGGCCGCGCCGGGCGCCTCCAGGCCGCCGCCCAGGCCGCTGCGGCCGCGGCAGCTGCAGGAGGTGGGCCGCCAGAGCTCCTCGGACAGCGGCATCGCCACGGGCAGCCACTCCTCCTACTCGGGCAGCTGCTCGTCCTGCGCGGGGAGCAGCCTGGACGTGTGGCGCGCGGGCGACGAGTTCGGCTCGCAGCTCAGCCTGCCGCCGGCGGCGGGGGCGCCCGAGCCCCGCCTGTGCGCCTGCCCCCCCGGGACCGCGGAGTACCAGGTGCCCGGCGCCCCGCGGCCCCACTACGACACGCCCCGCAGCCTGCGCCAGGCCCCCCGGGACCGGGCCCCGCCGGCGCAGGGCGGCCTGGGCGACAGCGCAGCCGGGGACCCGGGCGGCCCGACGTCCGCGGGGTGTCCCCCTGGCTGGCTGGGCGCGAGACGGCGGGGCCAGGAGACGGAGGCCCCCGGCAGCGAGGCGGCGCCGCCCGGCCCGGCCCCCCGAGAGCCCTGGGAAGCAGGCGGCCTCCGCGCGGGGCCCCCGCCGGCTTTCTTTGCCCCGTGTCCGGTCTGCGGGGGACTCAAGGTAAACCCCCCTCCCTGAACAGGACAGGAGCGCGCGGCCTCCGCGGGGTGGCCCTTTGCCGTTGGGTGACCCCGGCAACGTGCGGCTCAGCGGGGAGGGCCACCACCCCAGGGCCGGCCTTGGGGCATCGGGGCCGCGAGGGGGTGTTGCCGCCGCTGGCGAACCCGCAGGACCGGGTGGTCCCACCGGGCGCTGCTGGAAGTGCCTCCTGGATTCCAGTGGCGGCGGGCGGGGCGGGGGCGGGGCAGGCCTGGCCCTGCTCGGCCCAGATGCCACCCACCCTGCCCCCTGCCTCCTCGGACAGCCCGCCCACTTCCGGTCACTGCCCGGTCGGGTCCCCTCCCCCATCGCGCAGGCACCGCGAGCCCGAGACAGCCTTGCCTTGTCCCCGCCCCCTGCTCGGACCCGGACCCACACCCACACCCACAGGCGGCCTGTCCTGTGGGGAGGAAACTGAGGCTCGGGAGGCGCAGGGACTGTGGGGCTGGCCATCCTGACTCCGGACCGCCCTTCCGCTCACCCCACACCAGCTGCGTCCTGGACGGCCGGTCGGCAGGGGCGGGGCAGGGCCGGTCGCCTCCTGGGGCCCGCCTGGCGGGGCCGCTGTACCAGCACAAAAGGGCTGGCGATGCAGGGGGGCCTGTCCCTCTGCGTCCGCCCTGGGCCCTGGGCCTGTGGCCGGCTCCTGCCGGCGCCCTCGAGGCCGGACTGCTCGCCTGCATGGAGTGCGCTGTCTGGCCTCGGCTGTGCGTTCGCGCTGCGATTTCAGAGGCACCGCGAGCGGCCTGTGCCCGTGGATTCTGGACTCGGTGGCGTCGTCCCTCCTCCGGAATCACCGTCGGGCGAGCGCTCACCGTCACTGTCCGCTTCATACCTTCACTGCCGCGAAGGCGGTTGTTGCTCTTTTACATTTTAAACTGACAGTTTGTAATGAATTCTTGGACCGGAAATAAAAGGTTCTTTTCTTACCACCTCGTCCTGTTCCGTGTGCCCAGCGCTCCCCACCCCGCCCACCGGCTCCGCAGGGATCAGAGCGCCTGTCCAGCCGCTTAAGGCCTCAGTGTGCTACGTGTGGAAATGAGTGGCGGCTTCAGACAGCCTCTGGGGCTCGTGTGTGTGCACGTGTGCATCGTGGTGTATTACGTGTGCATGTGTGTGCAGCGGTGTATTGTATGTGGCATGCAGCTGTGTGGTGTGTATGTGTGCGCACATAGGTATACACACCTCTGTGTGCACCTGTGGTGTGTGACATGTCCATGTGCCTGCAGCACGCGTGCATGTTTTGTGCATTTGTGCACATTGGATGTGCATGCGTGTTGTCTGTATGATGCATGTACACATATGATATGTGGTCTCTGAGTGTTCACTGGAGGCCACAGTGAGGTCCTCAGAGGCCCTGGGATGCAGGCAGGTGGCTGCCCAGGTCCAGGGGAGGTGGGCACTCGTGTTCTGGGCCGGGGAGGGTGCTGGCCCGGAGCCTGGCTGCCCTCGCTCCCGGCTCTCGCCGTGGGTGGTGGAGCTCCAGGGACCCCACCACGGTCTCCACTGCACGTCCTGTCCTGTCACCCCCTTCCACCCTCATTTACACCCAGTGGGATGGGGAGTGGTGGGCCCTGCGCACTGTAGGTGGGAAAGGCGGGTTTTGAGACAGAGCTGGGCCCTCCGATTGGCCGGGGGGCGGAGGGGGGCGGGGCGGGGACAGAAGTCACTCCACCTGTCTGAGCCTCAGTTTCCTCCTCCACAGCAGGGCCAGCAGGCCTGGCCTCCCTGGGCACACGGAGAGGGGGCAATGAGATCACAGGTGTCTTTAGAGGTCTGTTAGCAGAGTTATGACAAACACGGCCAACATCACCTCCACCCAACAGGGAACCCGCAGGCCTCCAGCCCAAACACAGGGCTGTGAGCTACAGCTGCCAGCGAGCAGGGAGTGACCGTAGGGCTGGGCTCAGTCCTGCCAAAAGCCCATGGGGCCTCTGTCCATGAGTCCCGTGTCCACAGTCAGGGCCAGCGTCACTCTGACCACAGCAGACGGAGACCCGAGAGGTTCAATGAGTTAGCTCCTTTGCCCTAATATTAACCCTAACAACCCTAACCCTAACCCTAACCCTAACCCTAACCCTAATATTAACCCTAACCCTAACCTTAACCCTAACCCTAACCCTAACCCTAACCCTAACCCTAAACATAACCCTAACCCTAACGCTAACCCTAAACATAACCCTAACCCAAACCCTAACCCTAACCCTAACGCTAACCCTAACCCTAAAATAACCGTAACCCTAACCCTAAACCAGTGATGGCGAACCTATGACACACGTGTCAGCGGTGACACGCAAACTCATTTTTTTGGTTGATTTTTCTTTGTTAAATGGCATTTAAATATGTAAAATAAATACCAAAAATATAAGTCTTTGTTTTACTGTGGTTGCAAATATCAAAAAATTTTTATATGTGACACGGCACCAGAGTTAAGTTAGGGTTTTTCAAAATGCTGACACGCCGAGCTCAAAAGGTTCGCCATCACTGCCCTAACCCTAACCATTACCCTAAACCTAACCCTAACGCTAACCCTACCTCTAAGCATAACCCTAAACCAAACCCTAACCCTCATCCTCTCCCTCACACTCACGCTTGCCCTAACCCTAACACCAACGCAGGTCCAATCCTAACCCTAACCCTAGAGCAAACCCTAACCCTAACCCTAACCCTAACCCTAGCCCTAACCCTAATCCTAGAGCAAACCCTAACCCTAGCCCTAGCCCTAGCCCTAACCCTAACACTAACAAAGGTCAAACCCTAACCCTAACCCTAGCCCTAACCCTAACCCTAGAGCAAACCCTAACCCTAACCCTAGCCCTAGCCCTAACCCTAACCCTAATGCAGGTCCAATCCTAATCTTAGTCCTAACCCTAACCCTAACCCTCACATCCTCACCCTTCATGAGGAGGGAGGGACCCTTCATGGGAATGGCCTCTGACCCTGTGGCCTTTGGGGCTCTTGGGAGCCAGGCGTTTCGTACCTCGGGCTCCCCTTGGGTCCCAGGATGGCCCAGGGCGGTGGGGCCACCAGCACAGCCTTTTGGTCCGCCCCCCCCCCTCCCTCCCTCCCCCCCTCGAGTGAGCACTGCCGCTCCGCTCCTGCCCAGGGCGGGTGGGCCAAGCGGGGCTTCCTGCCAGCGACAGGGCTGGGGGCACCCAGAGGACGGACCCCCTCAGGAGTCCTGAGCCCTGTCCCCGAGGGAGGGACGCATGCGGCTCATCCCCAGTACCTGCCGTGCCACCACAGCGCAGGGTTTGATAGGCACCTGCAGGACTAGCCCGGGAGCAGGTGCCCTGGGGGGGGGCGGGGCTCCGAGGGCAGGGGGCCTGTGTGGGTGCCCGCTCCTGGAGGGCAGTGGGCCGGCTGCCCTGGATGTGGGAGGTCAGGCCCCGGGCAAGGCCTGAGCACGCCCAGGGCTCCTGTACGCAGGCGCTCTGCAGCCTGGCCTGGACCGGGGGTGGGGGGGAGCATATGCTGAGCCTGGCAGCACCTCGCCTTCCCAGCAAGCAGGCTGGGCACCCTGCCAGCCCCCAGCCCTGCCTCAACGCCCCACTGCTGGGCTGCCCTCTCCAGGACGCTGTCCTGCCCTGCCCTGCCCCTGCCCTGCCCCTCCTGGGGCAACTGGGATCGGGTGCCAGCCAGGGCCGCCTTCCCTCCCTCCTTCGGGTCAGAGCCCCTGCGTGGGGCCACCAGCGCCTTCCTTCTCTGCTCTGCCCGCACCTGGAGGAGGCGCCGGGCAGGCCAGGTGCACGCACAGCCTCCCGGGGGTGCGGGTGGCGGCTGCAGCCAGGAAGCCAGTCCAGCTCAGCTGGGGAAGGTGGGCCTGGGCTGAACCTCTCCCCTCGGGGCCTGTGGGTGCCGGGAGCAGGGACAGGCGACTCCAGGGGCACACGGAGAGGGGCCCAGGCTGGTCTCCCCTGTTGGCGGCCTGGCCCCCTGTCCTGCGTCGCTCTTGGGGCCAGCGTCCCGGCTCGGCTGGGTGAGGGGTGGGAACAGGCGATGCTGACCCAGCTCTCTCTGGTCTAGGGAGCTGCGGCCTTGCCCCCTGCGCCCCCGACGCACCCAGGTAGGTGCGGCCTTGGGCCCAGCTCTGCACGCGGGACGGGAGGGGCGGTCACAGCGGCTGCAGGGACGGCCCAGCCGGGGCACCTGCACCTGAGAGGGCCGGGCAGTGGGCAGCGCGCCAGGGAGCCTGGGCAGGAGCGCGGGGCTGCTGGGGAGGGGGCCTGGGCCGCGTGGTCGGTCCCGCCCCAGCCAGGCGGGCAGGGCGGTCGTCAGCACCTGGCAGCCTGCTACTTGGGGCCCTGCCCTGAACCCCAGGGGGCGGTTTCATGGACGGTGGAGGGGACTTGGATGCCTGAGGCCCTCCTGGAGGAGGTGTCACTGTGGATGGACATGTGGGGTCAGCAGAGGGGACCCTGAAACCTGGAGTAGGCGGTCACCCGGGGTTAGCCCGGGGCTGGGGCAGGGTGGGGTGTCCTGCCTGGGAGGAGCTGGGCGCGGGGACCTGAGGAGGGAGTGGCCGGGAGGGTGGTTGGGGTTAGGGTGGTGGGTGGGTGGCATGCAGGGGCCAGAGACAGAGGGTGTGGTCACTGGGCTGCAGTGGGCATTGCAGGGGTGGGCGTGGGGCACCCTTCTCAGAAGCCGGGGGTGAAGGGGAGGGAAGGTCAGGGAGGGACGTGGGTCGGGTCAGGACCCCCTAAGCTGGTCTAGGCCCTGGAGGAGCGAAGGCGGGAGCTCTTTGCTGCCTCGGGCCGGCTCAGCCCTCAGCCCTCAGCCCTCAGCCCCCCGGGACTCACAGCCCTGTCCCTGCAGGAGGCCCGGCGACCACCTACGTGAACATCCCCGCCAGCCCCTCCTCCACGAAGCAGCTGCACTACCTGGACCTGGAGCTCCCGGAGGCGGGCGCGGGCGTCCGAGGTGGGTCCCCCCTGGGCCCCTGGGAGTGGGGGCCTTACCCCGGCACCTGGCTGCCAGCCGCCCTGTCCTTCCTCCTGCTGAGCTATGCTCCCGCCCAGGACACCCCTCCCCCCCATTCCCCCCCTGCTTCCGGCCCTGCTGGGTGGAGGGCGTGGGTAGGACCCCCAGCCCTGCACCCTGTCCCGCCGAGGCCCCTGCGGGAGGAGCGACTTCCTGGGGCCCCTGGGCCAGCTCACCGGGGCCGCTTCCAGGGGCCAGCACCTCCGGCTACGCGCAGATCGACCTGGCGGCCACGGCGGCGGCCCGGCGGGCAGGGGCCCAGCACGCACAGGCCCGGGAGGAGCGGCTGGCCCAGCTGGAGCCCAGGAGGAAGGGGGCCCCTCGCTGAGGGACTTCGCCCCCGTGACTGCACGGCCCGTGGCTGAGCAGTGGCGACCGTGGGCCCGGCAGCCAGCCTCCCGGCGGCCTGTGCCCATCCCCGAGGTCTGAGGTCCGTGGCTCACGCCTGCTGGCCCCAGGGGGCATGGCTGGTGCCCGGGCCCCAGGGCTGTGCTACCGATGGCCCTTCCGAGGTGGCGGCCGCCTGAGCGATGACAGTGAAGCCCACGTCCCATCCAGGCAGCGGCCGGGGCCCTGCCACACCCTGTGCATCGCTGCCGCTGGCCGAGCCCCGGCCCTGGGAGGGCTGGTCCACCTTCCGACCCGGCAGGCGCCAGCGTGTTTCCTGACCGCTTCCCGGGACCCACCAGTTACTCACGTAAATATTAAAGCCATCAGTCTCCATTCTAATAACCCACGGTATCCTGAGGGCCAGGGCTGCCTCTCTCCTGGGCTGTCCAGGGGGCGCGGGCTTGCCTGGCGGCCCTGCAGTTTGGTCTTCTGTCGATTGGTTGCCAACCGGTGCCCGGGACCCAGCCACACTGGGCACATGCCCTGGCCCAGAACCGAACCTGTGACCCTTGTCTGAGGGCCAGCGCTCCAACCACTGAGCCACCGGCCAGAGCCAGTGTGGGCATCTTGACATGGCCAAGGGCTCAGAGGGGGCTCAGCCCCCACGGGTGGGGGTGCGGTGTTTCCTCCCAGGGGTGCCTGGGGCTTTGGGGGAGTCGAGCAGCATGTTCCTGGCTGTGCGGGGTTGGGGGTGGTGGCTGCACTGGCCATGGGGTCTGGAGGCTGGAGGCCTGCAGAGGTGGCAGTGGGCTTCCTCCACCCGTGCCCCCACCCAAAGCCTGGGCACCAGGCCACCCGGCTGGACCCCACCTGGTCTTGGAGATGAGACGGGATGTTCCCTCGCTGGGGCTCCAACTGGCTGCTCAGGCCACCTTCCTCCCTCCCTCCTTCTTTCTTTCCACCCATCCATCCTCCCTCTGTCCATCTACCAGCCTGTCCGTCTGTCCATCCATCCTGCATCCATCAGTCCCCCCCGGCCCACCAGCTCCCTGGCCCACTGAGACAGCGTGTCTGCGGGAGCCGCCATGGGGAGCACAAGTGCTGACCCCCCATCTGCTCTCCCTCAGCATCTCGGTCTGCAGGACATGTGCCCCACCTTCTGAGCGACCTCTGAGCTGGGGGTCGAGGTGGAGTCAGGCCCGGCCCTGAGCCCTGGGGTGGGAGGAAGGGCAGGTGTTCCCTGGAGGAGGCCGGCCTGGCCCTGCACCGGCCGAGGCAGCAGGACTCCCCCCGAAGCCGCAGGGGGGCAGGGTCTGGCCAGCGGGCGGGCTCCAGGGGCGGGGTCCCCGGCGGGAGGGCTCGCGTCCTGGCCACAGCACACCTACAGCTCCTGGAGCACGAGGGTCTCACTAGAGCCCGCAGAGGCAGGGAGGCCAGGGGCAGGCCCAACGCTGGCCAACTGCTCTGACAACTTAGAGGAGACTCCTTAACAAACATCTATAATAATCAAAGCGTAATATGCTAATTAGACCGACAGCCGAACGACCTTCTGGACGAAGCTGGGGCTGCGAGCCCCTGGCACGAATTCCGTGCATCAGGCCTCTAGTTTATCTTAAAAAACAATCGGCAGCCTGAACAGCCCCATGCCTGTTGTTAACCGTGGGGTTCTTAAGACTCAGCGCAAGGAGATCCCAGCCTGGCGGGCGCCCCACGGACCCCAGCTCCCACAGGAGCGACGCCACGCCAGCCGCACGGCGCCTGCAGCCGGACACTTCACCTTCTTTAGGACCAATCACGGCAACGCGGAGAGGGAGCTGCAGGCGCCAGCAGGTCCGACCGCTCACAGGAATGGGCGCTGCGGCCCGGCCGGTGCCATGTCACCCCAGAGACCAACCTTTGAGGTCTCATCACGGCAGATGCCGCGACGACCCTGGAGGAGGATGGCCGGCCGCAGGCCAGGGCAGAGGGGGACCTGTGGGGATTGGGAGGGGGGCTGTCGTGTGGACAGGAGACTGGAGTGTGGACGGACCACTGACATGTGAACCGGGGGGACACTATTTAAAAATGAACCAAAAACCTGTTCACAACAGCATGAGGTGCCTAATACCCGGGAGTAAATCCAGGGGAGACGCGGCCGGTGGTGCCCAGAGGAGGAAAGGCGGCCGGAGACCCAGCGTTGCTAGGACCGTTCCGCAGGCCCAAGGTCAAGGCCATCCTATCAGAAGTCTAGCAGCTTTTCTGTTCAAGTTCAGAAGCTGATTCCAAAATGCATGTGGAAAAGCGAGTCCCTTGGCGACCCATGAGGACCGAGGTGCGTACTCCGTCCGCGTGTCCAGGGCTGATCAGAGCTGCGTACCCGCGGGCAGACCGTGCAGACAGCCGCCCGTCGCTCAGATTCTGACAAAGGTGCCCGCCCACCCGGCCACAGGGAGTCTCCCGAACAGACGGGGCTGGAACAGAGGGAAAGCCATGCTGACCGCCTGTCCGTTTATGTGAAATGCAGGGGCAGGCAACAGTAACTACGGCGACAGAAGTAAGTGGCCGCCCTGGTCAGTGGACGGAGTGTTGGCCTGTGAACCTAAGGGTTGTGGGCTCAAGCCTGGTCAAGGCCTATACCCTGGTCGGGGTGCATGTGGGATGCTTCTCTGCCCACCCTCCTTCCTCTAAAAATGTCCTTGGGTGCGGATTAAGCAAAAAGGGGGCACCCTCCAGTGGGCCACTGACTGCAGCCTGTGCCATGGCGGCCACGTGGGCAACCATGTCAGGCTCATCACAGGACGCAGGACGTGTGTGGACTTCCTCTGGCGTTCGCTCAGACCGACCGGAGGAACAAACCGACGCCGCAGTTCACTATGCGCCGACTCCCAAGACTGGGGCCGCCATCGGGCACCAGCCTCACCCTGCCTCTGGGTGGCCCTGTGCACTGGACAGAGGCGCGCGCGCGCGCACAGCACGCACGCGCGCACACACACACACACAAATGTCCACCACAGCCATGTTCCCCGTGTCACCGTCCAGAGCGACGCACACATCCACCCACAGCAAGCACGCGGCCAACAGTGGCAGCCGGGACGGAACCTAGACAAGGGGCACCTCTGGAGACAGGGCCCACCTTGCTTACGGCACGGAGGCCGAGAGACACACACACACTCTCTCAGGTCCGCGAAGCTCCCACAGGGACCCCGTCTGGGCCCCTGAACAGAAACCCGCCAACTGGGTAAATAAACCACCTTTATTTCTGTGCCGGAGGCGGGAAGTCCAAGACCAGGGAGTGGAGGGACTGGTGTCTGGAGAGCCGCCACCTTGCTGGGCAGGAAGAGGTGCTCACCCCACGTGGGGAGGTGCTCACCCCACGTGGGGGGGCCCCACCCTCGGACCCAATCACCCCCCAGGGCCCACCTACAAATCCCACACCCTGGGGGCTGGGTTTAGTATCTGAACTTGGGGGTCACAAGCCAAGCACCTAGCTATAGGAGGTTGGGGGATGGGGGTGGGCCCCATGCTCCCTGGGACAGCGCATGCGCCGGAGGCGGTCTGTGCACCCGTGACAGCCCCACTCCCACCTCAGCGATCTCCAGGGGCAGGAGCCCCTAACTGCATGGTCTGAAGGCCAGATTGTCAACAACTCAGGTAAACTGAGTCCCACGTCCCCTCTGCTCACCTCCACGTCCCAGGCCTCTGATCCCACCGCGACGTGAAGCCCATGAGGGCTGGCCAGGCAAAGGGCATGGCTCTGGGTCCCTGGCACTGCGCCTCAGAGGGCAGCCCCAGCCCTGCCCAGGCCTGGCAGTGGCCAGGAGGGACACACCAGCTGCCGGCCAGGGCACACACGGTGTGGAGGCCCAGCAGGGGGGCCGCCCTGCCAGGGACCCAGTGGCTGCGGGGCCCCTCCCGGCACCCCAAACCCACGAACACTAGCACGCTGCCCGGGGTTCCTTCCAATAAGGGGTGAGTGCCTGACGGCCGAGCCAGGGGCCAACCTGGGAAGGTGCCCCTTACACCACCTGGAGGCTCTTCCCCGCGGGTGCCCGCAGGGGCGAGAATCGTCCCCAGCTGCCCTTCCTTCCTCCGATGCATCAGGGAAGATGGGCGTGGGGTGTGGGGATGGAAGGGGGACCTTCCGCCTGGCAGTGCCTGGAGCCACCGTGGGCTGAGGCCGAGCGGCAAGGACGCAGTGAGAAGCGGACAGCGAGCGACAGTCACGGACGAATTAAATACAATCATTGCACAGGGCTCTGATCCAGGGTCCCCGCGGCAGGTTCAGGGGTTCCCATGGCAGGTTTAGGGGTTCCCATGGCAGGTTTAGGGGTTCCCATGGCAGGTTTAGGGGTCCCATGGCAGGTTTAGGGGTCCCGTGGCTGTGACGCTGTAGGCGAGGGCCTCTCAGCCAGCAGGCGAATCAGTGCTCGGCGCGGGGCAGCGGCTCTCTGGGGCGTCCGAGGTCACCGCCTGCTGGTCACAGCCACGCTGTCCGGTCCCAGGTCCGGCTCACGCAGACGTCACCCCAAGCGCGGGCCACGCCAGGACGTCTTCAGAGCTCGTTGTGGAGCGCTCGGGAGATGCGGCCTGACAGGTCCTGCAGGTGCTTCTTCACCTACAGGGAGCGGGCAGGTGAGCCGGGCAGTGACAGGCCAGAGTTCTCCACCCAGAAGTGCCAGACAAGCCATCAGGGCAGCCCCCAGCCCGCCCCACCACAGCCCCGCCCGTGTGCCGCCCCCAGCCCTGGCCAGGTCCCAGCCTCGCAGGCCTGGAGCGGGCGGGGGAGCTGGGCAGCCCTGCCCCAAGCCCGCCCCTTCGGGCAGCACCATCCCCCCACAGGAGCCAGGCTGCATGTCAGGGGCCCCACGAACCCCCTCCCCGCGCGGGCAGGCACCCGCCTTGTAGCCCAGCTCCTTGGTCTTCTCCTCCAGCAGCGCGTAGCGCTCCTTGTTCCGGCTGAGGTGCTCGTGGTCACCAAACCGCTCCACGTGCCGCAGTTTCTGATGCGAAATCTCCAGCTGCTTCTGGTAGTGGTTGTGCTTCTCAATCTTCACTTCAAAGTGCTTCAGCTCCTCCTGGGACAGCGATGGCGAACCTTTTGAGCTCAGTGGGTCAGCATTTTGGAAAACCCTAACTTAACTCTGGTGCCGTGTCACATATAGAAATTTTTTGATATTTGCAACCATAGTAAAACAAAGACTTATATTTTTGATATTTATTTTATACTAGAGGCCCGGTGCACAAAAACTTGTGCACTTGGGGGCGAGGGGTGGTCCTTCAGCCCGGCCTGTGCCCTCTTGCAGTCTGGGACCCCTCAGGGGATGACCACCTGCTGTCTTAGGCCAGCTCCCCGGGGGATTGGGCCTAAGATGGCAATCAGACATCCCTCTGGCAGCCCAGCAGCCCTCAGGGGATGTCCACTTGCCAGCGGGGAGCAGACCTAAGCTGCAGTCGGGCATCCTTAGCGCTGCTGAGGAGGCAGGAGAGGCTCCCACCACCACCGCTGTACTGGCAGCTGTCAGCCTGGCTTGTGGCTGAGCAGAGCTCCTCCCATGTGAGAGCGCACTGACCATCAGGTGGCAGCTCCTGCATTGAGCCTCTGCCCCCTGGTGGTCAGTGTGTGTCATAGTGACCAGTCATTCCCAGTCCTTCTGCTGTTAGGGTCAGTTTACATATTACCCTTTTACTATATAGGATAGAGGCCTGGTGCACGGGTGGGGGCCGGCTGGTTTGCCCTGAAGGGTGTCCCGGATCAGGGTGGGGGTCCCGCTTGGGTGCCTGGCCAGCCTGGATGAGGGGATGATGGCTGTTTGCAGCTGGTCACACCCCCTTCAGGGTGGGGGTCCCCACTGGGGTGCCTGGCCAGCCTGGATGAGGGGCTGATGGCTGTTTGCAGCTGGTCACATCCCCTTCAGGGTGGGGGTCCCCACTGGGGTGCCTGGCCAGTCTGGGTGAGGGGCTGAGGGCCGTTTTCAGGCTGGCAGGCTACTGAAGCTCCCAACCTCTCCTTTTTTTCTTTTTCTTTTTTTATTCTGGGATTTATTTACCTTCTATGGCTGTCACTGGAGCTGAGAGCCAGCTTTAGCTCTGAGGCTTGGCTCCAGCTCTGAGGCCTTGGCTGCTGAAAGCAGGGATCTGGGTTTGTTTGGGTTCTATAATTTTAACACTGTTGCAGTCCTGCTCGCTCCACCTCTGACAGCTAAAAGGTTTCTGGGGATTGTTTAGCTTCTATAATTGCAACATAGTTGCTTAGAGTGCAAGCTCAGAGGCCGGCAGCAGCAGGCGGGGAACCTTGGCTTCCTCCATCACTGGAGCAAGCAAGTCTCCTGTTTGCTTCAGCTGCCTGGCTGCCGGCTGCCGTCTTGGTTGGCAGTTAATTTGCATATCTCGCTGATTAGCCAATGGGAAGGGTAGCGAAGTTACAGTTAATTACCATGATTCTCTATTATTAGATAGGATATTTAAATGCCATTTAACAAAGAAAAATCAACCAAAAAAATGAGTTCGTGTGTCAGAGGTGCATGATGTATAGGTGCCCGTGTCATGGGTTTGTCATCACTGTCCTAGAACGTCCCAGCTGCTGACTTCCCCGCCCTCCCAGCGGCCACAGCCCCCTCGCAGCCGCCCTGCAGCCCCGCGCACATGGGGAATGGGGAAGCCACTTCACTGGAGGTGGGGGGGATGGAGCGGGGCGGAAGGGGAGGTGGGCACCAGCAGGCCCTGGGAGGGGCCATGGCTGCAGTTAGAGATAAAGAGGCTGCAGCCCCTTCCCAGCTGCCAAGGAGAGGACAGGACAGGCAGCCCTTGCACCCTGCTCACCCGAAAGGCCTCCAGCTCCTTCTCAGAGAAGTTGGCCGACTGGGCCAGGTCCCACAGGTCGATCACCCGCGGCTCCTCGAACTCTGTGGAGAGTGGGGTCACCTCAGAGACGCGCACGGCCGTGGTGCCCGGGCTGCGTGTCCGCCAGGCCTCCAGCACAGGGTGTGAGAGTGCAGGTGTGGGCACGTGTATGATGCACAGGTGCCCGTGAGCACGAGTGTGCCCCTGCGTGTGCAGCATCCGTCAGGCATCCTTCCCGCACCTGCTCAGCCTGCAGCTTACAGGACCCGCTGGGTGAGGCTGGCTTCCTGTCAGGCCATGCAGAGGGTCCTGGTGTGAGCAGTGGACTCGAGAAGGAAGTGCTGGTATAAATGAGCCACTGCGTGTGGAGCTGTTTGTTACTGCAGCATAACCAGCTGTCCTGACTGCTACATGGGCCAAGGGACCATGAATGTGAAGGGGATGGTGTGTAACTTTCAGAGAAAAGGGACAGAGGAGCCCAGGTGCACGTGCGGAAGGAGTGCCTGCGGTGAGCCCGCCCCGCCCTGCCCCCGCCCGAGCTCACCGGCCTCCGCGCCGTAGCCCTGGTGGCTGACTTTCCGCAGCCGGTCGTAGCCCTGGCTGATGCGCCGCAGCCGGTCCTTGAGCTCTGCGTGCCTGCTGTGCAGCACCTCTTCCTGCGCGCGGCGCATGTCCGAGGGGTTGATGGCGTTCTCCTGGATCTCTGGGAGACAAAGCGGGTGCCTGGTGAGGCCCGGGGCCTGGGGACACCAGCCACGAGCCGCCCGCATCACGGGGAGGCCACAGCTCTCGGTCCCTAAGCCCCTGTCCCTTCCTTTGGAAGGTGCAGATGTGAGACTGCGTTCCAAGTCGGCCCTTCGCAGGCTGTCAGCTCAGGAGCCCGAGGTCCTCCCCACAACTGCCAGGGCCCCGGCTTTCTGAGGGGGGAGCCACCGACCCCACAACGATGCCACCAGAGATCACAGCAGCCAAAATGATGCGTTTGTGCGAGAGGCTGGCGGAGACCAGGTCACTAAGTGCTCCACCTGACCCGTCCCCGAACCTGCCAAAGGCACCGACAGGGGGAACCAGCACGGGCCCTCCCGCAGCTCCCCTCCCGCAGGGAGCAGGGCGTCCCGGGGGGGCAGGGCCGTCACTGGGAGCTGGGAGTGGGGGCTGGACACACCTTCCGTCCTGCTCAGCGTCTCCAGCAGGACGTTGTACTCTTGCACCTTCTCCCGGTGGTGCTGGAACTCCCGCCACAGCTTGTCCAGCTCGTCCCTGGAGAACTTGCCAGAGGTCTTCGCCTGGGGGAGCCTGAGTGAACAGCCGCCCGGGGGGCTCCCCGTCCACACCTCGGGTGCCCCCACCCAGGGAGAGCCCCCCACAGAGAAACAGCAGGATGCAGGCAGAGGAGCGCCCAGCAGCCCCCCTTCCTGATGCGAGGCCGTGCCCGGGTACCTTGTGCCACAGCTTCTCCAGCCGGGGGTCCTCCAGGCTGTCCTGCTCAGGGCCCTCGGTGAGGGAGTTGCTGCTGGGCGCCCGGGCGTCCTTCCTCCCGTCCAGCCGGTACTTGGCCAGGATGACTGGGAGGGAAGTGGGCGCCAGTCACGGCCGGCCCTGGGTCCGAGGGGCCGGTCAGCGGCTCGCCCGCCAGCTGCAGCCTGCCTCCCCTTTCGCAGGTTCCTCCACCACCCAGGTTTCTGGCGACCACCGGGGCCCAGCAGAACGAGGACAAACCCGACCCTCCCGCCAGCACCGGCCGCCTCGTAGCTCCCACTGTGAGCGGGTACCATGGGACAAGGGTCGTTACCAGTGTGGTCGCTTTCACAGACCAGCTTCCCAGCCAGCACCTGCAGCCTGTTTCCCGGGGAGGTATGTGCCCAACGCAGGGTGCGGCTGGGGGGATCCCTAACCAGGACCCTCTTGTTTGGAGGGAGAGGTTCTACAGGAGAAACTTCCGTGGCAGCAACTTCCACCAGCAGCACAGAAGCTGGAGGGCAGCCGGGCCACCAGCCGCTATGTCCCTCACCTCGGGCTGCACTGGCCGGGCTGCTTCTCAGACCCACAGGACACAGCGCCCCCCACCCCGCGCCCCCTCCCAGCAGCCTGGTTTCCAGCACCACTGGGGCAGGGGACTGGACTTCCAGCCTCTGGGGGCTTTGAGACAGGCCCCTGCTGGTCTGCCCCGGGTCTCAGGGCCCCTCCCTGCCCTTCAGCCCTCCCCCCACCCCCGTCCATCTTCCTTAGAAACTGGCACGGGCTCCCCTCACCCTTTTGGTCTCTCCACAGACTCTGCCCCTCCTGTGGACACAACCAGTTCTGCGAGCGCCATGCGCTGGGTACCAGGCTGTGCCCGCCCGCTCTGGGCTCAGGGAGGCGTGGCCTCCCCTGTCCGTCTACTCGGCCTGTGCCTCAGAACTCCCTCCACCTGGAAGCCAGACCCTGGGGCTCGAGGGCCAGCGAGCCATGGGACGTGCATTCTCAGGCTGATGTGAGCTGGGGGGGAGGGGTTTCCTGACGTCAGACCCTGTCCAGCCCTCCCCTAAGCTGCAGAAGGTCCCCCCACCGAGCCACCAGCTCCTCAGGCCATGTCACCGAGACCTGTATGTCACCACCTGTCACTAACCCCTGGGAACCGGAAAAGCTGCCCGGCTCCCGCCTGCAGGGCCCGCCGTCCGCCCACAGGCTGAGTGGGGAGCGCAGCCCTGGGTGAGGGGGAAGGAGGGTACCGTTGAGGTTACGTATGAGCTTCGCCTCCTTCTCCCCGTCCTCATCCAAGCCTTCGGCCTTCAGCTTCTTCCAGGCGAACTCGTCCCTCTCCTGGATCTTCAGGTCGGCGTGGAGGTCGGACAGGTCCACGGGGGAGAGCTGCAGCTGCGGCGGGACAGGGGACACCTGGCACCGCTGCCTGGCGCCCAACGACACGCCCCGGAGAAGGGGTGACCCAGAGACGCCCGGGAGGCCAGCAGGAGACAGAGTCCGGTCCCAGCCCTCAAACCCCGCACCTGCCCCTGCAGGGCTTCGCAGGGCCCTGGGCCTGTGGTGTGAGACTACCGGCCTCGCCTGAACCTCTACAGCTCGGCATGGCCACCACCCAGGTCCCCGGGAGCCACCTGCCATCAGGGGCCTGAGCCTGCGGGCACAGGAGGCCCCCCGCCCCCCGGGACCTAGGTAAGGGGGCGGGGGAAGGGGCAGGGCAGGGGTGCAGGGCTGGGTGGAGAAACCAGGCCTTGCCTCACGCAGCTGCACCTGTCAGAGGACAGGAGACCGAGTTTACGGAAAACCATGAGGAAAAGCGCCCCCACAGCTCTCGGGCCCACTGGCCGCCTGAGCGGCTGACTGAGCGCTGATGGGGACCCCTAGTTCCCGAGATCCTGCTCCCCTGCTGGCCTGTGGGGCACCCCCAAGTTTTGGGCCAGCCACACCTCTGCCAGATGAAGTGACGAGACAGTTCTCCCCGGTTCCATTCAACTGGCAGCTTTAACCATCAGTCACATGCTGGGCAGACGCCACCCGCGAGGGACTCGCTAATGGCCCCCAGTGACAGAGCCGGGGCTGGGGTGTGGGGCTCCCTCAGTGCCTGGCTGCTCGGAGGCGAGTGTGGGCTGGACACAGGCACCCGCTTGGGAGGGAAGGCCACCCCATGCCAGAGCCTTTGGAGAAAGTGTGAGGCCAGGGCAGAAGCCGTGGGGCGGGCTCCACAGGAAGGACCTCAGTGCCAGGAGGGCACAGATGGGCACCTGGGCCCTCATCGCTGGGAACGGACTTGAACTATGGTCCTGGGCAAAGTGAAGGCAGAGAACAGCCGCCTGCAGGCCCTTTCAAACACGCCACTCACATGGCCTGCACCGCTCGCTGACCCCTGGACTCTGCCTCCGCTGCTAAGTGTATCGTGAGCTCTCAACAAGCCAGCCACTTCTTGCCCGGCCCGTGGCTCCGTGGTTAAGCGTCGACCTCTGAACCAGGAGGTCAGGTTTCAATTCCAGGTCAGGGCACCTGCCCGGGTAGTGGGCTCCATCCCCAGTAGGAGGCGTGCAGGAGGCAGCCGATCCATGATGCTCTCTCATCATTGATGTTTCTCTCTCTCCCTCTCCCTTCCTCTCTGAAATGAGTAAAAATATATTTAAAAAGCAGCAACAAACAAACCAGACCCTTCTTAGAGGGACCCCACCCTCTGCAGCTGGAACGAGCCACGGCCCCTCTGCTGGGAGCAGGGGCAGGGGGGTGACCAGCAAGAGCTGCGGGCAGAGCCCCTGGACCAAGCAGGGCTTCCTCGTCCCCAGCCCCACAGACACCAGTGGGATGCTTGGGGTTAGCAGTGGTTCTCAACCTTCTGGCCCTTTAAATACAGTTCCTCATGTTATGACCCAACCATAAAATTATTTTCGTGGCTACTTTATCACTGTCATGCTGCTACTGTTATGAATCGTCATGTAAATATCTGATACGCAGGATGGTCTTAGGAGACCCCTGTGAAAGGGTTGTTCGGCCGCCAAAGGGGTCGCGACCCACCAGTTGAGAACCGCTGGTAGATGGTGGTGATGGTCCCACAGGGAACCCCTGAATGCCAACTCGCCCGGATGTGCACGCTAAATGCGCTTTCTGCCTGTCAGTCCATCTCAGGAGATTAAAAGGCACTGCTGGGCCGGAGCTGGTCTGGCCGGGGCTGAAGGTGCGGGATCCATTCGGTGCCGGAGGGTTGGGGCGCACGAAGGAGGCAACCAATCCCTCACCGTGTCTCTCACTCACGGACTGTCCCCCACGGCCAGGGCCTCTGGCCGCCGATGGTGCGCAGAGCAGAGGTGGGGGGGGGGCGGTGAGGCCGCGCTGCCACGGTGGCTCAGGGAAGGGGCCCCGAGACAGACCAGCAGGTGAGCCCCCCCCACTCCGGGAGCAGAGGGAGGGGGCGCCCCAGGGAAGGGAGAGGCCACAGGGGGCGGCGCACTGGACGTGGGGGCGTCACACGATCTCCCCGGCGCCCGGAGGCTAAGCGCTTCGCCAGCTTTCACCACCGAGTGAGGACAGCACCCCGGGCAAGACATGGGGCTCCCCGACCCGGTCCCCGAGCGCTGGCTCTGCAGCACCAGGGCGCACGGCGGCCCGAGCCCGGAGGGCAACCCCTGGAGTGCGCCGCCCGGAGGCTGCCCTCGGCTCCACCCACACCCCGGCGCCCAGGCCGCCCCGCCCTCGGCCCACGGGGCTTGCAACACCCCGAGGCCCCCCGCGCCCCCCCACCCCCCCGCGCAGGGGACCAGAGAGGAACCGGAGAGCGTCTCCGAGTCGGGATCGCAACGCTGGACGGAATGAAGCAACACCCGCAGCGCCAGGGGCCCGCACCCCGCCAGGCAGGTGAGGCCCGCCGCTCACCCGCTGGGCCTTGTCCCACAGCTGGTTCAGCTTCTCCATGCGGAACTCCGCCGCGGGCTCGCGCTGCGGGGGCCGCTCGGGCTCGTTCTTCTCCCGCGAGTACTTGCCGCCGTGGCCCGCCGCCGGCCAGGGCGCGAGCAGCAGCGGCGGCAGCAGAAGCAGCAGCAGCGGCGGCGCCAATAGCCCGCGCGGCCCGGGTCGGTCCCTCCGCGACGCCATCTTCCTCCTCTGGCCGCGGAGACCCAGTGCCTCTAACTAGCGGTCCCGCCAGGCCCCGCCCCGGCCCGGCCCCGGCCCGCCGCGCTGCCTCCTGGGAGTTGTAGTCCTTCCCGCGCGGCCAGCCCAGGCGAGGCCGTCGGCGAACTACAAGCCCCAGGAACCCCTGCGGCGGCACGTGAGCGTTTCCCAGGCAACCACGCCGCGGCCTCGTGATGCCGGGCGCTCAGAAAACTGCCGCATGCTGGGGCTTCCTTAGCTGGGATTGCGGGCTGGTAGGGGGACAGAGAGAAGACCCGGCCCCCCAGACCCCGGGAGCCGGATGACCGCAGGCCCTTTCCTCTCTGCTCCGTAGAAACTGGACCGTGTCTTCCTGTCGCTGGGACTGTGACATCTGCTACTGAATCTTGCTTGTCATTCTATGCCCCATGTCCTGCAGGGCGCGGCTTCCACTTTGATCACTTCGCGTTTCACGGCGAAACTGCACAAGGCAGTCCTGGTGGGTTTTAGCCTCCGATGCACCGGGGTGCCAGGCGTCCATGTGTGTTGGATTGACTGCATTCCCTGTACGTCTTGAAATCAGCATGTTACCTTCCAGGAACACATGTTGGGATTTGGATAGAAGTTCCTTTGATCCTATAAGACAAGTTGGAAAGAGTTAACACACCCAGGAGAATCTGTAGTTTTCTAGCCGGCTGCGTGGTCTCCATTCACTGGGGCCTCTCTGTGCCTCTGACACGTTTTCCGCCTCTTCTGGAAGTGCCCCTGGCATCACCCCTGGGCTTTGGATGCTGTAAATAATGTCTATTGTGAAAGTTATTTCCCAACATAGTTGCTGACATACAGAATGAAAGTTGAATCTTGCACATAGATATCGACTCCAACAGCTTTGCTAAACTCCCTGTTCATTAGCATTGCTTCTCTGTAGACGCTCAGACCCGGTGCGCACTCAGCCCTCTGTGAATAGTATTGTTTCTTTACAACTCCCCCCGCTGCCCCGTTCCGTCAGGCTGAGCTGGCGCGGGAAGGCTGCCAGTGGCATCTGTGCCCTTGGCCTCAGAGGGCGAGCTCTCAGCACGTCCCCATTAACTCGGTTACGGTCCCAAGTTTTAGGGAGAGGCTCTTATCAGATTAACAGCTAAGGCATCTTAAGAACAGAGATTGGGTTTTAGCCTTGGCCGGTTTTTCTCAGTGGGTAGAGCATCGGCCTGTGGACTGAAGGGTCCCGGGTTTGATTTGGGTCAAGGGAACGTATTTTGGTTGCAGGCTCCTCGCAGGCCCAGGCCCTGGTCCGACCTCCTACAGGAGGAACCAATCGATGTGTTTCTCTGACATCGATGTTTCTCTCTGTCTTTCCTTCTCTCTAAAAATCAATGGAAAAATATCCTCGAGTGAGGATTAAAAAAAAGAGAGAGAGAGATTGAATTTATGGAATGCTCCTTCCCGTCACATGTATTGCATTTTTTAACATGTTAATGCGTGTGACCCCTTTCTAGTCTCTAAACTGGAGCGCTGTCCCTCGTCAGCCTGCCCTGCCCCACTGGGTGATCCTCGGGTGCAGGGCTGGGGTGTGACAATCAGGGCCATGAGCGCAGGTTCCCTGCTGCTCTGCACCCGCTGTGCAACCTGGGCCCTGAATTAGCCCCTCAGCCTCCGTAAAGGGGGCTGGGACCCATTCCGCCCCATGCCTGCAGGTGGTGAGTGCCCCTGGGGCCCTGGGGTGGGGTGCTTGGGGTGGACGTGTGGGCCCAGACAGTCTTTACTGTGATGGTGAACCTATGACATGCATGTCAGAGGTGACACGCAAACTCATTTTTTTGGTTGATTTTTCTTTGTTAAATGGCATTTAAATATATAAAATAAATACCAAAAATATGTCTTTGTTTTACTGTGGTTGCAAATATCAAAAAATTTCTATATGTGACACGGCACCAGAGTTAAGTTAGGGTTTTTCAAAATGCTGACACGCCGAGCTCAAAAGGTTCGCCATCGCTGCGCTAGAGGGAAGTGGTTGGGGCAGGTGGGGCCACAGTGTGGGCCTCGGTGCTGGGGCACAGCCGGCACCTGCCTGGTGTCCCCTGGAACACGGGGTCCTGCGCGCTCCTCCTGGGCTCCTGGCTGAGGAGGGGGCTGGTGGCGGGTCCGGATGCCGTGCGGAGGGCCCGAGAAGGTGGGTGTGAACCGTGTGTGAAGTCAGGTACCCCCACATTGCCTCTGTAGAGATGGGGTTTCCTTCCAGCTTTTCACTCTGCGATTCTCACACCAGCATCAAAGCTGGATTCTCACTGTAGCGGGAGCTGATGCGTGAGGCCGGCGCGGTGCGGTCTCACACAGTGGAAAGTGGCTGCCCTGGCTGTGTGGCTCAGTGGATAGAGCATCGGCCTGCAGACTGAAGGGCCCCAGGTTCAATTCTGGTTGGTCAAGGGCATGTGCCCCAGTTGCAGGCTCACTCCCCAGTAGGGGGCGTGCAGGAGGCAGCCGAGCCATGATTCTCTCCCATCGTCTCCATCTCTCTCTCCCATCATCTCCATCTCTCTCTAGAAGTCAGTGGAAACGTACTTTAAACAAAGAAAGGGGCGCTGCTGGCCTTTCCCGGGAGCTGGCGGGGAGCGTCCGGCAGCGCAGGCTGAGTTCTGGGGGCTGCCCTGCACCCCATCTCTGCCTTCTCAACCAGGCTGCCTCCCGGGTCCACCGAGCACCCCTTCCCCAGATGGGGTGACCTCAGCAAAGAGCGGCGGAGAAAGGCATCTGGCGCCTCTCAGAGCCCAAGGTCGGGAGGAACCTCGCCCCAGAGTCCCGCCCACGGCCCCGCGCCTGCACCCCCCCCCGCGCCCGCCCCCGCGCGCCCACGCCCCCGCGCGCCCACGCCCCCCGCGCCCACGCCCCCCTCGTGTGGCTGTGCCTCACTGGGACCACCTTTCTGTGCTGGTGGCAATGCTTTCATGTTTCAGATTTATGTATTTATTTATCCTCACCCGAGAGTATGTTTTTATTGATTTTAGAGCGAGAGGAAGGGAGAAAGACGGAAGAGGGAGGAACAATGATGTGAGATAGAAACATGGATTGGTTGCCTCCTGCGTGCACGCGACCGGGGATGGAACCGCACCTTCTGGGGTGTGGGACACGCTCCAACCACCTGAGCCGCCGGCCAGGGCGGACGTGGTGGGGACCCCTTCCCCCTGCCTGGCGCCTCTCGGCAGCCACCTCTGCCATGCAGGCCTCCCTGAGCCGGTCAGGTCAGCACGTGGCCTTTTTTTCCTTCCGTCCACACTATCTGCCTATCTACTGTCTGTCTGTCTGTCTGTCTATCTATCTATCATCTATCTATCTATCTATCTATCTATCTATCTATCATCTATATCTATCTATCTATCATCTATATCTATCTATCATCTATCATCTCTATCTATCTATCTATCTATCTATCTATCATCATTCACTAAGAAGTGAATCCTGGCCCAGCTCTGAGCTCCGAGGGGCCTGAGAGCACTGTCAGCCCAGCCCACCAAGGTGGGTGCCGCTGCGGGCGGGCTCCTGGTGGGGGTGGAGTCGGGGGGGGGGGGCTCCAGGTCTGGGCCGGGACAGGAGCCCTCGGAGACGGAGGGGACACGTCGGGGGTCGGGAGGGCTGTGCAGGGCTCTCGATGGCCACGCCGGGAATGTTATGATGGTGTCAAATGGAAGTATCCGGGGGCCCAGAGACACTAAGAGGAGGGGCCGCCCTGAGAAAGCCGCCATCGGTGCGGTCCCTGCCGACCACCCCACTGGCCGCGCCTGCAGGCGAAGCGAGGAGATGACTGCCTCCCCCTCCGTGCAGGTTCGGAAGGAGGGGCACATGGCGGCCTGTGTCCTGGGACAACGGGAGCCCCTAATCCCCAGGCACTCAGCTGCTGAAGTTAAACGCTTGGCGAGGGAGGTGCCCGTGCCGCGCTCTCCCCGTGGCTCATTGGTCACGCTTCCTCTCACCACGCCCTCATCCACTGCCGGCCGGGGCACCATGGCGGGGGGCCGGACCGGGCGAGGGGTGGGCTGCACGGTGCGGACTGGGTGTGGGGTTTGGGTGGGACTGACTTCCGGTCTCAGCAAGGCCACAGGAGGCATGGATGCCCGTCCTTCCCTCTTGCCTGCCCTCATGCCAGCCCTTCGGGGTTAAAGTGCACTTGCCCTGAGGCCCACCTGGCATGAGAGGGTGGCTCAGTGTCCTGTGCCCACATCTCGGTAGCACCCCCGTGACCGATTCTTTCATGTGCACACATCGATTTCAGAGAGGAAGGGAGAGGGAGAGAGACGGAAACATTGATCACTGCCTCCTGCACATCCCACACTGGGGATCGAGCCTGCAACCCGGGCCTGTGCCCTGACCAGGAATTGAACCCTGACCTCCTGGTTCCTAGGTTGACGCTCAACCACCGAGCCACACCGCCGGGCAATTCTCTTTTAAAAAATATGTTTTTAGTGATTTTAGAGAGAGAAAGGGAGAGGGAGATAGGAATATCGATGATAAGAGAATCATTCATTGATCGGCTGCCTCCTGCACGCCCCCTAGTGGGGATACAGCCCGCAACTCGGGCATGTGCCCTGACGGGGAATCAAGCGAGTGACCCCCTAATTCTTGGTTGGCAGCCAAAAGAGCAGATGGGGGCACCAAAGTGTGTAGACGGGTGTCTCGGGCCACCTCAGGCTCCGGGTCCCCCTGCCCGGCCTGGCTCCCGGGGCGCTGGCCGCCCAGCCCGCCACCTGCAGCGCCGGGTTCCCCGGGACCGCCCGGCCGAGGGGCCTCCGGCGGACGGGTGGGTGGGTTCCAGCACCGCCGTCGGCAGACATCGCCAGGCCTCTTCTCCCCCGAGTGACGCAGAGGCCACCTGCGGGCCTGGCAGCAGCCGTGCGGGGCACTGCCCGTCCTGCCCTGGGCACCGGGAGGCGGGCCCACGTGCAGCGTCCCGGAACCGCCTCTTCCCTGGCCCTGACCCCAGAGGCGATGGCCCCCCCTGGGGTCAGGACCGGCCGCCCCTGCCTGCTTCACTGGAGGCCTGGGTGCCCCGGCCTGCGGTGGGGCGGAGGCCTCTCGCGCCTGAGCCCGGAGCCCGGAGCCGGAGGGACACTGCTGCGAGGGCTGGCCGGCCGCTGGACGGGCACCAAACCGGGGGCCTGGATCCCCGGGGCGCCCTGCTCCGGCTGCACCCACACACATGGGCTCTTGGGGGCTCTGCCCTCAGTGTGATGAGTCACGGCTGCGTGGGGACGTGGCTTTGACGAGAGGCCTGCCCAGGCCCCCCTCTACCCCCCGCAACCCCACCCCCCCGGTTCTGTGCGCCCGCCGGGCACTGGGAAGCCCCGCTCGGCGGCACATGTGGGGGCAGCAGGCACAGGCCCGCCTTGGGGTGTCAGACCTGAACGGGGGCTGCAGGCACTCAGCTGCCCCTGCCCGGACTCACGGTCACAGAGAGCGTGTGGGCCACCCTCTACCTGAGCCCCCTGCGGCCGCCAGGACCCCACAGGCCCTGAGTGTGACCTGTGAGCCCAGGCCGGCCAGGCCCCTCAGACACTCGCACCTCCGCGGGCCCAGCGGCCCTTTGCAGATGCTGTTCCCTCTGCCTGCTCCGCGGGCACCGCCCCAGGCGCCCTCCCTGACCGCCGCTGAAGCCGCCTTGCCCTTGAGGAGACAGTGGCTGAAAGACCCAGAACCATGGAGTCGGGGAGAGCGTCAGTCGCAGAAACGCGGAGCTGCGGGGCCCCGGGCTCCAAAGGGCGGCCTCGTGGCTCAACTCAGAGCCGCCCAGGGGCCCAGCACCTCGCGGAGCTGAGTCCCAGCAGCTCCCCCTCCCGTGAGGCCGTGTTCCTGTGGCTCCCCACGCCCCCACGCGCGTTCCCGCTGGGCCCCCAGAGCAGCCTGCCTTTGCCTGGCTGCTTCCACTGCCCGCTCCCGGCTGTGTCCCCAGCTCCCAGGAGACGGGGCCCTGAGCTGGCCCCACGGCCTCTATTTTCGCAGAAAAGGGTCAGCGCCCGGGAGGTCAGCGACAGGTCGGGGCTGGCCAGGTAAGGCCGGTGCCCTGCGGCCACTTCAGAGTCGCCCTGATCAGCCCGGGAGGAAGTGAGCTGTGACGGGTTTCCCATGGCAACGCCAGCGGGCAGGCGCTCCCTGTCTGGCGGGTCCCAGGAGGGTGGCTGCTGGAGGCGGCTGACCCTGGCTCTGGGGCGGGCTGTGTCCTGCAGCGTGACTCCCAGGCACCTGGGTTTGGCCTGGGCACGGGAGTAGGCACGGCTAACCGCCTCTGCCCGAAGCCAGGTCCAGCGGCATAACTGCGAGGGTTTCATCGAAAGGTTGATGGATCTTGGGGACTCAGCAAGGGCTGAGTCACATATGTTGGCGCCTGTCGGGAGTGGCTGAGGGCATTTCCCCACCTGAATAGGATGCATTAAATTGATTGTTTGCTGCCAGACAGCTCAGGGCACCTCAGTCTACATGTTATCGCCTCCTACTGGCCAAACATCTGAACAGCAGTAGGCGATTCTTCCAATCTGACAACGGACTCTGTGTACGAAACCCTGACCCTCTGAAGTGTATACCTCCACCTCGCCTCAGGACAGTTTGTGTTAATAAAAAGCATGGGGTCCTGAGACGAGGAGATCTTAGCTTCTTTAGGCTCCTCTGACCCCCAAATGCCTTTCAAAATTATGCTTCATCTCTGGACTCTTTAAGTTACACACACAGTCTTTGTCCAGATTGCTGAACCCTTCTTGATGCCGGAATAAGAACCCTGGCACGACTCCATCGCACTCACAGAGCACATGGGGAAACCGAGCCCAGAGGGGCAGAAAGCAAGTTTGTGGAAGAGTTGGGACCAGGACCCCCGAGAGAGCTCTCAGAGAGAGCCTGTCTGCTAAACGGGAAATGTACGTGCTCACCCCTGCACCATCCACCACCTGTCCATCCATCCATCCATCCATCCATCATCTATCATCATCCCTCATCCATCCATCCATCCATCCATCCATCCATCCATCATCATCCATCCATTATCCATCCATCCATCTATCCATCCATCCATCCATCCATCCATCATCACCCATCCATTATCCATCCAACCATCCATCCATCCATCACCATCCATCCATCATCATCCATCCATCCATCATCACCCATTATCCATCCATCCATCCATCACCATCCATCCATCATCATCCATCCACTATCTATCATCACCCCTCATCCATCCATCCATCCATCCATCCATCATCATCCATCCATTATCCATCCAACCATCCATCCATCCATCACCATCCATCATCCATCCATCATCCATCCATCCATCCATCTACCATCCATCCATCCATCCATCCATCCATCCATCCATCCATCTACCATCCATCCATCATCCATCCATCCATCCATCATCATCCATCCATTATCCATCCAACCATCCATCCATCCATCCATTCATCATCCATCCATCATCCATCCATCCATCCATCTACCATCCATCCTTCATCCATCCATCCATCCATCCATCCAGCATTGAGTCCTGTATCCACCCACCCACAAAACTAATGTAACATGGTTCTTCCCTTACATCCCAGTTCTCATGTACCCACTCATCTATTCCACTGTCCATCGCCTCAGCCACCTATCTCTTCATCCAGTCACCCACACCTTAACACACCACACATCCATCCCCTCACTCACCTATCCATGCATCTGTATACCTACCTGCCTCTCCTCCATTCATATTCCATTTACCTGATAGCCATCCACTCACCCAGGCATTATCCTCCCCCACACTCACCCGTCACTCACTTGCCCTACGACTACCCCCTTACCCACACGCTCATAACACTTCCAGCCACCCATTCATACACCGACTCATATGCCACCCTCCACGCGGCAGTGGTGTGTGTCAAGCCGGCTGGTCCCGGGCGCATTCTAGGCATTTCACATCCTTGTCAACACTTGATATTATCCTGTTGAACCTTTGCCAGCCTCGCGGGTGTGACGGTACTTGTTGTGGTTTCATTTGCATTTCCACGGTGAGGCATGAGCGTGAGCAGCCGGGCTTCCTCCCTGGCGAGCGCCCATCTGCTTGCTTGCTGTCACCTCTGACGGGCCCACGCTGCTGGGTGCCTGCCTGCAGCAGCCCTTCCCTCGCCTCACTTTTCGGGTCTACACTCCTCAGTTCTGGGAAACAAGACAGGTTTCAGAATTGTGTGAACATTGCGGACTGGTTTAAGGCTGGAACGAGGGCCGAGCGATTGCATAACATGAAGGGTGCTTGGGTTGGGAGCAACAGAGAGGCGACTTGAGTAACTCCGTTGGCGTCTCCCACAGACCAGCCCGGGGAGGGGCAGCTTCAGGTGAGGGGTGCTCCAGCGGGGCCGGTGTCCCCGGTCCAGGCCTCGGCCTCTGTGCTGCTCCTGGGGGTCAGCCTGGGCCTCACGCTCCTGAGCTGCTTGCCGGCCCCTCCCAGGCTGCGGCGTCTCCGTGCGCGCACGTCCGAAGTGACCAGGCTGACTTACTGTTATTTGTTATATTTTATCCTCACATGGGGATATTTTTCCATTGATTTTTAGGGAGAGAGGAAGAGAGAGGGAAAGACAGAGAAATATCGATGTGAGAGAAACACATCGATTGGTTGTCTCCTGCACGTACAGGGAGGAGCCTGCAACCGAGGTACATGCTTTTGACTGGTATCGAACCCAGGACCCTTCACTCCGCAGCCCACACTCTAACCACTGAGCAACACCAGCCAGGGCATGACCCGGCTGACCGACATCGCACGGGCGTCCGTGAACCAGGCTGTGTGGTCGGAGGACAGCTTCTCAGAAACCCCGTGGCCCCCAAACAGGAGCCAGAGCAGATGGACGGGGGAGCGGGTGCTGGGCCCGATCGGTAAACGCCGCCGTGGCCTGGCGCTCGCCGTGACCAACACGCTGGCCGCCGAGCTGCCCCCCCCCCACTCCTGGGCGTGCGCCGCGCCAGATGGCCGAGCCCTGGCAGGCAGGCCTGTGGCTGCGCGGGGCTTTGCTTAATTACGAGCATTTCCATAATGGAAGCACAAGGCGGAAGGGCGCCTAACGGACGGACGGACGGAGGGACGCTGGCCCCTGGCAGGTCCTTCCCTCCTCCCCTGCTGGTCAGCCAGCCTGTAGGGTGCCAGGCACTGTGACCCTGTGCCCTAACCTTTCACCTCGCGTCTGTGAAGAGAGGGGGCGTCTGGCATCGCCCTCACTGGGGCCGGGGGTCTGCCCCTCATGCCGGCCCTGCTGCCTGAGGCCCCCCCCTGGGCGCCGGGCACAAACAGTTCCGGGCCCTGCCCGCCAGAGCCCCTCCGCTCCCAGCGCCGGCCTGGGGGCAGCTCGCTGGTGAGAAGGCTCTCGGGCACCCATGCGAGCTGCTGAGCTTCTCGCGGGTCCGGCGCCCCACATTCCAGCTGCCTCGTCTCCCCAAACTCTCACGCTGCTCAGTGCCACCCATGCCACCTCGGGCTGCCCTCTGCCCGCGGGCTCACTGTGGGCCAGCAGGTGCCGCAGGGAAGGGAGCCAGCAGCGTGTCAGGGTCAGAGGGTCCAGTGCAGCTGCCGGCTCCTGTCAGGAGGGGACCCACCGACGCGGGACCCACCAACACGGGACCCACCGACGTGGGACCCACCGACCAGCGCGGCACTGAGACCCTTCGAGACCCGCTCGTCCCCCGGAGGCCGACCCCATGTGGGGGTCACGGGGCGGGAAGAGCTGTGCCGCCAGGTGGCCAGAGAGGTTGCCAAGGAAACCATGGAGATGCAGGGGGTGACACTGTCACTTTCCAAGAGACCGTGGGGGGACGTCCAGGAGCTGCAACGTGCATGACACCCAGGGAGGAGGGATCCTGTGCGAGGAGCTCCCCGAGGTGCTGGTGGGACCTGGCGGGAGGCCCTCGGACCTCATCCGTCTTGGCCGCTCAGGACTCCAGCCGTGACCCTCTCCCCCCGTGACCCCCTCTCCCTCCCGTGACCCTCTCTCCCCCCCGTGACCCGCTCCCCCCCGTGACCCTCTCTCCCCCCCGTGACCCTCTCTCCCCCCCGTGACCCTCTCTCCCCCCCTGTGACCCTCTCCCCCCCGTGACCCTCTCTCCCCCCTGTGACCCTCTCTCCCCCATGACCCTCTCTTCCCCCGTGACCCTCTCTCCCCCCGTGACCCTCTCTCCCCCCGTGACCCTCTCTCCCCCCATGACCCTCTCTCCCCCCCGTGACCGTCTCCCCCCACCCCCGTGACTGTCTCTACCACCATGACCGTCTCGGGTGTCTGCGGGGCTGGCGCTTTCCTTGGTGCCCTTCCTGTCCCTGCTGATCTGGACTCCTGCTCTACCTGCAGACCTCGGTCAGGAGTCACCTCCTCCAGGAGGCCTTCCAGACCCTCTTGGGGCCCTGGCCCTCACTTCTCTCACTCTCTGCCCTGTGAGCATCCGCAGGGCAGGGCGGGGCTGCCTGTGGGCACCAGCACCCAGCGGTGGGCATGGAGGAGCCGCCCCCGGGCTGAAAGGGGAGGGCCTGCAGGCTGGCAAGAGGCTGCCGTGCTCTGGGCTCTCCCGGCCTCGCTGAAGGTCGGGGACGCCTCGCGCCTGCTGGGAGGGCCTAGGGCCCCTGCATCCTTGCTGTGTCCCCAGGAGAGGAATCGCCAGGTTTCCTCCCCTCCCGTGCAGGGCCTCCTCCATCCTGCCCCCGCCCCCCGAGAACCCAGTGGGAACTGTGCTGGGGCCCAGACAGCGCGGGGCGTCCACTGAGCAGGCCGCTCACACACGTGCTGGGCCAGAAAAAGAAACTAACATGTTAAAGAATTTTTTTATTTCTGCACCATCTTAAAAAGAAAGCAACAACTTCGAAATGTTAGACTATTTTTACTTTAAAAGGGCGAAACCGCCCAAGAAACAGAGCAAATGGAAAGACCTTGGCTGAAGGGACCGGAGGCTGACTCATCGCTGCCCGAGGATGGGCATCGTCAGGCTGGGGCCAGTCCAAGTCCAGCCAAGGGGCGGCCCCCGAGCCGGGGTGCAGGGGAGGCTGGGGGGCACCCAGCTCTGTGCGGGCATGTCAGATGAGCCGACGACAGGATGGCTGTCACAGGAAGAACTGCCAGAGAGGGGACACCTGCCCACGCAGGCTGTGGGGGTGAGAAGTCAGGGAGGGCTTCCCAGAGGAGGCGGCCCATCTGCCTGGAACTCTTTTTTTTTAATCTGTTGATTCAGAGCGGACGGAGAGGGAGAGAGAGAAACATCAACGATAGAGAGAACCATTGACTGGCTGCCTCCTGCACGCCCCACACTGAGGACTGAGTCCCCCCCGGGTGTGTCCTAACCAGGAATTGAACCCTGACCTCCTGGTTCATAGGCCAACACCCAGCCATTGAGCCAAGCCAGCCAGGCTGCCCTGAACTTTGAAGGGCGTGCCCAGCAGAGGGCATGCCTTGGAGAAGGAGCCAGCGTAGTGGACCGTCAGGGGTCTGAGCGGGCGCTAGGGACACCAGGTCCAAATCCCACTGCACCCCGTAAGAGCTGTGACCCGTGGCCAGCCGATAGCCTTGCGGGCCCAGTCTGCTCCTGTGGGAAAGCAGGTGCGAGGCCGGGCCTCAGCCCCGGGGTGCACTGTGAGAGCGACGTGGACGGGGCCTCAGCCCCGGGGTGCACTGTGAGAGCGACGTGGACGGGGCCTCAGCCCCGGGGTGCACTGTGAGAGCGACGTGGACGGGGCCTCAGCCCCGGGGTGCACTGTGAGAGCGACGTGGACGGGGCCTCAGCCCCGGGGTGCACTGTGAGAGCGACGTGGACGGGGCCTCAGCCCCGGGGTGCACTGTGAGAGCGACGTGGACGGGGCCTCAGCCCCGGGGTGCACTGTGAGAGCGACGTGGACGGGGGCCTCAGCCCCGGGGTGCACTGTGAGAGCGACGTGGACGGGGGCCTCAGCCCCGGGGTGCACTGTGAGAGCGACGTGGACGGGGGCCCGCGGAGGCGGCCACAGGGGGGCGCCCGTCAGCAGGGCCCTGACTGCCTGGAGGCGGCGGTGAGTCCCCCTGATCAGGCCTGGTCACCCCGGGGGGGTGGGGGGGCGCTCAGAGAGGCCGGTCCGTCTGCAGGGAGCACCGCCCCAGGGCTCCACGCGTTGCTCCTTCTGTCTCTGGGGTCCCCCTGATGTCTCTGCTCGGGGAGCGGGGACCCGGGTCAGGAGGGGGCGGGCGGCCCCGAGCTTTGAGGGGAGAAGAGGGACTGGGGCCTGGCTGCCCGGAGCAGCCCAGCCAGCGTGGCCCCGGGGGCTGGGCACAGGTGGCCTCCTGCTCGGTGCCCTGGGTCAGGAGGGCGCTGGGAGGGAGTGGGCTTGGTCGCTGCTGGGACAGCACCAGGGGCAGGAGGCCCCCAGCAAGAGGCCACGGCGGCCTGTGGGCAGAGCTGAGGGCAGGGCCTCAGGGTGGGCGGGAGGAGGGAGGCGCTTCCTGTCCGTCCTTCCACAGCCTGTGCCCCTCCACAGCGCCCATGCCCCTCCACAGCCCGTGCCCCGGGGGCCCCCACGTGGTGTGTGAACACTGCCAGGCTGGCTGTGGGTCCGTCCGGAGGGGGGGGGGGCAGAGCAGGGAGAGGTGGGTGTTTAGAGAATGGCCTCGATTGTATTTTTATTATTATTTATTTATTAAAAATGTATTTTTATTGATGTCAGAGAGGGAGGGAGAGAGAAACATCAATGATGAGAGAACCACTGATCGGCTGCCTCCTGCACACCCCCTACAGGGGACTGAGCCCACAACCCGGGCCTGTGCCCTGACCCCTGACCAGAATCGAACCCTGACCTCCTGGTTCATGGGTCGACGCTCCTTGGTTTCCAAGGCCCCGGAACCCTGAGCATCGCCGGCACTGGCCGCCGCCCCTGGGAGGCTGTCTGTGCGCCCGGAGGCCTGGCTCGGGGCCTCTGGTTTGGGGGGAGGGTCCGAGGCCGCGGCTGGCCGACCAGGTCTGGGCCCAGGCCCCGCGGTGAGCGGCAGGGCCAGGCCGCCTTCCTCAGGTGTCCTTGCCGAGTGCCTCTGTGTCCCCGCAGGGCGGGGGTGGGGTCATGGGTCCGAGCCCCTCTCAGCCTCATTCCCGGCCTGACGGACGCCTTGCCCGACGTGAGGAGACAGGGAAGGACCCACGGCCAGGCAGGACCCAGCGCCACCTGCCACCCTCTCCGAGCCACGGGCCGCACAACAGCCCGAGAGGCAGGGCCCCGGGGCAGCCAGGCCCGCCGAGCCGGGGCGGGAGGTCGCGGGGGCAGGTGGGCTCCCCGGCCTCTCCTGGGCGGTAGGCGCCACTCTCTCCCGTGTCCTCACATGGCCTCCCCGTGCGGCCTGTGTCCTGCTCTCTTCCGATAGGACCCCAGCGGCCCTCACATGCCCCCCCTCTTTAAAGAGCCCATCTCCAAACGCAGCCACCGTCTCCGTCCGGGGGGGCGGGCTTCCGCGGAGGAACTGGGGGACAGTCCAGCCCCCAGCAGCCCCTCCGCCGGGCGGGGCTCCCTCTGATGCCGCGTTTCGGCCCTGGCGAGCGCATGTCCAGCCCCGTGTGGCTGCCTGGCCGCTCGCGTCCACACATTGGGCCCCGGCCAGACATGCCCCGCCCGCGCCCCCCGCCCCTGGCACCTGCCCAGCCCCAGGATGCCCTGGCTCTGAGGCACCGAGCCCGGCCCCCGCCCGAGGTCGGGCCTGAGCCAGTCCTGTCCGCTTCCGTGCGCCCGCGGCCTGGCAGGCTCCGTGGCCCCTCCCGGCGCGGCTGCCGGCCGGTCGGAGCTCAGTGGTCAGCAAAGGGCGGGGGCGGGGGAGGGCTGGCGCGGGCTGTGTGCCATCTCCGGGTCACGGGCAGGTGACCTCCTCTTTCTGGTACAGAGGGCGCGGGCGGCAGACTGGTAGGAGCCCTCAGGTCTCCAGTGTCCCCGAGACACCGGGACGGGGTGCGGAGTGTGGTCCTGAGGGTGGGGGCGGGGGCATCTCCGGGGGCGGAAGTGCCCTCTGCCCACCTGCCAGGGGAGGCCAGGACCTGGGCGCAGGGTCCCTGAGGTATCCTGGGCGACCTGTGCGGGTGACAGACCCAGCGGGCAGGATAGTGGAGCAGCCCGGCCCCAGCATGGGGGGCCGGAGGGGGGTCTCCCTCACGGGTCCTTTAAGTTTTAAAATGTGTTTTTACTGATCTCAGAGAGGAAGGGAGAGGGAGAGAGAGGAACATCACTGATGAATCATGTGGGCCTCCTGCACGCCCCCCACTGGGGACGGAGCCCACACCCGGGCCGGGCCCTGACGGGGAATCGAACCCTGACCTCCCGGTTCCTAGGCCGATGCTCACCCATGGCCGGCCCTCTCGTGTTCCTTCGCTTGAAGAACCTGGGGCGCGCGAGGAGCAGGTGGTCCCAGGGGCGCTGGAGCGCTGCGGGCAGGGGTGTCGTCCCCTCCCTGGCCCGGCAGGCCTCCCCCGAGGCTGGGGCAGCCAGGGCCAGGGCCAGGGCTGGGCAGGCAGCGGGGCTGGGCTGTTTGCGGACCCTCCAGGCCCCACTGGACCCCAGCCTCAGGCAGGGACAGGCTCCGGGCTCAGGTCATGGCCGTGCTAGTGGCCGGGGCTGGCACCTGAGGGCGGTGGGATGTGGGGGGACACAGGGCGGGTCCACGGAGGGGAACTTCCCCGGTGCCCTCAGGGTGGGGGCCTCTGGTGGAGTGACATACACACACCACACAACATGTAAAGCACATGCAACACACCACAGACCATGCACTGTACACATGACCTCCACACCACACACACAGGCACATACCACACACACAATCATACATGCCCTACACACCACACTCCACACACCCACATGCACACACTGTCACAGACCCGGCTCCCAAAGTCAAGTTTAAAGACCTGCCCCAGCCCCACCCCACGGCTCTACCCTCCCCCCCCAGCCCAGCTGGCCCCAGCCCAGCGCCCAGTGCCTTCTCCAGGTCTCTGTCCTCTCCCCTCCCCCCACGGCCTGAGCCAGGCCTTGCACCCCCCCCCCCCCCTCCTGCCAATGGGCCGCAGCCCCGGCTCCTGGCGCTGCTGGCGGCTCCTTGGATGCAGGACCGAGTCCAGGCTGCTCAGCGGGCATGGCAGATGGCACCCTTGGCCGCCGTCCTCCACTCGCGGCCTCAAGCCTGTGCCAGGCGACTGCCGCTCCCACTCCCACGGCGGGAGGAAGGTGCGTGGGGAGCTGCAGGGGCGCAGGCCTGACCGCACTCGCCGAGGGTGGAACTGGGAGTGACTCCAGGTCCCGGCGGGAGAGGCCGCCCGTCTTCTGGCTCCCTCCCTGCCTCTGCCTTCGCTGTGACAGGAACAGCAAAGGACCAGGACCACGGGGCACCTGGAGCCAATGCCGGGAGGTTCGGCGACAGTCCTGGGGCAGCTGCCGATGGACCCTGCATGCCCTCAGCCCCGCCGGCGGCCTGCACGCGGGGCACCCTGTGCCCTCGCCACCGCGGGTCCAGCGCGGCCAGCGAACCCCACCTCGCGGCGCGTCTCCCCCTCAAGCTCCTGAGGTTCATGAGGATCTGCAGGCCCCGGGCCACCCTGCGGTCTCCCCACCTGCTTCCTCCGTCAGGTGCCGCCCAATGGGGGGGGTGAACGGCCGTCCTGCAGCCCCGTGCTCGGGTCCGAATCAGCACCAGCTCCTGGCCATTGAAAATACTTACATACATACATACACGTGCCGATAGGATTGATTTCAGAGAGAAACGCCCATGATGAGAGAGAATCATGGATCGGCTGCCTCCTGCACGCCCCACACTGGGGATCGAGCCTGCAACCCAGGCAGGTGCCCTGACCAGAACCGAACCCGGGTCCCTTCAGTCTGCAGGCTGATGCTCTATTCATTGAGCAACACCGGCCGGAGCAGGACAGCTGCCTGTAACAGGGTGCCCTGTGCTGGCCGCCAGTGACGGCTGTGCTGAGGTCGATGGCAAGGGCAGCGGCTGTGGCCCTGGGCAATCAGGCCTGGGCCACGGCGCGTGGACAGGGCAGACCTGGCTTTACCTCTTTGCCAACTGGGGGCTGTGGGTCTCCCAGCCACGAGCATGGGGGGAGCTGGGCCCTGGATCCTGTCCCCTCGGCCTGGAAGCTTGGCCTGGTGCAGAGGGACGCTCAGGGCACAGGCTGAGTGACTGTGGCCGGGGGTGTGCAGCCTGGCGTGCGGGGCCGGGAGCCACAGGCAGCCCCCCAGCCCGCCGCCTGACGGCACCCGCCTTGCCTGCCTCCTGCCTGGGGGATGGTGGCTTCCCCATCACAGCTGGGGCCAGGCCCCTGGGCCACAGGGAAGATGGACATCAGGTGAGGGGTTTGGAGGGGACAGGGTGGCCATCACCCCAAAAGGCCGGCCTCACGGGGGAGGGAGGGACGCAGGGAGCTCAGGCAGGGGCAGGCGCTAAAAGGGGGCGTCCGCAGCCCGTCTCCCTGCAGGAGTGGGTGGGTGACCCCTCTCCCTCTGGACTGCAGACCCTCCAGGGGGCGGGCCCGGGTCTGTGTCGGGGCCACTTGCCAAACACCCATTTCTTTTTCTTTTTCTTTATTTTTAAAATATATTTGTATTGATCTCAGAGAGGAAGGGAGAGGGAGAAACATCAGTGATGAGAGAATCATTGATCGGCTGCCTCCTGCTCGCCCCACACTGGAGATCGAGCCCGCAACTCGGGCCTGTGCCTGACCCGGAATCGAACCCTGACCTCCTGGTTCCCAGGTCGGCGCTCATCCACGGAGCCGCGCCCGCCGGGCGCCCAGCTCCCCTTTAAACCAGGAGTCTTGCCCCACTCCCGCCCCACGTGCCAAGCTCGTTTCCGCGTCTGATTTTAAAGCGGCGTCCGCTGTGGCAGCCACACGCCAGGCGCGGTGTCTCCCGGCTGCGCTAGTGTCACTGTGTTCGTTCCATTGCACACATGTGACGTCCTCCTGCTGCAAAGCTTACGTTTCCAAGTGGCTGGCCTTTCTGCTTAAACTTTTATTATCTGTTTATTATTTATTCGAGTCATGATAAGAAAGCGAGAGCTGTATGCATTGTGTGCTTTAAATATTTATCCAGATTTCTTTGCGTCTAGAGAGACTGTGTGTGCCGCCCACAGCCCTCTGCAGAGAGCCCTTCCCCCTGCCCATCCCCTGCCCATCCCCTGCCCATCCCCTGCCCATCCCCTGCCCATTCCCCTGCCCACCCCCCTACTCACCCTCCTGCCCACCCCCGTATCCATCCCCCTGCCCACCCCCCTGCCCATCCCCTGCCCACCCCTCTGCCCGTCCTCCTGCCCATCTCCCCACCCGCGGCTCCTACGCCTGCCCACCTGCCTGGGGAAGGCTCTGTGCCCACCTGAGCCCAACCTCAAAGGCACCCTGTCCCTGCCTGGGTCTGGCACACCTGACCGGCCAGCCTGGCAGCTGACTCCCCCCACAAGCCATGAAGCCCTCGCTTACCTCCATGTCCTTGGCCACGGCCCTGGCCAGCCAGCGTGGCTTCCCGTGGGCCCTGCCGCGTCCGATCCCCACAGCCCATCTCCTCTATCCCCTCTAATCCCCTGCAGTTGATCCCTGCTCCCTCTTTCAAATGACACCCACTGCTCTGAGGGTGAAGTTCAACTGCCCTACGGCCTCGGGGGTGGGACACGGGCCCTGCCTCCCCTCTCGGTGCATCGCAGCCACGGGGCCTGCCTCTGCCTCGGGCCTTCCTCAGGCATCGCCTCTCCCGGGAATGCTGGGCCCCCCACCCCGAAACACGTCTCCTGGAAACGCCATGTCCTCCAGCCTCGGCTCGGGGGCATCTGGGAGGGTCGCCCCAGCCTCCCGCCTGGGCCTGCTCTCCCCCAACAGGCCTGGGCACCAGAGCCCCTGCCGGCCGGGTTCCTACACGTGCGGATGGTGATCGGTTCTGAAAACACCTTCGGTCTCTGTCCCCGGTCCAAATAAGGTGGGTTCTGGCATTAAGGCCGACCGAGAGCTCACCGGGGGCCGGGACCTCCTCAGGGGGGACCCCGATGGGCCCGGGGGCTCCAGACGGCGCAGCGCCCAGCGAGGCTGACTCACGCCGGCCGGGCGCCGTTGCCACGCGCGTGACTCACCCGTCAAACACAGCGCTGTCACTCTCCTCGGTTTCTATTTAAAACCTGTCCTTTCGTTCCTGCGGCAGCTTCGGGTCTCTTTCCTAGAACTTCCAGCTCCCTTCGGGGTGGTAGGTGCACTTGTTGAAAATGCTTGTGAAATTCAAAACTAAATTCAGACACATGGTGCAGGGCGAACGCGGGGGCGAGGCCCAGCCTCCACGTGGCCCCGCCGTCCCTGCGAGCTGACAGCGAGACTCCAGCGTCAGGGACCGAGGGTGACTCTCCACACGCCACCCAGGCCCGTCTAACACCGTGGGGGCTTCTAGAAACAGCTCTGCCACCTTTAGGGACAGTCCCTCCCTCCCTGGGAGGGCCCATGCGCCTCGGGGCAGCCCTGGGTCCCAGGGCCAGGCCCCGCTTCCCTCTGTCCCTGCCGCAGGGCGGGGGTGCAGGAGCCTGGGAAAACGGAACAAGCCGGACACTGATGATGGGACGGGTGACCTTGTGCCGTGAACCTGACCTGGCCTGGAGCCTCCGGACGCCCTGCGGACCGTGTGCCAGATGCCAGGCCCTCACTCCACGGTTCTCGGCGTGGCGGCGTCTCCATCCTCATGCGCCTCAGGGCTGTCAGCGCAGGGCGTGGGGACAGCCGGGCAGGACAGAGGCTGAGCGAGGAAGTGTCCCGGCTGGAGTCCCGCCCCGGCCGGCCCGGGGACTCTGGCGTCCCCTCGGACCTCCGTGGGTCGGTCATCGCCTGGCCTGGCCTCTGACCCTCCTGGGCAGCCTGGCTGGGCGCAGGCCCGTCCCTCGCTCTGACCGCTCAGTGGGCAGGGACCCCCAGGTGGGGCGCCGCTCTGTCCCCGCTCACCGTGCTTGCTGGACCCTGTGTGAGTCTGCGTTCCTTTTCTTTTTCTTTTTTAAACGTATTTTTTATTGATTTCAGAGAGTGGAAGGGAGAGGGAGAGAGAGAGAGAAGCATCAATGGTGAGAGAATCATTGACCGGCTGCCCTGCAGGCCCCGCACTGGGCCTCGAACCACCGGGTTCACAGGCTGACGCTCAACCGCTGAGCCACGCTGGCCGGGCTCCGGGGGCCTCTGCTATGGATTCAGGTCCCTTGGAGCCTTTCTGTCCACAGCCCGGCCCTCCCTCCCAACCTGCCCTGGCGGCCAGGAGCCTGGGGCGTCTGTGCTAAACACGCCACCCCCCTTGTCCTGCCTGTCTCTTTGGGGGAGGCTGGCACCACCCCCGCATGCTGGGGAGACCAGGGGCCAGAGAGAAGGGGGGCAATGGAGGAGTCGGGGAACCTGGAGGAACCGGGACCCCTGGGGGCAACCGAGAGGGAGGGGGTGGCTCCTTGAAGGTGGGCTGGTGAGGCCCCGGCCCTGGGAGCATCAGGAGGCCTGGCTGCCCTGTTGCTGGCTGGTTCTGCCGTCGGTGCGGGGAGAGCCTGGGGTGGGGTCACGGGTGGCATGGTGCCCCAATATGTCCCCTTCCAGCCCCTGAGCCCGTGACGGGATGGCGTTTGGAAAGTCCAGGCAGATGGATTTGGGGGGGGGGGGTCTGGAGGGAGGTGAGAGCTCTCAGGCCGATGACAAGTGTCCCTACAGAGAAAGGGAGGACAGACGCAGGGAGAGAGATTGCAGCCGCCGGCCACAGCCCAGGGACCCACAGCCCAGGGACCCAGAGCCCAGGGACCCACAGCCCAGGGACCCACAGCCCAGGGACCCACAGCCCAGGGACCCAGAGCCCAGGGACCCACAGCTCAGGGACCCAGAGCCCAGGGACACACAGCCCAGGGACCCACAGCCCAGGGACCCAGCCCAGGGGGCCCAGCCCAGGGACCCAGCCCAGGGGGCCACAGCCCAGGGAGCCCACAGCCCAGGGACCCACAGCCCAGGGAGCCCACAGCCCAGGGACCCACAGCCCAGGGACCAACAGCCCAGGGACCCAGCCCAGGGGGCCCAGCCCAGGGACCCAGAGCCCAGGGACCCAGAGCCCAGGGAGCCCACAGCCCAGGGACCCACAGCTCAGGGGGCCACAGCCCAGGGAGCCCAGCCCAGGGAGCCCAGAGCCCAAGGACCCACAGCCCAGGGGGCCCAGCCCAGGGACCCAGAGCCCAGGGACCCACAGCCCAGGGAGCCCACAGCCCAGGGACCCAGAGCTCAGGGAGCCTACGGGCTTGAGGTACCCGGATGCCCATCCTCCTGGGTGCGATGGGGAGGAGGCCTTCTTTCGAAGGGGCGTCCCCGGGTGCTGCCCGTATAGAGAGCCCAGTGGGAGGGCACAGTGATTCAGGAACATTCCTGAGGGTGGCGATTTGTCATCCTTGGTTAAATATAGTTCCTGGATGTGCTGGGCTCGGAGCCCTGCAGCCAGGCTCCGGGCTGGAGCCACTGGGGGCAGAGTGGGAGGAGCAGGCCCGCGGCCCCTGGGGTGTCTGCAGGGGCCCCTCGAGGGGAGGGCGCCCGGAAAAGAGAGGGCTGCTCTTTCTGGGGGGCGGGGGGGGTGTTGCTTTTGAGTAGAATATGGCGGAGCCCTCCCAGCAAACTTCAGCCTAATTGCTTCTGAAAAGTGGCTCTGAGTGGCATTATGTCTCAAAAGGCAGGAAATGGGGTGGAAAACCGGCTACAAACAGAGATGAGGCCGCCCCAGGCCGGGCAAGGTCAGGGTGAGGGCAGGGGCTGGGCCACTGAGAGGAAGGGGCACAGCGAGCCAGCGGGCACCGTGGCCCGGCTCACCTGCCCCAGGGCCTTTGCGCCTGCTGTCCTCCCGCTTTCCCACCACCTCCGTCTCCTCCGCAGGGGCACCCTGAACCGAACACTCGGGGGGGTTAGCCTCTCCCGCCCCCACGCCTGCTCCTCGGAGGACACGCAGTTGCATAGGGTGCGGCGTGGACTTTGCTTACAGGCGGGAGCCCACCTCCTGACGGCTCCGGTCCTTCGGCAGCCACAATGGCATCTGCAAACCAAACCGTGTCCACAGACGCCTGTGAGCGAGTGGCCATGTGGTGAGTGGCGGATGGAGCCCGGCAGGAGGGTTCCCGCAGGTGGGCGAGCCCAACCGCAGTTTACTGATGGGGAAACTGAGGCCCAGAGGGAAGTGCGGGCCCCACAGTGTCCTCACGGGTCCTCCCACCACATGGGAGCAGGAACTGTTATCCCATGTTCTCGCCACAGCTCCTGGGGCTCTGCCCGGGGACACCTGGCACCACACACGAGGGGCTGGTGGGCCTGCAGGGGTCAAGGGGATGGAGGATTGGAGGGGTCAGGGGGGATGGAGGATCGCGGGGGTCGGGGGGATGGAGGATCGCGGGGGTCGGGGGGATGGAGGATCGCGGGGGTCGGGGGATGGAGGATTGGAGGGGTCAGGGGGATGGAGGATTGGAGGGGTCGGGGGGATGGAGGATTGGAGGGGTCGGGGGGATGGAGGATCGCGGGGGTCAGGGGATGGAGGATTGGAGGGGTCAGGGGGATGGAGGATCTCGGGGGTCGGGGGGATGGAGGATTGAAGGGAGGAGGAGGAACAGCTGAAGGATCTCAAGTCTGAGCGCTGGCCAGCCCCATGGGGATGAGGCGTGTGGCCGGTGGTGGGGGGGCCACAAGTGCAGGTGGAGAGGCAGGTCCTGGGGGGCAGGCTGAGTGGGGTCCAGTCACTCAGGTGCTGGGGGTCCCTCCACGGGACGCCAGGTGGGGACTCCAGGCCTTGGTGCCGCCGCCCAGAGGGCTGCTTATAGGCGCCCAGGACGCAGCTGGGCGGTGGAGGCAGACCCCACGCTGTGGGCGCTGGGCCCTGGGCCCTGTTCTGCGTGGGCAGCTGGACCAGGACTCAGCCCGCCATCCGCCATCGGGGCTGAGACAGGTCTCCCCGGGTGCCCTTGGGGACGGGGAAGAGGAGAAAGGGGAGGAGGAGAAGGAGCAGGTGCCTAACGAGGTGCTGGGGGGCCACCTGAGGCCTCTTGCTGTCTGCTCTTGAGCCCCCGGAGCCCGTCCAGGGCCACCCCCTCACCTCCTTCAGCCCTGGTGGGGACAGGGGAGCACAGAGCAACTCGGGGTGTCTGTCCTGCGCTGCAGCGTCCGCCGCCTGTCGCCTCCCCCCAGAATCCTGGTCTGTGTGGCCTGGTGTGAGCCGCTCGTTGTGCGGGAGGCGAGAGGAATAGGAAGGTGTTTGCAGCGACCTCAGCTCTGCAGGGGCCTGGGGGCTGCTCTGCTCCTCGTCCCGGTGGGTGCTCACCCCAGCAACCCAGCGCGTGGCGGTCCTGGCCGGGGACAGAGGGCCCTCGTGGCCGGGGAAAGAGGGGTCTCCGTGGCCAGGGGACAGAGGGGCCTCCATGGCCTGGGGACAGAGGGGCCTCTGTGGCTGGTGAAGTTTGTCTTTGCTTCTCTCCTCACCTCCTGTGGGGGGAGCAGAGGGCGTCTGTGGGGGGCCCACTGCTTTGGGCTCCGTAGGTCCGGGGAGTCCTGCTGCCCTCGCCGTGGTTGCTGGTGTCGTGGACTTGCTGTGACTTTACCCGCCACGTCCCCGGCCGCGTGCGCAGCAGTGAGTGATGTCATGACGGACACTCCCCCCAGAAGCACTCCTGGCGCCATTACAACCACAGCTCTGCCGGAGGGAGCCGGGCAGGCCCCGCCCGTCCCTGTTCTTCTGCCCTCGGCCGGGCACCATTCCCGTCACTGTAAGTGACGCCGCGTGTTTACCGGGCCTGCGTGTGCTGGGAGGCCCCTGCCCGCCACGGCCCCAGCGCCGGCCTGGCCCTGCCCCGTCCCTGGGGTGATGATGCCAAACCTCAGCCGGGCAGCGGGCCGTACCTTCGTCTGATGCCCTCTCTCCTCTCTATCTTCCAAAAAAGGGAAAAAATGTGGGTCCTCTGAGCCATCCCCCCCCCCCGCCAGCCCAAAGGAAGGAAGGACAGGAGCAGGAGGTCTCGGAGGCGGCCCAGCATGTGGCCTCCTGGAACACGGAGGGGAGAGGCTACGGTTCCTGAGGCAGAGCCCCTCCTCCTGCGGGAAAGAGCGGGGCTGGGTGCAGGGGAGCCCCCTCCCCGCTCTGCACGTGCTCCCCGGCGACAGCTGATGTCACTGAGCGCCTCCCGTCGCCTCAACTCTCCCCTCAACAGCCCCACGAGGAGGGCACTGTCACGCCCGTTTCACAGATTAGCAAAGCGAGGCCCAGGGGTCCTCTCACACATCCAGGCCCTCCGGCCGGGATCTAAGCAGGAAAGGGCCCTGCCTCTCCCCCCAACCCCCCGCCCCCAGTCCTGGAGGTGGCTGGGGGAAGGGGCGGGGTCCCCAGCTCTGCCCAGCGTCCCACCGCCCAGCTCCCGGCTGTGGCTCACCCCTGACGCACCGTCTCTGGTGACAACCAAACACCATTCGCCCAGGTCCATACGCCATGACCCTCACGCCTTAGTGAGAGTCCGTTCTCTTCTTCCCGGCAGGAGAAGCCGGGCGCTGCCCTCCGCCTGCTGGAGGGGAAACTGAGGCCCGAGAGGGGAGGGGCCGCTGACATTGGTCTGGTGATTGGTTCTGGGCGCCGCCAGCTAGTTTCCCAAAGTTTTAAAATAGCACACTCTCCCCTGAATGTCACCACCAAGGGCGCGGCCCTGGCCCCTTGGGAGGGGCGTCGGCATGAATTCCCAAAGGGGGACGAGGAGCCGGGGCTCGGACAGCCTGAGGCTGCGGGCTGTGGCCGGAGAGCCAGGCCCTGCGCATCAGAGCTCCACCACTGCCCCACGGCACTCGCACACACGTGTGCACGCACACACACAGGACATGCACACACATGTACTCGACACAACACGTGTGTACACGCACAACTATTCACCCACACATAGGCATGCATACACATATGGGTATGCATACATATACACACATGCCCACCTGCATAGACGTATGGGCATGCACACAGACATGTGCTCCCCCACGGACATGCGCACATAATCACATGCCCACACGTGCACACATACATATACATACACTTGTCCACTCACACACATACTCATGGACACACACATATAAATGAACACACGGGTATGCACACACACATGCTTGCTGAAGGAAATTACAGAGCTCCCCTTATCCGAGGTTTTGCTTTACATGGTTTTGGTTACCTGCAGTCACCTGCAGCCTGAAAACAGTAAATGGAAAATTCCAGAAATAATTCATACGCGTGGAATTGCGTGCCATTCCTAGGGGCGTGCTGAAAGCTCGCTCTGTCCTGTGCCCTCCGCCCTTTGTCCAGGCGCCCACGTGCGTGCCCTCAGGGACCCGGCTGCCAGGGGCTGGGCTGGGTGGTGCGGCAGCGCTCACGTCCAGTCCACCCGCCTGACTCACCAGCGCCCCGAGTGCCAGGGCAGCGCCAGGGCAGCGCCAGGGCAGCGCCGGCTGCGAGGCTGGAGGTGCGGACACCGCAGAAAAGCCTGAAGTGCTTCCCGTGGTGAAGTGTGTGCAGGAGAAGGCAGCGCCTGGGATGCGTGCTGTGCGGGTTCAGGCAGCCACTGGGGCCTTGGACCCATCCCCGTGGGTAAGGAGGGGCGACTAGACCTCGAACTTGGGGCTCAAAGCAGCACATTCATTCTCTTATATTCTGGGGCTCAGAAGTTTACTCCTCACTGAGGTCGAGGACCCCTTCGACGGCCATGGCCGTGGTGTCACTTCTGCGGCCGCTCCCACAGACGCAGGGTGGGGAGGGCTCAGTGAGCAGGAAGCCCGCCTCTCGCTGGCGAAACGGCCTGGTGTCTGGGGGGAAAGGGCTGCTCTCCCTCGGTTTCACCCCCTTTCTCTGTCCGATGCAATGCACTGCCCTCCGATGGCTGTGGTGGCCGGCAGCCAGCGGGAAGGGGACTCATCGTCTGCTCTGCTCCTGCCGAGGCCTGTGCTGCAGCCCCCCCTCTCCCCCGTACCCTGAGGAGCCCCTGGCAGGGGAGCCCACAGGCCGACCTCAGCCTGGGGGATGCTGGGCAGGGCCTCTGCAGGGAGCCGGCTCCACCCCCGTCCCCCCAGGGCCTGCAGGTCGGAAAGACGGGCAGCTTTTTCTGGGGAGAAAGGGATGGGGAGAGAGAACCTCCCAGATACATGAGGAGCAGCCACAGTGACCCCAACACCGCAGTGACCCTGACACCGCAGTGACCCCGACACTGCAGTGACCCCGACAGGGGCTCTGCCCTGGGCCCAGGCCTCCCGGGCAGCAGCTGGAGGCTGGCAGGCTGGCAGGACCCTTGCCACTGAGGCAAAAAAAAAAAAAAAAAGCCCACAGGGTCTGAGAGCTATGGGGCAGAGGGGTGCCGGCCTCGGGCGCCTCAGGGTGCGTCCTGCTGTCCCTGGGGAGATGGATCCATGAGACCCACGGTCGGGGCCTGCTCGGGCGAGGCTGAGCCTGGTGCTCTGACTGGCGGAGCTTCCAGGACACGGAGCTGGGACACGGAGCCGGGGCATGGCACCGGGACACGGAGCTGGGACACAGCGCCGGGATACGGTGCTGGGACACGGAGCCGGGGCATGGCACCGGGACATGGAGCTGGGACACAGCGCTGGCTGGAGGGGGGTGGCCAGGGCACATCCTCCCAGGGCCCTGACCCGGGGCTGATGGAAGGACACAGCCTGGAGCCTTCCCCCCCGCCCCCCTCCCCACCCCCTCTCCGTGGTGCTGGACAGCCTGGCGAAGGGGCGATCCGACACCGAGACTCCAAAGGGGTTTGCCCACGTGTGGAAACGGCCAGGTTCCCGAGCAGGTGAGTGACGCCGGGACGGTCCCAGGCACACAGCCCGAGCCGCGCAGCGAGACCTCACAGCTCTTCCTCCGACCCGGCCTCCTCCTGAGGGGTTAGGGTGCTCGGAGGACGCGGGGCTCTGCTCAAACACCGCGTCATTTCTATGAGCGACTTGGGGGTCCCTGCTCGGGGGTCCCTGCTCGGGGTCCGTGCTCAGGAGGGTCTCGTTTGGGGGGGTTCTTCTTGGGGGCTGTTCAGGGGTCCCCTTGGCCTGCAGCCCATGGTGGGGCATCAGGGCAGTGGCGTTAACGGAGAAAGCGGGGACCCTGTGAGCGAGGGGGCACTGGCGGGACCAGCTGCTGAGCACGGGCCCGGGCCCCTGAGAGCAGAGCAGGAGGAGGGGAAGGGGCAGAGGCGCCCTCCAGGGGCCGGGGCCCTTGAACTCCAGCGACAGGGGAGGCCACCGCCCGCTCGGCAGCTGTGTGCGCGTCCTGTTATTTCTGGGGGGAGGGCACTCTTTTGGGGGCAGCTGGGTGCCAAATCGGCCGTTCGTTCTTCCGCCAAAACACCAGTTACGCTGGGCCTCAGCCTCGCCAGACGCGGCTTTCTCCTCCGCACCTGGTCCTCCTCCGTGGCCTGAATTCCAAAGAAAACACGGGAAACCGGCCGCTGGCGGGGAGGGTGTCTGTTCTGGAAGATTCTGTCAGGGCCCAGGAGGGTGGAGGGGGGGGTCCTCACCTGGGTCCCATCAGGCTGTGCCCGTGGGTTTAATCCCTCGGCAGCAACATGCCGCCTGGGGTGATCACCCCGACAAAGGCGAGTGGGGACAACACTGGGAGGGGCCACGGGCAGGGCGGTCGATATTGTCCCGCGACCCCTGGACAGGGCTCCTGGCTGCCGGGGCGCGGCTGCGGGTTTGTCGGGGTGAGCACAGTGTGGCTGCAGGTTCCTCGGGGTGAGCACAGTGTGGCTGTGGGTCCTGTGCGAGCGGAGGAGCCCGCTGCAGACAGGGTGGGGCCTGCGATTGTGTAACAGCCTCAGGGGCGCGTGACACGCGTGCTGATTCAGGGCACATAGTCTCCGCACAGAGGGCATTCGCTGCCTGGCTGAGCATTTCCAAAGACTGAGAATTAAATCTCTTCCCCCATAAAAAAAAAAAGAAGCCTGTTATTCCACATAAATATTAAAATTTAGCTGAAGCAGGAAACAGTCTTTGGCGCGGAGGCTCCGGCAGCTCCCCGACAGCCCGGCCTTATGTAAGGGGGGGGGGGGCCGCTGGTGTTTGCTGAGTTAATATTCAGGGCGCCGGGCCCTCCAGGCAGAGGCTGCGAGGCCCTGGGGCGTCCCTCCCCTTCCCCCCTGCCCCCGCTTCCCGCCCCCCCTCCCCCACCTCGGTGGCCTCGCCTCCCTCCCGGTGAGGACCACATTATAGTAACACGCTCCTGGGCCCAGCTTGCCTTGTCCTTGCCGTGTTGTCTTTGCTTCTGCTTCCCCAGGCTCCTGACCCCTGGACGGGCCACGGGACCTGCAGGTGCAGCCGTCCAGGCGGCGGGCTGAGCACTGCCTGAGGCGCACTGGCCTCTGGGACGGGGGTGAGGGGGGTGGGGGGCAGGTGCGCTGTCCCCTCCTGCTCTCGATGGCTCTGCTCTCAGGATGCCCATTCTCTCGGTTCGTTTCCCACAGGCCCGGCCCTTCTCGGACAGAGAGCCACACAGGTCCGCGCCTTGGGAACAGGCACAAAGGTAGCACACGCCCCATTATCTGTTACCCTGTAAGTGCTCCTCTCCTTTCCTTAGAGCTGGTGAGCCCCGGCCCTGCCTCAGGGCAGCCTCCCGCTCTTTTCACAGTCAAGGGAGAGCATCTGAGCTGCTGTGACAGGCCCTCAGGACGCCCTCAGGACGCAGCTCAAAGACTCTCCACTCTGGTTCTCCAATGCAACTGAGCTGAGTGTCCCGGGGCCACGGTCATGGTCAGGGTCCCTCAGGGGCAGGCCTGCCCGGTAGGAGCTGGGCCGTGCCTGTTCAGGTTCAGCCTGAGGCCCATCCACAGCCCCAGGCCCCTGGTTCAGACCAAGTGGACATCGAGGCAGCCCCGCAGGAAAAGGAGAAAGGTCATGAGCTCGGGCAGCGGGCCGCCCAGGGCTGGAACGGGCTGTGGGACAAAGCCCAGGTCGCCGCCACTCTGAGCCTCAGTGCTCCTGATCTGTAAAATGGGAGCGATAACACAGGCGACATGAGGTGGCTGTGAGGGTCGGACATGGCACCGTGTGTCAAGTGCAGACGAGAAAGTCTCAGGGACCCACAGCTGTCGCTGCCCCTGCTTCATCGCTGCGATGCCATGTTGTCACGGCTGCTCCTGTCTGTCCTCTGAGGAGAGCAGACGGCAACCTGGACCCCATCTCAGCCACGGGCGGGGAGGGGGGGAGGGGCGCTGGGTACAAGCCCTGAGGACAGGCCCAGCTCCATGGTGGGGGAGGGGGAGGCTGCCACAAAGGTGCCTGGCACGGCCGGGTGCCCAGAGAGGCAGACGGTGGTGCCGGGTGAAGCAGACTGAGCGCCCAGTCCCCTCCGACCCCGAGGTCCAGGCTTCACGCTCTGGGGCACGGCTGTGGGCTCAGCGCTTTGCTCTGGGGACAGAGTGAGCAGTGCGATTACATGTTCATGGTCCTGACCAGCGGGCATCTGGCGGCTGCTCCTCTGTATTCTGCCCGCCCCTCGCCTGCCAACCTCTTAACCCTCTGGTGTTGGTGCTCAGTCCAGGCTTCCCCAGGGCTGACCCCTCGGAGCCTGGGGCAGCCACCTGCCTGGGCCTCTCTACGGGGGACGGTGGGCTGGGCCCCTCTCTCCGGGCGGATGGCGGCCTGGGTCCCTCTCTCCGGGGGATGGTGGGCTGGGCCCCTCTCTCCGGGAGGACGGCGGCCTGGGCCCCTCTCCCCGGGGGACGGTGGGCTGGGCCAGCACAGGTGGCAGGGGAATTGGGGCTCCGCATCCCTGAGGCTGCCCCTGACCTCTTGGGGTCTCTACTTCCCCAGCTGTGAAATGGGTTGACATGGCATCTGGGCTGCCCCTGAGGTCAGCCCAGGTTTTCGGGGAGGAGAACCAGGCAGAGCTGTGGGGCGGAAGAACCCCGGGCAGCGCTGGGCCACAGGCAGAGGTGGGGAGGGGGCTCCGGCAAAGACCTGGCTAGGGATTGCCTGGGGGAGGGGCCCGCAATTCACCCTGGGAAGTAACTAGGTGCAGTTGCCATGGCAACAGGCTCCCTCTGGGTCACCTGACACATAGGCAGGACGCGCAGACAGACAGGCTCTGGACGCTGGCTGTTCTCACTGTCTCTGCCTCTATCTAAGCTGCTGTTTGCTGGGCACTCACTGGGGTCAGGTGTGACCCGGGGTCTCCCTGTGAACCCCTGTCGCCCCGCTTTATGGCTGAGGACCCTGAGCTGAGGCAGGTGGAGTCTGTAGCATGTGCCCAGCAGACACTGGGCTCGAAAGGCAGGGCCAGGCCTGAGACCCCATTCATGTTTGGAGGGCGCCGTGTGAGGAGGGGGGAGGGGAGAGAAGAGGAGGGGAAGAGGGGTGCAGGGGGCAGGAGGACAGGTGCATGGAGGGGCGGGGAGCAGGGAGCAGGGGGCAGGGGGCAGGGGGGAGGGAGGAGGACAGGCGCATGGAGGGGCGGGGAGCAGGGAGCAGGGGGCGGGGGGCGGGCAGAACGATGACTATCTCATGCCCCACAAGACCCTCCTGTGTGGTTCTCATGATGGGTCTCCTTCCAACCCCAGGGCTCCCCAAAGACCATGCGCCCCGACAGCCTCCACTGGGCCCCGCCTGTGGGTTGAGCCCACCACCCTGAAGAGTGACGAGGTCTGGACTCCCAGAGCCTCCGAATCCCGGCTCCTACCGCGGCCACGGGCCAGGGCAGTGGGCACGGGGCGGGACTCAGGCTGGGCACGGCCGGGCTCTCTGTGGCCACCAGCTCTGCCCCCTCCGCAGGGCAGGGGTGCACCTGGCCCAGCCTGCAGACCCCCCCGCCGGCCCTGGTCCCTGGCGGGATGGGGTGGGCTCAGGAGCCACGGCCACATGCATCCATGGGACACGCAGCCCCTCAGGGCCCGGGCGAGGCTGTCTTATCTGCACAGCAGCACCCAATGGCCATGAGATGCCAGGAAGTCATGGGCTCCTGCTCCCGAGCCCCCCGCACCCCAATTCACTCTTAGACAAACACACAGCCCGTCACGGTGGCTGCCCAGGCCCTTTTCATCAAGCCCGGAGCCCTAGCTGCTCTGGCTCAGGGAAGTGCATAATGCGGAGACGGACGCCTCTGCACTCCCTGCACCCCCGTAACCCTGCAACCCCTGCACCCCTGCGTCCCTGCAACCCCTGCACCCCATACCCTCTGTACCCCCTGCACCCTGCACCCCGTACCCTCTGCACCCTGCACCTCCTGTAACCCCTGCACCCCTGCGCCCCCGGAACCCGCAGCTCAGTGAGCCTGAGAATCAGAGCGGTTCCCGGCACTTCCCCGAGAACGGAGAATCGCGCTCACTGTGGCTCTGAGCTGTTTGCTCACAGGCTCAGGGGTAACCAGTTGGCTGGGGCGGAGGCCCAGGACTCGGTCCACAGGCCTGCTCTCTGCTGAGGTGCAGAGGGGGCGCAGGGCCCACAGGGGGTGCAGTGGTGAAAGCAGTGCGAGTCGCTGCCTGTGCCCCCTTCTCCCCCCCATTCCTGCTGGAAGGCTTTGCTGGCAGAAGGCTGGGGCCACGCCCTCCCTCCGGGACCACTTCCCTCGGTTCTGGCCCCTGATGATCGCGGGCCAGGAGGCAGCCTTTGGTGCGTCACCACCTGGGGTTTAGGATGGTCTCTCTGTCTTTGATGTTTCACCTGCTCAGCCTAAGCACCTTCTTCTTTTTCCCTTTAAACACGCGGACTCTTCCCACCTTTCTGGAAAACTCCGCCATCCCCTCTGCGAACCGGTCCAGGCCGACGGTCTCAGCCGGCACCCTCTGCTCGTGGCCCTGGCGGCTTCCGTTCGTCCTCTAACCGGCTCTGGGCTTCTGGGAGGTTCCTGCGAGTTCACGCCAGCACCCCGGCTCTGCTCTGCCCATCGAGCCCATCAGCCCATCAGGGATTGTTTGTTCAAAAACTACATTTTCGATTTGCAGGCGCTACAATGATTTACTTCGACACCTGATGCCATGGTTACACAAAGGCCTGCTGTGATGTCAGGGCTGCTAGTTCCTTCTCTGCTTTTGTCATTCCTAGGGCGCCCCTCCCCCACACCCCCTCCTCTCTGTGGGGTGGACTCGGGCTCCCGACACCTGGGTCTCACAGGGTCCCGCGCTGGGCCGGCCCTTGCCCGGGAACCGGAGCTCCGTGCAGCCCGCGCCGTGGCCAGCACCGGTCACTGCAGGCTGAAGGGTGGCCACGCTCCTCGCCCCTGGCTTTGGGAATGCCCTTTGGGAAAGGGTCTGTGCAGATGGCGTGAAGGGTCTTGAGATGGGGAGAGGGGTGATGCTGGGTGACCCGAGTGGCCCCTAGATCCAGGGGCAGCTCAGGGGACAGTTTCTATAGCTGAGGACCAGGGACGTGGGTGACAGACAGACAGGGAGAAGCCAGTGAGGAGGGAGGCCGCGTGACGGTGGAGGCAGAGATGGGAGCGCGTGGCCCAGCACAGGAATGCCCGCAGCCCCTGGGGTGGAGGTGGCAGCAGGACCCCCACCTGAGCCTCGGGAGGGAGCACAGCCTTGCCCACGCCTGGACTTGGACTTCCGGCCTCCAGATCTGTGTGAGAATAAATGCTGGTTGTGACCATAGTCCCAGGACACTAATGTAGTCACCTTGACCCAGGGGAAGGAGACCCCTCCTCCAGGGAGCACACCGCTGCCAACCCCAGGCTCTGAGCTCCCCCCCTGCCCGAAGCCACCGCAGCAGCTGCAGCCTCTCCCTGGAAGGGCCTTGTAAGGAAGCCGGACACTTGGGTCACAGAAATTCCACCTGGACACACTCATGCCCGGCCTTATGCTTTGACGTAAAGTTCTAAAACATTACAATGAGTCCTAGACTCATAAATACCAGTGGAATTAAAAGTAAATCAAACTTAAAATAGCACGTAAGTTCCGCAACAAGCCGCACGCCAGGGAAGATGCTGAGGTTCTGTCATCGACGGGTTACCCCCGGTTCACGGCCCTCAAGCTCACCCAGGCAGAGGCCGCAGAGCGAGATGGGGGCGGCACCCAAGGGGGCAGAACGTCTCGTCACTGGAAATGGCTGTGATGCGGAAACCCATCCCTTCGTGGCATGAGGTACAGAAAGTGGGCTCTGGAGTCAGACGTCGGGTTTGAAATCTGCCTCCTGGGACAGTAACTGGGTGGAGCAACCAGGTTATAGAACTTGCAAGCATGTACAATCATCTGCCAACAACTTGGATAACCTAGATGGAATGGGCAAATTCTAAAAACACAAAATCTACCAAGACCGAAACACAAAGAAATAAAACACCTGAATAGATCTATGACTATAAGGAGACTGAGTCAGTAATTAACATCTCCTAACAAAGAAAAGACCGACCCCTGATGAATTCTGCCAAACATTTAAAGAAGAACTAATAGCAATTCTTCTCAAACTTTTCTAAAAATGTGAAGAGGAGGCAACACTTCTCAACTCATTCTATGAGGTCAGCATTACCCTGACACCAAAGCCAGACAAGGGCACTACAAGAAAAGACTACAGACCAATATCCTTGATGAACAGTGAGGCAAAATACTCAACAAAACACTAACCACCAGAATTCACCAGCGTTTTAAAAGGCTTATACACCATGACCAAGTGGGATTTATTCCTGGAATGCAAGGATGGTTCGACATATGAACCTTGATCAGTGTAATACACCGTATTAACAAAATGAAGGGGGAAAACCACACGATCATATCAATTGATGCAAGAAAAGCATTTGACAAAATTCAACACTTTTGCATGATATAAACACTCAGCAAAAGTAGAATTAGAAGAAAACTACTCTAACATAATAAAAGCCACGTATGGAAAACCCTCAGGAACAGGGCCTAGCCTACCTTCCTTGTCTTTATTCAACACAGTCCTAGAAATCCCAGCCAGAGCAATGAGGCAAGAAAATGAAATTAAACACATACAAATTGGAAAAGAAGTAGAATTATCTCTCTTTATGGATGATATGATCTTATTTGTAGAAAAATCTTAAGATTCCACCAAAATACTATTAAAACCAACAAATGAATTCAACACCGTACAGGATACAGTCAATACACGAAAATCCATTGCATACACACTAACAGTGAACAGTCTGAAAAGGAAGTTCCATGTATAGTAGCATCAAAAAGGAGAAAATACTTAGGAATTGACTTAACCCAGAAGGTGAAATACGTGTATAATGAGAACAGTTGCTGAAACAAATGAAAGACATAAAGAAATGGAAACAGATCCCATGTGCATGGGTTGGAAGACTTAATACTGTTAAGATGCTAATTCTACCCAAACCGACCTACAGATTCAATGAAATCCCTATCAAAACCCCAATGACGATTTTTGCAGAAACAGAAAAACCCATCCTAAAATTCATATAGAATCTCAGCAGACACCAAATGCTCAGGCAATCCTGTCTAATAAAAGAGTAATATGCAAATTGACCATCACTCCAACACACAATATGGCCACCGCCATGTGGTCAAAGATGACCACCACAAGATGGCCAGCAGAGGAGGGCAGTTAGAGGCAACCAGGCCAGCAGGGGAGGGCAGTTGGGGGGAACCAGGCCAGCAGGGGAGGGCAGTTGGGGGGAACCAGGCCAGCAGGGGAGGGCAGTTGGGGGGAACCAGGCTGGCAGGGGAGGGCAGTTAGGGACAATCAGGCCACAGTGGAGGTCTGTGCTGATGTCTGACAGGTGGTCGACAGGTTGACCATGCAGTGCTGATGCGCGACTGGCCTTGGTGAGGGGGACCCCAGGTGAACGGCCAGGGCCAGAGGCCAACTGATGCCCACAGAGGAGCATCCTGTCCCCCCTGGTCACCGCTGTGGGCGCTCCCAGGGACCAAACACCCCTGCACCCCATGCGCTCCCGGGGTCAGCGGGCACCTCTGCCCAGACGTGTCCTTCTCGTCCTCCACTGCCCTGTGCAGGTTCCCGAGCAGCCACCCGCTCCTCGTCTCCCCCACAAACTCCACAGAGCCGGCCCCGCCCACCCTCCTTCCTCAGGGCAGCTGGTGCCCACGCGGGGGCAGAGGCTCAGGGAGGCCTCGAGGAAGCTGTGGGGGAGTGTGTGTCCTGCAGACGTGCATTTGAGTCTGTCCCCACCCACCAGCAGCCGCAAACCCACAGAAAGCCGCGGCGAGCAAATAATAAGGCAGCCCGTCCGCTTCGCTCAGTGGAGAGAGCGTCGGCCCACAGGGGAAGGGTCCCGGGTTCGAGGAAGGGGTGGCAGAGGGGCTGGGACGAGGGTCCTGCTGACACTCTAGCCCCTCACACGGGCGGTCCCGGCCCCACGCTGTGTGCCGGGCCCTTTGCAGACGCAGACGCCCACAGGAGTAGGCCACACACGTGGGGCTGCCCCGCAGAGCGGGACCCTCCGTCTCCACAGGCCACAGCTCACCAAGGACCGTCTCACACTGAGAGCGGGACCCTGACATTCTGTGGTCCCGACGGGTTCAGACATTTCACAGCCCACGGGCCCCGGGCCTTGCTGTGGCGGGAAGAATGGGGAAGGACCCCCAGGTCCTGTGGGGCGGCGGTTCCGGAGGGTTCGGGGCCGGCGGGGGCCTGTGCGCCGGGGATGCCGCCAACACGCTGTTTGTGTCACGTGTTGTTCTCGTTCCTGAATTGGTTAAGTCAAGGAAATTATTTTAAGCCCTCAGACTTGACAAGCCTCCAAGACGGGTGTGAAAGCTGCGGATTTCGGGGCCGCGTGGAGCGAGCCGCAGCCAGCGCAGCAGGGACGGGCGGCGTCTGCTGTTTTTATGTCTTAAAACCGGCTCATCTCTGTCTCGCGTGGGAGTGAGTGGGCGGGAAGTGCGTGCTGGTGGGAGGTGGCCTGGGGGGGGGATTGGGGGGACAGCTCTGCCCCCTCGGAAAGACGGGAAAGGAGCTACCGGCCTCTGCTGGGCACTCAAGTTTGGGTTCACGGAGGAGGTCCTGCCCCGCTGTGGACTGCAGGGGCGCCAGGCTGGTCCCCCCGAGAGACACAGACCTGGAGACTGGGTGGGAGCCCCCAAAGCTCAAGCCCGCCCAGCCCTGGCGGGACCCCAGGGCTTGTGGCTGCCACGCGGAGGGCCCTGGGTCATGGAGTCACATGCAATGCTGGTGTCTGCAGGCCGTGTGCTACTGGGGAAGGGGCCTGGGGTTTTGTCAGTAACTTGAGGGATCCTGTGCCCCCAAGAAGATCCAGGCCCCTCTCTTGTTCCCTGGTGGGCGGGCTCTCAGCCTGGCCCTCTCGGCTCTGGGGTCAGAGCTGGAGGGAGGTGTAAGCGGGGGCAGGAGTGGGGGTGCATGGGGGAGGTGAGGGGGCGGGGGGCCGCCTGGAGGAGGGGCTGCTGGAGGACCGTGGTGGGGGAGGGAGGTGGAGGGCTGGGGGGCGAGGGGGGCCATCTGGAGGAGGGGCTGTTAGAAGAGGGAGCCTGGAGGACAGGCGGTGTGCCTGGAGGACCGTGCTGGGGGATGGGTAGAGATGGAGGGGGGTGTGGCCGAGGAACATCGCTGGCCCAGTTGGCTCAGCCTAAACGCGCCCCATCCACGGGCCACTCGCAAAACCCTTCTAAGGTGCTGCCTTTCCTCCTGAGACTCACAGAGCCCCGCGTGAAGGTGTGTGCCGAGATCGGCCCCCTCCCAGCCTGCCCCGTGTAACCACACAGCATGAACTACATGATGGGCCTGATGACGCTCGATGCCTTAATGTCACCTGCAATATGTACTCGTATGATAATGCCGCCAGCATTTCTGCACGTGGCTGGGTCCCTCCGGGTGCTGATTCGATCCTTCCACTGGTCATTTTGTCCATCTCCTATCAATACCACCGGTAGGGCACACACACATACAACAGAACAAAATTATCTATAATAATAAAAGCGTAATATGCTAATTAGACCGGACAGCCGAACGCCCTTCCAGACGTCTTTCTGGACGACCTTCCTGACAAAGCCAGGGCTGCGAGGGGACGAATTCCGTGCATTGGGCCTCTAGTGCATGTATATTAGCATAGACACGCACACAACATGTGTGCAGATCGCATGCCTGTGTGAAACAGGACGAACGTGAACTAGGCTGACACAGACGGCAAAGCTCTAACACCGAGGCCGCCTCGAGAACTGGTACACAGACAAGAAGCTGCTGTTCCTGCTCGGAGCCCGGGAAGGTTAGGCATCACCACGCGCCAGGCTGTGGGCTGCTCCGCATTTGCTCACAAGAATGTGTATGGCTTCCTGCCGGGAGCCGGTCCATCCTTGCTGTTTCAAGGGACCTGGCATATATGGCATACTGTTCTTAATATATTTGCTCACCTTCTTGGCACTATGTGTTTTAACCAAGGTCACCTCTCCAAGAAAGGTTGTTTCCCCAGGTAGGGATTTTCCCCTGAAGTTAGGGAGGGAATAAAACCTCTTAACTAAGTGCCAGGTGGGTAATTAATCACTTTAACTACGAACAATCATGCTTAAGCTACATAATCTTTACTCCCTGGAATGGAGATAAGAAACACCCTAACCTTTGGAATAGAGATTGATAGGATTAGAATCAACTGGTATAAAAACAGATGCAACAAGACAACAGACAGAACTTACTTAGAACTTAGGAGTCAGAACCTAGAGAGGCAGACCGAGAGACAGACCCGAGACACAGAACTCAGAACCTACAGACAGAACTTAAGAGACAGAACTCTAGAGACAGAGCTTAGAAGACAGAACTTAGATGAAGATCCGAGAGACAGAACCTACACAGAACCTAGAGACGGAAGAACTTTGCTGGAGAGAACATGGCAAAAGATCCTGGACAGAACCTGGCTACAGAACCTGGCTGGAGAACTTAGACAGAACCTGGCTGAAGAACCCAGCTACAGAACCTGGCGACAGAACCTGGCTGGAGAACCTAGCGAGGGAACATGGCTACAGAACCTGGCTGGAGATCCTGACAAGAGAACCCAACTATGCTGATGAACTGAACACTGCCTCTGTGCCATTCATTCCTTCTTCGCCGACTCCGTCCACACCTATGGGGAACCCTTGGACCTGCTGGGGCTGGACCCCAGTAGCTTCCCGCGGCCACCAGCACAAAGTCCCGTGGCCCGAGTCGCTAAAACCAAATACCTTCATTCTCTCCCAGGCTACGAGCCCCCAGGGCCCAAAGTCTGAAGCCTGGGGGCGGGCAGGGGGGGGAGCTCCTCTGAGGCTCAGCGGGAGCCCTTCCTGCCTTTCTGGGGGGGGGGGCATCCTGGTGCCCTTGGCTTGCGGCGGCATCCCTCCCGCGCCGGCCACGCTTCTCACGGCCCTGCCTCTGCCTCTGCGGCCTGGTCTCCTTTCTGAGCAAGGACTTCCGTGTGGGGTGAGGCCCACCCTGCTCCAACGGAGCCCCCCTCGCCTGAACCAGTCGCGTCTCCGAGGGTCCGAGTGCCCCACAAGGACCCCTTTCCAGGTGCCACCGGCCGGGGTGAGAGATATCCTTTTGGGGACACAATTCGACTCATAACAGCACTCCACCGAGATGACAGGGAGAAAAGCAAAACTAAGCCCATAAAGTAGGACAGGCGGGTGGCAGCAGATGAGATCGGGCTGGCAAATGCGGATCATTTAGAAGCAGGGCGGCTACCTGGGGGTTCGTTACCCAATTCTCTTCCTTTTGGTATATATTTGAAAAATTGCATAATAAGGAGGCATTAAAAAATCATGCTTCCAATGAATATTTAATGAACTGAAGAATGTTAAATGCAAAAGATAATATGCAAAACTGCACCTGCAACAAAAGCCAGGACCAAAGGCGTGACCCCAAAATGCTCACAGCGGCTCCCCCTGGGCCGGGGGCTGGCTGGGTTCCTCTTTTTACTTGTAATGTTTCTGTATTTTTCCAAATGCCCACACTGGACACACATTACTCATATAGTCATAAAATAATTGTATTAAAAGAGTCGTCAAACCTCCCCTCCCCTCACCCGGACACACACTCACCCAGCACCCGCTCGCCCCTCGCCTGCCCCCTCCTCCGCCCGCGCAGCCCTGCCCAGGAAGCCCACAGCCCTGCACCAGACCAGGCTGCACCCGGGCACTCACACCACGTCTCTGCCAACCCCAGGGAGTCGCAGTGGATATACAGGACGGCCGTGGGAGGCTGGGGAACGGGCCTCTTTAGGGTCTTTGAAATTATTAATGGTTTTCATAACACCCAATTCAAAGGCTGCCCGCCTGCCTGCCTGCCGGGAGTGTGATGAGTAGGCCAGGGTGCCAGGCTGCTTAATTAGGGGGAGACTGAGGCCAAGCCGGGAGCTGGGCGCCCACACAGGATCTGGGCCTGGTGAGCCTGGCTCCCTGCAGGGGGTGCTGCTGGAACTGTTGCTGGGAGGGAGTGGGGGGGAGAGAGGGGAGAGGGCTGGGATGGCGGAGCTGGAGTCTGGGGGTTCCAGCCCAATGGGAGGCTTCAGGCTGCAGCCCTCACCTCGTGCCCAGGAGCTCACCCCGGGGGCCAGGCAGGGGCGCTCGGTGGCGAAGGGCGGCCCTGGAGTTGGCCGGCCCAGATCCTGCTCCCAGTTGTGACAGCCACTGGGGAGCACACGATTCTGGGCCACCTGCGTCTCCCTCCAGCGCCTCAGCTTCCTCTTCTGTGAAATGGGATGTCAGTGCCAACTCTATTGTGAGGACAAAGGGTCGCGTGTGGAAAGTGCTCCGGGGCCCGCTGCAGGGTGAGGCTCCCCCGGGGAGGACGACGGTGACGATGGCAAAGGCGATGATGGTGGTGAAGGTGGTGATGATGGTGAAGAGGAAGATGAGAATGATGAAGGTGGTGGTGGTGATGGTGGTGGTGATGGTGGTGGTGGTGGTGATGATGATGGTGGTGGTGATGGTGGTGGTGGTGGTGATGGTGATGGTGGTGGTGATAATGGTGGTGGTGATGGTGATGATGGTGGTGGTGGTGGTGGTAGTGGTGGTGGTGGTAGTGGTGGTGGTGATGGTGGTGATGGTGATGGTGATGGTGGTGGTGGTGGTGGTGGTGGTGATGGTGGTGGTGGTGGTGATGGTGATGGTGGTGGTGATAATGGTGGTGGTGATGGTGATGGTGGTGGTGGTGGTGGTGGTGGTGATGGTGGTGGTGGTGGTGGTGGTGATAATGGTGGTGGTGATGGTGATGATGGTGGTGGTGGTGGTGGTAGTGGTGGTGGTGATGGTGGTGATGGTGATGGTGATGGTGGTGGTGGTGGTGGTGGTGGTGGTGGTGGTGGTGATGGTGGTGATGGTGATGGTGATGGTGGTGGTGGTGATGGTGGTGGTGGTGGTGGTGATGGTGGTGATGGTGGGGATGGTGATGGTGGTGGTGGTGGGGGTGGTGGTGGTGCTGGTGGTGGTGGTGGTGGTGGTGGTGATGGTGGTGGTGATGGTGATGGTGATGGTGGTGGTGGTGGTGGTGGTGGTGGTGATGATGGTGATGATGAAGAAGGGGTGGTGGTGGTGATGGTGATGTGCCAGAAGCCGGTCCATCCTTGCTGCTTGACACAGTCGCTGCAGGAAAGAAACATCTGCACAGCATATGTTTCAAGGGACCTGGCGTATATAGCATACTGTTCTTAATATGTCTGCTCCCCTTAGCACTGTGTGTTTTAACCAAGGTCACCTCTCTGAGAAAGGTTGTTTCCCCAGGTAGGAATTTTTCCCTGAAGTCAGGGAGGGGATGCCTCTCCTAGAAAGGTTGTTTCCCCAGGTAGGAATTTTTCCCTGAAGTCAGGGAGGGGATGAAACTCCTTAACTAAGTGCCAGGCGGGTAGTTAATCACTTTAACTACAAACAATCACACTTAAGCTACATAATCTTTACTCCCTGGAATGGAGATAAGAAACGCCCTAACCTTTGCAATAGAAATTGACAGGATTAAAATCAACTGGTATAAATACGGATGTAACAAGACAATAAACACCAGAACTTTGCTAGAGATCCAGACCAGAACTTGGCTGGAGATCCTGACTGGGCTGCTGATCAACTGAACGCTGTCTCCCTGTCATTCCTTCTTCACCGACTCCGTCCACACCTTTGGGGACCCCTGGACCTGCTGGGGTTGGACTCCAGCATCTGGCGCCCGAACAGGGACCCTTAGGTAAGCACCCCACACTCGGGACGGATAGGACTCCACCGTAGGAAGAGGGTGGATAGTCTTCGCCGACTCTGTCCACACCTTTGGGACCCCCTGAAACAGGATTCCCATAGGTAAGCCCCCCATTGAGAACCCCCACATTTGGGACGGATCGGACTCCACCAGGGTACTGCAGACCCCCCTATAGAGGATAAGTAGGGTAAGAAGGTGGATAGTACAGAACTTAGATTGAGAAGATGTGCCATACTGAGTCCAAAGAAAGAAGACTCTGTATTGATCTTTAGATTAAGAAGATGTGCCATACTGAGTCTTAAGAAAAAAGACTCTGTATTGATCTTTTAACACATATGCTTGCTAGCAGAGGAATTAAGGTTACTCCCAGTCAGACAGAATGTTTTATACAAGAAGTATGTCCATGCTTTTCTGAGGAAGGAAAGGTAAATGTAATGGCATGGGAGAAGGTAGGCCCTCAAGGAGCCTTATCCTTAACCCCACTGCAGCCTTTCCACCCCGGGAAAGTGCAGGATTGGCAAGCTCTCCCTGAGGTGATAGATCAGGACTCAGGTAATAGCGAAAAGCGCCAATCCTACTCTTAAAATGGATACAAGAGAGCATTTGGGATTTTTCTTTTTAATGCCTGCTTTTAAAAAATAAAAAAGGGGGAATTTGCCGGGAGCCGGTCCATCCTTGCTGTTTCAAGGGACCTGGCATATATGGCATACTGTTCTTAATATGTTTGCTCACCTTCTTGGCGCTGTGTTTTAACCAAGGTCACCTCTCCGAGAAAGGTTGTTTCCCCAGGTAGGGATTTTCCCCTGAAGTTAGGGAGGGAATAAAACCTCTTAACTAAGTGCCAGGTGGGTAATTAATCACTTTAACTATGAACAATCATGCTTAAGCTACATAATCTTTACTCCCTGGACTGGAGATAAGAAACGCCCTAACCTTTGGATTTGAATCAACTGGTATAAATACAGATGTAACAAGACAACAGGACTCAGAACTTAGATGATCCTAGAGACAGAACTTAGAACCTACACAGAACCTAGAGACAGAAGAACTTCGCTGGAGAGAACATGGCAAAAGATCCTGGACAGAACCTGGCTACAGAACTTGGTTGGAGAACCTAGACAGAACCTGGCTGCAGAACCTGGCTACAGAACCTGGCGACCGAACCTGGCTGGAGAACCTAAACCGAACCTGGCTGGAGAACCTAGCGAGAGAACATGGCTACAGAACCTGGCTGGAGAACCTGAAGAACCTGGCTGAAGTACTTAGACACAGAACCTAGACACAGAACCTAGAGACAGAACATGGCAAAAGATCCTGGACAGAAACTGGCAACAGAACCTAACGAGAGAACCTGGCTGAAGATCCTAGAGACAGAACCTGGCTATGGAACCTGGATAGAACATGGCAAGAGAACCTGACTAGAACCTGGTGACCAAACCTGGCTGGAGAACCTAGACAGAACCTGGCTGGAGAACCTGGACACAGAACCTGGCGACCGAACCTGGCTGGAGAACCTGGACACAGAACCTGGCGACCGAACCTGGCTGGAGAACCTAAACAGAACCTGGCTGGAAAACCTAGCAAGAGACAATAAACACCAGAACTTTGCTGGAGATCCAGACCAGAAGTTGGCTGGAGATCCTGGCTAGAGATCCTGGCTAGGCTGCTGATCAACTGAACGCTGTCTCTGTGTCATTCCTTCTTCGCCGACTCCGTCCACACCTTTGGGGACCCCTGGACTTGCTGGGGTTGGACCCCAGCATATGGCGCCCAAACAGGGACCTGAACATGGACACAGAACTTGGCTGGAGATTGTGGCTAGAGATCCTGGCAAGGCTGCTGATCAACTGAACGCTGTCTCCGTGTCATTCCTTCTTCACCGACTCCGTCCACACCTTTGGGGACCCCTGGACCTGCTGGGGTTGGACCCCAGCAGTGGTGGTGATGGTGGTGGTGGTGGTGGTGGTGGTGGTGGTGGTGGTGATGATGGTGATGATGGTGATGATGAAGAAGGGGTGGTGATATGAGGAGGAGCCTGGGGAGGGGGGATGACTGGCAGTAGTGAGCAAGACCCCAACCTTGCCCTCCTGGTTTGCAGTCGCCGAGGGCGATGGCCAGGTGGGCAGACAGGTGGCGGCTTGCCCGGGGGGTGAAGCCTGGGAGGTTGGTCAGGGGTGAGCTGGATTTATTGGGTTGAGTTAAATTGGACTGAAACAAACTTGGATTTTTATTGAGTTGGATTTGGACAGAAATGAAATGCAGTAAATTAAATTTTGGTCGAGTTGGCCTGAGCTGGGTGGCAGTTTGCTGAGATGGCATCCACGGTGGCACGCTGCTCTGCGGGCAGCTGCAGAGCTGGTGATGTCTGCTCCCAGCCTCACCTCTGCCCCCCGCCCCCAACACCCTCTGCCACCTGACCTTCAGGGCGCGTGGGGCTCAGCGATCCCTACACGTGCCTCTGGAAGTGTATGTGGGAGTGTGCGGGGGGTGTGCACGTGGTGGGGTGCGTGTGTGTTGGGGTGCACTTGCACCCACGCACATGCTGGGAGCCCTTCTCCCCGGGAGCGGCTGCAGCGGCAGGGACTCTGCATGTGGGAGGCAGCGCCGATTTCTCCCAAGCCCGGCTGCAGCCCCGCTCCCTCGGGGCTGGGCTCCTGCAGAGAACCCTTCGGAGGGTTGACCCCAGAAGTGCCGCCAGGGTCCCCCATTCTCCCTAGAGGAACTGACAGTCCAACTCGCCAGGCACTGCTGCTGCGGGAGCCTCCCTCAGTCAGCTTCTGCTTGGATGCCCCGTGGATGGGGAGCTCACTGCTTCTCACGGCACCTCCCACTTCCCTGTCACCTCCCCGCTCTGGTTCCAGTTCAGCTGACAGGCTCCCCCAGGAGGGCCCATCAGCAGGAGGCCCTGCACGCAGTGGGGCTGCCCCTGGGCACGCAGTGGGGCTCAGCGGACACCAGCTCTGCCAGCTCTGCCAGCTCTCCTGGGCGGTGCTCTCGGGCCTGCAGCCAGGGACACAGCGCCTGCACCGTGGCCACCTCCCCTCCCACCCCTTGTCCAGTCCCAGTGGCTGGGGAGGAGGAAGCCGGTGAGCCTGGGTCAGTTCCAGGGCTGCCCCTTCCCACCTGTGGGAGCCCAGCCCTGCCCCTCCCTCTGACGGCAAAGGATGGGGGCCCCCAGGAAGAAACGCTGCTCTGACCCCACACCTGTCCTCAGGGCCCGCCCCTCCCCCATGCCCAGGTCTGCCCGGAGCCATGGCCACCTGGAGCTGCGTGCAGCTCCGGTTGCCATAGGAACAGGAGAGTCTCTGCAGCGTGCAGCCTCGGCTATCAGCTCCTTCTCCCCTCCTGGGGAGTCCTGAGTGGCCCCCTGGGGGCGGGAGCAGCCTGGCCTGGGCACGGGCACGCTGGGCACTCCTACCTCCTTTCCCCTCGCACGGCCAGATGCATGCCCAGTGCTGCCAGGAGGCCCCCGGCCGAGGCCCCACAGCAACAGGGCAGGGCGTGTCTGCTTCCAGCACTGAGCCTGCCGCCCTGGGCCGCCCAGTCTCCATCCAGGGGCCTCCCAGGGGCCAGGGGGCCTGCTGTGCCAAGCCCCCGGTGCCCGGATTTGGGGTGGGGAGATGTGACTCTTGGGGAGCCCCCTCAACCGAGCCTCAGTCTCCCCGTTCACAAGAGCAAGGTGGCCATGACGCTCGGTTAGAATGCCGGGTCCCCACCAGGGCCTCCGCCCCCGCCCCCTGCCCTGCAGCCGCCATGCTCTCAGGAGATGGTCCGCCCGGGCTCCCCGTGGGGGGCCGTCCCCGGGGTCCCCGCTCCAGGGCCAGCAGCGTCCTCGCCTTGCCTCCTGGAGCAGCTCGACTGTGTCCCCAGGAGCGCAGAGCTGGGCCCTGCCCGGGCGGTGCCCCTGCTGCCTGGCCGCTCTGTGACCAAGAGGCACTGCCCGGAGCCCCGGCTCCTGCTGGGCGCTGTCCCTGCCCCTGCCCCCCCGCCCCGCCCGGCCCGAGTCCCTCTCAGCCTGCGCTGGTGGCCAGGGCCCTGAATGACGGGGTGACAGAAAAGTGGGCGCTGAAGATATATGGGTAGCGAAGCCACCCCGTGTGACACGGCGACATTCGTCAAACCACAGGTGGGAGCCACCAACTGGGCTTTGGCTCATCGCTGGCAGCAAGCTGACGCCGCTGGTAACATCGGGGAAACTGAGGGAGGGGGCGGGGACGCCGAGCTCTGCCCAAGGCGTCTGTGACCCTCAAACTGCTCCAGCACCCAACCTATTCCCTTAAAAACGCTGGGGCCTGGGGCTGGGTGGGGGAGGCGGCTGACTCTGGAACCCGTCCCCTGACCCCACACCTCACCGGCCCCCACATCCTCACAGACCAGCCACCCCTCCTCCCCCTGACCCCGCACCCCACCAGCCCTCAGCTCAGACTCCCGTGGTGGTGCCATCTCTCCCAGGCTTGCCCTCCGCGGTGCCCTCCGCACCCTGCCCTGCTCCTGGCGGGCCTGGCTGGGGAGGACCTGGGGGGCCTGGCTGGTGAGGAACTGGGGGGCCTGGCTCGGGAGGACCTGGGGGGCCTGGCTCGGGAGGACCTGGGGGGCTTGGCTGGGGAGGACCTGGGGGGCCTGGCTGGGGAGGACCTGGGGGCCTGGCTGGGGAGGACCTGGGGGGCCTGGCTGGGGAGGACCTGGGGGCCTGGCTGGGGAGGACCTGGGGGCCTGGCTGGGGAGGACCTGGCAGCGCCCCTCGGATGCTGAGCCTCCCCGGAGCCCCCCTCCCCCCCGCGGTCCTCCTGTGCCCACTGCCCCCTCCCTCCTCCACTCCAGTTGGGGGGCGGGGCAGGGAAGGGGCAATCTGAATGCAGAGGGGATCTCTAGGGGCCTCCCCAAAGGGGCGGGCAGGCAGGGGACCCTGAGAGATTCATGTGGAAGGAGGCAGCGCTGCCTGTTTCAGTTTTTGCTGAAAGTGTCCTTTCCGTGGGCGGGCCCTTAGCGCCACGGGCTCGCCTTCGTGGCTGCGGCTGGTGAGCTCAGGGGTGAGGGTGGCCCCACGCCCGGTGCCGGGGCTCTGAGCCCTGAGACAGGAGCTGGAGGCGCCTCTCCGCACCGTGTGGGCCGAGCTCCTCCCGCCCCCGAGTGACAGCTGCCGCCTGGGGTCAGCGACCGCGCCGTACCCACAGCACAAGCGGAACAGTGGCTCTCAGAGCGCAGGCGTGGCCGTCACTGCCACATACGTTCTGACCAGAGGCTGCCCCCCCACCCTGCCCCCCCCAGCCTGTCCCCCGATACCCAGTCTGACCCCCGATACCCAGCCTGACCCCCTACCCAGCCTGCCCCCCTACCCAGCCTGCCCCCCAACCCAGCCTGCCCCCCCACACCCAGCCTGCCCCCCACACCCAGCCTGACCCCCAACCCAGCCTGTCCCCCTCACCCAGCCTGTCCCCCTCACCCAGCCTGTCCCCCCACCCCCAGCCTGTCCGCCCCCACCCAGGCTGCCCCCCTACCCAGCCTGACCGCCAACCCAGCCTGTCCCCCTCACCCAGCCTGTCCCCCCTCACCCAGCCTGTCCCCCCACACTCAGCCTGCCCCCCTACCCAGCCTGACCCCCAACCCAGCCTGCTCCCCAACACTCAGCCTATCCCCCCACACCCAGCCTGCCCCCAACACTCAGCCTGCCCCCACACCCAGCCTGCCCCCCACACCCAGCCTGCCCCCCTCTCCCAGCCTGCCCCCCAGCACCCAGCTAGCTCCACCCTCTCCCAACACCCCCCCTTCCTCCCCTGGATCTTCCTCGTCCCGCAGAAGAGCAGTTGGCACCTTCATCTTTAAAACCCTCTTATTCCCAGTGACTCCACTGCTGGGTCTGGAGCCCTCAGCACGGAAGACTCTGTGACAGCTGACCGTGTCCCCTAATGCCCAAGGGGAAGCCCACCCCAGCCCCTCAGGACGCGGCTGCATGGAGACCAGGTCTGAGGAGGGTGAAGGTGAAAAAGTCACAGGGTGGCCTGGCCCAACAGCACGGGGTCCTCTCAGGAGAGATGAGGACACAGACACGCAGAGGGACGACCACGGGGGGGGGGGGGGACACGGGGAGGGGACAGCCGTCTAACGCCAAGGAGAGGCCTGGGGGAGGAGCGCCCGCCCACCCCTGGCCCCGGTCCGGCCTCCGGGATGGCCGGTCGCTGCCCTGTGTGTCTCCTCACAGCCGTGGACAGACAGCAGCCTCACACCGGGGCTCGCACCCGCCACAAGCGTGACTCCCAGCAGCCCCCGTGGCACCCCTGTGGCACCAGGAGTGATGGGTGCACAGTGTGGCCGCACGCAGGGGAATGGCATGCAGCCTGAGGAGGAACGCAGCACAGACACCTGCCACAGATGGATGAACTCAGGCACACGGTGCTCAGACCAGCCGGTCCCAAGGCCACGCGCCGCCCGGTTCCCTCTCCACGGCCGGGAACGGGCGGAGCCAGAGCCGGGCTGAGGGCGGCTGCTGGGGCCGGGGGAGGGCTGTGACGCTCAGTGGGCATGGGGTCTGCTTTGGGGTAGAGAACGCGTTTGGGCCGTAGTCGGTGTGGCTCAGGGCACAGAGCGTCGGCCTGCGGACCCAAGGCCCCGGGTTCGATTCCGGTCCAGGGCATGGACCTCGGTTGCAGGCTTCCCTGCCGGGGCCCTGGTCGGGGCTCATGCAGGAGGCGACCAATCGATGTCCTTCTCTCACTTGGGTGTTTCTCTCTGTGTCTCCCTCTCCCTTTGTTCTCCCTAAAATCAATGGGAAAATATCCTCGGGTGAAGCTTAAAAAAAAAGAGCTCGCCTTGGGACTGGGGGGTCGCGGACACTGTGGATGTGCTGACACTGATGGGGCATCTCAATGAAAAATACCCAAACAGACCCCGCCCCCAGGGCTGCTGTCAGTCACGTCCTGGCCCCGCGGGATCCTCCACTCCCCAGCGCCCCCTCCAGGCAGGGCCCTCCCTCTGCTGCAACCCCCCCCCCCCACCCCCGCATGTCCCCAGGGTTCCTGTCACTCCACCAACGATCAGGTCTGCGTCCCCAGCCAGCTCCACCTGCGGATAGCACCACATTCCCAGCCCCCGGCTGGCCCCCATCCCCCCGACGGCCCCCAGACCCCCCACGGTCCCCACAGCCCCACACTGGCCCTATGGCCCCACGCCAGCCCCCACGACCCCCCAGCTGGCCCCCACTGGCTCCCCTCCCCTGGGGTCCAGCTGCTCCTCCCTGCGGCTCCTCCGGTCCCTTTGCCAGCCCCCGCCCTGCTCTCGGGCCGACACTGCGGGCCTGGCGGCCATGACTCACCGGGAAGAAAGATAATACTGAGAAAAGTAATTTTCCCATCTTTTTTCCCCAAAGAAATGGAAGGAACCTGTGGTTTGCAAATCCGCTGATGGGGCAGGAAGCTCGGGTTGGGTGGGCGTGGTGTCAGGAAGAGGCCAGGAGATGGAAAATGCCTCGAGGCACATTCCCAGCGGTTTGGGGAGAAAGTGGGTCACCCCGAGAGCTGTCCTGGGGGGGCTGCCTGGGGGATGCGGGGACCAGGCCCAGGAAGGGACCAGAGCCCTGTCCCCAGGGGCCTCGCTGGCCAGAGGGACCGTGGCCTCGTCCTCGATGTTGGTCTCCCGACACCGGAGGACGCGAGCTCCCCGGACCCTCTCCCTCTGCAGTGGGGTCCCCCCACCTGCCCGGGCCTGGGCCTCCTCTCCTGGGAATGGAGGCTCCCCGCCTGCCTTAGGTGGCAGTGAATTAGGTCCAAGGGCCAGGGTGTCTGTGGGAGTGGTCGCCCAGGCTGGGTGGGAGGGGCCTGCAGAGCTGTGATGGGCACCATAAGCCCTGGGACCACCAGGTGCCCTCGTGTCCGTGTCCGTGTCCGGAGGCCCCAGCTCTCCGAGCCTGGCTCACGGGCACTGAAGCCCCGCTGAGCCCTGCGGGGCGCATTGATGTGGGGCTCAGACCTGCCCCTGCTCCCCTGGGGATGTCCTCCTGCGTCCTGGCCCCCGCGTGTCCCTGGGCTCTGGCTCCCTGCACCTTCTCCATGAACTTGCCAGCCCCCCCCCCACCCCAGCCCAACCACCCGCAGCCCCAGGCCAGCACCCGCCTCCTCCGGCCACTCCCGGAGCGGAGCCCCAGGTGCCTACCCCTTCCTCCCCCATCGCCCCGCGGGATGGAGAGGGGTCCCAGGGCCCGGACCAAGCTCCAGACCCGTGTGGTTTCCGGAAGGAAGTGGAGGGGCCGCGGAGCAGTGAGGTGTGGCCAGTGCCGGTGGCTGGTTATTCTGGGCCGTGGTTTGCGTGGTCAGGAGCTGGGCCGGAACATGGCTGCGGCTTCCATCACACCTTTCACACGTTCAAGGGCAAAACCAAAGGTCGGATCATCAGAGCTGCTCGCTGTCACGTGCCTGGAGGCCCCGATCGATACCGAGGTCTCTGAGCAGCCCCGTCCGCTCCGGGTGGTGCGCTCCGATCAGCCGGGAGGGGCGGCCGGGAGGCGCCCATGGAGATGGGATCTGTCGGGAACGCCCGGGCGGGCGGCTGCTGCCTCTCGGCCCCAGGGTTTCCTTCTGTGCCTGGCCCTGGGCTGGGGGTGATGCCGTGGGAACCACGTGGCCAGGGCCACACTATTGGGGGCTTGGGAGGGAGGGGCACCTGCTCTTTACCAGTTGACTGCACCGCAGTTGGAAAGCCAGGCTGCACCCCACAAAGTGCACCCCCACAATGTGCACCCCCACAGAGTGCACCCCACAGTGTGCACCCCCACAGTGTGTGCCCCCACAATGTGCACCCCCACAAAGTGCACCCCACAGTGTGCACCCCCACAAAGTGCACCCCACAGTGTGCACCCCCACAGTGTGTGCCCCCACAATGTGCACCCCAGAGTGTGCACCTCCACAAAGTGCACCCCACAGTGTGCACCCCCACAAAGTGCACCCCCACAGTGTGCACCCCCACAAAGTGCACCCCACAGTGCACACCCCCACAATGCACACCGCCACAAAGTGCGCCCCAATCATGCTGCTTTGTGCTGAGAGGGACCTAGAGGCGTGTGAAGGAGCCTTGGCTGGGGGAGGTGAGGAGCTGGCATGAGCCCAGGCTCTGGTGCGGAAGGGCAGCCAGGAGCGCTGGCGGGGACAGGAGGGGGGGCGCTGGTTTCCTGTCCTTCCCAAGGGGAACAATGTTATCTGTGTGCTCCCCCCCCCCACCCCCAGGCAGGCGGGGAGAGCTGGGGGTCACGGTCAGGATGCCCGTACACACCCAGGAGCAGCTGTGAGTGCGGCTCCGGGATGGAGGAGGCCGCGCTGGCGGCGGGCAGGGGCAGGTGCGCGGAGGGAGGAGCCCAGGCGCATCCCCAGCAGCCTTGACCTGAATTTCTATTCAACCACCCGCGCCCCTCACCCCAGGGTGCGTGTAATTGCTGCTTCCTAAGGCGGGTGCTAATTAACCTGACTCCCCACCGCACGGCTGTCTGCAGCCCTCCCTGCGGATGGGGGGGGGGCTGCCTGGTCAGACACGGGCTCCGGCTCCCGCTGTGGCTCCTGCTGTGTGACCTTGGGCTGGGCTCACCTCGCGGAGCCTCCTGCACGGACTACGGACTCGGGAATGGGGTGACAATGGCACCACCCACGGGTGCAGATGGGAGAGGGAGAGAGCTGGGTGCCCGCAGCGTCAGGCGGCTGTGTCCCCAGCTCCCCCACAGCCGGCAGACTGGAGAGTGGGCGCCCCCACCTTCCGGAGGAAAGTCTTCCGTCCTGGCTGATCCGGTGGTGGGGGGCTGGGGGGGCCCAGCGGAGCCTGGAGAGATCAGCCAGGCAGCTGAGCAGGGAAGGCAGGGGACCCCCTCCCCGAGTTCCCGGAGGAAATAAGACGGCATCTCAATGACGCACTCTCTTCTTTACAGAGCAAACCTCGAACCCGCGCCCGAGGAGCAGGGAGCTGGGGAGCTGGGGAGCAGCAGCGCCAGTGTGCAGGAGGGCGGGGCGTGGGGTGCAGGTGGAGGGTCGGGGACCCATGGACTGTGGGGGCTGCACCTCCCGCCCTGCCTGCCGGCCACCGGGTCCTCTCCCGGGTGAGCCTGCTGTGCCCGCGGCCTCTCAGGGGCCGCCTTGGCCCTGGCTGGTGCGGCTCAGTGGACAGAGCGTCGGCCTGCAGACTGGAGTGTCCCGGGTTTGATTCCGGTCAGGAGCACATGCCTGCTGGGTTGTAGGCTCAAATCAATAAAAATATATGAGAGAGAGAGAGAGAGGGAGAGAGAGAGAGAGGTCCCCTTGCCCAGGAGAGGCTGCCCCTCCGACAGGCCGGCTGAGCCCCACGTGCTGCCAGCCTGTTTGTGCCTCACAGACCTTGGGGGGCCCCCACTTGGTCCCCAGGACACGATTACTGTCAGGGTGCCACGCACGATACCAAGCCCTTCACGGGTGGGGCCTAGCACGTGCCAGATATCATTCCGGAAGCTTCCACGTGTTCGCTCACTCAGCCCTCAGAGGAGCCCCACTGGCGGGACCATCACGGTCCCCATTTCATACACGGGGACCCCACACGGAGGGAGAAGGTCCCCACGGCCAGGGAGAGGGGCCATGGGTGCCCCCTGGGCATCTGCCATCGGTCCCTCCACCAGGAGCCAGGCCCAGGCCGGAGCGGCACCCGGGGAGGATGAGACCTGCTCACCTGGACCCTCCACGCCCAGCCCGAGCCGCAGCCCTGGGAGGAGGATGGGCCCGGGAGGCGCCTGTGCGAGGGGCGGGGGACCGGGCGGGGGGGGTGGGGGAGGGGGGCAGGTGCCGGCCCACAGCTGCTCCAGGGCACCAGCGGCTGCAGAGGTGCCAGGACTGGAGATGGCATCTTGCCCCGCCTTGCCCGTCGCTGCCAGGGCCGCCCGGGAGGCAGGTGGCACGGCTGAGGCAGCAGCAGGCCCTGCAGGTGGCGCTCTTTCTGTGCGGGGGCTTCTGGAGGGAGACCTGAGCGGCTGCCCATCACTGCCCATAACTACGGCCCGGCCCTGTGCCGGCATCAGAGCTCTGCCCAGGCCAGAGCGGGCACCCGGAGCGGAGCCAGCCCAGGGACGGGCACCCTCACCCGGGGAAGCCGGGCCGGGGAGGAGCCTGCGCACCCTGGAACCTGGTGGTCTCAGGGCTTCTGTCCCCTGACCCTCCACGCCCCTGGTAGCTGCCCCGTCCACCCCGCCCCTCTCAGCTCCTGCAGCTCCGGGATTGGGGCCCCCAGAGGCTGGGTTTCCATGGTCACCAGCCCCTCCTCTCCCATCACTGCTCCTTGCTGAGAGCACCGTAGGCTGGGTAGGAGGGGCCTCAGTTTCCCTCCACCGCCAGGCCCCCAGGGAGGTCACAATGAATGGGCTCCCCTTCCATCCAGGGCTCACCGCACAGCGTGAGGGGGGAGCACAGGGAGGCCCAGGTGCCCGCTGGCGGGACTCGAGGTCCCGGCGGGGCAGCAGCGGCCTCAGGGTGAGGCCTGCTGGCTGAGAACTCGCTGTGGGGCCGGTGGTGGCCCAGCCTGTTTTACAGGGGGCGCCCGAGGCTGGGCAGGGAGCATGCGGGGTCCTAGGGGGGAGGTGGTGGGTCTGCCAGGCCCCAGAGCTGGCTCCTCGGCGGCAGTGCCCGCTCCGGGGGCAGCCAGGAGGGCTTCCCGATCTCCCCTTCCCCCAGGCTGCGGGGTTCTGCACCCTCAGGGAGGGGGCATGGGTTAGCGTCTCCCCAAATGCTGCCCAGCAGCCCTGTCACGTGTCCAGCCAGGAGCCCACCTCAGGCGGTTTGACATTTGAGAGCAGAATTAGGAGAATGAGGTCAGGGAAGCCCTGGGGTGGAAATCGTTGTCTTCCCAGGGGGCCACGGTGCTGGCAGGTGGGTGCTGTCCACGGGCTGGTCCTGGGCTGGCCCTGGGCCCCGTGGACAGCCAGGCACCTCCTGCACAGGCACAGGCACAGGCCCACGGCGTCCGGGCGCCCTTCGCTCTGGTAAGAAAGGACAGGAACAGAGGCACCAGCCGCCAGGTGGAGAACTCCGTCCTTGACACCTGCTCCTCTTCAGGTCACTGCCTGCCCCACCCCCACCTCCAAAGTCAGCTCCAGGGGGCGGGGCCTGTCAGGCTGGCTCCTCCCCTTTCCTCAGAGCATGAGCAGCCTTGGTCACAGTGGAAGTTCAAGAGCTATTTGTTTAGTGGATGGATGGATAAGTGAATGAACGGAGGGATGGGTAAATGGGTGGATGATGGATGGAAGGAAGGATGGGTGGATGGATGGTGGGTGGATGGATGGATGGGTTTATGGATAGATGGATGATGGATGATGGATGGATGGATGGATAATGGGCAGATGGATGGATGATGGATGGATGGTTAAATGAGGATGGATGATGGATGGATGGGAGGATGGATGGATAATGGATGATGGATGGTGGGTGGATGGATGGATGGGTTTATGGATAGATGGATGATGGATGGTGGGTGGATGGATGGATAATGGGCAGATGGATGGATGATGATGGATGGTTAAATGAGGATGGATGATGGATGATGGATGGATGGATGGGTAATGGATGATGGATGGTGGGTGGATGGATGGATAATGGATGATGGATGGATGGGTGGATAGATGGATGATGGGCAGATGGATGGATAATGGATGATGGATGGTGGGTGGATGGGTGGATGGATGGATGGGTTTATGGATAGATGGATGATGGATGGGTGGGTGGATGGATGGATGATGGGCAGATGGATGGATAATGGATGATGGATGGTGGGTGGATGGATGGATAATGGATGATGGATGGTGGCTGGATGGATGGATGGGCAGATGGATGGATGATGGATGCATGGTTAAATGAGGATGGATGATGGATGGATGGATGGGTGAATGAATGAATGGATGATGGATGGATGGATGGATAATGGATGATGGATGGGTGGGTGGGTGAGTGGATGGATGGGTAGATGAATGAATGTGAGTGAGTGAATGTGTATGTGAATGTGTGTACCAGTATGCATGTATGTACACATGTATGAGTGTATATGCGCATGAATTTCATGTGAATGTGAGTGTGAGCATGCGTGTGAGTGTGTACGTGTGTGTGCGAGTATACGTGTGTGCGGGTAATTGTGAGTGTGTGTGGGTGTGAGCCTGTGAGAATGTGCGGATGTGTGTGAGCATGTATATGCATATGAGAATGTGCACACCTGTGAGAGTGAGTATGTGAGTGTGAGTTGTATGTATGTGAGCATGCGAGTGGAGCATGTGCACGTGTGTGAGTGTGTGTGTGTTTGTGTGTGGTGAGGGCAGGGATGGAATTGCTCTTTGGAGCTGTGGGAAGCCGGTCCTGGCGAAGGGAAGGGGAGGCAGGGGAAGAGGAGGCAGTGGCTCAAAAGATTCCCTCCGTCCACGATTATCTGTTTAATCCTCGCCCCAGGTTATGTTTTTATTGACTTTTAGAGAGAGGGCGGGGAGAGAGCACTGATGTGAGAGGAGCATCGATCTCCCCTACGCGCCCTGACCAGGAGGACGCTCCAACCCACGGAGCCACCGCCAGGGCCGCCACGATCCCCAACAGATACCCTCAGGCCCCTGGTTCAGAAGGGGGGTGGCGGGCCTGGGACTCTGCGTCTGTAGTGAGCTCTGCAGTTCTCATCAAAAGGAATGCCAGAGCTGGTCGCCCCATCTCCCAGGCTCGCCCGGAGAAGTTCAGATCCTCGTGCTGCAGGCTTTGGGGTCCTCGGAGGACCTCCCTTCCCAGCCCTGTTCAGTGGTTTTGGCATCTGCTGTATTTCTGTGTTCTTCTGTGATCCGGGAGCAGGACGACGCCCGCAGACAGACCCGCTAACACGGGGCCAGGCCGGTGGTGCGGGGTGCAGCGCATCTGGCAGGGCGGGGGTGGGGGAGTGAATTTGAAGGCGGGAGCAAGGAACGCAAACTTGTGAGCTACAATCTTGGGTTTGTTTTTCTCTAAGAGGTAAAATCGGAATGTGCTGGGACAGGCCCGGTTCAGCAGACGTCACGCACAGTGTCTGTTCACAGCAGGTTCAGGCTTCTGGTGCCCTGGTGTCTGAGAGCCCCGTGCTGCCAGGCACTCGAATGGACAGACATGGACCAGCACCTGATTCTGCCAGAGCAGAAGGGGCTCGGGGTCTTTGAATAGAGGGGGATGCAGCCCATTGGAGAGGGAGGCCACTGTGGGCAGTTGAGACCCATCTGACAGGAGTGGCAGGTGAACACGGGTCTGAGGACGTGGGGCGTGGGGAGGAAGGGCCCAGGTGGAGGGACCGCATAGGCAAACCCAGAGGCGGGGCTGGGTGAAGAGTCAGGTGGGGGCTGGATGGAGAACCAGGGAGAAGGAGGGATGGAGGACCAGGGAGGAGGAGGGATGGATGACCAGGGAGGAGGAGGGATGGATGACCAGGGAGGAGGAGGGATGGAGAATCAGGAAGGAGGAGGGATGGAGAACCAGGGAGGAGGAGGGATGGATGACCAGGGAGGAGGAGGGATGGATGACCAGGGAGGAGGAGGGATGGATGACCAGGGAGGAGGAGGGATGGAGAACCAGGGAGGAGGGATGGATGACCAGGGAGGAGGAGAAATGGATGACCAGGGAGGAGGGGTGGAGAACCAGGGAGGAGGGATGGAGGACCAGGGGAGAGGGGGATGGAGCACTGGGGGAGATGATAGGATGGAAAAGCAGGTGGGGGCTGACTTGAGAATCCAGGGTCACCTGGGGTGCAGCCCACACTCCTCATGGGGAGACTGGGGGGGCCGAGCTGTCCTAAAGTCTTTAGGGAAGAGATGGCTCTGAGTGGGTGGGGGTGTGACTGGGGAAGGACTCCCCCAAGTCTGGATGCCTCTCCCACCCTTGCTTGGCTGACATGGAGGATGCCCCCGCCACTGGGCACCTGGGATCGAAGGTGCACGGAGCATCACCAGGGCCGCGCAGAGTGGAGCAGAGTGGGCGGAGTCCTGCATTCAGGACCAGCACACACCTCCCCTTCGTCCGTCCGTCCGGGGTGCCCTCCGCCACCCAGCCAACCTCGGCTGGATTTAAAGGCCCCAACCAAATGTCAGCGTGCATCAGCGAGCTCGCCACATATGCCGTGTAACAGATGGTGACCCAGCTGCTGACGACAAAGTGTGTGTTTCTTGCTCATGAACCTACCACTGGCCTGGGCGCGGCCGCTGTGAGCTGAGTGCAGCTGGGCCGGCCTCAGGCCATGAGGCCACTCAGCTCTGCTCTGCGTCCCTCGTCCCGGGAGCGTGTCCGTGCTGCGGTGGAGACGGGGCGATCCCAGGGAGACAGACAGCAGAAGCCTGCGCCGTCCCCCAGGCCGAGGACCAGAGCGCACATCCCACCCACACCCCTGCGGCCCAAGCCAGGCCCGGGCCGGCCAGCACCACTGCGGTGCCCGACCCTGTCCCTACTGTCCGCAGCGTGTCGCCATGGCCAGTGTCTGCAGCTGGCACTGCCGGGGGCAGGGCTGCCAGGATCCGTTTCAGACCCTCACGTCACCACAGAGGCAGACGGGGCGGCGCTGAGGGTGGTGGGAAGTGTGTCCACATGCCCCTGGCCCAGGGGGCGGTGACAGCAGAAAGCTTGTATTTCTCGTGCCTCCCCCAGCAATGCCCCGGCTGCCCCTGCCTACAGATGGCGCCTGGCCAGGGGTGAGAGCCGAGAGCGAGGGGCCGCCCTGCCAGTAGGCCTGGCCTGGGAAGCAGGTGGGAAAGTGTGCACTTTGCAAACCTGCCCTTCCCTCTGCTGGGAACCTGAAGTACTGACTCCCTCCCCCGCTCCCCCGTCCTCCCCAGGTGCCCTGACCCCGGAGAGAAGGAGGGGAGCAGGCTGGGCCCAGGGGCCACTGCCGTGCGGGCGCATGGGATGGAGCAGCCCGATGCCGCTGAGCCTGAGCCACCGCGGGCTCCACAGCACAAAGGACAGCTTTTATCAGGAAAAGTGTGAGTCCCACCTGACACCTCCAGACGCCTTCCGCCTTCCGAGGGGTAATTGCTTGACGGCAGTTATTTTAGGAGGCTCCACGCGGCCTCACGGGGGCTTTTAGAGACTCGTTCTCGAGCTAGAAATTCCGCCCACGGCCCCAGAGGGGGTCTCAGGAGGATGCTCCTGGCTGACACCAGCCCTGCCCAGGGAGGCGCAGGGCCCGTTGCCAAGGAAACTGCCTCCCTGGTGCTCCAGAAGCCTGGGCACCTCCCTCAGGCTGGGCTGGGGGTGGGGGTGGGGAAGAGGGAGGAGCAGGGACAGTGAGTCTGAGGACAGGCACCCCCTGAGCCTGGGCTCCTGGGGATGGAGTGGGAGAGACCACGTGGTGGGTCCTGGCGGGACGGAGAGACAGCGCCAGATCCCCTCGCGGGCTCGTCTTCCTGGGCCTCTGAGCGGGGGGTCCCCTGACTCGGACGATGTGGGGAACCTCGGCTTCCACCAAGGTGCTGCCAGATGCCCCAAGCAAGACACAGCCGACGCCCAAGCCCGCCCAAGCCCCTCTGGCTGCGCCCACGGCGCCCTTGGGCAGGCCCTCGGGAGGAGTCTAGGTAACAATTTACTTGTAAAGAGCGAGCGGAGAGCGAGTCCATGCAGCCAGCACCTCCGCAAAAGCCAAGAGGCGTCCGATCACGGCGGGAGGCGCTGGCATCTCGGGTGGATGCCGCCGGAGGACTCGTTGCCCTCACTCCTGCGCTCACGGCTGCTGACCAGGGAGGAAGCCGGAGCACAGGGCTGAGGGCGTCGGGCTGCGCCACTCAGTGGGGGGCGGAGTGGCCTGACCCCGTCTTCTCCCAGGTCCACGACCACAGTCTGGCGGGGGGGGGGGGATCAGCACATCCCCCAACACCCCCGTCATAAAGGCGCCCTGGCTGCTGTCCCTGCCCGGCACCTGGGAGACAGGGCTGCGTGCCAGGTGGGCTGGGCCTCTGTGGGCACATCCTGCGAGCCCACCCACATGCCCCCACCCTCACTCGCCACCCCCGGGCCCTCAGGAAGGGTGATGGTGACAAAAAGGAGCCGAGTGAGGTGGGCACCACAGTCCCTACATGACCCCTTCACGGCTCACCAGGAGATAGGCAGAGAGGGGAAACAGAGGCACCGAGTGGCTGAGCAGTCCCCACGGGGGCAGCCGGCTTCACGCTCAGGCTGCCCAGTTGAAGGGCCACAGGCCTAAGGGTCCCGCTGTCCTGCCTCCGGGACGTGAGGCCCATCCCCAGACACCACCACCGGCTCAAGGTGGACGTGTCTGTGAACTGTCCCCCGGGCCCAGCCCTGCCGGCCTGCCCGAGCGGGTGTGGGGAGGTGGGGAGAGTGGAGTCTGACCAGCACAGGTGGGCGCGGCCCCCCCAGCCCACCCGCCCGGCTCCTGGGGGCGGGAGAGGAAGCGCCTCGGAGCACCGCCCTGCGCACACCCACCCCGTGAGGCAGAGGCCGCGCAGCCAGGGGAGCAGGTGCGGCTGAGCTCACAGCACCAGCCCCGCGGCTGCTTCTCTTCTCCCAAGGTGCAGAGGTGTAGGGACACGAGGGGTGCGGTCCCCGAGGCTCCCGGGTGGTGGGGGCCCCGGGGCAGCGTTCCTCGTTCCTCGGCGGCCTGCCTGCCGGAGCCCCGCCATCTCACGCGGGCTTGGCCGCCTGAGCTCTTTGGGCGCTGTGACCCCTCCAAGTCCCCTCGCTGCGTGAGCGACCTGTGGAGGGCAGGGTCCCCACCCGTCGGTGCGTCTAGTCGCTCTGACCCGTATCACAGTCCGTGAGGGACCCACCTGCTGCGGATGCTCCGGCCCCTCTAGGCCTCAGCGGATGCCTCTGACCTGCACAGCGGCCTCCTCGCTCGGGTGGGAGGGTGACCGCTCGGCTCCGCCTCCTCCCTCACCCACGCGAGTTCATCTGCTCACACACGTGTGCTCGGGCACTCACCGCGTTTACGGGCCACCCTTGCGCCGGGGATTGATGGGGAGAGCCTGGGCCCTGGTCTCTCCCGGGCCCACAGAACCGCCTATGGCTCCCTAGTTCTTCGGCACTGCCCTGCTCACCTGCAGGAGCTCCGCCGAAAGCTGCTGCGCATCGCCTGGGCCCACCCCCTGCACTCACTAGCTGTGTGACCCAATCTACAGCTTTGCCGTCAGTGAAACTGATTTCGAAGGAGAAGGAAATAATAGCCCACGGAAGGCACTGGAACATGGATCCCCCGGGTTTCTGAGGTCCGGGGTGGGGACGCTGACTGCGTGGACTGAGTTCCGTGCTTGCACGGCTCAGGGCTGACAGCTCACCTGCATGGCACCCGCAGGTGCTCAGCCGTGTCTGTGCAGGAGGCGCCCTGCCCACCGGGGGGTCGCTGCCCTCCTGGGGGTGTCCCTGCACAGGCCCCTGAGCCGAGAGGAGGCCACGCTCTGGGACGGAGGGTGGGCTCCCCAGTGGTCAGGAGCTCGGGGAGCAGACCTGCTTCAGGGCCGGAGCGGGCTGGCCAGCAGAAGGCGTCCTGGGAAGACAAGCCTGAAGCTGGGGTCAAGCACCCGTGCCCCCCCTGCCCCCCGCGGTGCCCGCACTCCAGGTGCGGGCACGGGCTCAAGTCGGGGACCGTGGAGATGCAGCCCAAACCGGAGCCAGCAGGGATTGCTGCCCCCCAACTCGCTCCCAGCATCCAGCTCCAGGCTCCGCGCTGACGAGCGTTTCTCCCCACGGGCTCTCTGCACCCAATTCCTTCCCCGAAGAGAATAGAGACAATGACATTTTAAGAGGAGATGCTTGCTCTTTCTAAAAGCTTCCAACGTGTCATGCGCGGCAGGAACGGGCAGCTCTAGGCAGCTCACGGGCCTCTGGGGAGGCCTCTGCAGACAATGGCTGCAGCTCGGAGTCTGGAGCGCGCTGGGCTGTCGGGAGCAGCCAGCACCGCAGCCCCAGGTGCTCCAGGGAGGGGCGTCCGACCTGCCCTGGGGGTGGGGGCGCTACCTGTAACCACATCCTGTGTGGGCCCCACGCAGGCCCCGTGCATGAAGCAGGCGCGGAGGGAACCGCTCACCCAGCCATGGCTCAGGAGCTGCAGGCTGCAGGCGCCGGGCCCACCGCCCAGGTCATCCTGAGCTTTGAGGAGCAGAGCGCAGCCCCTGGCAGGAGGCCCCCAGGTCTGCCCGCCCTGCAGGTGCAGGCGACCCCAGCCCACCGTGAACTTGGCAGGAGGAACTTCTCAGAGCTACGTCTCAACCACGCGGCACCCGGGCCTCCGGTCACACGGCCGCCCCCAGGCTCAGTCCCCCGAGGGCTAACTGTGCTGTCTCCTGTGGCCCCTGCACCAGGGAGCACCCACCCAGCAGCCGCAGCAGCCGCTACCACCTCTTGGCGTCTGCGGGCTCGCTGCGTCCGCTCTGGGTCTCCGGCCTCCTCCAGGCGCTGCGGCCTGGGCTCTTCTCCAGAGGCTGGGATGTCCCTGAGAGATGGGCGGCCACGGAGAAGCTGCAGCCTTGCGGGGACATGCACCCCCACCCCCACCGCACCCCCACCCCCACCCCCACCCCTACCCCACCCCGGGGGGCTGCTGGCTGTGAGCCAGGGAGTGCACCCCCTCTCCCCATCCTCTTCTCTCCAAGGCTCCCTGCAAACTCCATGAGAAGCTGGGGGGCAAGGGGTCCCTGTGGTGACCACAGAGGTCAGGGGCGGGGGAGGGGACCTGGGGGGCCGGGGAGATCAGCGCACAGCGAACCCCAGCTCTCCAACCTGCAGCCGGAGAGTTAATGGGAGCCTCACGGCCGGCCCATGCGAAAGAAGCCATAAACCATCGAGAGACACAGACCCGAAATAGCCGGTCCGGGCATTCCAGCATCAGCAGCGCCAGCTCCCTCGCTCAGGGCAACACTTAACGGATCCTATAAAAATTCCAGCCAACGTTTTTTATGGAGCGAGCGTTGACACTGAAGTTTGGATGGAAAAATAAACACGCAAGAATAGCTAGGCCAACGCCCCGGGGGTGGGCGCCAGCCTCAGCAGACACGGACGTGCTGCGTGGACCTCCATGGACACACTCGATGACCCGGCACCACGGCCCAGGGCCGGGCGGGAGCCCGCAGCCCCCCCCCCTCGCCCCCCCTCAGTCCCGCCCCCCCCTCAGTCCCGCCCGCGCCGGGGAGGTGTCCCCCCCCTACACACCCGGACCTTCCCGCACAGCGGGCCGCGGCCAGTGGGTGAAATGAGATCAGTCTCTCACCTCGTGCGCCACAGACCCACGGGACCCGCGGCCGGGATGTACGAAGCTTAACTGTGCGGCACGAGGAGCCCCGCGGGGACCCTCCCCGAGTCCAGGGATGCCTTCCCGCCCGGAGGAAAGCGCAGACCCAGTGAGGGAAATGCTGACAATCCCTCTGAAAGGCAAACAGACCAACAAGCCCTGCCCAGGCCTTCTGCATGGGAAATGCAACGTTAAAAGACAAGCCGGACAGAAACATTTGGAATTCACCTCATAGATAAAAGGTCTCCAGTCTACAGAGAACTTTCAAAAGTTGCAAAACAAAACCACAAAAGTCATATGGAAAAATGAGCCCATCAGAGGGAAGAGTTCCCATTAAGGGATGTAAGCATCCTCGGTGGAAGATGCCCTCGGCGAGGGTGACACGCCACAACACGATGGGCCGGAGAGCAATGTGTGCGACACGTGTCAGACAGAACGCTAAGAGCCACACGACCTCGCCCACGTGGGATGGAAGCTGGACCATGAACACACACAGCAGAGGGGGGCTGCCGGGGGTCGGGGGTCGGGGAGGGGGTCCTAATATCTGGTGACGGAGAGGATGCGACCGGGTGGTGCGCACGCGGTGCCATATACAGATCTTGTAACAGAAACGGCCCCCCTGACACCCGGATGTGCCTGTGGGCCAATGTCGCCCAATCACTGTAATAAATAGGTTTTAAACGGCCTTGGACTTACGAGGATGTAGTCGACTCCCTCACACAAGAGGAATGCCCCTGACGGTGCAATTTCCCGCCAGGTGCTCGGAGGGGAGGCCTTCCAGGCGCTTCGGTCTTGAGGGTGCAGCCCCCACAAATGGGATTAGTCCCCCACGCTGACCCCCGATCTCCGCCTCCCGCCTCCCAGCCTCCAGCGCCTCGAGGAGGAAGCATGCGGAGGGCAGCCCGCCAGCCAGGTCTCGTTACAGCAGCAGGACGGGTGGACACGGCATCACGGTGAGACCCAGGCACAGGCGACCGTCCAGGGCACGGGCGGTTCCAGGGACGGCCTAAGGTTACCCGGGTTCATGCTGTCCCTGCTGAGGGAGGCTGGGCGGCTCTGAGCCTCCGTGTCCTCCGTGACCGGTGACGGAACCGCCTCGCCGGGACCGTAAACACCAGGCCGTGCAGGTGAAACAGTGCCCGCGCCCCCAGGACCCCCACAGCAGGCACCGTGGGAAGCCAGGCTTCCCTGCACCCATGCCTCCTGCTAATTGAATAAATATTCATTTGTGGGAGCACCGGGTAAGTGGTTTCCATGGAGACCCACTCCTAATGGCTTAATTAGGCAGGGGCAGGGCCTCCGGAGGCCTCACCTCGCAGCACAGCGCACGCGGTCCCGCTGCCTCGCTCCGGAACCTCCGAGCGGAGATCGAACAGACCCCGGTCAATCCATCGCCCCTGCGCTGGTCCGCACGCCGTGTCCCCTCTCCGCCCAGCACGTCACTCGCTCGGGGTGTGGGCAGCCTCGCCCCTCCTGCCCAGGGGACTATTTAAGGGGTCACTGTGGCGCCACCCAGTCCTGTCTGACCTCTCCCTGGCCTCCTGGCTTCTCACACCAGGCGGGCGGGGCTCTGCCCTCTCGCAGCTGGCACCACAACTCGCCCACCCGTGCCTCTGCGCAGGGACAGGCAGCGCGGGCGGGGGCACGAGGTCAGAGGCTGCAGGGAGGTGCCCCGCTGGGCCTCTAAGGCTGCCCCCACTCCCCACCCCCGCAGACCGCACCTGAGCACCTGCCCTTGGCCGGATCCAAGCAGATGCTGGCTGGGAATGACTGGCGCCTGGGAGGGGAGGGGGCAGCAGAGCAGACTGAGCTGCCCTTGACCCACGTGCCCCTTGGGAGCTGAGAGGCGGGCGGGAGGTCCAGCCATTGGAGGGTCCTGCCTGCAGGCGGGTGCATGGCAGGGGCTGAGCGTGGCGGGGGCGGGGGGGAGGGGGAGGCTGCCTGTGGCTCCCGGCCGGGTGGCCCAAAGGCCACGCTGGAAGCCAAAATGCTCCAATGAGTGGTGCCCAGATGGGGAGACAGCACCCCACTCCTCACTCCCGTGGCCGGCCCCTGGCGATGCAGGCCTCTGCTGTTGTCATTTAGGCTGTGTGGGCTGCAGCCAGGACGCATGGGTGAGCAGGCGGTCACTCGGAAAGTCCTCTAGCCAGAACGTTCCCAGCAGGACGGGCAATTACAGCGAGGAGACAAGGAAAAGCCACGGGAGCCGTCTCAAGGCCGGAGGGGGGCCCAGGCGGCTGACCCTCATCTCACCTGACCCCCCAGGAGCTGGGGAGCAGGCCTTGCTACACCGAAGGTCACCGTCAGGCCCCTGGCGCACGTCCATGGTTGCGGGGGGGTGTGGGGGGCGGTTCTGTGTCTCCAGGAAGCCTGCCTGTCCGGCTAGATCCAGCTCGTCGATCTGCTGGCCTGGGTTCCTGTGGGGCCAGGAAGCAGGCGTGCACAGAGGGGCCCCAGGGGGAGGGAGACAGTGCCGGGGAGGACGAAAGGACCCGGGGGGCGGTGGGGGGGGGGGTTGGCCATGGCGGGAGCCCGGCCCGCCTGGGCCTGGAGGAGCTGGGCAGTGCAGCTCTGGAGACACCGGAGGTCAGCCCTTGCGGGTAGACAGAGGCTATTGACTCAGACAGAGGTGGTCTTTCCCTCTGTGCCCCTTGTTCGTCCATCCATCGGTCAACCTGAAGGACTCCCCCAGGGCAGGGCCTGGGGTGCAGGTGAAGTGCCTGGGTCCCTGCCCTGGAGAGACACCAGGAGAGTGAAACAGTGAGCACCCCTCCCCGCAAGATAGAGCCTTGTCAGACACCTAGAGGAGCCCGGAGGGCTTCCTGGAGGAGGCAGCAGAGCTGATCTTGACAGATGAGGACGAGTGGGCTGTGAGGTCATGGCGGAAGGGCCCCACCCAGGCGGGTGTGCAGGTGGAAGGCCTGGGGCATTAGCAAAGAGCAGCGCAGACGGAATTCCTGAAACGGAGCGCGCAAGACCAGGAGGGGGAGAGGTGCGAGCACCAAACCGGGCCAGGCAAGCGCTGGGTGTGAGCTAGGACGTCCTCGGCGGGTGAGACAGTGGGGAGGGTGCTCACAGCTCCACCTGGAAAGATCCCTCTGGGGCGGCTCCCCGGGGCGGCCGGTGGAAGCTGGGGGGAGAATCAGTGGGGATGAGGATGGCGTCCCTGTCTGCAGTGTGGGACCCAGTCCCTTCTCAGTCCTCGCCCAGCTTCAAGCTCTGGGGACCAGCGTGCAGGGGCGGGACCATCGGATGTCGCCCCCTCCTGGACATCAGCTCGCCTTGCAACCAGGGCCGGTGAAGGTTCAGTTTCCCCAGTGCACCTGCTCTGCACCTTCCGGAGCCCGGCCTTCACCGCCCAGAGCAGAGGCCGCGCTGCGCCGTGGGCGGGCGTGCGGGCTGCACTGCGGGCGGCTCCGAACCGGGGCGGGCGCCTCCCGGTAGGAAGAGGCGGCACTGGCTTCCTCACGGGCACATATAGGTATTTTTTTCTGCTGTAATTGAAACAATATCTGGAACGAGGCATCTAATTACTCCTCTTTCCTAGAAATTGAATGATAACGTGTCCTGTCGATACAAACCTTTTGTGAAAGTCAAACTTGGCTTCCCAGGGCAATTCCTGCTCACACTGCAGTGGAAAGCATTGGTTTTAAAATAGTTTCTCGAAGTACAATACCCGAGTCTGATGCCATCAACTTATTCTTTTGTTCTGCTGCGTTTTTTAAAGTGTCTTTGTACGCCTGTGCTCTTGCATAACAATGGCTCCTAATTCCAGCTCCCTGAGCAGGATCCTACCTAATTAGAATTTTTAGAGCTGGGAGGGCCTAGAGAAGATCAGAGCGGGTAAACTGAGGCCCAGATGGGGCAGAGCACGGAAGGGTACAGGCATCGGATTAGGATAAGACCCGGGAGTTCAGGGGCGGGAGGAAGAGAGCTACAGGGAGACCCTGGGGGCTGCAAGTTGGGGGAGCAACAGCCACTGTGCACGTCCTCGGTATTTGTCACGTGCCTGCTTGGCCGTCTGGGGTGCACACGCGCTTAGCAGCGCTCACTTAGGGAGGCCTTGTCCTGACCCATTTGCTAGAGGAGGACCCTGAAGGTCTGAGAGGACCCCTGCAGCACTGTGGCTGGGCTGTGGCCGGCGGGAGGGACTGCTGTTTGCTGCCCAGTGCCAGGCCGGGTTCTGTCTGGGCCACCGGCTCAGCTGTGCTGACTTGTGGCTGGACGTGTCCCCCTGGCCCGTCTCACCGTCCCACTGACCCCCACACCTAAGGGACAGCTTCCCTGTGTGTCTCTCTTCTTCTCCCTGTAAGGACACCAGCCACGGATGAGGGCCCCCCCCCCCCCCCCCCCCCGGCTCGGGTATGACCTCACTGGCCCTGACAACATCTGCAAAGACCCGATTTCCAAATAAGGTCACCCATGGCCTCTGGGAGCTGATTCAACACTGGGAGGCCATGTTTGATTCAACCCCCACAGCCACACGGCTCCTCCCCTCCCTTCATTAGCTGCCATCAGCAAGCAGCTGGTACGTTCCACATGGGAATCCCGCCCTGGCGGTCACGCTCCACAGGCCCCCCGGCCCACCAGCCTCCTCCTCCCGCGCGCTGTGGCCACGGGGGTTGGGGGACCCTTGATGGGGCTAGTGGCTCTCAGCTGGGAGATTCTGCCCCCGGGGACGCCTGGCAATGTCTGAGGGTGGGGGTTGCTCTTGGCCATCAGCGGGTAGAGGATGCTGCCCAACACCCTGTAATTCACAGGACAGCCCGCCACAAAGAAGTACCAGCCCATTGTCAACAACGTCCAGGTCTGGAAACCCTACATGTTTATCCTGGCCTGGGGCCACTGTTACAGACTACACTTCCCAGCCTCCCTGGCAGTAGGTGTGGCCACGTGATCACATTTGGACCAATGGGATGTTAGTACAAGGGTGTGTGCCACTTCCAGATGGGGATGCCCTGATTGGTGGACCAAGCCCTCCCACACCACACGGTGTGGACAAGGGCATGATGGCAGTGGCCAGAGCTGGACCAGCCACCGGGCCCTGGAGGTGGAAGGCAGCCGGCCAGCCTCTCTGCTTGGGAGAGAAACAAATCTCGGATGAGCTGCTGTGTTTTGGGGTCACCGTGTTACAGCAGCATCGCTTGTGCCCTGACACGCAAGCCTCAATCTCAGGCCATTCCCATTCCCTCTCGTGACGAATTTGTGATTTAAAGGCTCCGGCCTTTCTGGGATGGGAAAACCCAGTGGTTCTCAACCGTCTGGCCCTTTAAATACAGTTCCTCACGTTGTGACCCAACCATAAAATTATTCTCGTTGCTACTTCATCACTGTAATGTTGCTACTGTGATGAATCGTCATGTAAATATCTGACATGCAGGATGGTCTTAGGCGACCCCTGTGAAAGGGTCGTTTGACTGCCAAAGGGGTCGCGACCCACAGGTTGAGAATCCCTGGGTTAGAGGCTGGTGAGCACCCGACAGGCTACAGGGGAGACAGCGGCCCCGGAGAGACCGTTTGGGGGAGAAGCCTCCGGCGTCGAGCCAGGAGCCCCCGGGGTCTCTGTTACTTGGTGGTCACTTTGGGGGCACCTACTTGGGCGGTGAGGCCGGATGGGGCAGGGCCCTGATCCAGAGCCGGAAACCGCCACGCTCCTTGGCGACCTGGCAGCTGTGTCTGCCTCCTACCTGCAAAGTGGGGTGTTAATAGCACCCCGTTCTCAGAGGGTGAAATAAATGAGAAGCTTTCAGATCTGCTGACCATCTTGTAGCTCCCTGCAGAGAAGCGAGCCCTGGACGGAGGGCCTGGGGGCCTGGCCCGAGGGAGGCGGCAGGTCCAGGCAGGCCATGTGCCAACGCCAGGGTCATTCCTTGGGAGCAGTGCCTGGGGAAGTGGGAGGAGCTTCCAGAAAGCAGGCTGCTCGGCCGAGGGTGTCCCTCCACTGTCAGGCCCAAGCAGAGGCCGGTCCCCAGGAAGCCCCTCTCACTTCCCCAGGCCAGCCTGGCCCTCCCGGCTGGGAACTGCCCTCCGCCTGCCCTCAACCTCAAGAATAAGCAGAGCTCCCCCAGGATGAGGGGCCGCTGAGGACGCAGGGAGCTCCCCGCGGCCCGGGGGTGCGAGCACAGGCCGGGGGCGAGCCTGAAGGTGTGACAAGTGGACTCCATCAGCCAGGACGCAAGACGCCGGCGATCATACCGACAATGGCGTCCTCTCTGTTGTGTGGCGCCCGCTGCCAGCCAGCAATGCCAGGTCTCGGTGCCTTTTATTGGGATTTTTATCTTCTGAAGTCACCACAGCTGTCAGCAAGTTAAACAGGACGGAGACGGAGACAGAAAACCTCCTAGCAGCCTTCCTCCGCGGCCTGCCTCCCTCCCGTGAGCAGGGTCCCCAGGGCTGACAGGCAAAGGCGCCATCCTCCACCCGACAGAGAGCCGCGCAGCTAGTCCTGCAGACGCTGTGAGGAGCTCAGAGAGGGCGGGCCAGCTGGCCGAGCGGGTTTAAGCTGCACCTCCAGGTTCTGCTCGAATCCTGAGTCCTGAGTTGCTCTCCTGGCCCCTCCTGGTGGCACCTGCCAGCCTGCAGGAGACACATCCAGTGGGACCCCAGTGTCCTGCGCCTCGAGGCACAGGTGTCTCGTCCAATCACACAGTGACTCAGCAGCCGAGACGGGGCTGCAATGACGCGATTTGACAGAGCCAGCCCAAGGCTGGAGCCCGGAAGATGCCCGTGAATCTGCGGACTGAACAAACAACTGAACGAATGAAAGGCTGGTCATGGGGGAGGCCAGGCCTAGGAGGGCCTGAGTGCCAGGTGCAGGGGTCTGGGCGGCAGCAAGCCCCTGGCAGTGGGCCTGGTCAGGCCTGGATCGGTGGTGACTGGTGGGCGGAGGCAGGGAACCCTCAGAAGGCCGAGCGACAACCACGGCCACGAGACGGGTGGCGAGCTCGAACCCCCGCAGGCCTAGCTGAGAAACGCTGACCCACCGTTCTAACCGATCACACTCATCGCCCATCAAAGGCAGCCCTCGAAGCAGCTCCCTCCGGAGGGACTCGCGCCAGCGCCACAAGCCTCCGCGGTGCCAAGCCCATCATCAGCGTGATCGATACTGCAGTGGGTCAGCCTGCGGGGCAATGCGAGGGCTGGCCCGGCGCTGATCCTGGCCGAGCTGCGACAAGACAGCAGTTCTGGGGTTCCTCAGGGAGGAGCAGCGAGAGAAGCAGGCCTCATTTCCCCGCCTCCTCTGCAAAAGTGAAATTTTAAATAAACGTGGTGATGGTGGTGGGGGTGGGGGGATCCTTGCTTGGCTGGAAGGAGAAAACAGGCCTCTCAGCCTGGAGCCTGGAGATGAGCTGGCTCCCTCCCTCCGGCCCCGCCGGCCCCGCCAGCCCCGCCAGCCCCAGGGAGGGTCGGCTCCCTGACACAGCACTCGCCCCTGCCCTGGAGGCACCAGCCAAGCAGGACTGCAGACCAGACACACGCCCACCTCCAGGAGCAAGCAGCCAAGCGGGGGCAGAGCTGGCATGGATCATAGAACCAGCCTGTCCAACACCCCATCCTACAGATGGGAAAACTGAGGCCCAGGGAGGCAGGAGTGCCCCTTGCTGCCAGATTGCAAGTCTGAGCATGAGCGGGAGCTGCACTCCATACCCAACAACTCCGGCCTCCGTGGGACAGAGGCCGAAGGGGCCTTCTGGGTCCCCTGCACCCAGCACAGTGCAGGCGCCCGGGGCAGCTGAGGAGGCTGGAGGGCACCAGCAACATGCAGGCTCTGACCTGGTCGTGGTGCCCCCGGCCCTCTGCTACACTCCACCGGGAGCTGGGAGCGGGCCGGTAGCAGGCAGCGGGACAGGGCATGGCCTGCTTTCAGGGGTCCACAGCCCCAGGGCCCACGGGAGGAAGCCAGGGGCCTCTAATCCAGCCTGGGAGATCAGGCCTCAAGGGAGGAACCTCCCACAACCCCTTTGAAAGGGAGAGCCACGGACAGACCAAGGCCTGGAGCCACGGCAGACAGTGCCACATGGGCTCATGGCCTGGGTGAGCGGTTCAGAGCCCCCTGAACAAGCAGGCAAGCAGGCAGAGGGTGAGGCGGGTGAAACCTGGGAAGAGCTGCCCACAGCGGGTGACAAAAATACTCCCTGTAGCCCGGAGGGTGAGTGAGGCACCTGTGCGTGTGTGGGTGTGTGCTGTGTGTGTGCATGTGTGTGGGGATGAGCTCTTGTGTGTGTGTGCATGTGCATGCATGTTCATGCATGTGTGTGAGGACGAGACGAACACGTGTGTGTACGCACATATGTGGGGACGAGGCAAGCACTTGTGCATGTGTGGGTATGCATGTGCGTGCATGCACATGTGTGGGGACAAGATGAGCACCTGTGTGTGTGCATGCAGGCAGGAGCCCCAAAGCCCAGCCCGGGGCCACTCTACATCACAAACTCCTCGGGGATTAGCTCTCCTCCCCCCGTTGGCCCTGGACCTACAGGAGAGGCACTTCCTCTGCCTCCACCCAGGTCACACCAGGAAGGTTGTCCACAGCGCGACGTCTGTGGCCTGAGGTCAAAAGGTCGCCGGACATCCCTGGGGCTGGGTACTCCAGATGCCCCGGGCTGGCCTGGCTGGGAGAGCCGCTTCCTGGCAGGGGAGGTCCTGTCTGCGTGGGCCCACTGCTCTGTCCTTTTTCCTCCAAATCCCTCGTGCTGAGCCACCCTTGCAGTGAGCAGGTGGCGTCACGTGGAACCAGAACGTCCTGCACATGCCCCAAAGTGCTCCTCACAAGGGGAGAAGCCCTCCTGGTCTGGAGGCTGCCCCATGGCAGGCTGGGTGCTGGGAGAGGGCACTCCAGACCTACAGCAGATGGCTGCCACCTCCCTCCTCTGGCTCCCTGTGCCCCCAAGACGAAGCCCACCCCCACCCCAGGGAGCATGGCCCACAGGGCCCCTCACCTCCCGATAACTCTCCTCTAGTCTCTAAACGCAGCTCCAAGGTCACTTCCTCCAGGAAGCCTTCCCGGAACCCCCCTCCCAGGCACTGACGGCTCACCACACCCACCTTAGCGTGTGCCAAGCACGTCAAGGCCGGGGGCACAGTGCGGACCCTGCTGATGCCTGGGCAAGCTGGTGACGGAGGATGGGGCGTCTGCGGGTCTCCCCTGCAAAGTGCACCCAGGGTGCCCGGGTCAGTGGCACCTCGGGCCTCCAGAACCAGGGGGCCTTTCACAAGGATGGTGGCCCCCCACCTTCCCTGGGTCCCCAGGCCTTGGCCACGCATGGGGCATAAATGCCGGCGGCAGGCTCCCCACCTGCACCGATTCCTGCCCCAGCCCCGGCTTGACTCCGCCTCCTCCATGTCAGGTGGTTAACAAGGATAACGAGGCTCCGCTGTGGGCATCTCTGCTGAGACCACTGGGCTCCCCTGTGTGAGGCCCTTTGAGCCCTTGGGGAGCTCAGAGAAGAGGGAATCAGCCTGCAAACCCTTCCCATTTCCAGGCATCACTGGGGCCTGGGGTTGCTCGCACTGCCTGCCATGCCAGAGTACCCCCTCCCCCCAGGCATGCCCCCTCCCGTCTGAGGAGAGGGAGAGCAGCAGCCAGCCAGTGCGGTCCGGAAGAGGAAAGGTCCTCCCGTGGCCCCAGCACTCCCCCCTCCCGCTGAGCCTGTGTCCCTGGAGGCAGGGACCACCCAGCACGGGTCTGGCAGGTTGGGGGGGGGGGGTGACCGTGCACATCGGCGGGTCAATGAACAGGGATGTGGGACAGGGGTAAGCGGAGTTACCCCAACAATCGCCCCTAAGCCAGCAGGAATGAGGCCCCCACACAAAACCGCCCGTCATCCGGGTGGAGATTTCTGAACACCCCCTCGCCCTTTCACAGCAGAGCCACACGGCGCTAGAGTGAAACTGCAACCATTGCCAACATGGGCGCAGAGCTTGGGCGCCTGCCCGGGCTCCACGGGCACGGCGTCATGATTCATGCCAGCCGGACGGAGAAGAGGCCGCGCAGGTGGCTCTGCCTGGGAGCCCCGCGCAGAGGTCGGGCTGGACCCCGCGCTCAGAGGACGGCCAGCGCGAGGCTGGCGCCCCGCTCAGGCCGCCGACGCGTGTGCGTGCCCGCGAGTGCGTGTGCGGGGAGGGGATGCGGAGGCTCCTGCATCCGAGAGGACTGGGGAACTCACCGCGCAGGCCGCCGGCCCTCAGCCCATCCCGCAGGCTGCAGACGGCCCTGGAGGGGGCGCCCTCGCTGAGCGCGCGCCCCGCGCCACCGCCCCGACTCCTCCCCGCCGCCGCGCAGGCAGGTTCGCCCAGGCGGCCGCGGGCCCCGGCTCCCGGCCCGCTCCCCCCAGGCCGCCCCTGCCCACCCGCGCCCCGCCCCGCCCCGCCCCGCAACTCTCCCCAAGTTGGAAGCCGAGCCCGGCGGCGGCGCTCGCGCCGAGAGCACAGCGGCGGAGAGGAGGCGGCGGCGGCGGCGGCGGCGGCGGCGCAGCTTGGGCGAGCGAGGCGGTGCCCGCACGGCCCAGCGCGGTCTGCGGGGGGCGCCCGCCCCGGGAGCAGCAGGAGGAGGGGTTGGAGACGGACGCGCGGCGGCGCCCTGCCCGGGAAAGTAAAGTTGGAGCCGGAGGCTGCGCGGGGCCCGGAGGAGCGCGGCCCGCACCCCGGTGCGCCGACCCCTCGCCGGCCGGATGGGAGGCGGAGCGCCCGGGCCGCCGCCGCCTGCAGCCTGCGCCTCGGCCGGGCGCCGGGACCGAGGAGCCGCTGAGGCCCGCCCGACCGGGTGCCGCGTCGCCGTGGCCTCGCGGCCGGGGCGCTCCCCGTGAGCCGGCCGAGGGCGGGGCCGCGAGGACCCCGGGACCTGCCCCCTCCCCCCGCCGCCGCGTCGCCGCCCGCCCCGGGCGCCTCCTGCTCTGCACTAACGCGCGCGGCAGCTGCGGGGAGCCGGCAGCCACGCTCTCCGCTCTCCGCTCTCCGGCGCGCCGCTCGCCTGCAGAGCCAACACGGCCGAGGGCCGGCTGCGGGGCGCCGCGGTTCCCGGTGGGCGCGCCCGAGGAGTAGGCGGCGATGCGGGCGCCGACCCGGGCCGGGGGGCTCCTGAGCTGCCGCGGCGGCGCCCCGGCTCCAGGCGGGACCGCGTAGCTCACGGGAGGACCATGGCGTCCCCGGCGCTAGCGGTGGCGCTGGCGGCGGCGGCGGCGGCGGGACCCAACGCGAGCGGCGCCCGCGAGTGGGGCAGCGGTGGAGCCGCCAACGCCTCGGGGGTCGCCTGGGGGCCGCCCCCGGGCCAGTACTCGGCGGGCGCCGTGGCGGGGCTGGCGGCGGTGGTGGGCTTCCTGATCGTCTTCACCGTGGTGGGCAACGTGCTGGTGGTGATCGCGGTGCTGACCAGCCGCGCGCTGCGCGCCCCCCAGAACCTCTTCCTGGTGTCGCTGGCCTCGGCCGACATCCTGGTGGCTACGCTGGTCATGCCCTTCTCGCTGGCCAACGAGCTCATGGCCTACTGGTACTTCGGGCAGGTGTGGTGCGGCGTGTACCTGGCGCTGGACGTGCTCTTCTGCACCTCGTCCATCGTGCACCTGTGCGCCATCAGCCTGGACCGCTACTGGTCCGTGACGCAGGCCGTGGAGTACAACCTGAAGCGCACGCCGCGCCGCGTCAAGGCCACCATCGTGGCCGTGTGGCTCATCTCGGCCGTCATCTCCTTCCCTCCGCTCGTCTCGCTCTACCGCCAGCCCGACGGCGCCGCCTACCCTCAGTGCGGCCTCAACGACGAGACCTGGTACATCCTGTCGTCCTGCATCGGCTCCTTCTTCGCGCCCTGCCTCATCATGGTCCTGGTCTACGCGCGCATCTACCGCGTGGCCAAGCTGCGCACACGCACGCTCAGCGAGAAGCACACCGCCGCCGGCCCCGACGGCGCGTCCCCGACCACGGAGAACGGGCTGGGGGCGCCGACGGGCGCGGGCGAGAACGGGCACTGCGCGCCCCCGCGCCGCCCGCGCGCGGACGTGGAGCCCGAGGACAGCAGCGCGGCGGCCGAGAGGCGGCGGCGCCGGGGGGCGGTGCGGCGAGGTGGGCGGCAGCGCGCGGACGGCCGGGCGGGCGAGGGCGGCGCCGAGGCGCGGGCTCCCGGGCCGGCCGAGCAGGGCGCGCTGGCCGCCGCGAGGTCCCCGGGCCCCGGCGGGCGCCTGTCCCGCGCCAGCTCGCGCTCCGTCGAGTTCTTCCTGTCGCGCCGGCGCCGGGCGCGCAGCAGCGTGTGCCGCCGCAAGGTGGCTCAGGCGCGCGAGAAGCGCTTCACCTTCGTGCTGGCCGTGGTCATGGGCGTGTTCGTGCTCTGCTGGTTCCCCTTCTTCTTCAGCTACAGCCTGTACGGCATCTGCCGCGAGGCCTGCCAGGTGCCGGACCCGCTCTTCAAGTTCTTCTTCTGGATCGGCTACTGCAACAGCTCGCTCAACCCGGTCATCTACACGGTGTTCAACCAGGACTTCCGGCGCTCCTTCAAGCACATCCTCTTCCGCCGGAGGAGAAGGGGCTTCAGGCAGTGACGGGTGCGCCCCGCCTGGCGCGGAGACCCGGGGCGGCTCCGGTGGAGGGGGCGGGCGGGCGTGGCCCCCAGAGAAAGCGGGTTCCATTCCCCGGGGACCCAGGGATGGATTGGCCTCCGGAGCGCAGGCAGGCGCATGGGCGGATGAGACCCAAGCGCCCCCGGGAGAGGGGAGGAGAAAGGGGAGTCCCTCTGCCTTCCCATCTCAGCGAGGGGCTGCTGGCGAGGCTGCAGGCCTGGATCCCGCTCTGGGGGCCCTGCCGCGGGGGGCTGTCAGGTCCGGGTTGTAGCCACAGAGGCGCTGGCAACCCTCCAGACGGTGAGAAACCCCCAGACGCGCCCCGCCCCGCCCCGCACCCACCTCCGAGCAAGGGCTGACTTCCCCAGAGACCCAGGGGGCGCTGTCGGGAGGCACTGACAGCCTTTGGTAACGGAAAGCATTGAAATGTTTGCCAAAACACGACAACCGCAACAACCAAACTATTTTCTAAATAAACCTTTGTAATCGAAGCGCTGGGTGCAGCCGTCGGTCCTTAAGCCCCTGCGGGGGGAGGGTTGGGTAACTTCCAGACTAGCACCGGCCTAACCGCCCCCCACGGGTGAAGGGGACACCCCAGGTCCCCAGACTCCAACCTGTCCTCTTGCACGAGAAGTGTGTGTGTGTGGGGGGAGGGGGGTGTGTCTTTTTTTTCTTTTAAATCAAATGTTTTACGTACGTATAAGATATGTGCTCAGAACGCGCGTGCTGTGACCGGCTAAGGGAAGCCCGCACTGATTCCATATGCAGACCCTGCAGAACTGTGCTCTCCACCCCCATTCCCACCCCCGCCCCCGCGCCCCCGTGCCCCCCAGTGCCCGCTCTGGCCTGGCAGCCCCTTCCCAGAGGAAGAAAGGGCTATGACAGCCTGGGCTGGAGTTCTGCCCCCCAGCTGGGTACTGCTACCACGCTGCCCCCTCCCCCAGCTGGGTACTGCTCCCACGCTGCCCCCTCCCCCAGCTGGGTACTGTGAAGGACGCAGGTTGCGGACACCTGCCCAGAAGCAGGTTCCTGGGCTGAGGCCAAGGCAGGCCCTCAAACCCTTCTTCCCGACCTGAGGCCTTTGCCGACTTCTTACTGTTGTGAACATTGAGGCCCGAAGGGTGGTGGAGCGGGGGGAGGGCTGGAGCCTGCCCGTCCCTCCTACCCCCCCCCCCTGCATTTGAGTCGGCCTCCCCACCCCTGCAGCTCACCCTCAGGTCCCCGCCCCCCATGTCTGTGCCCCCTGCCCACGCTGAGGCTTGAGGAGGGTGGCTAGAAGGAGCGAATGAAGTATGAGAGAGGCCTCCCCCAGACTCTGCCGGCTCCATCACGGAGCCTGGAGCTGGGATAGCTGGGGTTGGGGTCAGGAGCAGGACCTGGGCACTGGCGGGGGGGGGGGTCCCTCTGAAACATGCGATACATGCGCACTGGAGGGCTCACGCTGTGGAACCTGCTGGTGACGGTTCCTCCTCCTTCCCACGGTGCCCTGGCCTTCCTGTGCACCCCTCCCCTCTCCCCTGCCGCCTCCGCAGCTCTCTCCTGAATCACCACCCGTCTGTCTTTGGCCTTGCGGGGGGGCGGGTCAGTCCTGGGGAGGGGTCGGCCCTGGGTCCTTTTCATCCTCAAGCGGGAGCCAGGGCACGCCGCTTTTCTGGTCCACGTGCCAGCGCTGTCCCTTGGAGAGCCCCCAACCCGGTGCAGATCCGGCCTCATCACCCCGTTATGGGTCCTCAGGACTCGCCCACTGGCGGAGCGCTCCCCCGTCCACACTAACTCACGTGGGCACCCTTACACCTGTGCTCAGGCTCCGGGACAGGCGGAGAGGCCCAGAGCTGGGGGAGGCAGAGGAGGGGGGCAATGGCCGACTAAGCCCCTTGGGACAGCTCTGACCGCTCTCCACTGGGCGGGGCCTGAGGGGTGTCCATGTCGGAGGCTAGCCCAGCACCCTGTGCCCCCTCTGGCCCCAGTGCCCCGCCTGTGAAGTGTGGGGGGGCATTGCTTGAAATCTGCCAGTCTATGGTCCAACATGCCAGCCGACTGGAGGCCGTGGGGGTGACCTCTGGAGAGGGCACTGATGCCACTGGGATTGCCTGTGAGCTGCAGCGCCTTCCGGGTGCGGGGGTGGGGGGGGGGGAGGGCTGGCGCTGGGCCCCTGGCAGCCGGCGACGCCTCGTCCCCATTCAGCGACAGCTGTTCCCACTCCCTCCGGAGTGCCGCCTGGAGAGGCTGGCTTTCGGCTGGAAGAGCAGCCAGACCGGCTCCCACCCTGCTCTGCGTGGGGACTGGGCCGGCGGCGCTGGCCTTGCCGTCTGCATGGGTGGAGTGGGGTGCTGACATGCCCCACCCCCCGCCCGAGCACTGACTGCTCCCACTGTGGTCCGGGAGCCAGGCGTCAGGGGATTGCTCTGGTCCAGAGCAGGGTCCGACCTCTGTCCAACGTCTGCGCCGCCGTCCAGCCACGGGTGGCCTCCTCGCCTGTCCACGTCTACTTCGAGGAGCCCGTTGTCAGCCCCGCCTGCGGCTGAGGACACTGAGGCGGGAGCTGGCCGTCTGGCCCGGGACGGGCAGTGCAGGAGGCAGACCCAGAGGAGTGTCCGGCTCTGTCCGCCTGTGCCCAGGCCCAGCTCCCGCCGCCCACCCCTCGCCCTCCGCTGGAGAGGCTGAACACAGCTGCCTCCTGCCCGAGGCTTCCCTCAGATTTCAGGCAAAATTAAAACACACACACGACACCCCCCACGAGAAGATCGGGGAAGGCGGCCAGGAAGGCGGCCGGGGTGGGCAGACCGGCTGCGCCTGAACCGCCCGAGCCCACCACGCGGCGGTCCCGGCAAGGTGGGCGCGCACGCATTTGTGTAAGTGAAGTCCTGTGCTCCATTCATTGTGAGGTGGTAGGAAAGGAGGAAAAGGATCATCCAACATTTTCCCTTACAGCTCAGGGCGGAATTCAAAACACAGTTGCCCGGCTCAGGCCGGCGGAGTGGGGGAGACTTGAGGAAAGCAGCCCCGGCGTGGACCCTCCCGGGGCGGGCGGGCTGCGGGGAGGCGCTGGCTGGCTGTGCTGCTCGCTGGCGAGGAAGCGGCCTCCGGGCGCTGGCAGCCGCCGTGTTTTTATATCACATCCGTGCGGGGCCCACATATTCCCGCGCAGCCTCCGATCAAAACACACGGCGCCGCAGCCGGTGTGAGCCTGGTTGGCAGCTGCAGCCTAGCCCGCCCTCCCCGGGGGCTGTCAGCCCCGCAGCCCCCACCGGCCAGGGCCAGGCGGGGCGGGGCCAGGTGGGGCGGGGCGGGGCCAGGGCCAGGCTGGGCGGGGCCAGGCGGAGGGGGGGAGCCCGGCCAGGGCCAGGCGGGGAGGGGCCAGGCGGAGGGGGGCGGGGCCAGGCGGGGAGGGGCGGGGCCAGGGCCATGCGGAGGGGGGAGCCCGGCCAGGGCCAGGGGGCGGGGCCAAGGCCAGGCGGGGCGGGGCCAGGGCAGGCGGGGCGGGGCCGGGCGGGGGGGGGGAGCCCGGCCGGGGCCGGGCGGGGGGGGGCCAGGGGGGGGGGGGCGGGGCCAGGCGGGGAGGGGCGGGGCCAGGGCCATGCGGAGGGGGGAGCCCGGCCAGGGCCAGGGGCGGGGCCAAGGCCAGGCGGGGCGGGGCCAGGGCAGGCGGGGCGGGGCCAGGGCAGGGCGGGGCCAGGGCAGGTGGGGCGGGGCCAGGCGGGGGGGGCCAGGGCAGGTGGGGCGGGGCCAGGCGGGGGGGCAGGGGGGCGGCCAGGGCCAGGCGGGCGGGGCCAGGGCAGGTGGGGCGGGGCCAGGCGGGGGGGGGCGGGGGGGCGGCCAGGGCCAGGCGGGGCGGGGCCAGGGCAGGTGGGGCGGGGTCAGGGCAGGTGGGGCCAGGGCCAGGGCAGGGCGGGTGTGAGGGGCCTGAGACTCCAGGGGGCGCCACACGGTGCCTCTGAAAGCTGCCTGGGGAGCAGGGTCCACACCACCCCTGGCCCAAAAGCAAGTCCCGGGACCACAGCTGCGTTTCTTTCCTGCCAAAGGCGTTGTGGCTGCCCCTCCCCAGTGAGAGCCTCGGGGACGGGGCTGTGATGCCGAGACGGGTGCTCCACGCGGGTGGGCAGGGGTTCGTCTTGGGGCTGTGCCCGCGCTGCCTGGCAGCCATGGAGCAAAAGGGCACAGATCCACACCGGCCCCGCTGCCGAGTTCCCAGGAAACGCCGGGACCAGGGGCCGGCCCACGGCCTCCGGGCCGCTGGGGGTCTATCCCTCGTGGGGCCTGAGAGACCAGAGAGAACCCTGGAGCCTCCCCACAGCCCCCCACCTCAGCCTGCCTCCCGGGGCCAGGCCCGCTGGGAGCCCGAGGGCTGTGGGCACGACAGGCTGGCTGTGGCCAGGGCTCTGCTGCCTTCCGCCGTCAAGCCCCGGTGCCAGACGAGCCTTTCGGCTGCAAAGGGGACCTGGTGCAGCCCCTGCGGACCCCAGCTCCCTGCCCAGGACCAGCCGCTGCTGCAGGCCCACTGCGCCCTGGACCCAATGCCAGCCCGCCCTCAGTGCTCCTCCCTCCCTCCCCCGGCTGTGCCTCGCCCAGGCCTTTGTTAATGCCCACTTTGCCCTCTGCCAGGAGCCCCTCTCCTGTGTCCCTCAGGACTCAGACCGGGCCCCAGGACATGGCTCCAGGCCCTGCAGGGGGCGCTGTCGTGGGTGCCACAGGCCTCTGGGGCTGGAGAGGAACTCTGCGCTGTCGGGGCAGGGTGCTGCTGGCTGTGTCCCCTCCGGTTCTGGTGGGCGCCCCACCCCGTGCGGCTCCTCACTGACCGCCAGCGTCTGCCAGACCAGAGGCTCCCCACGTGGTCTCCGGAGGTGAGGCTGGGCTTGCCCGCGGCTCTGGGTGCGAGGCCCTGGGGTGGGCCATTCAACAGCCCCTCCCCCTCTCACTCGAGTCCCAGATTGCGGATCCCAAGGGCGAGCCCAGCAGCTCGTGTGCCCTCTGCGGGCGGCTTTTGGCCAGGGCTCTGCGCATTCCCCTCTCACGGTGCTGCCACGTGGGCACGAACGCTCCCATTTCACAGACAAGAAAACCAAGCCCCAGGCAGGGATGGTGGGGAGAGACAGACGCTCCCCCGGTGCCACGCGGTACGGATCCAGGACCAGCCCCGGAGGTCGGGGTTGATCAGCCTCATTTTACAGAGAGAAGAGCAGCCCGGGGCGGGGAAGCCGCCGAGGCCTGGCGAGCTCCGCGCAGAGCCCGCTCCTCCTCCTCGCTGGTCTCCGCTGGGAACACCCCGACATGAGCTGTTTCAGCAACAGGTCAGACGCGGCCCAAGAGTCACGCGAGCCTGACGTGGCCTCACTATGCTGACGTCACGGAGCTCTGACCCTCCACGGAGACGTGATGTGCATGCGGCGGCTTTGTTTCCCTCACGTCTCCTAGAAACGGTTCCCACACGGAGCCACTTTCACAGCGGGCCCCGCCCAGGACATAGATGCCAAAATGTTGGAGGTGGGAAATAATCCGGTTACGGCTTCCCAGAGCGTGCTGCCCTCGCAAATCGAATTTAGGGCCAAATCAGCCCTCTTTTAATTGGTTCACGTGAGGCCGTTGCTCAGAACCGATTGCGGTGGCTGCTCCCGCAAGGCTCCAGGTCAGAGGAAAAACACCAGCGCCATGGGCCGTGGATGCGCGGTGACGGGCGGCCCCGCCGTCCCCAGCGCACCTCCTGGGCCCCCGCTGCCCAGGTGGGAGCCGCTGTCCGGCCGAGGGTGGCCTGCAGATGCAGAGTAAATGCACGCGCAGCGGGCAGGGCCCGACAGCCGCCAACATGGCCCAGGGCCGCCAGGGCTGCCCCCTCAAGGCCCATTCCCACCAGCACCTCCGCTGGAACCCCTTCTGGCAACAGAGGGCTGGCATCACGGCCCCTCCGTCCCCTGGCATCAGCAGGTTTGCCTGGGTGGCTGAGCCTGGGTGCACAGTGTGACGTCATGCCCCCCCCCCCCCAGGCCAGCCCCAATTGGGCGTGGAGCCTGAGCGAGCAGGGTGAGCCTCTGAGCCTCAGTTTCCTCCTCTGGAAAGTGGGCAGAAGCAGCTTCTGTACAGAGGTAGTGTGGGCGCTGGAGCGCCTGGGGCAGGTCAGAAATGCAGGAGGCAGGGCCTGTGCTGGGTGGGCGTTCCCGGGCGGGGCAGCCAGCCCTGGCGTCAGGCCCAGAGCAACTTAGGGGATGGACGCTGGGCTCGGGGACATGGGCCATTGGGGGAGGCAACAGGCTTCTCCAGCCCTGGGCACAGGGTTGGTGGTGAAAGGCTAGCAGGGGCGGGACCAGCCCTGGTGGAGGGGTGGGCCCCGGAGAGCCTCGCACAGCCAGGGGCCCCGGCCTGACACCGGACAGGAGGGGGTGTTCAGGCCGGGCCACGGCCTCCTTGCGCTTGAGTCCACCTTGCACTATCTCATCCGAGTCCCCACACAGAGGCAGGCACACAGTAGGCGCTTAATACGTGTGGGAAGAACCAGCTCAGGAGCCTCTGGTCAGATGGGGATGCGGGAGACTGACGTGGGGCAGCTGCCAAGGCCCAGATGTGACTCCCAGCCCGTCTGAGCTCCCCTCCTCGGACCCGCCTTCACCTCCAGCTTCCTCTTCTCAGGGCGGCTGGGTCCTCCTCCCCTCACTCCAGGGACATGAGGGTCTGCGGGGTGGGGAGAGGCAGGCCCCTGCCGGCTGGACTCGTGTGCCCCCAGCAGCTCCACGGGGAGTCGGGCAGAGAGCACACGGACCCTCCATCGGGCGTGGGGGCTCCGGGCTTGTTGGCTCCTGGACATGGGGTGCGGGTACCTGAGGACACGCCGTGCCTGACCAGGTTGGGGCCGTGAGGGGCAGCGTTGGGGGCGGCGGGGGCCGCAGACCCTCTGGGTGGCGCGGCCCTGAAGTGGCCAGGGAGGCCGGGCCTCTTGCTCCCTGCTGTGGCCACAGAAATGAGCAATAAGCCGTTCTGTTGCTTTTCCAACCCAGACACAATCGATAAATTCTGGAAACCTGAGAACAGCTGACCTTTGAGATTTCTAGCAAACCGGCCAAGCGCGAGCGCGGTGGGGCCCTGGCTCAGAGCCGAGGCCGGCGCTGGAGGCCGGGAGCCTCGCTTGGCCCCCACTCGGGTCTGGCAGGCGCCCTCAGGCACTGAGCCTTCTGGAAGGCTGCCCGGTGGCCGCATGGCTGCGGCTGTGCCTCAGCGTCTCCTGCCCCGCTGGGTCTCCGGCAGCACTTACAGATGGGGAGACTGAGGCTGGCCCACTGCCGGCCTCTCTGGGCTGTGTCCCAGCTTCGTGCCTCAGTTTCCCCCTGGAGTGAGGGGTCTGTGGGCCCCTGTGGCATTGGCTGGTGCCAGGCACCCGATTCAGTCCTTGACTGCTACCCATGCTGCGCCAGGCCTGGTTCAGGGAGCCCGCAGTGTCCGGGGAGGCTGGCGTGACGGAGGCGGGCAGTGTGGCGGGGCAAGCAGGGCTGGGGGGAGGGGCGCTTGTGAGGCCAGGCGGCCAGCGGCCCAGCCAGGACCCTGGTGCCTGGGCCCCTGTGGGCGCCGGAGGCCTGAGGATGCCGGAGGCCCTCACCCTCGGGTAACACACCTGGGCTCCTCCTCCTTCCCACCTGCTCAGCTCCTGCTCCGTCCCCTGCCCCCAGGTTCCTGACACCACCTCCAGGAGGCCCTCTCTGAGCTCAGGAGGTTGGGAAGGGGAGCAGGCTGCACAGAGGGCCCTGCAGGGCAGGGGCAGCTCCTGGGGGAGGGGCGGGCAGGGCGACAGGTGCAGGGCCCTTGAGCACAGCTGATGGGCCTGGGCAGCTGGGGGGGGGGGGAGCCACACGGTGCCAGCTCCAGAGCCGTGTTAGGGGCTGGGGCTTTCTGTGGAGGAACATGGGGTCCCACTGGATGGTGAAACGGGATCAGATGTGCGTTTCAGACAGTGGCCAGCTTCCCACGGGGCCACAGGGGGCGGGACTGTGGAAAGCTGGGACCTGCCGTAACGTCACACACACATCTTAGGTGAATCAGGTGCCTGCTCCGAGGTTCCCAGGCCACCCCTGCAGCCCTGCCGCTGCGCCCCCCTCGGTCTCAGAGCTGAGCGTCTGAGAGGCGCCCCGTCCTGCGGGCCCTGGGAGGTGCCCCGGCTCAGCCTGGGCGGCAGGGGCTGCTGCTTCCTGGACGCCAGCCTCTCGGATTCCAGGAGGGATGGAGGCCATCATGGGAGACACCGGAGGGAGGGTGGCCCCGGTCAGATGAGCTCGGATGTGGGTGCCTGTCCACGGGGAGGAGGGTGTCCACGGGGGCTGTCCATGGTGGCGGGGGCGCCTGTCCACGGGGGTGCGTCTGGGGGCCCAGGTTTACATTTTGACACAAACACAAATAAAGCACGTCCTTAGGTTACGAATCCGAATCCTGAGGCGGCGGTGGGCAGGTTTCACTTTCTCTTTTCTCCAAAAGGCCAAGCCAGCCAGCGCCTCTGGTGGCAGCGGGGCTGTGGGTCCCATCACTTCCCCTCTGGGCTGGGCTGGCGTGCTCCCTGCTGCCTCCCGAGTGACTGTGAGCTCTCCGTCCACCAGCTCTCCTCTCCAGCCTGGGCGGCCCTGGGAGTGCCAGCAGCCAGGAGTGCCAGACAGATGGGGCACCTTGGTTCTGGGGGGGACCCTTTAGTTCCGGGGTGGTGCGTCTGGGAGGCAGAGTGCTCACCAGGTGGCTGCAGGGAGGGCACAAGGCCAGTTCCCGGCTCCGGGCGCTGCCCAGAGCCCGAGGCCACCGGACTCGCAGAGCCTGGCTGGTCCCCTTGCTCGGGGCAAGAGGCTCAGGCCGCGGCTAATTGGATCTGCGAACGGGGTGCGGTGTGTGCAGAGAGCTTTCAGTCCGCAGGCCCGGGCGGAAATTGGATTCCGGGCTCCTGGCTGGGACTCTCGACGCTCATCCTGCTGTGTGGGGCTCGGGCGGCGGCTCCGTCGGGGAGATTATCAATTATGTCCACTTACTACCTGGCTCCGGCCAGACCAGCGCCAGAGGCGCCGTGGTCCAGCGTCTCTCATCTCGAGACAAATCCATTTGCTCCCATGAGCCGTTGGGCTCTGGGCTGGCCCGAGCCGGGAGGTCACTTGGCTTGGGTTGTGACAAAAGTCTGTGGGGCCTCATGAGGCAGCCCTCTGGGAACTGAGCTGCCAGGTGGGCTCCTTGCAGGATGATGGGTGAATTCAGGAATTCTCACAAACCTTAGTCTTCACCGAAATGCGTAATGGTCCCTGGGCTGCTAGCCTTGGCAAGGACGCTGTACATGGGCCAGCCCGAGCTTCGGAGGTCGTTTCCATCCGTGGGAGATTCTTGGACCGTTAGCGTGTGTCTGCTCTGCTCTCCCACTTCGAGCCGAGAAGCCACCTCCTCCAGGAAGTCCTCCATGATTTATCTCTCTTCACTGCCCTCTGGGCCACTCACTGACTCAGGGGCAGGCATGTTTCGGGGTCTGCCTGAAGGGTGATGTGGGATGAGGATGGGGGGCCAGGGCCGCATGGAGGCAGTGAGCCGGATCAGCAGGTGTGGGCTGGCAGCCTGAGACAGCGTGCGCACTGCAGGACCGAGGCTGGGTCGGCCATGTCCCACCTTTTCATTTATTATATATTTACTAGAGGCCCGATGCATGAAAATTCATGCAAGAGTAGGCCTTCCTTCCCCTGGCTGCCAGCACCGGCTTCCTTCCGGCAGCCGGGACCCGGGCTTCCCTCCTCCAGCTGCTCACAGGCACCCAGGACCGGGCTGGCTTCCCTCCAGCCCTGGCTTCATCAGGAAGGATGTCCGGAACAATGTCCGGAAGACGTCTGGTCTAATTAGCATATTACCCTTTTATTATTATAGATACTTAACTTATATATGATAATAAATATAAATTCACATCTATATATATAAAAGGCTAATATGCTAAGTGTCCCTCTGCCTATCTGACTGGTTGCTATGATGCACACTGACCACCAGGGGGAAGACACTCAATGCAGGAGCTGCCAAGCTGCAGTGACTTGGCAGTGGTGGTTTTCGGGTGACGCACCCCGAAACCAGAGAGGAGGGAGCCCGATTCCTCGTGGGGCCACATAATTCCACCTTCGGCCGTGGGTTATGTTGTTTGTGGGGCACTGTCGGCCCCGAATCTGGTTTACTGCACACTGTATTTGCGTTTCACACCTTGTATGACAGCAACTTTGCAGAGTGCCCTCTCGCACTCCGGGACCCCTCGGGGGATGTCGGAGAGCCAGTTTCGGCCTGATCCCCGCAGGCCAGGCCGAGGGACCCCACCTGCTGGTGGAACCCCGCTCACTCCGCAGACGCTGGGGTGGGACCTCCGGAGGTTGGCTCCAGGGCGTGTCCGGCCGGTCTCAACCAGTCCCGCCCGCCGGCCACCTTCTAATTAATTTCCTTTCACTGTGCACGAATCCGTGCACCCGGTCACTAGTATGAAGTAAAAGGCTACAACTAAAAGTTGATTTTATTTTTTGACTTTTAAGAAATGAAAACACTCTTATGGGCCCAAAGAACTGAGGGACACGTGCACTGTGCTGGCTGCTCGGGCGAGAGGCTGGTCTGCAGGGGCGATGCCAGGCGATCTGTACATGGGCGGGAGCTGTGTCCCGGCTGTGGAGGGACCGTCCTGCCCCAGCAGAGGGATGGAGGCAGGACGAAGTGGAGGTGGTACATCCCCTCCAATGAACGGAAGGGCCCCTGGCCCAGGGCTCGCTCACCCTCGGCCTGGATCTGTTGAGAACCCCCATGTCCGGCCCCCGGAGCGCAAGAATTAATCGCCAGGAGATGAGCCGATTAAAAACTGATCAGGAATCATAGATGCCGGTGCCGGATGAATGGCAAACGTCTTTCTTTCTCCGGAGGCGACGACTCAATCCTGGTTGGGAAATCACCACAGGTGACTCGGCGAGCCCTAGAAGCTCCTGCAAAGGCTCCTCAGAGGGACCAGCAGGTGGAGCCAGGGCAGGACGGGCCGCGCTCCACCTGGGCCCTCCGTGGGCGGGTGCCGACAGCTGGCCTCACGAGGGTCCCTGCACCCCTGTGCATCCAACAGCACCCCTTTCCAGAGAGGAGAACACTGCAGCTCAGAGGCTGCAGGACCCCAGGGTTCCACCCTAAAACTCCCCCCAAATCCTGTGCTTAGCCTTCAAACTCTGATTTAACTCAGAGGAGACAGGGTATCGGGATGCTGCCGCCTCCCTGCTGCCCACCTGGATTGAGACCTCACTCAGCCCTGGGGCCTGGGAGCCAAAGGCCGAGCCAGCCGGCCCTCTGAGCTCCGGACTGGACCATGGAGCGACCCCATCTGAGCAGATGAAGACGCAGGACGCCAGTCACATGCCAATCTCAGATAAACAATGACTGGGCCTTAGTAGATCCTGTGCAATATTAGGTCGTGCTTGTGCCCGAGCCTCTGTGTCCCCTGCCCTGGCCGGCGCCGCGAGACCACGGCAGAGACAGGGAGAGCCCGCCGGGCTGCGGGACAGTCCTCCCGTTCCCGCCGCCTCTGCTGACCAGGACAGCCCGGAGGGCAGGTTCTAGTCACATGATTCTCCTCCTTTTTTATGTGTGTTTTTAAATTTTATTTTATTGATCTCAGAGAGGAAGGGAGAGGGAGAGGGAGAGAGAAACATCAATGATGAGAGAGAATCATGGGTCAGCTGCCTCCTGCACGCCCCCCACTGGGGATCGAGCCCACACCCCGGGCATCAAACTGTGGCCTCCTGGTTCATAGGTCAAGGCCCAACCACTGAGCCACACCAGCCTTCTGTTTCACAGGCAGGAACCCAGGGCTCAGAGGCGGGAGGGTGGCCAGGGCCCGTGTGTTGCGTGTGCCTGGGCTCCTGGCAGCCCCTCGGGGCACGCTGATTGCCACGGCTTGGGGTGGGCAGGCCTGGGGCTCCGGGCGGCACCCCCCCGCGCTTTGTGCGCCTCAGTGAGTCCCGCTGAGTGACAGACTCACAGCCAGAGAAGCGAGAGGAAAGGAGCCGCGGGAGCCCCTGCCCTGGGTTCTGCAGAGACGCCCCAGGCAGCGGCAGGTCCTCCCGCAGGAGGCAACCCGTCGATGTGTTTCCCTCACATCGATATTTCTCTGTCTTTCCCTCTCTTTCCCCTCTCCCTAAAAATCAATGGAAAAATATCCTCAGGTGAGGATTTAAAAAAAAAAAGATAGAAAAAAGAATGGTAGGGTTAACCTGGGATGCAGCAGAGCTGTCACCTCCTTTTTTTTCAGACATCTGCTCCTATTAATACAACCAAAGATTACATTTTCTTTTCATTAACCTCATCTATCAGCCGCTTACACGATGTTTGTGTCATTTCACCCTCTGGACCCTTCGGAACCGAGCAGGCTCCGCGGCCATTGCCACACTTTTCCCGGGAGCGCCTGGGAAAGCTGACCCTCACACACACAGGTCACCAGCGATTTCCGCGAGCCCGAGCCCCGGGGAGGCGGGTCACCAGACGATCAGGGCAAACGCCTCCTCTGCCAGCGGGAGGCCCTGAGTGAGTGGGAGGCCGCGGGGTTTATGCTTCCGGAAATACCCCCAGACACTGTAAATCCTGATGCAACCGGGGACAATGCAACTTGTCACCCGTACATGATAGCTTTTTAAAAACAACTTCAGCTTTTAAACAAGTCACTGGCTTCCTGTCACCCGTCTCAAAAATATCAGTGGAAAAAAGAGGGAAGAAATACATATTCCATCGTTTTAATAGTCAACACCCTTTCTCTCGCAGGGTTTGAATCAGCGCTCCCCAGCTCACACGTGGGCTTTCCGGGAATCTCACTCGCTTACCTGCGTCTCCCCCGGGGCACACTGTCAGGCACACGCTATTCCGGGAACAGCGGCCTCTGTGGGAGTCGCCCAGGAAGTCTGAGCGCTGCCGCGGGACAGACCTCGCCCTGGAAACCGCCGGCCCGGTTCCGGGCGCCGAGCGATTACCCGCTAATCTAATCGGATTGACCCCGGGGACCCGCGGCTCCCCCGCGGAGACCGGCACGTCCTCGCAAGTTTGAGAAAAATGGAAGAAGACCCCGCAGGGCACCGCTCAGGGCAACCCGGTGACGGCTTCATTTCATTTTGGAATCGCAGCACCTCCCGCCACTTAGCAACACAGAGGCAACGGCGGCCACGCTGCCAAGGAGAAAGCCGGCAGTCCGCTCTCCCGGGCTGGGAGGCCGCGCAGGGGCCGAGCGGGTGGCATGTGCCGCGTGTGCGTGGGGCACGGCGTGACCGCCAGCGGCTTTTCTGGGCGTGACCGCGTTATGTAAGCGCGTTCATAGACCTGTTCCCCGGGCTGGAGAAAGCCCGCTTTCTGTTCCGTGTCCTTGAGGAGGCATTTTCCTGATCTTTCCGTAGCCCTGGAGATTCATGCTTGGTGCACATTTCCAACGCGAAATTGCATGTCACTAAGTTCATCGGTGCCCACTGCTCGCCGTGGCCTCGGCTCAGAGGAGACCGCGGGGAGCGTTCGAGGCGGGTGGGCAGGCAGGTTCAGTCCAGGGGTGTTTATTGAGCACATAGTAGGTGTTGTGTCCTCCATAGCAGGAAACCAAAGGCCACACACCTGCACGCGCAGCGTCCGTCCCAGAGGGAGAGGCTGACAATCACCCACAGATGTGGGTGCCGGAGGTGAGGCTGGGGGCACACCGAGGCCGGCAGGCGGTAGAGCGCGCGCGCACACGTGTGTGTGTGTGTGCGTGCGTGCATGCGTGTGCATGCGTGTGTGCGTGTTACTATTCTCCATCTGGTGTCAGGGAAGGTCCCTTCCCCATAAAGAGTCACTGGAGCTATGATGACATCACAGGAGCGTTCCACGCAGCAGGGACCGGCTCGTGCAAAGGCCCTGGGGCAGAGCACGTGGTTCCGGGAGGGAATAGCAAGGAGGAGCACGCGCAGCAGGAGAGGAAGGAGCAGGAGGCCAGATCTGGGGGGACCTCCAGGCCCAGGACCCGCCCGAGGTGGACAATGAATTCAATCACTTTGCCCCGACTCCTGGGCACCAACGCTTTTAATGGAAATGAGACAAGACCCTCAGGAGCCCAGCTCCGTCTCCATCTGCTCGGCCTCCATCTGCTCGGCCTCCGGGAGATGCACTCAACGTTGCTGCTCAGCGGGCCCTGGGACCTGAGGAAGCCGCCCTGCAGGCGCTGGACGTGTCTGCTGTCCCCGACCCGCCGCGGTCCCCAGGTTCCCGGCCCCAGCAGGCGAGGCCCACGGTACACGTGCCATCCCCTGGATGCGTTCCCGGATGGAACCCACGCAAGGAAGGCCTGGGTTAAAAGGAGGAGAAAACACTAAGGTTTAAAAAGACATTTTGCTAATCTCTCCCCCAGGCCGGCCTTCCCCTTGCTGCCCTCCCTGCGCTGGGGTCGTGGACGGCGGTGACCCAGCCTCGGGCCGGGCTGAGGACCGGCACCTCCCTCCGCAGTCCCAGCCCCGGGGCTGCGCCCAGGTCAGGCCGTCCCCCGGGCCTCCTCCAGGCAAAGAGGAGAGGCGGACACAGCTGCCACCTCACCGGGTGGGGGTGAGGGAGCGTGAGGGGGGCTTTCATAAGAGCCCCCCATGACCCGGTCACCTCCTCACACCATCGCCTTGGGGGTGTGGTTTTGGGGGGACATGCAGGTTATAGCATCAAGTTTTGTGCTGTTTGAGCCTCGTGGTAGAAAGGGGGGCTTCATGCCGCCCATGACTGACCCCCACATTCTCACCTGCAGAGTGGCCGTGGGACGCAGCTCAGGTGCCCCTGTCACGGGCGCTGGGGAGGGCCCTGGCACCTTGGGCTGCTGTTGCCGGGTGCGTGTGCAGCCCGCAAGGGGCAGGTGTGGGCAGGGGCAGGTGTGGGCAGAATCAGGCCCTGGCGCTGGCCCCACGGTCAGCATCAGGCCTGGGGGCAGGGGCAGGAGGCGGGCACCTGTGGCCGGCTGCCCGGGAAGATGCGGGTGTGGGGCTCCATCTCTGGGGGGGCCGCCCGGGCTCAGGGGTGCGCAGACGAGCTGCTGCCAGGCCGCGCTGGATGGTGACTCACGGTGCAGGTATTTTTAAGTCGCTAGAAGGCTGGCGAGGAAGCCGCCTGACAGTGATTACCGCCCACCGCACGGAGCAGCCGCGGGTCCTGGGGCGCCGAGCGAGCCCCCGCAGCTCTGCAGGCAGGAGCGGCCGCATGCCCAGCCTGGCCGTGGCCGCTGCTCCTCGGCCCTTAGGAAACAGGTGGCGTGCGGACCAGCTCCAGCTCCGGGCCGGCCGCAGCCCCCCGCTGAGGGCCTGGCTCCAGGGCCCCGCTTTCTCAGCCCTAAACAGAGGCTCCCGCTCGATTCAGAAAAGGATGGGGACAGAGGCTCCG